>OU896708.1:40515651-41205651 GCA_918026855.4 Phaedon cochleariae
GTTTAGCAAAAATAGGAGCTGACGAAATTTGTGAAGTCTTAAAATAATTTTGGAAATAATGTTTGGCAAATTTCAAAATATTTTCCTGTTCAGCAGTACGACGAAGAGAATGTTTGGCCTTTATGCTAGGAGGCAAATCACGGCCAGTAATATCTTGCTTTACCTCCGGGTTCCGTTTCCCGAACATTTATCACACTCTTTTCTAGTCACACCTTGATTCCCACAAGTGTAAAACAAAATATACTGCGTTTTTTCAAGCAGTGGCGAAAATGGTGATTTTCCTGTTTGCAATTATAACAGGTCATTGTTTTCCGAGGAATACTATTACTTGCTGTACCGCTAGTACCAGGATTATCTGAAGAAGCTGATGTCCTAACATTATTATCCTTGAATTTTGAATTCCATGATTTTCTTGGAAATTGCTTATCTTTGACTTCCACACTACAATTATTAAATTCATAGTCCAAATCGCTAGCTATAGAATTGACTTGGGATTTTTTAGAGTTAGATTTACCATGAAGATCCTTATAAACATCTTCCAAAATTTTCACATCATGAATAAGCTCTTCGACAGTATTATATTTATTTAGTGCCAGTTTTTCAACAAATTCTGGTCTAAGACCTTTTTGAACCCACTTAACTTTAGTAAAAACTGCTGGTTTGATATTTAACCGAGAAAAAAGTTGTTCCATTACTGCCACATAAATAACTACCGATTCGTCCTGGAATTGCTTACGGTGTTTAATGGTTTCCCAAAGTTCTTCATCGTAATCTTTACTCAGAAAATCTTGTTCAAGTCTTCTTGATAAAGTATCCCAATCAGTAACAATTTTCATATCTTTGACATGACGGAGCCAAAGCAATCCTTTACCAGAGAAAAGATCAACTGCAGATTCATACAGCTGTTGTTTGGAAACATGTCTAGCTTCTGCAAGCTCGTATACCCTTTCCAAAAATGACTTAACTCCCATAGACTTATTTGTACCATCAAACTTCAAATCCCACTTATATAATGACACTGGTTTTGAATTATTCCCAAAAAAACTCTGATGTAACCCTGAAGGAGAAGAGTGAGCCATAGGTGGTAATACTGTAGGAATATCATCCTTTAATCGTTCGTCTAACTCCCCTTCTAGAGCTAAACATGTTGCATAACACTCATTTTTATATGCTAGATGGGTAGGGTCATCACCATTAACAATCCTATTAATTCTGAAGTTGACATGAGTTAACCTAGATTTCAATCTACCATATAAAGGATCACTTTCAGTGCCTTCAAAATCCAAAATTAATTGTCTAATATTGTCTAGGGTAGCATCAATTTGAAGTTTTTCAGTTGCAAAATCATAAGTTGGGTCTACTAGTTGAGAAGCTGAAATGTTACTCTTTTTTTCCCTTTTTATAGTGGCAGATAGAATTTTTCGCTTTTCGTTCATGTCACGATTAGTTATGATTCCTCTGAGCTTAAGTTCATAATTAACCTCTTCAATGAGTAAATGTCGGGGTTTCATTTCAGATTCCATCTCAAAAAAAGTTAAGGTTCAGCTGTAGGTCAGTCCTCAAGATCGAAACCAGCAAGACTCTCTAATCTCCCAAGAGTGATTTGACTTTACTTGAATCCCCAAAAAGAATTTGAAGAAAGTGCAAACTAACTAAAACTAACTCCTTTTGGTACTTCAAATTCAATTTCTTGAAATATAAAATGTAATTAAACCTGTTTCAAGCTGGTCTACTTAAAGTCCATAAATTTAATAGATTTTACTCTAAAATAACACTCGAATCAGATAAAACTAGGCTTTAGACAAGGGTCCAATTCAATTGAATTGCTGAGTTAACAGTTCGCATTATATGCACAAGAAATTAGGAAAAAAAACTCTAACCAGCTAAGGTTACCTATAATGCACTAGGGAAGTCCCTAGGAAGCAAATGCACCATGCAATTCTCCAATTCCGCCACTCAAAATATTAGTACTTGAAAAGAAACACTCAGTACACCAAATAAATGCAATTTACTCCAGTCGCAAAAATTGAACCTCCTTTGGAACTTAAAACCTCTAAAATAAGCAAAACACCAATCCCCAAGCTCTTCCAAGTTAAGATGACTAGACTATTAAAAATTTTGCTTTCCCTGTAGATGAAAAATTGTTGATGAAAAATTATACCAAATTGTGTATTTCAAATATTTACTACTCGTAACATAAAATTTTGGGCCCCTCACGTTGTGCGACAATTATCTATAACACTTTCTTGCTATTTTATGGATGTTGTATAATAAGTAGTAAATTGCAAGACTAGTGTGTAGTTGTGTTATAGGCACGGCAGCTCTGTTGTTTGGGAGCAGGCTGTGGATTCAAGAAGTTATGTATGTTTAGGGACCTTTTGCCAGGCGCCACTCAGTTTTCAGTAGTAGGAAAACTAAGAAAATTTAATATTGAGGATAGAATTTGAAAATCTAATGAAACACCAAATAACTGTACCAGAGAAATATAATTCTTTAGATGTTTGAAGCAGGTTCATGTGACACAGAATTTCAATTATACCTTCAGTAACACCTTACTGTGCAGAACAATGATTAAATCACTTCCTCAGTGTTGTATAAGTTAAATGCTTAAGCAGAACAAAAAATGTAGATATCTCAAGATATTCCCCTTCTATATAGGCCTATATTTCCGGTTCACAGAATGACTGGACTCCCATTATGATTTAGTTAAGTGGTATTTCAAATATAAAATTAAAACTTGTTGTTACGAGTAGTAAGACTTGAATAGTGGTTCAACTTGGTGCTGCGCACTACTGGGTCATCAGGAACAAAAGTATAATCAAAATTGATCTGACCTTAGTGTCTGCGAAGCATGTGGTGCTGCTCTGTCCTTCCCTGCCAGTGAACTCCAACTCCAACTCCAAACTCTAGCTGGTGCAGTTAAAAAAAAAAAGGTTTCCTGGACTTCCTAGTCACCCTTCGACATCATGGACGGCACGACAAGGTGGGATCAAGAGAATAGCCCCAAAATTGAGAAGTGGCCCCAACAGCACACTATCTTGAAGTGGAGACTTTCTAGTCACCTTGTGGCATCATGGATGGCTCAGGATGGGATCAAGAGGAAAGTTCCAGATTCAACCGGAGGCTACTAGCTACAGGCTAGATAATTGAAGAAAGCGATGATGGCGTCCCACCAGGACATCCACCATGGACAGGCCAATAAATCTGTTGGAAATATACCAAATTGAAATCATTGAATAGGTTTATGGACTCTAAAAATGCTCACCTTCCGTCTGGAATGGCCGAAAATAAGGGTATCAAACCCCACAAAGGTTGGATGGAAAATGGCAAAATTCGTGCCCATCTTGCCTACTCTCGGTAGAGAAGAAGGAAATCAAGAAATTTCAAGAGTTTCCTGTGCACTCAGAAAACAAAACCGTTTATAAAAACATGTTTCAAATTAGAAATGATTCACTGCGCAAGTACAGTTGGAATCTTGACTAGTTGATAAATATTACCAACAGAGAATATTGAAATACCTAGATTATTTAAAGAAAATGTCCTAATGGGCTTTTGCCCGTTTTTAAAGAATTGTGAAGTTAGGTCTGACACAGAACTATAGTAACATTGGTCCAACCAAAAATGTTGCCAGCAGGCCGAAAATAAAAGAAGAAGGTTATAGATTCACAAAGGCTATGGACGAAGCGAAATAACCTAACAATCCACATAACCAATTAAACTGTCAGACTGAAACTGAAATACGAATATAAACAATCACAACTACTTCAAATATAACTTCCTGTGGATCCATAATTAAATTGAAAACAGCAAGGACATATCATTTTCCAACAGGTTTGTCAAACTGTGCATTTCAACTTTTATCCATTCAATCAGTCAACAGCAACTGGAAATGTAAATCATTTATCATTACAGCTAGGAAGAAGGACAGATCAACACCACTGCTATGGACACCTGAAAAATACAACCCTGAAACTAATAGACAGTCACACCAGGAAGACAAAGGAATCTTCAAGTTCAGCTTACAAGAGGTCCAACGCCAACAGGATATTCAATCCACCTGCCATAACAAAATGTAAAGTGTTGCAGTCACATAATCTATTGAGTATCTTACATCATCATAATATACTGGGTGTTACTCTTGGTTAACTTAATAACAAACCCATATAATAAAGGTAAAAAAGGAAAATTACATGTTACAATATATATAACTACCTTTTTCTTTCACAATTTCAGAAATATTCGCAAAAATATATTCAGTGCACATTTTCCATTTCCGTATCTTCCGCAATAATCATCAAGGTTGGATTCATAAATTCGCAACTGTGAGAGAGATGCCAATGATACACTCGAGGACCTAGGGGAAATAACTCCAGTGATAACACTGCTCGTCAGCAGCTATGGAATCACCGAGATTTCTGGGAAATGCTATCAAGAGGAAGAATACTGGTTGAAAATGATACTCTGTATATATTAACCAAAGGAGGATTTCTAGAAAACCATAAATATCGTCGAGATCACCAAAATGCTGAAGAACTGCGTGAAGACGTTATTTTAGCATTCCAAAAAGTGACACCCATTCACCTTACTAACGCAGTAAATTCTGTAAGAAAACGATGTCAAGTTTGCTTAGGCCATAAGGAAAAGCAATTTGAACATCTTTCTATAGAGCTATATTTCTCAGCGTTAAATAGTTTGAATGTATTGATAACAATTATATCAAATCGAATAATTTTTTTTCTTATCAAATATTCATTTGTCAGGAAATAACATATTTGAATTGAATTTTCATTGATATATATTTTCCTCCTTTGGTTAATATATACAGTTTCAACCTATATTCTTCCTCTTGATAGCATTTTCCAGAAATCTCAGTGATTCCATAGCTGCTGGCGAGCAGTGTTATCACTGGAGATATTCCCCCTAGGTCTTCGAGTGTATCATTGGCATCTCTCTCACAGTTGCGAATTTATGAATCCAACCTTGAAAAGGTAGAGTTATATATATATATATATTTGAAATTGGAATGCCTGGGACTATCTAACTCTGCCAAAATATACGGGGTGTTCCATAAAAAAAATAATTGGATGCCGTATCTTTTTAATGTCACGCTGTATAAGATTTTTAATGGTGCCAATGGATTGTTCGCATCATTCTATATGAATGAACTTTCGAAAATTTTCAATATTCCTCACCATAAAGCACACAGAAAATAAAAACGAAATCGACTATTTTTCGATTTCCCCCTGTATCTCTTACAACCCGATCATTGACTGAAATATGAAGGATTGTCTCTGTGGGTATATTCATCTCCAAACTCGAACTCATGTGACGAACAGTGAAGCAGAAGTGAAGATGGCCGCGAGTGGATGCGGCGAGTCGAATAAGCTAAAGAAATTGTGCAAATATTGTAAAAATAATGTACTAACTGGACCATCGTGCGTGAAGTGTAATGTGCCATTCCACAACAGTTGTGCGAAAAGAGTAAAAGTATGCTGCGACATGCCATTGATTGAAAATACTCAACCTGAACACAGTGATGCATCTTTGACCGAAGAAGCATATCTCAGGGAAGAGAATAAATTACTTAAGCAAATAGTAACTGACAAAGATACAATAATCAATGACAAGGATAGTATAATATCATTATTGCATGACAAAATCACTTTATTAGAAGAAAAATTATGTAGAAATAATAACAAAAATGATGTGTTCTCACTAAGTTCAAAGCAAAATCCTTCTGTTAACGAAGCAAAAAATGCATTATCAAAAACATGCTCTGTTGAAAGTACCAAAGATAATCTTGCTAATGAAAGAGTGAACAAAAACACTAATCTCTTGAAGGACATTCCGTCTGAAATAAATCGTCGTGATAGGAGTATGGAATTACAGGTTGATTCATGCATCAAATCAGGCGAAATATCAAAGGAAATCATGAAAATTCAGACCCTACAAAAATGTGAGGAATTGATCAATTTGGTTGATTCTAGACCTGGAACTGCCAGACTAGATGGAGAACAACCACATTTCTCTGGTGAGAACGACGCTGCTGTGCCTTCAAAAGAAGAGAAATGGAATTTAGTTCAGAAGAAAAATAAACATAAAAAAAGAGCAGTGGGCCAGGCTGACGCTGAAAACCAAAATCAAAAATTTAAAGGTCAATGTCCGAAAGTTTGGATGTTTCTGAATAGAGTGAACCAAGATGTAAATAGTGAGGACATTGAGGAATACTTGAAGACTAAGATTGGCAATGAAGGTGAATTTATTGTCAAGAAATTGAGAACATCTGAGGGAAGCAGGTTCACAAATTTCATGGTTGCTGCTGATCTAAAGTTCAAGAACTACTTTTATAGCCCTAGTTTTTGGCCAAGGGGAGTAGGCTATAAAAGATTCAATTTTGATCTTTATTACCAGAAATATGGAATACGAGATGTTCTGGAAGGCAACGTAGAAGTGGATCGGCCTATTTCTTTTTTAGACCCACTGAAACATTATAAATGATTATTGAAAATCATGATTTCAAAAATAATACAGTGATTAACCAATGTGACCCATCTGACTACAATATAAGACTTGGAGCAATTAACTCAGAATTGTGTATAATGCACTTTAATGTACAGGGTTGTTCCACTAAATTACTTGACATTGAAATGATTCTAGATCAACAGTCTCCAGATATTTTTTGTATAAGTGAGAGCTGGCTCAAATCACATGAGTGTGTAAGTTTCAAACTCACTAACTATAACCTTATAACTTGTTTTTGTCGGGAGAGGCATATCAGGGGTGGGGTATGTATTTTTGCAAAAGAATCCTTAAATGTTGATAAAATTGCCTGTGTCACTAGTATCGAGATAGACGTTGAAATATGTGCTTTGGAATTGAAAACCAAAAGTAGAATTATAACAATTTTGTCAGTATACAGATCCCCTCTAGGTAACACTCAAATTTTCTTTGATTCATTCGAACGAACGATTGAACAGTTATATAATAAGTACAAGAACTTTGACATAATAATTTGCGGAGACTTCAATATTGATATGCTGAAATATAGTAATACGAGGACTGAATTCATGAATATACTTCAGCAACATAATATAAATGCCATTATTAGCGAACCAACACGTATATGGGGTGATTCTGCAACATGTATTGACAATATTCTGTCCACAGTTGACCCTATTAGCTACTCTGTTAACCATTCCAGTATTTCTGATCATACTTTCCAAATAGCAAAATTTCGTTTTGATCAGGTTGAGGATAACCACGAAACACTCAAGAGATGTTTCAGTGAAAATAGTATAGAAATGTTCAATGGTCTGCTTTCTGGAACTGATTGGTCTCAACTTTATGATAAAGATTGTGTAAATTCTAAGTTTGAGTATTTCAACAATATGATTTCTCATTATTTCAATCTTTCATTCCCAAAAAAAATATTTAGGAATAAAAAATCTGGGAATCCCCAATGGATCACTGAGCAGTTGAGAGATATGAGCAGGAAGTTAACAGAGTTATCTGAGCTGAACAAAATATATAAAAATGGTTTATATCATGATGAGTTTCAAGAGCTCAAAATAACATATCAGGAAAAATTGAAACATGCAAAAAAAACTTGTAATGACAATAGAATCTCTTCAGCAGAAAACAAGGTGAAAGAATCTTGGAAAATAATCAAAGAGACACAAAATAACTCTACAAGCAGTGGTGTACAGCTTCTTCGAAATACTCATGATGAAGATATTTCTGGTAACCAGGCTATTAGCAACTTTTTCAGTGATTACTTCTCAACTGTTAGCAGTAGCCGATCCAAACCTTCTTGTGATAATATAAATTATATTTCACCCTCCCTACATAGCATTTATCTATATCCAACCACTAAATTAGAAATTGAAGATGTCATCAAAAAAGTTTGTAAGAAAAAATCTTCGGGTATGGATGAAATTCCGGGTCATGTAATCAAAAAAGTTGCACATCTGATTTCTGAACCTTTGAGTTATATCGTGAACTCTACGTTCATCGAGGGAAGATTTCCAGATGTCTTAAAATTGTCAAAAATCTTACCAATTTACAAAAACAAAGGTTCTCGCACGGATTTTTCCTCTTATAGACCTATCTCCCTACTTAATCAGTTTTCTAAGATTATTGAATATTGTTTTTATCAACGTTTATATAATTATTTCGAAACTTTCAGACTATTTTCATCCTGTCAGAATGGTTATAGAAAAAATAAATCTACTATGACTGCAGTTGATCAGCTTATTAAACATGCACTTGAAATGTTAGACAAAAAACAGCAAACTTTGGGTTTATTTTTTGACATGAGCAAAGCATTCGATCTTGTTGACCATGATATATTGTTGCATAAACTACAGATTTATGGTATAAGGGGATCTGCATTCAATTGGCTTAAGTCATACCTAGCTGGTCGTAGTCAGGTGGTCAGTGTGAATGGAACGTATTCGAATTCAAGATGCGTTCCGATTGGAGTTCCTCAAGGCTCTGTCCTAGGACCACTCTTATTTTTAGTTTTCATCAACGATCTTCCCAACTTCTGTACGAAAGCTTCAATAACTGTGATTTTTGCTGATGATACTAATATTTTGGTATCTGCGGGAACTATCTCGGAAGTTGTTGATAGAGCCCGAGAAGTCACAGCTCAAATTTCTGAGTGGTGCTCTCTAAACGGATTGTTGCTGAATACTGCCAAATCTCAAATGCTCAATTTTGTTACAAAAAATACAACTATAGATAAAAGCTATTTGGTCAAAATAAACAATGAAACAATCCATCAAGTTAATCATACAAGATTTTTGGGGGTCCATATTGATAATAAGTTAACCTGGAATAATCATATTGATAGTGTTAGACTTAAGCTTAGTAAACATATATATCTACTTCGTCAATTGAGACAAACAGTTTCTTTCGATGTTCTTAAACTTCTGTATCACAGTTTGATTCAATCTGTCATAGCTTATGGTCTAGAACAATGGGGTTTATCTGCCAAATCTTCCGAAGTATTTATCATACAGAAAAAAGCAATAAGAATTATGGCAGGTGCATCATCCAGAGATCATTGCAGGCCATTATTCATACAGTATGATATTTTAACAATGCCCAGTTTGTATATCTATCAAACTTTAATATATATCAGGAATCATTTTTCAAGTATACCAAAAAATAAACAAATTCATGATCATTTCACTAGGAATTGTAATCAATTGCATCCACCTCGTAGTAGATTGTCAGTATCACAGAATCATCCCATGTACTATGGAGTTAAGCTATATAATAATCTCAGTGAAGACATTAAATTGTCTACAAATCTTAATGTGTTCAAAAGGCAACTCAAATCATTTTTATTGCGAAAAGCATATTACTCAGTCGATGAATTTCTCCTGGAATCATGATGTGAGTAAATATTCTAATGATCAGACTATTTTAATGATATTTTAATGTTTAATGTTGTTTGTAAATATATTTGTCTAGTATATCATTGATGTTTTATACACATTCTCAATTTCTTTTTCCAAGTTGATGGTTAGTGTTTATATTAAGTCTTGTTTTAACTTTTTTTAATAAATATATTCATTTTTCATTGTATGACCTGTTGAATTAGTTAGTATTCTACAATGATGTTATGATTCTTTCCTAATTTTTATTGTAGATGAAAACTTATTTAATAAAAGTTTGATTGATTGATTGATTGATTGATATCAAAGTTCCGAATGCGCCATTTTAGGTTTCTTCAAAATCTAACCCGTGACATGTATATCGGTTTTTCGATAACTCCTTTAGTTATTGAGATAGCCCGTGAAAACGCCCAATTTTGCCCACCCTGTACAGGCTTCGGTTCAAAGAACGGTGTCGCGGATTTGATTCCAGCCAGCTCGTCTACTACTTCGTTTCCGGGCACCCGCCTGTGATCCGGAACCCATACTAGTTCGACTTGAGGGCGGATCCAGCACTCACGTCAAGGGGGGGTCACGGGCTTCATAAGCCCAATATTTATATAAATATAAAATGGGTGTTTTCTAAACATTGGTAAAATTTCGGCAGGTGTTTCCTGAGGTTTCTTTATAAAAAAGTTCATGTAAATATTTGTCGAGAAATACTTCCTATGGTGCTCCGCCCCTCAAAATAGGAAACCTGAAACGATTTCTTCTCACAATTTTCGAAACCATCTATCCAAAAATGATGACATTTGGTACATCTAATGTTGAATCAAAATTCAAACTCAAAATTTAATTTATCAATAGCGTTAATATTCTTTCTTTGCTCTAACTTGAGATGAATTGATTGCAATTGTACGTAGATATGATGAGAATACCCCAGACGGCCTTCAGAAGAATTTTTATCCAAATAGTATCTGCAGAATTGTAAAATTTAACTTGAATAAAATGTTGAAACTCATATAAACCAGTATTTTTACACTGTTCATGAAATAATCTTCCTGAATATCACGCAACCATGACAAATGGAGACTATTATTTTCTTTAATTCATCTCTGAAGATGTTAGCACTCATCAGTTGGATCATTCTATCACTCGTGAAGATTCATATGAGCATCATATACAGAACAATCGATGCATGTATGCATATTATTTCACTACTATTTTTTTGTATTGTATCAGAATGGAAATCTATGGTGAATGTGAAAAACTCAATTAACGTTAAGATCACATAATTATAGTAGAGGAGGCAGAGAAGCTAAATGGGGATTTACTCGAGCGTCGTGGGAACTATTAGATTATCCAGATAAGATGCTAAAAAAAGAGTTTATATGAGGTATGCCCTTTCACTGGTGGGGAAAGCCTGTACAGGTTTTCAAAAATGTAAAAAAAAAACAGTCAAAAGGAATACTCAGGCGCTTCAGATATTAATAGTATATTCGACCCAGGTGTTTCTGAAAACCGAAAAATATCAATCTGCCGGTTTGCATGGTGGGGGTGGCCGTACGAAGGGGG
The DNA here is from genome assembly GCA_918026855.4 of Phaedon cochleariae. Taxonomy (NCBI): domain Eukaryota; kingdom Metazoa; phylum Arthropoda; class Insecta; order Coleoptera; family Chrysomelidae; genus Phaedon; species Phaedon cochleariae. The sequence continues at coordinate 40,526,610 of OU896708.1, forward strand.
TAGAGAATAGGTACAAAAATTAATTCGAGCGCGTCAGATATTGAGCAGGGATGTTAAGTGAACCATCAAGTATCTCCTATTCAAAAGACTGGCGATTGGGTCGCGACCAGAAGTCATGACCAATTTTTTAAAATGAAAAAAAATATGACCTTGAAATACTCGAGCGCGTCAGATTATTATACAGACGCTTAATCTTAACCCATTAGTGCATGAAGTTACTTTTTTTCAAATCTCTATATTCTGAAGATGTTTACTCATTCAAATATACCCAAAGGAATGATAACTCAAGACGAATAATTTTTTTTACAATAGATTTTTTTTATATGACACGTCCATTTTAATGGACTCTATGCAAATTGGTTCATTGATCAGTAGGGAATTTCAGTATTCATTTTTATTCAAGTACATATCCAGAACATGAAAAACTCAATAACATCAATCACAATATTATCAATAATGATAATAATAATAATGAAAATTATACATCATGATGACTTGATACATTTTGAAGCATCTCTCAGATGCAGTCCTATTTTACATATGAAATTGCAATTTTGTATACTCTACTGAATGGAATTCAGCTGATGGGTATATGGAAATGCATCATATCAAGAAATTATTTGGGATGATACTTCCAGACCTTTTTTCGGTGCTCCTCACACGATCCAGTGGAAGGAAATGTGAACCCGTTGAAGAAAAAGAGGAGTCGAACGAAGGGATGGAGTCGTGTCTATAGTTGACGTGCTGCAGTATAACGTACAATCATTTGATGCCATAATATTCCATTTCATAATGCAAATATTTATATTATTTCCAATTTAATCAAAATCAGGACCAGAATAACGAAAGTCGAATAACGAAGTCCTTTAGAAATATGATTCATTATGGATTCGCAGTTTCTAAATTCGAATAACTGCATTTTTGCCAACTTTTCTTCTAGAGGCAATATAATATATGATTATCTGTTGGTTGATCGATATCTGAGCCATTTTACATATGTCTAAGAGGTGTTGCAAAAATGATCTACAAAAAAATCTTGATGACCGATATGCATAGAGTCCATTATAATGGACACAACACAAAAGCAATATTTTGAGTGTCTTACAAGAAGAATAATTATTCGAATTACCTTATAGGTTCATAAACACATGCATATAATTAGATCTTGAGGGATAGGAAATTCTGAAATACATTATACTCCATTATAATAAATACTTACCCTCCTTGTCGGGTGCAATACAAATTGTTATCCATTTGATCACGTGCAGAATATTGTCGAGATGCAAATTCATGAAATAGAAGCGATAGATGTTTGTTGTTGAACTACACTTATAGTTCTGGCGCATGAAACATTCAATTCCTGCATGATTAACGTCACAAAAAATTAGACAAGGAGCGTCCATTATAAGATACATTATGCACTAATGGGTTAATGTCCTTTCCTTATTTCCTTAATCTGACAGTTGAAATTTTTTTGTTTACTGAATTTAATAACTGAATTATGATAAATATATAGTGAATCAGTTTCTTGTGGCAGAACTTCAACAGCTCGAAGAATTTACAATTTCGAGATAAAAAGCTCATGTTGACATACCGGGTGACATAGAGGGTATCGGGTCACCCCTGTAACTTTTGCATTCGTTAACGGATTTTTCTGAAATTTGGTGTAGTTATATTAGCAACCATATCGGATTTGATCACCTTACGTCCAAAATGGCGGACTTCTGGTTTTCTGGAAATGCCAGCAACTTCGTTTTTTTTTAATGGAACACCCTGTATATTTCACACATTCAAGTACAACAGGTCAAAACAAGTGCAAGCTCTATGTCAAATGTAATTTTTTGGGACATGCGTATTCAAATTCGGCTCTGGCGGGAAGCCTAGGTTTCGCATTTGGACGTAGAGTGAAAAGAAACAGTGAGAAGGTCAGAGTGGCGCGAAGTGGGCAAAACATAGTACCTAGTAGCTGCTTGCAAGCACACTTAATTGATGATTTTTGATACCTACTTCGGCTTGTGCAAATCGGCAGATTGTTATTTCCGTGATGAGTGAATAATTTTCCAGGTGACGTTTTTTGCAACTCTGTGACTCCCCTTTCCTTATGTCAGGCTCAAATCGTCAGATTATTGAAATGCACACCTTGCCTTAATCTGACGCGCTCGAATATTTCCAACGATCGATTCTTTTTTGAACTGATCGGCTGCCCTAGAAGTTCGACACCACATAAAGAGCCCATCTGGTATGGTGGGAGTACTTCACAAGGTGCGGTTACCCCCTTATGTTATTCTTCCGCGCTCGAGTAAATCTCAAGATCCCGCTTGGGCTCACCTATACTATTACCAATTACACGACATGTTTCGCTGACAGAATCTTCTTCAAGTGAAATAATAGTTATTAACGCATCAGGTGCGTAAAATAGGACCGTAACGTGTAAGTTATATTAACACATCTAGGTCCATAAAAACAAGTTTCGCCCGAAATACTTATGCGCCCTATTGCGACTAGAATCATGCGGACATGTTCACCATATCGCTAGCCATTATCTATAATTGGCAGCTTTTAAGGTACTTATAGCTATCAAAAAGCCGAAAAATTTCACTTTCAAGACAATTTCAAGTGAAATCGATATGTGCATCACCTCTTGTTAGCTTTATGCTTGATATTAAAAAAAAATATTAAACTCCTCCCTCCCACCCCGAAAATTCTTACCGACTCGCCAAAGAAAAAAAGATTTGCGCTGCGGACCAAATCGGCAAGGGACTCGCTTTCTATACAAAATGCGTTTTTTGCATAGGTATCTCTAGCAATGTTGTTTTCTATTCATATAAATTTTTTTTAGTGTCAGCTTCAAATTAGGTGATGTATACTCCAGACTAACCAAGAAATCTCCGCAAAATGTTCATCAAGCAGAGGGAGATGTTCTTATGCTGATAATGTCTGCAGCTACTATGGGAGACAGATTTGTTGATTGGGCAAATTCAAATGCTAAGAAGTTCTATGATATACCTCCAATGGTACCTGGTAAAAAAATTGGAACATGATTTTACGAGTTTTCTACTCATTCTCGAAGTATGAATCTTCATTGAATTGCATGCAATTTCATTAGATATTTTTGATATCTAGGTGCTTATGAATTTTACCGATTTTACAGTTTTTAATTTTAAAACATGAATCCATTAAAATATATTATGATCAAAATAGAATTTCATTTCTGAATCCATGAGAAGTGTAAGTGAAGGAAATGAACGGTCAGAGATAGATATATGATGATCAGGAGTCAAAATAAAAACAGCAAAAAACAGCTATTGGTGATGGAGAAGAAAGGCACAAACATACTAAAGGAAGATAAAAAACATCGATGTAGATCGGATAGTAAGTTAGATTTTAGTACAAATCGCAGATATAAATGCAAATATAGATAGATAGATAGATAGATTTATTCTTCCGTGAAATTTACATTTTTGGAAACGTCAAGTAAAACATGTGGGTAAAAAATGTAGATAAAACAAGACATACAGAAAATACGGGTTAAAAGTATATGTAGACAGCACTGACAGCAATTATATAAAACTAACTTTAAAACAAACTGACAGCAATTATTATATAAAATTAACTTTAGAACAGAAGGAGCAAAGCGAATTAGACAAACCTAAAGGTGAGTCAACCTTATCCTAATGTACTAATGCTTGTGTAGAAATCCTCACTATTATATAAACACATGTTAATTAAAATTTGTTTTATTTTTGATTTAAATGTTCCTATGGGTAAGGATGATATGGTATCTGGTACTGCATTAAAGAAATCTATGCCTAGAACTCTTGATTTATTTATCCTCTTGCGAGAATGAAGTAGCTTATTTTTACCTCTTGTATCATAGGAGTGTACGTCCATATGAGAAGAGAATTTGTTAATATTGCATTTGATGTGCATCAGATTTTCGAAGACAATCATCGAGAACAGTGACATTATTCCTAATTCTTGAAAGATAGGTCGACAGTGTTCATCAGGTTTAGCTTTCACAATGCTTCGAACTGCAGATTTTTGCAAAATGAAAATCCTTTGTAAATGTTTGTGGGAGGCATTGCCCCATCCCAGAATTCCATAGTTTAAAATTGACTGGAAAAGTCCATAATAAGTGGCAAGACCCGCTTCTTTATTGACTATATTTGTTATTCTGCGTATTGCAAATACAGATTTCGATAATTTTCCGCACATGAAATTTATTTGAGGGATCCACGATAGGGTAGTCAAAAAAAATTCCGAGGAATTTTATATCTGCGTTTTCTGATGAACCTACATGTGAAAAAACACGTGTGTTAGTTTTCTTGTCATTCAAGTATAGTTCATTGGAACTGAACCATCTCGAAGCATGATTTAGAATACGACTGATTATGGGATCTTTCTCCTCCAAGTCCTCATATTTTTGTTGGAAAGTAAAACTAGTATCGTCTGCGTACATTACTGTTTCAATTTGCAACTCGTTATCAAAAGTTTTCATGTGATTTGGTAAGTCGTTTATATAAAGAAGAAAAAGGAGAGGTCCAAGGATGGACCCTTGTGGGACTCCCCGTTTCATAATGAGTGTGTCACTTTTGACTTCATTAACAATTACTGTCTGTGGCCTATTTGTCAAATATGATTTTATTAAATTATTTGCAACCCCTCGTATGCCATATGAATTCAACTTATCCAATAGAATAGAGTGGCTAACGCAGTCAAATGCCTTGGTTAGATCAGTAAAAATCGCTATACAAGAATTTTTGTTTTCGTATGCCTCCTGTATGGTATCCATGAGGAGAACAATTGCATCCGATGTTTTCTTACCGTGTCTGAATCCGAACTGAGTGGGACTAAATATACTATGTTCCTCAATATGTCTGGACAATTGACTGAGAATCGCATACTCTATGATTTTTGATATACTTGGTAATATGTGTATTTGACGATAGCTTTCGGGAAGTGATGAGTCTCCTTTTTTATAAAGTGGGAGAACTTTGGCTGGTTTGAAAATATCCGGAAAAATGCCTTGTGTCAAGCAAGAATTTATTATGTCACACAGTGGTTCTGCAATGTTAAGGGCACAGCATTTTATAAGATATGTACTGAACTCATACACGTCCTGAGTTTTTTTATTTTTCAGTCTCTGTATCAGCTGCAGAACATCAGATGCATTCAAGGGCTGGAGGAAAACTGAAAAAATAGAGAACTCTGGACTTCTTACATTATCATTAGTTTTCTTAAGTTTTTTGACGATTTCATCAGAGTGATTAGCAAAGAAATCATTAAATTGATTCAGATCCAAATCAGTAAGATTACAATGCATTTTATCTCGGCCAATTTCGTGATTGATTATAGACCATACTGTTTTTGTTTTATTCTCCGATTCTTGAATTTTATTGAAATTGTTTTTGCGTTTGATGTCCTGAAGTGTGCATCTATATCTCTCCTTGCATTGATTATATAAATCTCGATTTGATTCGGTAGGATTTTGCTTGTAGTTGTTATGCAGAAATAGAAGAAGTTCTTTTTGATTTTGAAGTTCAGGTGATGCCAAAGTGTTTTTATGAATTTTATGATTTAGACTCTTTGTAGATGGAAATGAATTTCCATACATATATGTAGATACTCTATCAGTAGAAATAAGAAAACAAACGAGGAGCTAGAAGGAAATATGTGAAGATCCTATCAATCCCTCAGCTGGTGGAGACTGAGCTCGTTAAAAGGGGAAGAATTGAAAAAGGGCGGGTAAGATGCAAGATAAGCAAAAGGATGTAACCAATGAGATTCATCAAATGTTTGAACTTTGGACAACAAAGAACGGATTGTGAGGGGATGGATCTTACAAATGCATGCATAAACTGTTGAGAAATTAAGAGGGTACAAGGCAAAGGACGAAGTGTCCGCATTATAGAGAACTGAAAACATTTGTTTAGCAATTATCAATTTTGTTTGCGAAAGGGTCGCTCTATCTTTGTATTCTCACCTTATGTCAAATTCCGAACAGAATAATAGGTTCTTTTAGCACCCTTTCTTGATTCAAAAGGAGAGGTAGATGTAAAAAATACTGACTTGATGCTAGATAACTTTTACAAATGCGGCATGCGCGGTTTGGCTTTCGAGTGGATTACATTTTACCTTACCAATAGAGAACAAAAAACCAACTTGAAAACCATGCCACCATAGTGGCAGAATACTAGGACTCCTCTTATTCATATATTTTTTTATAGCCTCATGCAGGAACTTCCTTAGAGTACCAATAGTGGGCAAGGTATCAGATTTATTCCATTTCGAGTGTTGTGGAAGCGAGTTCAGATATTCGAAATGCCAACGGTGCCAAAAGTCCTGGAGACAACGCTGAAGAAGTTGCCATCTTGATAGGCGATTCAATGGAAACGATGTGAGATTCTCATCAGGAGGAGCACATGGCGGTGCAAATTTCAAATAATAACTTGGGCACAAGGCATTCAAATCATTGGGGTCATTGCTCAGGCTACAAAGAGGCCTAGAGTTGAATACAGCCTTAATTTCTGTGAGCAAAGTATAAAATTCTTTCATAGTCAAAATCTGCTCACCGATTACTCGTTTTAAATGCGTTTTCATGGATTTCACATTAGATTCCCACAAACCTCCAAAGTGCCATAAAGGCTTCAAAAGATAGGTTGGATACTAATTCCAAATGAACTTCCTTAGTAGAACAACACACAAACAAACACACACACGATTTGACCCTCCTTGCACCACGATACCTCGATAAACGTATGTATATGGAAAGGTCCAGGAAAATCTAACCCACAATGTGAAGACGGCTTTGTTTGAGATACCCGATATGAGGGCAAATCTCCCATGATTGGTATCGTAGGGGTAGGGTTAATACAAAAGCAACGAATACACTTTGAAATTACATGATGAATTGCACGTTTGCATGAATGAATCCAGAACTGTTGAACGATTTAATATCAAGTATTAGGACCTGGATGCAAGTTTTTATTATGAAAGTCCAAAATAATGAATTCGGCCAATCTATGTTGGCGAGGCAATAATATCGGGTTCTTTGCATCGTATGGAAAATCCGAATGGCGAAATAGACCGCCCACCCGAGGACATCCTCCCTGTTCAAAAAGGGAGCAAGCTTCTAAAGGGTTTTTATAAATACTTCCCAGATTTCAAATTTACAATTTCGTCGCGGAATACTTGCTTCTGTACAACCTTAACAATAAAGATAAAGATCTCCACTACTACATTTGAATCTCTTTTATACAATTTCATGTAGATGAACCTCTGGCAATAAGCTACGATTCTCTCAATTTTACGAAGAGAAGAAAAGTTGTTCAGCAAATTCAAAAGACAGTTATCCTCATACACTGTTACAGAATGAACAATTTTCTTCTTCTCTGACAAGGCATCACTATCATCCACAGCATTTATCTCAGACCCGAACCTGTCATCAGAAAATGACTATAACCATGGTGGCCCGTTCCAGCGAAGATGGTGTGTAATCAACTCACTAGGAAACACACCTCGTGACACACAATCTCCAAGATTAACAGCCCCATCTACATGCGGCCAACAACTCGGGGGACCTTATCTTGGACTTGACTCACCCTGTTGGCCACAAAGGTGGTCCATCTATATGATGATGACATAATCCAAGTACACACAGTCTTGTTTTCTGACCTCGCAATCACCCTATGGAGACAGCCTTTAATGGGGTTACTTTCGACTTCACACAAACTAGAGACATATAGACAGAGTCATCTAAACACCTTTGCCGCAAAGAGACAACAGCTCCATAGCCAGCTTGAGAAGCATCACAAAATCCATGCCATTCATAAGCACACCTATTATCTCTCAAGATATACGACGAGAGATACTAATCTGAAATATAAAGGGTAACTCCTCTTTATATCGATACCATTTGATCAACAAATCAGCGGGAGGAGGTTGTTCTCTATATACCTAACTTCCAAGTAATTTGCATCAGATAAGACTGGATCGTAGATCCTAGCGAATTCTGGGAATACATTTCTCTTTGTTCCTGGCATACCCAGAATTTTAAACTTTGCCTCATCCTTACTTTCATATGCGTAAGACTGCTGATGTGACACTGGAACAGATTCCAACATTTCCTGATGACCACTCGCCCACTTTCCCAATTCGAAACAACCACTGGATAATAGTTCATCTTGAATTCTTGCCTTTTCCACAGAATCAGAACCACTGACGATATCATCCACATATAGATATCGGATTTCCCTCTTTCTCAGCTAACTGCATCAAGGTTCTAATGGCTAAATGAGGGAGATTCCATATACCACTGTATTCAACTCATACTCGCAAATGGGTTCGGATGGAGAAAATCTCCACAAGATGTTCTGGAATGGCCTATGTTCATCAAAAATAAGTATATGCCTATACATCTGACGTATATCGGTTGTATACACTACCCTATGGAATTCTAAATACCATGAGGATCGATAAAATATCTTTTTGCAGAGAGGGTTCTATATACAATGAATCATTCAGTAAAGCACCAGTCGACGACTTTGCAGAGCTTTCAAATACAACCCTGAACTTAGTCGATAACGATTCTGGATTCACAACACAGTTATGTGGGAAGAAATTCTCATCAGGAGAATGATTCCCAATAGTTTTGACCAGAGACATATGATCTTGATCTCTATAGTCTTCCATAGAATAGGCTGAATATAGAGTTCCAGGTTTTTACACAAACTAGATTCTAAGGACAAAAACTTCCGCAGCGCACCATTGCAAGAATCCTAAAGATTACAAACATACTCTTTGAAAGGTAAAGATATAACAAATCTACCCTCATCATTTCTGAAGTGATTATCACGAGAGAGGAATAATATCTGGAATTTATTCTAACTCCCAGAAACGATTGACAGCTGTTTCTAAGGAAGTGTCCACCATAGTACACAGAGAGCTCACTCCAAATTCCGAAACACCGGCTACTCCACCCATCAAAACCCATCCAAACACGGTAATCATTTATTGTAATAATGAGTTGATTGATTGATAGCTTTGCAGACTCATGTATTCCAGTAGATGATAAAATTGAATTGACTATTGATGAAAACATTTTCGAATTTCTAGTTGACAGTGGAGCATCTATGTCAGTCTGTAGTAGGCAACATATTTCGATCATTTTTCTCATTTTAGATTACAAAGAACCAATACATTGTTTATAGCTTTCAATGGAAACACATTTTTACCAGAAGGATATTTCAAGGCAAAAGTAAAATATCACAATAAAATGGATGAAATGAAAATGTTTGATGTTGACAATGATGGACCTAGTTTGCTGGGTAGGGATTGGTTGAACATTTCCCAGGTGAAAATGAATTTTCTGAGCAACATCTCAGTAGTAGATTAAAACAATCAATTTCTGGAAAAATACCCCACTTCATTTAGAGGCGAAATAAGTATATACAAGTATGAAAAATGATCTCTTAAGTTGAAATAAAATGTTGAAACCAGTGTTTTGAAAATCCTGGACCATTTCTTTAGTGAGTCTACCTCATAAAAAAGCAGTTGAAGACTGTTGTAGTTTCACCAGAATATCAATAATGAACTTCTAATGAACGTGGATAAAAAATTATATATTTTTGAAGTAAGTGTCTAAATTACATTTCAAAATCAACAACATGAAAAATTACAGACATTGCTATCTTGACGACTGTATAAAAATATAATATTCTCTCGAGATTACCATATTCCATTACGCCCCCCCCCCCCCACGTAATCGAGATGGTAGTTATAACATTATTAATATTTAAAAATATTCATTCATCTAATCATTCCAAAACCTTGCATACATTTCAAGTGTTTCACTTTTGGTGAGGACATCTGCAATCATGTCTTTATAGTTACAAGATATTTAACTTCGACAGTTCCTTCCTTGATCTGTTCTCGGATGTAATGGTATTTAACTTCCACATGTTTCATCCCATTATGGAAAACTGGATTTTCTGCAGATTTCAGAGCACTTTGATTGTCTCCATATATCAATATTTTATTCTTCACATGAAGAATTTCAGCTTCACACGATGATAAGGTCGCACATTTCTGCTTTCCCATGAAATTGGCCCATCTGCGAACTTGAAAATATATCCTGTATAGGAATGTCTGTCAACAGGGTCGTTCGCGAAATCTGCATCTGCAAATCCCTCTAAATTTTTTCCAGTTGGTTTGTATGTTATACAAACATCTTGAGTACCTTTGAGATACCGATGAATTCTTTTTGCCATATTCTAATGGACATCTGTATGTTCCACATTGAACTGAGATAAATAGCTTGTTATGAAGGAAATATCTGGCCCTGTATTAACTGATATGTACATCAATGTTCCAATTAGGGATTGATATGAAACATTTGAAATTATCTTGCCTTTTTCTTTTAGTTGGCTCAAGTCTGCTGGAGTTGATACTGGTTTGGAATCTTCCATTCCAAATTTCTTCAGAGCACTCCTTATGTGCTGCTTTTAATCGATGAAGATTTCTCCAGTTTTCTTGTTTGTTCTTTTAGTGATTCCTAAACCATGATTGACTTCTCCAAGATCTGATATCTTGAATCTCCGACCCAATTTTTCCTTCAAATTTTCTTTCTCATCTTCGGCATTCGAGTATATGAAGAAATCATCCACATACAGGGTTATAATCATAATTTTGTTCTGAATGTCCTTATAATGACCACAAGCTTCGCGATTGGACCTTTTACATCCTAATTGTTCAAAATCCATGCCGTAAACTTGTCTGAAACCCTTAGCCACCAGACGTCGTGCTTTGTGTTTGATAATGTTCCCTGCTGCATCTCTTTTCAATTTGAAAACCCATTTACATGGAATAACCTTCTTACTTGAATCGTGATCAACCAACTGCCAAGTTTCACTCTTCTGAACAGATTGAAATTCTTTGTTCATAGGAAATATCCATTCATCTTTATCGTCTCTCACAACAGCGTCTTCAAAAGTATTTGGCTCTTCGTTCAGCATACACCCAGCCCTATAAATGAGGTGACTATTGGTTGATGCACGTCCCTTCTCTGGATATAAACGTTCTTCAATTTCATCGACTGAAGTGTTGTCATCATCAACATTCTCTGAATTAATAATTCTACTGGACCTTGCTTCTTGTGATCGATTAAATCGGCGTATTTCTTCAACAGGAGGTACTTCAGTTGAAAAAATAAATTCGCCTGACGCATGTGCATTCATTACTGAATATTCAGGAGCTCCAGATGCCGTTTCATCTCTGCATCCATCGGAAAAAGTATCCTCTAAGAAAACAACATTCCTTGCATGTACTACTCGTCGCACATATTTCGGATCCTGAATTTGTATGCTTTCTTGTCTTCACTATAGCCCACAAAGATATACTCCTTACTCTTCACGTCCCATTTCTTGCGGTTTTCTTCAGGAATATGGACATAGGCTCGACATCCAAATACCTTGAGACCTCCTAGATTTGGACGTTCAATAGACCATTTCTTTCACGAGTAATTTCTATCACAGATCTATGGGGAGATTCATTTTTAAGATACACAGCTGTTCTAGCTGCTTCCTCCCAGAAACCTTTAGATAGTTCAGCACCATGCAACATCGACCGAGCTTTCTCAACAATACTCCGGTTTGTCCTTTCAGCGATACCATTCTGCTCAGGGTAGTGTTCGAGGAATAGTTGTTTGATGCTGAATACCTTCAGTCTTCAAATAGTTCAGAAAATCATTATCAACATACTCCGTTCCATTATCAGTTCTGAGCACTTTGATTCTCTGATCAGTCTGATTCTCCAGAAGAGCTTTGAATTCCTGAAATTTCAATTTTACTTCAACTTTTGACTTTATGAAGTGAGTAAATATCATTCTTGTATAATCATCCACAAATACAATCATATATTTATTACCTTCGAGAGATCCTTGACTGATGAATGGATCACATAAATCAGAATGAACTAATTGAAGACGTTGGGTTGCTCTTTTGGATTTATTCTTTTGAGAGGGTATACGAGTTTGTTTACCTTCTAAACACGCAGTACTTCAGAATTTTCTCCTGGTTTGAAATCAACTCCATCAGCTTGGCCTAATCTAAGAAGTTCCATTCCATATCTGCAAAGGTGTCCTAGTCACCTATGCCATAAAGATTGAGGTACCTCTGTAGTTGTCGCTAACGCCCTTTCAGTTGCTTTCAATTCAAGTTTGTACATACCAATACTTAGAGCCGCTGTCATCAAAATATCACCTGAAATGCTACAATCATCAGCTCTCATAAATAAAGCACCCTTCTCTAGCATTCAAATTTGGAACGAAAACAATATCTTGTATACTACGGATGGAATTCTCTTCATCAAACTCGAAAGAAACATCACCAATTCCTGCACTATACAGTTTCTCACTGTTTGCCACAGTTACCTCCAAACCACTTGCATCTCTTCTGAAATTAGTCAGGATTTCTTCACTGGACGTGATATGTGGAATCAACGAACCAGGAAGTTGAATTACCAGATGAACCAGAGGCTCCCAGTACAGTGAGGAGAACGTAATTCTTGTCAACCTGCTTCTCTGCATTTCCTTTCTTCTTAGTACAATCTGGACGAACATGGCTGGTTGCATCCATAACAAACCACTCCACTTTGCCTCTTCTTTTTCTTCTGAGGATATTTCTTCTTGAAATTGTTGACTGTTTTAGAAGCAAATGCAGTCTCACTAGCAACGTTAGTCTTGGACATCTCGTTTAAAAGTTTCGTCTTGACCAATTCCGTAGAAATAGCTACATTAGTATTTTCCATTGCTGCAATATCATCGTCTGAAATCTCCTTACCAATATCTGAAAACTTCTGAGTTGTATTCATGATTTCTGTGATATATGCTTCGAGTGAATCATTATCGGACAACTTCAAACGTTATAGGTTCTTCTTGACATTTCTTTCATATTTCTTACATGAGTGATAGCTGCATTATCGAGACTGAGACATAATAATAATAATAAATCGTCTTCATTACTTCCAATCACAAAAAAAATTACAAATAAACATTCTATACAATATATTCATTTTGGAAGCAAAGGGCGAAGTTTATTTTTTGCTGTGTAAACACACCAAAAAATATTCTTCCATTTAACCCTCAACAACCTGTGCTGTCGTGCCAAGAAATCGATGTAATAGGTATAGTCAGTACATTCATACAAAGTGAGATCAATTATAATTCTTCAAATATTATTTTTGAGATTCCAATAGATATTTTTTGAGATATAATTTGAATTTCAATGTGTTTAATTCTTTTATTTTTCCAAAAACCGGGTTGCAAAGATAGCAGATTTGATAACTGAAAGAGCGTCTGAAATGTTCTGTTTTGAAAGGTTGCATAGTTAAAAGTCCCTTATTCCTAATATTCAAGTTATGGACGTCGGTACGGTATGATATTTTTTTCGAGAGATAGGGAGTATAGGGAGGTACTTTTTTGGTAATAATTTTATGGTATAGAATGAGAGTGTGATGTGTTCTCCTATTGTCCATATTTAGCCATCCAATTTCATGGTTTGTGTGAAATTCTTTGCCTCCTGCGGATACAAAGATTAATCGCAGGCATGCATTTTGTATTTTTTGGATTTTTGTCTTATATCGGTTGGTCAAATTGGGACCATAGAGAGCATCATCAGCATTAATTGAATTGGGAGAGAACCAGTGTTTCACATAATAGTTTCTTGACACGTATCGGCAGTAAATGACGGTTACCATAAATCATTTTCAAACTACCATAGGCACGCTGCAGTAACTTATTTACATGCTTTTCAAATCTCAAGTTAAAATCCATTGTTACTCCTATAGATTTCGTGCTTCCTCTACCATCACAAGCTGTTCATTATTAATATTTATATTGATGGAGTTGACAACATTCTCGCGGTGGTTTCTACCACCAAACAACATAACTTTGGATTTGCCAGGATTGATAAGTAAGCAATGTTCTGAAGCTGCTCTTACAAAGGCATTAAGATCGTTGTTGATTAATAAACATGCATTTTCTACCATATGTTGAGGAAAACTATGATAAATCTGCGTGTCGTCTGCATATAGATGTACTTACAAGTTTCAATCCGTGTTAGAAGATGCGATGAATAAATTGAGAATAATAGCGGTCCCAGTATAGACCCTTGTGGCACACCTGATCTCAACGTTAGATAGTCTGAACTTATATTATTTATGCATACTTTTTGTTTTCTATTTTTGAGGTAGTTATTCATGAGTATTAGAGAATTCCAGGAAAAACCTATATATTGTAACATATTCAATAGTAAGTCATAATGAATCGTGTCAAAAGCTCGACTGAAGTCTAACAAAACTAATAGTGTACAATTACCTTGATCGGTAGCTTTGATGATGTCATCGGTTATGTGCAGCAATGCTGTCGTACCGCTGAAACCCTTTCGAAAACCAGACTGAACCGAGGGCATGAAAGAGTTATTATAAAGGTGATCTTTTATTTGCATTTCCATGGCTTTTTCCAAGTCTTTTGACAATGTCGGTAGGATACTAATTGGCCGTAAGTCCTTGAATTCGCTTGGATTTTGTTTCTTAGGCAAAACCTTCACTACAGCATTTTTCCACACAGATGGATAGACACCTTCAGCTAGGCAGAAATTTACTATATGAGTTATATACGGTACTATATGAGGGCAGCACAGTTTTATGAGTTTTATATTCAATCCATCAGACCCTTTGACATTAGTTTTAATGCTATAGATAGTTTCATTCACAATGAAGTCATTAACTTCTTGGAAATTAAAAGTGGAAGTATTGAGGTTATTATTTTCGTAGAAGTTCATGACATCCATTGATGGCTCAATGGGTGGGATGGAGTCGATAAAAAAATTATCTATTCCTCTGGGGTCTTTCAGATTATCTGGAACAACAAAATTTTTTCCTGCGATAAAGGACCCTGCACCGCAATAGGGGGGAAATTGGCTTTCGGTGAATTTTCTCGAATTTTGGATATATCGTAGAACTCGTGATGCTGATCAGATGTCCCAATTATCAACGCTCTAAATTCAATAGTTTGTATTATACAGGGTGCTGAAGTTGACTTTTTCAAAATTTCGAATGGCCATTGTGAAGTTTCCTTTTCAAATACGAAAATCAAATCGACTACGTTTTGTTTGTCCATGTGGCCGGTGAAAATCCACTATAGAGTTTAATGATATCTGCACGTACTCACGATATACAGAGTTGGTCCAAAAATAGCAAATGTTCCAATTATTTCTGAAATAGTGAGCGGTTGAAATCAATTCATTTTTGGACATTCCGTAGTATACTCATATCAACATCGATTCATGATGATTGCATTTTTTTAATCAGACTACATATTGTACACAAGATGTTCAAGTTTCCATGAAACCGCACCCGTCCTGATATTCATATCCATCGAATGATTGGAATCCCGTAAAACTTGGTGAGGAAGTTGATAATTCGTGATGACAATATTTTATGCAAATACCTGAATTATTCAGGGTGGTTGAGAAAGTAGTATTGGAGTTTTCTTGAAGTTGACGTACTCCAGAGCAATTGAGAAACAAGACAGAAATCCTGAGTACGTCAACTCCAAGAAAACTCCACTACTACTTTCTCAACCATAATTCAGGTAGCGCATAAAATATTGTCATCACGAATTATCAACTTCCTCACCAAGTTTTACGGGATTCCAATTATTCGATGGATATGGATATCAGGACGGGTGCGGTTTCATGGAAACTTGAACATCTTGTGTATGATATATAGTCTGATACAAGAAATGTAATTATCATGAATCGATGGTGATATTATAGTATGCTGCAAAATGTTCAAAAATGAATTGATTTCAACCGCTCACTTTTTCGAAAATAATTGGAACATTTGCTATTTTTGGACCAACTCTGTATATCGTGAGTACGTGCAGATATCATTGAAATCTATAGTGGATTTTCACCGGCCACATGAACAAACAAAACGTAGTCGATTTGATTTTCGTATTTGAAAAGGAAACTTCACAAAGGCCATTCGAAATTTTGAAAAAATCAACTTCAGCACCCTGTATAATACAAACTATTGAATTTAGAGCGTTGAAAATTGGGACATCTGATCAGCATCACGAGTTCTACGATATATCCAAAATTCGAGAAAATTCACCGAAAGCCAATTTCCCCCCTATTGCGGTGCGGGGTCCTTTGTTAGATTTCAAAGTGTGCCACATATCTTTGGGGGTACTTTTATTGAATTGATGGAGAAAGAAGGCTTTCTTCTCTCTCTTAATGGATTGATTCGTAAAATTACGTGAATCTCTATAAGACTGTAAATGAGTTTCAAATCTAGAACGTTTGAACTTCTTGAGTGCTTTATCTCTTTCTGCCATCATACGTTTTATGGGATATGTTAACCAGGGAGCCTTGGCTCTTGTAACTCTTGATGTTGTAATTGGAGCATGCCTATCGAACAGATCATTCAAACAATTAGTTAAATAAGAAAGTTTTTCATCTATACTGTCTTGATCATAAATTCTGAAAAATGATGTATTAAAAAGGTCGCGTTGAAAGGCATTTTCGTCGAAATTTTTGAAATTTCTATAAATCACCATTTTATGTGACGACTTTCCACTGCCTATCTTAACATTACTGAAAACAATTAAATGATCGGACACCGCAGTATGTATAACTCCACTTTCAATTTGAGAGTCTTCCTGAACAATCACATAATCCAAAAGGGTGGCAGAAGTATTTGTGATTCTCGTAGGAACGCCTATAATTTGACTCATGTTGAAAGGTTCTAGAATTGAATTGAATTTTTTAACGCAGCTGTTTTCGTAATCCAGAAAGTCTAAGTTGAAGTCACCCATGCATATTAATTCATTCACCGTGGGGTAAATCGAGATCAAACTATTCTCAAACTCATCTAGAAAAATATTTGTATTTTGTTCATGTGGTTTATAAACTATGCCTATCCCATAAGTTCTTTTGCAGAGACTGATTTTTATCCAAGATTGTTCCCATATATAATCTTGCCTACTTTCAATTAACTCTGCATGCAATCCAGTTTTAGAATAAATACATAAACCCTTTCCATTTGCATTTCTGTCATTTCTGAGTAAACAGTAGCCGGTAATATTCAAAATATCATCACTAATATGATTTTTCAACCAGGATTCGCATATCAAAATTATTAAGTGATATAATTCGCCTGATATCAGGCATAGATGGTGTCAAAGATCTAACATTTAGTGAACCTACTTTCAGGTTACGCATATCA
This sequence comes from Phaedon cochleariae, assembly GCA_918026855.4. NCBI lineage: Eukaryota > Metazoa > Arthropoda > Insecta > Coleoptera > Chrysomelidae > Phaedon > Phaedon cochleariae. Next base: position 40,543,896 of record OU896708.1, read on the forward strand.
TTACAAGAATTCATATCTTTTTCATATTTCACCAACCATGTCCCAAACAAAAAAATGGTTGAATACTTTCTATACTCCACAAACTGATAAGCAGATATTCACTCAGTGAATCAACTGCACTTCTTCGTAAGAGCCTTTTGATCATGTCTGTTCTTGGTTTCAGCATTCGTTTTATCTCCTGTAGGATAACCGTCGATAGCTTGCCACAAATCCTGATCAATGAGGAAAGCCCTCATCTTGAATTTCCAAGTTGTATATCCATCTCGACCAGATAATATTTTGATATGCGCTAGTGTACCAGAAGTCGACGACGAGCTGTGCATAGTTTATACAATTATAGTGATTTCTGAGTATTCACTATTGAATATGTAAATTTTACAGAACTTTAACAATTTTTCCACTCTATTCAACGAATTCTGGGCCCATAACCTTGTAATGAAGTGTTTTTGACCAGCTTCATTACTAGACTGGTTTTATCTAAGTAACTTGAGACTGATTCTACTTGAACTTCACTTGTTCGAAAGAGCGAAAACCTGAGATAGCTGAGTAATGCATCGATTCCTGACTTCCCAAAGCTTTTCCTGACAGTAAACTCTCATGAACATTATTACAACCCTAAAGACTTCCATATTTTCCAACCCTTTGCTTATGATATGAAATTAGATGAATTATCTATCTGTTGAAATGCTTGATGTTTGACTGCTCATAACTTTGTTGTTATTGAATATTTTCCAGCCAAATTCATTCAGTAGCATAAGCAAAGGTAGTAGATCCTGTTCCTGTGCCCATTTAGGGTTGAATATTATTTTTTCCGCGTTTTGTGTTGGAGGTGCACATGTGGTTTCCAAGGACAGATTTAGTGGCCATGGCCATGAGCCATGACAAGGTGGGAGTTTTGACCAATGAGATTCCAGATTTACTTGTCCTTGTGCCAAGGCCAAAGCACCAGAAGACAGCTAAGGATTCTGGTCTCTCTACTCTTCTTCATAAGTCTGCACTACCTGCTCGACCTGCTCTTCAAGCTCTTGATTCTCTTGCTGATTTCTTAATGCTCTCATAGTTCATTCAAAACCAGTGTAAAGTATTATTGTATAGTGATTTCGTGTTACACATGTAAGTTGTATATTTTTCACCATTGTTATTCATCCTGTTCATAGATTCATTTCATTCCTGTTGTTTTGCATACCGATACTCACCCGACTTGTGTAAAGAATCCAGAACTTTGAATTTGCGAATAAACGGATTTTGTGATTGCATATTTCATATTTCTTTCTCTGTTGTCATTGTTTTCGGTTCCGAATAGTTCCAATCATTTATTTACTGATTTTCAATATTTGCATTTCCGGATATCCCTTTTCGTGGGAACCAGAACATAAAAAAAAATCGACCCCAATTTATTTCAATAAAAAAGCACGGCACTAACAAACAGGATGTTCTTCTCTGAAAAATTGATCATATTGAAAGTTATTCATACCGGCCTCAATTTTGGTGAGGATCGCAAGTCTATAATAGCTGAGAAATTGAGGGGGTCGTTTGAAATGAGGCACGCTGTAGATTCGTTGATGTTGAATATTTTTTCATAAAACTTGGTATAGATATATTTCAGAGGACGGAGATTCCAGTGGTGTACGCAGATTTTTTCTCAAAACATCGCTGATAGGGATTCTGGATTTTTCAGCCTCTGAATATGATCTAGTACGCCATAGTTTCTTGAAAAAATGGACGCCGCTTCAGAATACACCTTTCTTCCCTATTCATAAAAAAAAATCGTGAAAATCGCTCCATGAATAAAAAATTTATGAGGATGACCAGCTCTCAAATGGGTCACTCTGTATATGTTTTCAACGCCTGAACATTTCATTTCCACCTAAATCATGTAATTATACAATCTATAGAATATGTCCACTATGGATATCCATGAGATGTACATATAATATCTGATAGTCGTTCATCGTATATCTTCCGTCGTTTGGCGGATATCATATAGATGTACAGGGCTAGTTTTATTAATGTGAACCCCCCTCTATCTTTTTTGTTCTCCACCCATTCAAAAAATTTCAAAACTGATTTTATACAATTTTTCGCACAGATTTCACTCATTTCGACAATGATGCAATATCTATTCAAATATACAGGGTATACAAAAATAAATATTTTTTTCAATAAATTTGAATTCCCTGATTTCAAACATACCGGGTGGCTACGGAAGTATTGCCTTCGGAATATCTCAGTTATTGTATGAAGTAGGTTTGTGAAATTTGGAGCGTCGATATAATGACATAAGAGCTAGAATTTGAGCATATTGACATGTCGAAGTTAAGTTCCGGTCTGACCGGAAGTAACATCATAACTCTCTTATTTTAAATGGAAACCCTATATATTTTTCTTTTCGCTTTATTCAGCATTCAATTCCCTTTCTAATGACATATCACAAGTTGGTATCTAACCAGAAACTAGATCAGAAAAAAATATTTTTATTATTTTTAATTTTATTTTTGCTATGGCGATAATCTGTTTTGTTATTTGAAGAATAATAATTGGATATTTTGGTATTTCATTTCAAAAAATTACTTTCTATTATATCATAAGAAAGGAATGGTTATGCTGAATAGTACAGGCAAGACAAAGTTGTATGTTCCTATTTGAGTTATGGACCTGCAGAGTATTGTTTTTTTATAACGCCGACGAATGGAAATGAAATATCACAGTAGTAGCAACTGTTATCAAGTGACGTATGGTTTCCATAGCCAACTTTTCAATTTTTGGCTTTCATTTTGCTTCCACGGCCTACTCGGTGAATTTCAATAATAATTTTTTTCTGATCTAGTTTCTGGTTAGATACCAACTTGTGATATGTCATTAGAAAGGGAATTGAATGCTGAATATAGCGAAAAGAAAAAAAATAGGGTTTCCATTCAAAATAAGAAAGTTGATGTTACTTCCGGTCAGACCGGAAGTTAACTTCGACATGTCAATATGCTCAAATTCTAGCTCTTATGTCATTATATCGACGCTCCAAATTTCACAAACCCACTTCATACAATAACTGAGATATTCCGTAGGCAATACTTCCGTAGCCACCCGGTATATATACAGAAGGATCTTCATCTATCAAAATATACAGCGCATTCCATATAAAAAACATTAATATATTTCTGTATACCCTGTATATTTGAAGAGATATTGCAACACTCTCTCAATATGATTGAAACCAATATGGAAATCGTAAAAAAATCAGTTTTGCATCTTCTCGAATGGATAGAAAACAAAGAAGATGAAGGGGGGTTGCTATCTGGGATGGTTTTTAGGAGACAGAGACGTTGGTCAACGGTATGTTCGAAAATACTTCACTATCATCTCTTTAGTTTTTTAAGCACTGTGTTTGTTTCAGGTGTAAAATGAAATTGAGAATTATCAATGACTTGGATCTTTCCACATTGAAAAATTGTGAATTGAATTGTTCAGTTTTAGCTCTCATATTAGCTATTCCAAAGTGCTAATGAAGGCTTAAGGAGTTTACAGTCTTACAAATATTTGTAATCTGGCTTCGATGTGAAGGTAAGAACTAGAATTCCGAATTATTTCGACATTTTAGTTGACCCAGGTAAGGTTCTTTGATACTATAGTGTTATTTATATTCATTCTAGCTACCTCTACTTTGTATTTATTTGTTGTTCATGAATGTGATAATTGTCAATTTTTCTACAAATATTAATGAATGATACTTGTTTTCAGGTGAAACATTCGTACTAGAGGAATACCCCCTATACCAGAAAGTGAATTGGTTGACATGCTGGAGAAAATATCAGAATTGGGTCACAGAGCTCCTCTCATGAGAATATAGTGGAACCATTTACCACCCAGTTATCTGAAAAATGAAAAATTGTTATGGCTTCGGTTTCGGATATTCTTCAGGAGGACAATATATCCAAAAGTTATTCTGAGTTGATGAGACTATCAAAAACAATCATTATAAATGCAAAGTTCTATCTTTCCTTTATACTGTAGATGAAATTGATTATCATTTTCTTTGTCTAAAAATATTAAATTTACATAATTATCCTTTGTCTATTTTTTAAAATGGGATTATGAATTTGGATTTTGAATAAATTTGTAGGAATACAAAAATGTTTCCAATATTTCAACACCCTCTACATAAAAACCACTTACTTCAAGGATTCATGATTTAGTATATTCAGAGACAAGACAAATATATCTGGAATATATTCATTTTCATAATTTCCAATTCTAGAATTTGAATAAATGATTAGTATAAATGTGCAGATTTCCTAACAGAATTTACAATATCAAAATCAAATCCTGTGCAATACTTCCAATTATTTTCTTCTGTTCGTTTGTTCATTAGTCCAAATGGTGAATTTTCAATTCCATTTCCTATTCAACAATAATCTATGACCAAAACTTGATTGGTCAAAATTTCCTGTTTCTTGTCCATGGCTATATCTTCATCAGCCTCTTCCTCATCAACACAGTTGATTCGTTTTTGTATTTCTTGTATATGAACAAAATGCGTTCCTTATTTTTCAACATTATAGGCTTCAATTAAACACGATGATACCGAGCAAACATCCAGGAAATTATTTATTTCGGAATGTTCAACAATAACTTTGTTTTATCTCTTGGAGCGCACGAAAGGAAATTACTATTATGTTCGTTAAAAAAATCAGATCTCGATCACCAAAGTAGCATTTCGCGCTCTAGATACAAAAATAACTATTTACATATTTTTTTGACCATATACAGTGCATTATAATTTGGTCCACCCCAGTCTTGTACTTTCGTATTCCTAGAGCGATTTGGGATTTTTTTCCTCAGCACAGAGTATACTATGCAAAATTATCTTAGTACTTTGATGAGCAAAGGAAATATCAATCACAATTATTTCTTAGCATAACGCGATCACAAAAGCGCCATCAAATTTTAAAAAATGAGGCATTTTTGTACAAAAATTTTGATGTAGGCAATCGATTCGGACTTGTCACAAATACTCCTATATCAATATATGATACCTTTTTCGATTAAACCTCCTTCATTTTTTATACACTTACCATATCATATTCGGTATGCCGTATTCATTTGTTGAATTGACTCAGCCGTTACATGTTGGAAATCCATAATGAATATGAATATAAAGAAGTTTATTGTACAGAGGGTGATTCACCATAAATGTCTCTCCCTCTAACTCACTTATTTTTGAACCGATTTGAAAATTTAGAAAATAATTCAAAATGATTTTTCAGAATTGTTTTTCCCGTTGCATCAGAAAATACAGGGTGCTCGGAACAAACGATCAACAGAGTACTACTTACTTGATTTTTTCAAATGGAACACCCTGTATTTCATTGTATTTTCAGATTCTTCCTAAAGAGCTGATTTCATCAATGCAAATCACACTTGGGGTCTAGCGAGAATGATGTTCAAAATCGAGATTTTTGAACTTTAGGATTTTTCTGTGTCGAAACTATTCATTATTGGTCAAAATGACTCCCATGTTCCTATCTCAACTTTTGATTTACTATCTACTGACATTTAATTGAAACATTTACAGGGTGGTTCGAGATTCAGAATCCTGATCACCCTGTATCTGTTCCAATTATTAAATGTCAGTAGATAGTAAATCAAAAGTTGAGATACGGACATGAAAGCCGTTTCGACCGATAATAAATAGTTTCGTCACAAAATAATCCTAAAGTTGAAAAATCTCGATTTTGAACACCCTATATCTCTGTAATCATTCCCGCTAGACCCCAAGTGTGATGCATTGATCAAATCAGCTTAGGGAGAATCTAAGAATACAATAAAAAATAGAGTGTTCCATTTAAAAAAATCAAATAGTACCGTGTAGATCGTTTGTTCCGAGCACCCTGTATTTTCTGATGTAGCTCTGAAAAAAACTTTATCGAAAATCATTTGAGATGATGTTTGAAATTTTGAAATCGTTTCAAAAATAACTGAGCTAGAGGGGGGGACATTTATGGTGAATCACCCTGTACCAGTATTTCACCTGAAGAAGCTATACTGTGTTAACGAAACATGTCGTGTGATTAAGAATTTTGTGGAAATCTTATCGTTTGTGAAGTTTCTTGCATTCATTAGGGTCCATTTGTTCAGTAGTTTATTCAGCTAATGATACGAGCCCTGCAAAGAGCCACATTATTTTTTTTCCCATCCACCTGCTCTGTACTCGAAGATCGCTTGATGAGTCATAGGGGCTCTTATTCCCACCTTGCTTCCTGATCGCATGTCAACTTGGCAAGATATGTAGTCATTACTTGCGAAACTCCAATGATATATTGCTGGGTTTATAAAGATTCAATCAAACTAACAATTGATTATTATGAGGATATCTGATATTGATTGAGAATTAGATGTGAAATGTCTTTTGATTGGGGATCGAAATGACGATAAAAACTGCGTGTTCATTGTCTTCACAATCATAAATCCATAATTATAGGATATTCCTCAGAATATTTCAATATAATATCACCAAACCTCATCCTGAACAGTAACATACCTATCCAGTTTTCATGTTTTATTTCATCTGTCTAAAAAATGTCTCAACATTTAGTTGTAAAGTTGTAAAATTGACCAACTTTGTGATTCTTAATTCTTAATTTAAATGACAGAAAGAATGCATAAACCCTCATAGACATTTCCTTGTATTCAACTTTTTGAGCTCTTAGTTGTTTAGTTGAATCTATGAACCCAGCATACGTTTTTTTATACAAGACACGAAATATATGGATTCCTATAATCACATGACGTTGTAGTTTTGAGTTTTGAGTGTACGATATACCTGTGTATAACAGTATATCACCCTCAATATCACCGATATAACTTACGTGTGTCACTGTGTCTATGGGTAGGTATACACACGTCCGATACAAATAACATACCTACATATGACAAATAATTTCGTGTATTAATGGAATAATCTGTGTCGATCCGTGGAGGAAGAAAAATTCTCAGATAAGTATATTATATATAGATATACCGAAAAATAATTAATATGTCTATCAGATAGAGAATGCGAATTCTCAATGTATTTCTTTATATATGTATCCATTTTTCTCATGTTCATAATATATTTGAGAAATATTCTTTTTCAATACTTTCATATCCATCAATCAAGGGGTTCAAACTTCAAACGATAGAAATTTGTTATTTTCACAGACCTAGAATCACAGATTGGTGATTGGCAGTGGCGGCTCGTGACTTTCATGGCAGAGGAGGCTGAATGATATGAGATTTATTGTGAAAAACAACTCTCTATACTCACCCGAATCAATAGCTTCAATGACATTCTGTTTACCAGTTAACCTGGAGTTGAAAAACTTGTTGATGCTACTATTTCTTGAATTGTCAATGCCCATAGTTCATTAAAAACCAATAGTATGCGCTCTCAGGGCACGGGGCCCTTCATTTATTGATAACCCGTTTTTTCTGAACCTTTGGAATTCTTGGCTATGGGCATTGACAATTCAAGAAATAGTAGCATCAACAATTTCAACTCCAAACCTTTCAATTTTAGGCTGAAGATGGTCTTTTATAAGACCGAAACATGTCCCTCATGATTATGCAACAATATCATTAAAATTTGTGGAGATGACTTCGAGCATTCCTTCCTTCCTGTGATACCTATATTAATGTACAGAATGGCTATGAAGACCCTACCTAGTGCCTTTGAGTATTCACACTCAAGGCTATTGCCGAGTTAACTCAATACCGTATCTTGCACTTGCCTCCTGGCGCTCTTCGGTGCGTGACTTGGTGACCGGTTCTCGGCTAAACACGTGAATTACAAGACAAGAGGTAAAAAAAGAGGTTGTGCCTAGATGGCGACAGAGAGGGCACAGAGGGAAACGGTGGAAAAGGTTCACACTATCACTATGATAGACGATTATATTTTCTGTAAATCAAACTATGATCAAATATCCATTCATTATACAGGGTGTTCCTTAATGATATGCTGATATTCAAGGGGCCGATTCTTTGACCCATTTCAAGAACAAAACTTCATATGAACGTATGTCGTAAACGTCCTAAATTTTGAGATACAGGGGGTGTCAATGTTGAAAATATGCATAGATTGTTTTTTTGTCCACCCTGTATAGCTTTTCATGAAGGCAAAATTCAGTCTGCAATGTGACTGAATCGGTATACAAATTTCAAAATGTTACATACTGTGGTTATCCAGTAATGGATGTCCTGAATGGAGTACTCGGAAAATTTGAAGTCTGGTCTCGTTTTTCCTCTATCGAGTATCAACAAGAGGATCTTCTTTGTACATAATGGGCTTATATCACAAAAAAAAATTATTTCATTATTCGATAGAACTCACCCAAACTAGCTCACCACCGCAAACCGTTTCTTGCTGTGAGCTCCCTACGTTTTATAAAATCTTATTGAAATCCCCGATTTTTTGGACCTCTGAAAACGAGGCGATGATGTGACGTCAAAACCCTAATACTGAAACAAGACTATTCCAGACAGAAATGAATGATACATGATTTCTGACAGAGTGAATTAGCGCGAGATCATAGTTGAAAGAATTAATATATCAGTTGTCTTAGTCTCCGTCGGGCGTTTGGTATTTTCTTCTAACTATGGCGAGATGAGGTTTCTACGTCATAAGAGGGTCCGTTTTCAGAAGGTACTATTATTTATGTCCAAAAATAAAACATTCCAGTTAATTTTTCGATCGAATTATGTCGCCAATCATTATTTATGCATAAAAGGATCATTATAAACATGGTTTGAGTTAAAAGTTCTACTAAGGTGTACACGCCCATTAAATAAATCTTATGACATTGCATAAAATTTGAAATTTTTTTGTCGTTGCTCACTTTTAATTGAAATATAAACGATAATATTCCCGTAACGGTGCCACTGGTAGAGAAAATGAAAATGTTTGTACATCAGAAAATGCACCTTGATGCATAAAACACGTGTACCAAATTTCATAAAGATGTATACAATATTGTCTCAGTTATTATCAAAAAACTGTATATTTTCACCCTGTATCTCAAAAGTTAAGACTTTCAGGACATACGTTCATATGAAGTTTTCTTCTTAAAATGAGTCAAATAATCATCCCCTCGAATATTAGCATGTCTTTGAGGAACACCCTGTATACATTCTGATGAAGGGACTGAGAAAGCGGGCATCAACATTGCAGAAACAGTGTGTTACTTATTGTAAGTTATCGTAGGCAAACAAAAAAATTGGATGGACCAAACAAATTCTGATCTGATTTTCCAGCGAACAAGAAGACGTTCCTGAGCTGGTGGTAAAGTTGTCAAACTCCTGTCATCCAAGAGATGAACGAATGTTCCTTTGGTAAGGGTCTTATTGGAAGTCGCAACATTGCAGAAACAGATTGTTAATTTTTCAAGTTATAATGGGCAAACAAAACATTTTTGATTGACCAAACAAATTTTTAATTGATTTTCGAGCGAACAAGAGGACGTTCCTGAGCTGTTGCTAAAGTTCCTTTGGTAGTAGGGGTCTCGTCTCGGTCGAAAAAATATTCTTTTACATAGATTCGTTAAAAGCTCGCTTAAAAGCTAGGATAATGAAGAATATGACACAATAATGCAAAAAAGGCGTAACCAACTTACGGACATCCCAACAGTTTGCTCTAAGTAAAACATCAATTACCCTTTCGAGGCTAGCCTTATTAGCTAATGTTGAATCCAAAAGAAAATCATGATGTGAACCAATGCCATCAATCGTCTCGGAATTCCGTCAGTAGCTGCATCGGGAGTTATTTAGAATAAATATTTGTGTAAACCTCAACAAATCTTTGATGGTGCACAGAACAATATTGTAGGAGAGGATCATTTATGTGCAGCATGCAATTCCTTCGAAAGAAATGTCAGTTGGGCTTTGAATTCACGCGAGGTATAGACGCTTTGAGGCTAAAAATAATCGATGCAGAAATGAAACCTTAAATGATACATGGTTTTTTCCGTTCCAGTATTTTCTGTTTTTATTGATAACTATAGGAGGGATTATCTTTGCTTCGCTCGGATGAAGCGAGCTGTATCAAATTTCAATCGAGGAAATCACCCTTATTGAAGAACTGAAATAATCAAGCTTAGTTAATGATCATTTCGTAATCGGTTCCTATAGAACCATCTGGGTCATTACAGAACATTCTGTAAGATTTATGAACACTCTAAGATTTTCCAGGTCATTTTAGGGCATTTTCAACTATTTTAGAACATGCAAGAAAATTCTTAAACCTTCTGAAAGATTCTACAAGGTATCTATAAATGATCGTAGCATCGTAGATCGTAGTAAACGTTGAAATATTCCATTGATTTGCCGATTTCCACTCATAGAGATCGAACTCTAATACATTTGGTCGCTTAAATCTGTGTGTAAATACCTTTAAACAACATATAAGAGAGCAGAGAGCGCGGCACTATTTCAACGGCCACTACGATGCTACGGTCATTTATAGAAACCCTGTATATCATTCTCAAGAACATTCTTCCACAACATTCACGAACATCCTTCCACATTCTGGAATGTTAGAGAACTCTCGAACATTATGGAACATTTTCGAATATTCTAGTACATCTTGGATCTTCTGGAATATTCAGGAACATTCTGGGCAGTCTTGGCCACTTTGGATTACCTATTCGAGTGAGAGTGTCTTTATGTATTAATTCGAATAAAATATTTTATAGTCTGCAAATAGCATGATAGCACAAGAATAGGTGAACATTAACCAGAATTCAAACTCCCTCTCGCTCTCGATACCCCAAGAGTAATCAGCGCATTGCCAGTGTATAAGATAGAGATTAAGATAAGGTATGACGGAGGTACGGTCTATCAGAATCTGTCAAGCCCCTCGGAAGCATCCCCTTTTTATGGGAGGAATGGGGATTAAAAAACGATCAAATCAAGTATTCTCTTAAATTGAACCTTACATCATTTTAATTCATGTGAGGCACAATTCGTATAGTTTTATTGAAATCCTGTCAAACATTTCGATCTCCTTGAAAGATGCGTTCATTTCGAGTAACAGATAGACATTATTTGATAAAATTAGATTCGGCTAAGAACCATTATGTTTTCCGGGAGGAAACACAATTTTTTATGAGAAAAAAGCATTTGAGATCCTATGTTTCCCTTCAAGTTCAGTAACCAAGCAGTATCTCCATTCCATGAATTATTTTTGTAATTCGCTAACGTTTTTCAATCAATCAATCCTATACAAGCTGATTCATCTGGGAAATTGATAAACCACAATCTCAAGACAACTAGTATCAACTATGTAACCATGGATGGCAAAACAAAGAAAATGTAGATAGTTCGACATAAAATAGTTATAATAATGATAATAATAATTATAATAATAACTTGACTTTATTCTTTTATAAAATGAAAGAAGTGATATATGAAATCCGAGATGAAATGGCGAAGTATGTCTCCCAAGGGCGTTCTTCAACTTCAATACATTATAATATATAGGTAATATTGAATTACATTCATACTAGCTGAAACTATGATAATCTAGTTACTTATGCTCAAAATACTATAGGTATACACCGTGTCCCAGCTAAAATGCTTCCCCCTGTGAAAAATCAACCACGCCATCGGATGATTTGAAATTTCGTAGTATATTTGATGAAGCTTACTCGAAACAGATCGAAATATACTATTGAATCGTTTGTATACAGGGTCACACCGAAATGCACCCAAACTTTCTTATTTAGATAGGGACACCAAGTAGGTATATTATTCTATATTCAAGTAGATTATTACAAATTTAACAATACTGGGTTTGATGGGATTCTTTCAAACGACAACGATGATATGGTCGAAGAACTATATGAATATTGGAAGGCGAAGCAATATCGACCTGTGATATTCATCCAATAATGAAGTAATGACAATAATTTGAAAGTGAATATTTGCGAAGCAACTGACAACAACAGGTTTTTATCAGTTGCCAATTGTGAATATTGAGGAAATGAAAATAAAAATTACAAATTGCTTTCGAATTGAATCGTTTTATTTTTTGCCATATCTTCATAGTCGTTTGAATTTCATCAAATCCGGTATCGTTGAATTTGTGATAATGATCTTACTGCTTGAATATGGAATAATATACTGAATGTCCCTATTCAAATAAGAAAGAATAGGTGCATTTTGATGTTTCCCTGTATACATACAATCTATTCAATAACATATTTCTAGTTAGCATCGTCGAATATACTGGGTGACCAAATTTCAAGTCTTTCGATCACGCTGCTGATTTTAGCTGGGACAGGGTGTATATGTATTAATCGATATCAATATAAGAGAAATAATGAAGAAAATATACCTGATTAGCTTTTACCCTTTACCTGCGGCTTTGCTCGCGTTGAAGCCCTTGAATAAATATCAAAGATCGACTAATACTTCAACTGTTCAGAATTTTTCTATATTTAATATTATTTTGTGGTTGTTTGTCACTTATAAGAATATTTTCGTATACTATATGTTGTAAGTTTTTCCGTCCAGTGCGAAACTGTGTAAATTTCGGGCATTAGATAAACGTGATCAGTTGACCGTTAGAAAATCATGGATTTTCTAAGTGCATCCCTGCTACTAGTAATGTCTACCATTGTGATTTGTTTAAAGTAAAAGCAAAGCTGAGCTTGATGGGAAATTGTATCTTTGTGAATTATTTTTGTTTGTAATATTGCCATATATTGGATCCGTCATTACGGATTTCCTGATTTTGACGAAGGAATCATAATCTCCGGATGAATGAATCATAATCTCCGACCCCGAAATCCCCCATATACCAATTTTGAATAGAATCGGATCATGATTACAGAACTCGTCCGCCATATTGTTTCCGCCATCTTGAATTTCCTAATTTTCACAAAAGAATCATTATCTCCGACCTTGAAAACCCCCAGATACCAATTTTCATAGAAACTCGGATTATTATTCCGTTCGAAAATTTGCTTCACACCTCGACAGCTTATCATATCTACAAGGCACAGAAACGGCATGTTTTAGAAAACTATTTTCACATATGGGATTCAGCACCCTAATGAACGCTGATGCTCTTAGATTCCATTCAGAGAAAAGCTATATTCGCTTGGTGGGTAATGCCACGACACTCACTAATCCATTGACATCATTAGAACACCGTAGAAAAGTCGGCGACCCCTCACTTTTCTATATATACTTTCACGGGAAATGTTCTTCAGAAATCATTCCATCACTAGCAATACCATTCAGACAAACTCGACAGGCCCAGTCAGCACATCCTTCCGTTGTCAACCTTGAAATATGTCGAACAACACTTCGTCTGTAGGACGGCAAAGCTTTGAAATTATTTGCCAATGAAAGTATTCCCAGGAATTTATAACCTCCAGAAGTTGAAAAAAATCCAATACCTATACCTCCTCTCCCTATCCTCCCTAAGTACGTGCGATGTTCCTCGAACATTATGGGAATTTCGCCTTTCACGCGCTTCAAGAGATAAAAAAATGAGGGCTATGTCCAATAATCTCTTCTTAGTCACTTTACAGTTCCTCAATGATATTTGCATCTTATTTTTTATACTCCTGGACACGGATGTCACGCAGGTAGCTATAGCTGCCTCCGTGGTGACGTTAGCTGTTTCTCTCAGACCTCAGGGTCACCAAGTGCTGCCTATCCTTCGCACTTCCTTTCACCGTACTGATGAGGGCCAAAAGCCCGAAACACGTGTATACGGTTATCTCTTTGTGAGGGCTATGTCCAATAATCTCTTCCTAGTAACTTTACAGTTCTCTCGATATGTATACCTATATACAGGGTTTCCCAAAAGAACCGGCACGGCCGAATATTTCAGCAACGGCTCGACATAAAATTATGAAATTTGGTATACGGTGGTAATCAGTTGTGCCGGATCTAAAAATAATATTTGCAACGTTGTCAGTTTTACAGCTTTTCCTATAGTGCCCTCAATTTTATTTTTTTAAATTTAATGCTATGTTTATTTTTAGCGCATTCGATTTGTCATCTCAAAACTACTATGACCCTATAATATCAAATTTGTATTCCCTTTATTTTTGTTGATATGAACATTTCATCAAAAAATATCACAAAATTTCAATATTTCGAGAAATTGTGGCGATATGACAAGAAAAATTAATTCATAAGGAATGTTAATACTAAATCTTCCTAAGTATTTATTTAAACTGCGTTTTAAATAGATCGGCAAACTCTAGATTTTTTCATTTGTTTCTCGGGAAACTAATTCATAAACTTCTTGATAGCTTCTCATGATCAATAGAGTTTGATTTGTTTATGTTAAAAGAATGTTACTTCATGGCATCAAATAAAATGCTCGATAATTAAGAAGGCAGTTTAAATAAGTACTTAGGAAGATTTAGTATTAAACAACATGTAGATTTGGCAACGTTGTAAATTGTATTTTCAGATCAGACTTGCTGAAAACTTACTTATAAATTAATTTTTATTGTCATATCGCCACGATTTCTCGAAATATTGGAATTTTGTGATATTTTTTGACAAAATGTTCATTTGTCATATTAACAAAAATGAAGGGAATACAAATTTGATGCGCTAAAAATAAACATAGCATTACATTTGAAAAAAAAAGTCGAGGGCTCTATAGGAAAAACTGTAAAACTGGCAACGTTGCAAATTTTATTTTTAGATCCGGCACAACTGATTACCCCCGTATACCAAATTTCATAATTTTATGTCAAGCCGTTGCTGGAATATTCGGCTGTTCCGGTTCTTTTGGGAAACCCTGTATATGTATATAATTCTCGAATATTCTAATGAAATACCCTGTCGTATCTCAGACAAGAGACACATTTTATCTAGATGATTTGGGTTAATCTTCATATTATGAGCTCAGGATTCCAAAGTTGAAATATTTCCAATAAGTTGATATCAACTGTAACAATTTCCACTAAATAAATCTGAATCGAAATTCTAAATAACGTATTTCACACCATCAAAAAATAAGTTTGGGTCGGGATTTGGCTGATGGTAATAGTATAAGTATTAGGTATAGCACCTGCACCTGCAACTTGTTTTTCTACCTGTCTTCTTTACTGTGAAAGATTGATAGAAGTAGGTATATATTATCATATTCACCTTATATACTATACCTACCTTCTTTTATCCCATACCCGTTATCCGGTACCAGAACTTTGTCCAAGCTCTGATGAAATTAGTAAGGGCGCAAATGGTTTTATTGTATCAATGAGATGAGCCATAACATTTTTTATCTCTTGGAGCGCACGAAAGGAAATTCCTAAAATGTTCGTGGAACATCGCGCGTACCTATATAGGGAGAATAGGGAGAGAAGGTAGGTGTTGGGATGTTTTCGAACTTTTGGAGGTCATAAGTAAATCTTGGGCATACTTCCATTGGCAAAGATTTCGCCGTCCAATGGACGAACGAGTATTGGTAAAGTATTGTCCGACATTTTTCAACGTTAACGACGAAGGGATGTGCTGACTGGGCCTGTCGAGTTCTTCTGACTGGTATTGCTTGTGATGGAATTATAGCAGGGATTTCTGAGGAACATTTCCCGTGAAAGTATCTGTAGAAAAGCGAAATACTTTTCTACTGTGTTCTAATGGGGTGGAAGAGTAGCTGAATAGGGCATCACCCACCAGGCGAACGGCTCTTCTCTAAATGGAATCTAAGAGCATTTGGGTGCTGAATGCAGACATGACAACAGTCTATTCTAATTGAAAAGGAATATTCTCAGATATATTTATGAACACAAAAAAATGGATTTATACAGGGTGGCATTAAAATAAGTGCAAATATTTCAAACACTGAGAAAGCTCGACGTGTACTATCGAATGGCACTAATAAAAAAATTTAGGGGTCAAAATGAAATTTGAGGTTAGACCCTTTTTTCCACCAAAAGTTCTACAGTAGCAAATCTGACCTCTGTTCAAATTTCCATGCGGTAGGCACTCAATCATTTAAATTGTTTTAAAGTGGCGTACTTGATCTTTTTCTCGTATTTTGTTCAATTTTTGAGATGAAATTTCTTGTTAATCAGGAGAATTAGAAAAAATCTAATATCATGGGAATATTCCTTAGACTGTATCATATTAATGTGCTGAATATGTGCACTTATTTCAAAAACACCTTGTATATAAAGAAATACATTGAGAATTCGCATTCTCCATGTGATGAAAATATTAATTCTTTCTCGGTTTATTCAACAGAAAACAACTACTTTCCTGGCTATATGCCACGACGAACATTGAATTATATCTATTGAACACATCGAAAACAAAATCTTCTGAAGTAGTTTATATAAAGATATGCACATAATATCATTCTGAAGATTCAACAGAAAATAACTACTTCCCTGGCTATTTGCCACGTCCAACATTGAATTATATCTGTTGAATTTCCAAAAAGAGATCATGAAAAATCAAAATCCTCTGAAATTGAGAATTGACACTATCCCTCAAATCAAATAGAATAAAATTATGATGTATTATGATATAAAAATATAACTTACCTACCAATATCCCAGACAGCACTGGATATTCATAGAATATTCTCTAAATATGCTAAAAAGGAGGAGTATATTCCGAATATTCATCGATTATTCCTAGAATATATACATGCCTCTGGAACATCTGAAAGGAATATTCCAAAGTGAATAGTCGGACATGTTCAGGGAATATTCAGGTATGAAACTTCCAGGAATATTCCCAACTGAATATTCTCTGTTGTATATTCATGAAATATACCCAACTGAATATTCTGTGCGGTATATTCATGAAATATACCCAACTATGAATGTTCTGTGCGGTATATTCATGAAATATTCTCAACTGAATATTCTGTGGTGTATATTCATGAAATATTCCATGAATATTCCTATGTTTCTCAACACATAAATACCATTTATTATTTCAGAGATGTGAGTATCGAACATCAATTAGATATAAGGGGATTTTTAAACAAAAAGTGTTTATGATCCGATTTCGAACAATGCTCTCACAAGAACTTGATATGTATAACATTATTCAATTCGATTACTGGCCTAGTGGTCAAGGCGTTGCTCTGATAGTCTTGAGGTCACGAGTTCGATCCCTACTTGGGTCACTTTTTTTATTTTAGAATATGTTTATTGGAATATTCCAGGATCATTCAACATAGAATATTCTTTTGGGTATATTCTATGATTATCTGAGGAATTCCCATTCGCATATTTAGAGAATATTCTACAGATATTCCGGAATATTCCAGATTATTTCTAGAATATTCTGAAAGGAATATGATAGGGAGATTCATGGAATATCTGGTGCTGTCTGGGATGTTCAGTATTGATGAATATCAATTTATCATTCATCCACCAAAAAAAAGTATATTCTAAAACTGGCCGTATCTGTGCTTTTTAGAACAAAAGAAGCTGTTGAGGAGTAAAGTAGATTTTCGCACGGAACAAGAATCCGAGTTTTTGTGAAGCAGCTTCCGCGATGGATCTGACATGACTTGCTGATGGTAATACCGAGTAATGGTCGTATACCAGACATTGTTATATCAGGCATACTGGGTTTCGCCTTTGAACTCGAGTTTTGGTGGCGTTGTGTTCAAAAGTTATTCCTAATATACCCACACTGCATGAACATGTAATGCTTCAAATGTTTGTCACAATAGTTATATTGTAGAGCTTGCTTCCACCATACGAAGGAACAATATCGTTTAAACTTTGCTGCTTCATTTGAGTTAACAATATAACAGAAAAATACTGAAATTTTTTTTGTAAAATATAACCTAACCTGATCTGACCTACCTATTAATTTTGGACTCAATATAGCGACATTGCATTGACCATAAATGTTCATTATGATAGTAAAATCACATATACCTATACTATCTTCTACAAACAATAGGTATATATTATCATCACACACACCAAAGTTACAAAATTTATTCTGCTTGAAATCATTCAAAATTCTTTTAGCGACTGCCGACTACTCGACTAGACAGTTGCCAATAATGATGCCAAATGATTTCTTGGAAACAGATAACTTTTTATTCAATACTGATTGTAATAAACTTTCCGTTTCATTTTGAGATAATAATGTATTATATTTGTGTGAGAAGAAATGGATATACCTATATTAATACTGCGTGCGTGTATACTTATTAGGACTGAGTAATCATTTCAATACAGAAAGAATATTAATTATTGGTGTCGCCTGGAGACAGAAACTTGAACAAAAAACTGAGGCAAATTACGTAACTAGCAGTCCGTATTGTCTGTATGCCCCCAACCTATCTCCCTCGACATCTCGTTTTCTTCTTTTAGCCGAGCTTAAGAGGTGCCTCAACGGCGAGCATGCAATGCATACAAGTCAGAGTGAGAAACAAACGAGAGCGACCACCAAACAACGGGGAGCGAGCAAGCGAGCCTCACTTCACTAAAGCATTCACCCAACCAACAGAACAGAGAAGAGAACAGCCCAACAGTATCGAACGGGAAATCATCGTGTAGACTCGAACGGGGCACCATATTGATATTGATCGCGACCGACAATCGGGGGGTGTAAAAATCCACATTATCTGGCAGTTCGCGAATCGCGATGTGAAATGACAGTGTTTTGTTGAATATTGTGACACTATTGTCACGATTGATCGCGATTGCCGTGCAGTTGTAAGTGGTCTTCTTTTGTATGAGTTCTATTGCGGATACCTGTCTTCTTGATACCTCCTACTACCTGAATGCATCTACGGTCAGGTAGGTACAAGAGTAGCGGTAGGCCAGCCGGAATGTACTCGCCGGAAGTTCTTCGATTGTTAACATTGTTGGTGAACATAACAATAATAATTAACTAACATAGATAATATACAGTTTATATTTTGTTTCCCATTTTGAGTAAGCTGGAGATTTCAAGTTAACCCATTTACGAGCCTATTTTTCTTATTCCCACTCATGTGATGCAGTTAACATTATTACAAAGAAAGCAAAACCCTCGGTAAAACCATTCATATCTACGTGGTTATTGTTCAATAGATAACTAGGTACCTATCAAGATCATGGCAACGAATGGAGTATACCTATCTACCTATCAAATATGTAGATTACACCAATTAGAAAATATTTGTCAATCATTTCAGTAATCACATCTCGACTAGCATTCATAAGTTTCCTTTTCCTATAAGTATACATGATAGGTACGTCCTGGGACAGCGCACTCATGAAATCCAGCGAATTTTTAAATAAAATCTCTAATTTGGCGCCCATCAGGAGGAGCCAGCAGGATCCGAGATTTTCTAGCGGTTTACAATGAACTTAAAAAAGATGAGGTTCTTGGTTTGACGTGTTATAGGTAGACGATCGAAGAGGTAGACATTTTTTGAATAAGCTATAAGTGAGTGAAGTTCATATACCTCGGTTCTGATTTGATAACTCATTAATTATTATAAACAAAAATTAATGAGTCGTGCACAAGGCACAATTTTGAAAAATAGCGAAGGTTCTCCCGGTCAATATTTACTTTTGTATTCACCTATATCGTGAATGAATATTTCCTAGTCAAACTGCCGAAAATTGCATAGAAAAAAAATTGGGAAAGGAAATGCCCCTGCCCCACCTATTTCCCACTCCCCTCAAAATTTTGGAAAACTCCTCGGAAAACTCTTAACATTGCCAAATTGGGCATGTAAGGTAATCTCGAAGGTAATATTATACATGTTTCGTTATCTCATCAGAGGTTTTCGGAAATATTTACATAAAAACATCATCTCGGGCCCCCTTTCAGAAGGCTATAACTTCTCAGGGGGGCATTTCTGGGCTCATGTTTATATAAAAGGACACCCTGTGTATTGCCGATAAAGTGGAAAATAATTCAAGTAGATTTTTAAAAAGTTCAGCATACCAACACCAAATTTGAAGGGGGCTTTGTCTCTGGTTTTGTCCATCGAACAAAACCAAATGATTACACTCTCCATGATACTGCAATGGAGACTGCAATACCCGGAATACCCGAGAATACCTGTGGCAATACAGCTACACCGAGAGCTACACTAGGTCGACAGACTTCAGGAATTTCGTTCGTTTTTTTCTCGAGTATTCTTATTATATAATGCCTATAATATCACAATTGATACAATGTGTTACCCATAGCATATGTCACCTGGGATTTCATCCGTTAATCAGAAAATTGTAATTCACATTTTGTCAATTAGTATCCTCGGCATCATCAGAAGCTTTGTATGATATGACATAGCCTGGTCCTAACTTAACACTCTGTACTACATTATTTCACAGGAATTGTCCTGTATTTATTACTATTAATTTACTTTTCTGGCAACCGTCCGGAAAATGCTTTTTCTTTGAGAAATTAGCATTTTTCAGGCCTAGTCCGGGAAGTATCACATCGTTGTTGCCACTGTAACTATAAAAATCTTGGTTAAAAAGGTTTTGATAAATGCAGATGATAATTACCAAAGCAGCGAAATATCGGCAGACAGCTATTTGACATGAAATTAGTTGACATTTGGATTTTCGAAAGTTTGGTTGCAGCAATTATCGCAATAAACTATCGAAAGCAGCAGCGATAGTGAGTTTGAAAATGTACATAGGAAATTTCCAATGTAGCAGTTAGTAGGTATAGGAGTTCTGTTCAAATTTCGGTATTTGATAGTTTGATACGAATAAGAATTAATAAAGATGAAATTGTAGTCCACAAAGAAATATAATGTGGAAATGTGTCTCATTGAATTGTTATTCTACACATGGTTTCCGAAAAATTGTGTACGCAACAACGCAACACGTCCAAAATTATTTTTTTTTTGGCTCGCAGACTTCCAGGACTCGCCTACGGCTCGGCCTAGAATTTTGTGTACTCGTCCAAAAAAACAGTATATATTTTCCGGACATGTTACGTAAATTACTATTACGGCACCTGTACTCGCGGTTATTATTCCAGGTAGAAAATAATGCACACACCGGACGGCACACTGGAAAGAGGCCAGGCACCACCCCCTTATTCATTGCCTACCACTGTGCATCAGAGCCTTTTCGATGACGAGGAAACAACTCTACCGCACCTCATGTCCTTACCTAATCAGGACCAGTTCATCGACAGCAGGTAAGTCTTCTTATCGGGTTCTTCCTATAGCTTTCCTGTGGATCCTTATGTGGATCTAAATATCTATGTGACAAAATAGTCCCGAATATAGACGATCTCATATAGACCATAGACTATGCACGAGGGGTAAACCGCGGTGGAATTCTGGTGTACAAACAACTTGAATTCCTTGGATTTCCTTGAAGTTCCTTGGAATTCTTTGGAATCCCTCTCGGAATCCCTTGGATTTCCTTGGAATTCCCCGGAATTCCTTGAGTGAAATGCGGTATATTCCTGGGCTAAGAACAACTGGGATTCCTTGGAATTCTTTGTATTTCCTTGGAATTCTTCGAGTGAAGTGTACAAACAACTGGAATTCCTTGGATTCCCTTGGAATTCCTTAGATCTCCTTGGATTTACTTGTATTTCCTTGGATTCTCTTGGATTTCCTTGGAATTCCTTGGATTTCCTCGAAATTCCTTGGATTTCCTCGAGGATTTTCTTGATATTTCTTGGATTTCCTTGGAGTTTCTTGGAATTTATTGTGTGAAGTGTGGTATAATTCTGATTTACAAACAACTGGAATTCCTTGGAATTCCTTGAAATTCCTTGAGAAATTGAAGTTTGGTGTACACAATTTTGACCGCGGTTTACCCCTCGACCGAGCCCTCGACTATGCATGACGCGAGACATGACGAGATGCATTATACATATTTTTATTCACCACTGAATCGAAAGTAGGCATTTGCTCCCTCACAACAATTAACTCCCACAGGAGGAGACAACTATTGCGTCCTCGAAGATTCGTGCAATTGAAGTTATTATCAGTATCCTCATCACTATTATAAAACACGATAAAAAATGTAACAATTTCCTCGACAGTTTCCTTCTTGATTTTTGAGTCCCAATGTTCCCAAACATCTCCTCATATTCCAAACGTTCTTCATCCAATTTTTCTAATGCAAATACTCAATATACAGGGTGTCCCAAAATTGCTAGGACACAGAGCTACCACGTGTAATTCAGTTCAAAATGAGTTGATTGGACCTGACTTATTTATAAAAAAATGTACCGGCTGTCCGTGAGACGAGTTCAAAGTTTACATAAAAAAAACATTTTTGTACGCTGTTCGAGAATGAGTGGAACAAATTAGATGAAATTTGACAGAATAGAGCATTTTAGAGGATAACGCTTCTTTCAGTACGTGATCGAAGAATCCCGAAGATATTGTAGAAGGGATGAAACCACCCACCCTCTAACATTTTTTTTTCAGATCATTCTTAGGAGTGGTAATAAGGTTCTCAATTTTTGTAACCAAGATGAATGATTAATTATATTCATTTTGTTGCTCTTTTGAAAATTTCGTATTACGCATAGTTCCTAAAAAATAATGTTTTCCCAAATATAATGCAAACAGATATTCCTAGTGAAAGTTTGATATCAATACAGGGTGTCCCGAAATTAGCCTGCCAAATCCACCAGCGGCTTCTACGATCAATGATAGAAAGACAAGTTCCAATGAACATGAGTCGTGAAATGTCTCCTAATGGAGAAATATCATCTTCAAGAGAAACTTTTCTTTCCATTTTTAGTCGTAGACGCCGCTGATGAAGTTTGGCAGGCTAATTTCGGGACACCCTGTATTGCTATCAAACTTTTACTAGGAATATCTGTTTGCATTATTGAAGACAACTTTTTTTTTTCGGAACAACAAACAAAATGAAGATAATCAATCAGTCATCTCATTAAAAAGAATTGAGAACCCTATTACCACTTCTAATAATGTTCTGAAAGAAATGTCAGGGGGTGAGGGTGGTTTCAACCCTTCTACAATTCCTTTCGGGATTCTCCTATCACTGAAAGAAGAGTTATTCTCTAAAATGCACTGCTGTCAAATTTCATCCAATTTGTTTCACCCATTTTCGAACAGCGTACAAAAATGTGTTTCTTATGTAAACTTTGAACTCGTCTCACGGACAAATGGTACATTTTTTTTATAAATGAGTTGGGTCCAATCAACTCATTTCATACTGAATTACACGTGGTAGCTCTGAGTTCCAGCAAATTTTGGGACAGAAGTGTCTGATTGATTTTCATTCAGTTTCAGATACCGTCAATTGTCCATGGCATACTAAACCTTTGTAAACGCATATTGATTTGGATAGAGATGTAGATAGACTGCGTGGAGCACAATTTTGAGAAAGACGCACGTTCTTCTTATTTCTTGGTCTTTCTCTTCTTGTCTTGTTCTGGATAAGAGACTATTTCAACCAAGATTTCAACATACTTGGCCTAAACGCTAAACGTCGCCTCATATTTTTTATACAGTACCACAGTTGAAGGAATACCTCGAAGAATACAGTGAGAGTACCTGACTACCCGAGTAGCTACCTAATCACTGTACCTGCCTCCAACAAAAATTAATAAGCTTTTATAGATATTCTTAATCAAAATATTTATTTAGATAAGTTACGTATCTACCTATACCTACCAGTACCTACTTACCTACCAGAACCTACCTTTACAAGAATATCTTGATCTTGGTTTATCAGTCTTTATCGATGTGTTTATAGTGTTTTATAATTGAAATGCATATACCATTGGGCCGAGCATTGTGCTATTGTTTATGTTACGAAGTGATATTTAGCACACAACATGAAAATAACCATTTCAGTTGGACTTGCAGCTGGCAAAATAAATTGAACATCAAAAACAAATAAACATTCTCACTGGGATATCTCCTGATAACAGATTTATTAGTACCTACACCTCGACTTACACTTGTGACGAGACTTGTGATTAAGATAGCTAGAGCGGTATCTATTATCCATCTATAGATACCTATATTTTTTCTCTGAACTACCACGATACTAACAATATTCAATCACATGATCAATAACGAATTAATTGCCATCATTGATCGCAAATTGCAAATACATATATCTTTGTTGACTTTTTGAAGAGTATTTCTCTATATTTTGAAAAAGCAACTTGCATACTTATACAAGGAAAAACACTCTGTTTGTTGACTGATCCTCATCGTCACCCCTAGACATACATGTTTAGTTGCATCACTCAAATTTGGGCAGTGATCCTCAGTTATGAAAATCAAATTGGGTTATTCTGTTTGAATTGCACATTAAAATTATCTGGAGTTCTAGAAATGATACTCGTCTGAAAATGTGCCTACATGACTTATAGATTGGGTTCTGTTCAATTAAAATATTTTCAAGATGGCGGCACTTCCGATTATACCAGAAATGAGATTCCTTATGTTTTTTAGATGATCTGCATTGCTCTTTCCTACACTTCTTCACTTTGCATCTTCCTCCTTGAGAATTGGTAACTATGTCATTTTAGAATATCTGGGAATCATTTTCCACACCAAGTAAGAAACATAATTTATCTTTTTTTTGGTATATTCATGATTGAAGAAAGACGAGGAAAAAGACGAAGGCAAAGAAGAGGGAAAAGGCGGACTAGAAATCTTTTAGAGATTGAATGCCTATTATTTTCTTTCACTAAATGAAATAACTCCCCATCGATCTGTATCATTGATCATTGTTCCGAGAAATGTTCCCTATATACCGTTGTCCGCCTATATGCCTGATAGTTTTCATCGAGGTTTTCATCAATATTGAGGGAAATTCAAAGTAGCAATATGAAAGCACTAGTGCTTTCGCATAGCATAATTCATCAAAAGTATTCACGAAGTTCTGCTTCTATTGAAATATTCCTTCTCGAACTTCAAACGTTCTCGAGTTATGGAAACTAATTCAAAAATATGTTATGAGGATTTCAATTGCATGATAGATAACACTGTGTTAACAAGCTGAACATTTGCAAGGGAAATAAACACTAATGTTATCTATCAGAAATTCATGGAATTCCGAGTGCAATTCCAATATATGCAGAACAAAATGAAAAAAAATTCTAATAGTGATATTTGGTACTCATGTGGAGTGTCGATATACTAGCATATTATTGACAAAAAAATATGCACGACTGACTGCAGTTTCAGTATTTTTTTCGGATTGAGCACCTAATGTAACAACTTTATCATTTCTTGAGGTGTTTCAGTATCTCGCTTTCGAACTCGCTTTGTTTTTGAGATAGAAAATAAGAACCCCCTTATTGCATGTCCATGGACCACACAAAAGCCATGAAAAAAAAATAAGAAAACATTTACTCTTTTTTGCATATATTATATAATGAAATTAAGAAAAGGATTAAATACTGTCTGTAGGTTAATCGAGGAGGTGGTACATTCATTATTCCAAATTTTTTGGGATTTTCTCTCCTCGTTTCTATAAAATGAAATATGAATATTATTTCAATATACGTGTAGTAAGGAAAAATCAGATGATTTGCCCCAAAATGTCACTGCGTTTATAGTTATTTTCCTAACAAGTGCGCAAAGTGTTTCTTTTCCGCACGCAAATACAGTTAGGCGAACGACGCGGAGCGGAGTTCGAATAAGTTGTTGCGTGCGGAAAAGAGACTTTGCGCACGTGTTTGGAACAACGTTTTCCCTACGAGCTTCATATCAAATAAAAAGGAAAATAAAAAAAATTATAACAAGGAGACAATAGCATTGCTTCTTGTTCAGTTGATATAGACAGAACATGGTATTCACTACTAAAATCTGAACATGAAAATGGTAAATTCAAGATTAATTAATGAAAACATCCTGTAACTCATTTGATTGCCAACGTCACCAATTGTCAATGAAAACTGAAAAGCTTCAAGACATATACGACTTCGCTATTGAAATAATCTTTTCTTATGTTGAAAACGGGAGCAGAATCGGTCCCGAAACGTCCAAAGATAAGTGAAAATTTGATATTTTTTCTATATACCTTTATTCCTCTTCTCCAAACTTTTTTAAATACAAATTGTCACTGACAAGCTAGTGAATTTTTCTTTTAGGCTCTCTGATAAAAAATTCTTTAAACGCAGTGACATTTTGGGGCAAATCATCTGATTTGTCCTTACTACACGTATATTGAAATAATATTCATATTTCATTTTATCCTTGATTATTTACTCAATGATTTTATAGAAACGAGGAGAGAAAATCCCAAAAAATTTTTGAATAATGAAGAAAAGGATTCGCAAAAGAGTTGAAAACCCTGTGTTTTTCGGAAAAAACTATTCAATATTTTCGTCTTGAAATTAAGCGGGGATTATCTCCCTTTATTTTGTCAGAGAGGTTAGTAAACACCTTGTGTATTTCTTGGGTTCTGGATTTGATACATTCTTCTGAAATCACACGTTGAAATTGATCGAAAAATGTATCATATGTTCACTATTACGATCTGGAGTGCTGCTTTCACGAAAGGTTTAGATCTATGGATTAAAAATTCATCATATACAGGGTGTCCTTAAAAGGTCTTTACAAAAAGCTACCACATATTCTTCAGACCAAAACAATTCGATACAAGCAAACTTACCTCAGTAAAAAGTTGCTTAGTTTGGGCGCTAGACGGCTCTGAAGTTGAAATTTTCAAATAGATTTTGCTTCATAACTTTGGAACGGCTCATGAGATTTTTTTCAAATTTGGTACGTTGGCATAGACTCATCGGGCAATGAAACTCATATCATAATCATAATGAATATCATTCCATGGGCGTAGAACTTGATTTTTTCAGGAAATAAACATCTAAAACTTCTACGCCAATGAAAAAAAATCAGTTTCAGTATGACATCTAGATAGCCCAAATCATTCACTACAAAAAAGGTACTCCTGATAAAATTCGATTACTCTGATGGTTTCGACAATATTTAAGTTTTAGTGATTTCGCGCATATTCAAATAATAAAACGATTGATAGATATTGCATGAAAGTTTTCCAAAATGTTCACTATTTTCGCGTGAACAAAGATTTATACGACGCAAAAAGTTGAAATCCTAATCATAATGAATATCATTCCATGGGCGAAGAACTTGCTTTTTTCAGTAAATAAACATCTAAAACTCCTACGCCAATGGAAAAAGTTAGTTTCAATATGAAATCTAGATTGTTCAACTCATTCACTACAAAAAAGGTACTCTTGACAAATGGTCGAATGGTTTCGACAAAATTTTAATTTCAGTGATTAAGAGCATAATCAATAATAAAACGATTAACAGATATTTCATAAAAATTGTTCAAAATGTTCACCATTTTCACGTATACAAAGATTTATACAACGCAAAAAGTTGAGATGTACTTTTTGCATAGGTTATTTCTATTGAAAATAAGTAGCACTGGTTTTTTTTTCTGAAGACTATTATTATCTGCTCGAAAACAGTGATATTCACATTCTTGGTTTCCATAGTTTCATCTGTGTTGATTTGTCGAGTTTTATTGACGTTGATTGTTGATATCGGACTTTTCTGATTTATCATGGCCGTACAATACACCAATGAAGAATACACCGATATGTTATTGGTATTCGGATGTTGTCAAGGAAATGGTCGAGAGAGTGTGAGGGTGTATTCGGCAAGGTTTCCAAATCGTCGCGTACCAAGCCACCCAACCTTTGCTGCAGTTGAGAGACGTCTTCGGGAGACCGGTCATTTTGCTCCTAGAACTGGTGATTATGGAAGACAGCGTTATGTAAGGATTCCCGAAGTCGAAGTAGAAATTTTAGACCGTATTGAAGAAAATCCAGAATTGAGTACTAGACGGATAAGTAATGAACTAGAAGTTTCTAGGAATGCCGTTCATGAAGTACTAAGAGAACAATAATTATTATACCCATACCACAAGACGCCAGTTCAAGATTTATTAATCCATGATTCACAAAGTCGCCTGATGTTTTGTAGGTTCATTAATTTGCAAAGAGAAATGAATCTGAACTTTGGAAAGAATATTTTGTTCACTGATGAAGCCTGTTTCACGAGAAGAGGAATAACTAATTTTCATAATGAACACGTTTATGCAATTGAAAATCCTCATTCCATTAAAATAAACCATTTTCAACACGAATTCAAAATCAACGTTTGGGCTGGAATAATAGGAAATTTTATAATTGGTCCTGTCATACTTCCACAAAGATTAACAGGAGACATGTATTTACAACATCTACGAAATACGTTGCCAAATTTGTTGGAAGATTTACCACTCCAACATCGGGTAGATATGTGGTTTATGCACGATGGAGCTCCACCACATTTTTCGGTGGATGTTAGGAATTCTTTAAACCAACAGTACCCAGACAGATGGATAGGTAGAGGTAATGATGCACCCGTGAATTGGCCACCACGTTCTCCAGACTTAACACCGATGGATTATTTTGTATGGGGTTATCTCAAGTCTACGGTTTACAAGACCCCTGTGAATACTGTAGAACAATTATGGCAACGTATCCAACAGGCGACGAATAATCTTACAGGCGATGAAGAAGTTATGCAAAGAGTACATTTCAACTTTTTGCGTCGTATAAATCTTTGTATACGTGAAAATGGTGAACATTTTGAAAAATTTTTATGAAATATCTGTTAATCGTTTTATTATTAATTATGCTCTAAATCACTAAAATTAAAATTTTGTCGAAACCATGAGAGGAATCGACTTTTGTCAAGAGTACCTTTTTTGTAGTGAATGAGTTGAATAATTTAGATTTCATATTAAAACTAATTTTTTTCCATTGGCGTAGGAGTTCTAGATGTTTATTTCCTGAAAAAATCAAGTTCTACGCCCATGGAATGATATTCATTATGATTATGATATGAGTTTCATTGCCCGATGAGTCTATGCCAACGTACCAAATTTGAAAAAAATCTCATGAGCCGTTCAAAAGTTATGAAGCAAAATCGATTTGAAAATTTCAACTTCAGAGCCGTCTAGCGCCCAAACTAAGCAACTTTTTACTGAGGTAAGTTTGCTTGTATCGAATTGTTTTGGTCTGAAGAATATGTGGTAGCTTTTTGTAAAGACCTTTTAAGGACACCCTGTATATTTTGTGACTGATCATCGATCAATTCTGAATAAAACTTAGTAGTGGACATGCTGTTTGTCCCACATTTTAACGAATACCTATATCTTTATCTTCAGGGTTGGTTATTTAATTATCTTACAATTTAACCTAAAATAAAGCGGCGATGTTGCCCATTCGTCTTCAATACTCCATCAAATTGTCGCATTTTACGTCGGTACAGTAAATAACAACATATTTTCACGAACAATCTGGGCAATAATAAACGGTTGGTGGAATCGTCAAATGGAAGCCACACTCGGAGTTATAGAGGGGTGGTAATCATTTTTGAACAAGTAAACCATCCCTTGGACTAACTAGTCATTGCTTGGGTTGATATAAAATAGTTTCCCTTGTAGAGACTCTTTTTATTCAACAGCCTGTTAAATTATTCCAAACACCTGAAAATCATTAGGAAGGACAAGGCGCTGATTTGAAACAACAGATAGAACTTGTAGAGCACGTCCGGTTGGTAATTAGCGAGGTATTGTGAGAAAATGGATTTGAACGGTTTTGAATGCCTATAGGAAATACATTATACCGAGCATTATACCTAGGTACGACAGTATAATAGCTATAGGTATACCCGAGGGGTGAACCACTGGTTGAAAAATGTACAGGTATTGCCAAATCGGCAATTGGTTCAGGAAATATTGAATGTATTTCCAGCTTTTCTGCTTATTGCGCAATAAAATCAGTATTGCTTGTATTTCCTGTTTATTGGCTATATTCCCTACGAATTCTAGAATATCACCTGTATTTCCTGTCTATTGCTTGTATTTCCTGAATATTTCCTGTTTTTCATACTTAATACCTGTTTTCCCAGAAATATTCCCAAAATATGGCTTACTTCTGAATGACCAGAAAATTTAGAGAAAGAAATACTGGGATAGAAATGCCTAGAGTGTAGGTAATTACTCGGTAATTAGTAAATATAACAATAAAACACAATAGGTATAGAGTATCATCATTAACATTGAATTATTAACAGCATACCGATATTGAGTTCTCGTTTATATATTGATTTTGAGAATGCCCTAGGGAATATCCCTCGGAATATCCTACATTCAATATCGTTTTCTCGGTCATTTCTTCAAAGTATATTTTCTCATTCACAAACCACAGACACATTTGCCTTCACCGATGTATAGTTTGATGAATATGTTCAATATAAGTATTTCCCACATGCATGACAATGAAAATATATCAAAGTCATGCATATATGGATAATTGATATCACGAAAACAAATCTATTGAAATAAGCAATATTAATATTATTATTTATTTATTAATTTGTGAAAATTTACTTTTCCACTTGCCCTGTATAATAATGATGAAGGTTCACTCGGTGGTTCACTATATTTATATTAGACGCGAATTAGACGCATATGCACTCATAACTTGTTCAAGAATGGTAATGAATAGAATACAGCTAAAAACAAGAGAAATATTTATTATTTATATTTATTCATTTACATTTGAAGTGCTGCACCCCAACATACCCTGAAACTGTTGGATTCTGTCCAAAACAGGGCAATTCGTCTCGTGGGTGATGCCTCGCTCACAAACTCACTCACTTCTCTGGAACACCGTAGAAAAGTTGGCAATCTGGCTCTATTTCATAGATATTTTCATGGACGATGAAATGAATGAAGAGAATGAAATATCAACAATTGTTCCTCCCTTGGCAGTCCGCGCGAAATTAACCCGTCGAGTTGAGGCTTCGCACCCCTTTGTGGTCACTTTGAAGACCTGCAGAACATCTCTTTCCAAAGACTCGTTCATCCAACGAACAGCGAGGCTCTGGAACACATTGCCAAGGGAATTGTTCCCCGAGGCATATAACCTCCAGAAATTTAAGAAGAACATCAATTCCTATCTTATTTCCTTTGGTTCTCACGATGTTCTCTGATCATTACAGGACATCCCTTTTCGATGGGAACCAGAACATAAAAAAAATATAGCATTATAATTGTTTATGCCGACATTTAGGGAAACATATGAGAGCCACTTCATATAATTTGTTCAGAACCAATAAATGCACTGAATAGCTGTCAGTTATTTTTTTTTCAACCCATTTGATCATACATCATACCTATTAGGTACATATCGGGTACCTACATAATTATATGCAAAACGAATAGAGAAGTTCCTGGTTCAAATTTTTTCTTAAATCCATTTATAATCTCTCATCTTGTGATCTAATGAGTAAGTAGGTATGTACATTCACACACTGGACAAAAATGGGAATGGGGATTATATGAATACCTACGAAGGCGCTGGAGGGCCACCTATACTTTTTTTTTTGAATCCCGACTTTAAAGTCGGACCCCCGACTTTAAAGTCGGGGGTCCGAGATTAAAGTCGGGGGTCCGAGATTAAAGTCGGGGGTCCGACTTTAAAGTCGGGGGTCCGACTTTAAAGTCGGGGGTCCGAGATTAAAGTCGGGGGTCCGACTTTAAAGTCGGGGGTCCGAGATTAAAGTCGGGGGTCCGACTTTAAAGTCGGGGGTCCGAGATTAAAGTCGGGGGTCCGAGATTAAAGTCGGGGGTCCGACTTTAAAGTCGGGGGTCCGAGATTAAAGTCGGGGGTCCGACTTTAAAGTCGGGGGTCCGAGATTAAAGTCGGGGGTCCGAGATTAAAGTCGGGGGTCCGACTTTAAAGTCGGGGGTCCGAGATTAAAGTCGGGGGAGTTCGGAACTGAAGTTAGGAGCTAGATTATATTCGTTAAATATATGGACAGAAATAAATAATTTCCATTGTTACTCATCAGTTTGACGTCAGCAACATGCTCCTGAATTTTCTACATGTACTCGAGAAACACCCTGTACATTTATGTACAAACAATAATTTTACATCCATTGGATAATCATCACATAAGGATCAGTCAAAATCCTCCTTTTTGGATGTACCTACACTGAATGTCAAATAATGGATCACACCTGTACGATCATTATCGTACGTATAGGGTGATTGTTTATATTCCACTTAATACCTGACCCTTTGTTTGTTCAGAGGGTGCAAAAAGATTACAATACAAAACATATATTTTCACAAATGAACTACCCTGAATGTCATTCCGTCCTTGGGTAGAGCTCAGAAAGATGAGTTCAATGATATATGATTACATTTGTAGGTATGAGTTAACCCTTCCGGACTATTTTCATTATCTTCTTCAATAAATAGCCAAATCTCAAAGCCTTATGAAAACGTTGAGAATCAAGTTTTCAATGCGCAGTTTTCATTATGAATTAACTAATTATACAGGGTGATTCACGGTGGATGGCATATTAGAAGTATCTGGAGAACTAAAAGACAGAACATTCTGAAAATTAGGATGCTCCGATAAATGAACATTCTCTATTCGTCTAAAATACTTTCATCGAGACAGTGTTGCTACTTCTATCAGAAACAGTTAGCAACTTTGTTATTTCAAATGGAACACCCTGTATTTTATTACATTTTCAGATTCTTCCTGAACAGCTGATTTCATCAATGCATCACACTTGGGTTCTAGCAGGAATGATTACAGAGATATAGGGTGTTCAAAATCAGGATTTTTCAATGTTAAGATTTTTTTGTGTCGAAACTATTCATTATCGATCAAAACGGTTCACATGTCCCTATCTTAACTTTCGATTCACTGTCTACTGACATTTAATTGGAACAGATACAGGGTGATCAGAATTCTGAATCTTGAAGCACCCTGTATTTTTGACATTGATGAAATCAGCTCTTCAGGAAGAATCTGAAAATGCAATAAAATACAGGGTATTCCTTTAGAGATAACAAAGTTGCTGGTTGTTTCTAATAGAAGTGGCAACACTGTATCGATGAACATATTTTAAACGGATAGAGAATGTTCAATTATCAAAGGATCCCAATTTTCAGAATGTTCTGTCTTTTCGTTCTCCAGATACTTCTAATAGGCCATCCACCGTGGATCACCCTGTATATGTTATATTGATATTTTGTCGATATTAAAGATATTCGAATTAAACAAAAGTGATGACGTATTTTGCTCATTCGATCATTTTCTCGGAATTTTCGAGATTAAAGTCGGACCCCCGACTTTAATCTCGGACCCCCGACTTTAAAGTCGGACCCCCGACTTTAATCTCGGACCCCCGACTTTAATCTCGGACCCCCGACTTTAAAGTCGGACCCCCGACTTTAATCTCGGACCCCCGACTTTAAAGTCGGACCCCCGACTTTAATCTCGGACCCCCGACTTTAATCTCGGACCCCCGACTTTAAAGTCGGACCCCCGACTTTAATCTCGGACCCCCGACTTCAAAGTCGGACCCCCGACTTTAATCTCGGACCCCCGACTTTAATCTCGGACTCCCGACTTTAAAGTCGGACCCCCGACTTTAATCTCGGACCCCCGACTTTAAAGTCGGACCCCCGACTTTAATCTCGGACCCCCGACTTTAAAGTCGGACCCCCGACTTCAATCTCGGACCCCCGACTTTAATCTCGGACCCCCGACTTTAATCTCGGACCCCCGACTTTAAAGTCGGACCCCCGACTTTAATCTCGGACCCCCGACTTTAAAGTCGGACCCCCGACTTTAATCTCGGACCCCCGACTTTAATCTCGGACCCCCGACTTTAATCTCGGACCCCCGACTTTAAAGTCGGACCCCCGACTTTAATCTCGGACCCCCGACTTTAATCTCGGACCCCCGACTTTAAAGTCGGACCCCCGACTTTAATCTCGGACCCCCGACTTCAAAGTCGGACCCCCGACTTTAATCTCGGACCCCTGACTTTAATCTCGGACTCCCGACTTTAAAGTCGGACCCCCGACTTTAATCTCGGACCCCCGACTTTAAAGTCGGACCCCCGACTTTAATCTCGGACCCCCGACTTTAATCTCGGACCCCCGACTTTAAAGTCGGACCCCTGACTTTAATCTCGGACCCCCGACTTCAATCTCGGACCCCCGACTTTAATCTCGGACCCCCGACTTTAAAGTCGGACCCCCGACTTTAATCTCGGACCCCCGACTTTAAAGTCGGACCCCCGACTTTAATCTCGGACCCCCGACTTTAATCTCGGACCCCCGACTTTAATCTCGGACCCCCGACTTTAAAGTCGGACCCCCGACTTTAATCTCGGACCCCCGACTTTAAAGTCGGACCCCCGACTTTAATCTCGGACCCCCGACTTTAAAGTCGGGGGTCCGACTTTAAAGTCGGGATTCGAAAAAAAAAAGTATAGGTGGCCCTTCAGCGCCTTCGTAAATACCTATAGGTATCCGTTCGATGGAATTTCTATATTTTTAACTACTTGTATTATTTACTGTTTTACCTATTCAACATTCTGGAAACGATTACCATTATTAGCCCTTCTTTCCGCTACCAATGTCGGATATAATATTCTAAACACCCTGTAGCGAATATCTACCAGCTGCTTCGAATAAACAAACAATTTTATTATTATTGACCGTCGTTATCGAACAAGTGTGTATATACAATCTTCAATACACCTTGTGACATTAGATAACGGGATTTATTTCTATAGCCTCGAGTTTCGCCGATCAGTGGAGTGTAGACAGAGACCAGTGAACCTCCATTTTGATGCGGAGAAATCGAACGTTCGCGTGTGTAAATAATCCAAAACAATATCAAACGAACATCGAGATAGTTATAGTGTTGATCAGATGAGGTGACTCGGGGATGTAATATTGTGTTTTGACGATTTCATTATGGTGAAAATTAATATTCCCGTTAGTGTAAAGCAGCTAGTGCCGAGCATTTTCATCGTGGATAACTATTTTGGAGATAACAGGTTGAGTACCACAATGAATATTATTATTTTATTATATCGATAACATTCTAATGGGAGAATTTGTTTCGAAAGTTTGTCGCTTAGCAGGAATTTTAATGTCATGGACGTTATGGAGAACAAATTACTATATTATAATGATGGTTATTTGATTACGCATGTACAACTTACCTACCTGAACCTACCTACCTATGTATACCTGTAAAGGGGTCAAAACACCCACAGACAAAGTCACAGAAGATATACAGTGAAGAAGTTTCAGACCCATGCCTTGATTCAACCATATGATGGGTGTAGAGCGAGGTGTAGGGAGAAAAGTGCTTTGTGTATTTCGAGGTGGATTTCTCATTCCTCCTCTATACAGGCTATTATAATTGGAACACGAACAATATAGTTGATAAAGATTCGAATTGTTTCTACGGTTTCTCAAATTTTGAGAAATATTTCAGAAATACAGAAATTACCGGTGGGTACATTTATGTTCGGACAAAAAATTGGAACATCGTCAGTCATTTTGGAGGCGCCAAGTAGAATTAATTGCGAAATGAGAAAAAAACAACAAAGCAACATCGGATAATGTCCCAATTTTATGAAATATGCTTATTTTCCTCACTAGTTGCATAATGTTATATTCGATAATATCACATAATATATTATATTTGTTGGAATGTCCAAATATTCGTACATTTCAGGCGAATTAGGCAAAAGATGCCAAACTGAACCGCCATATTCGAAATTTCAGATTCATATACAGTTAGACTGATGGTTGATGTTAGGTTAGACGTTAAGGAAGAACGCAACTAAGAATATTTTGAAATTTTCGCATCTAATATTTTATCACCAATACATCGAAGGCTGGAACCTTTTTGGCACGATAATACACCACAAACTGTTTTACCAGTAACTAAACCGATTTTTTATACCTCGACACGTGTTTCGCTAACTATTTTCTTCCCCCGAAGATGCTAAGATAGTGGAAAATTCGCATTTATTGATATGTATTGTCAGATTCGCTCTTGCTATAAGAACGTTTTGATATACTTCTCTGAGTAATTGAATGTGCTCTTGAAATGTTGCGTGATCTAGGTAAACAAATACATAAGGTTCCATCCGAGGTTCCATCTTTGGACCAAAACTGGCGTTCATTAGTCCTTGGAAAGCATTGGAAAAACCAAAAGGCATGACGCTGAAGTGAAATAGGCTCCTCTCAGGGACAGAAAATGCAGTCTTTTCCTAGGTCTTTTCCTTAGATTCATCATCCAAAGTTATCTGCCAAAACGTATCGATTGATGGAATGTAATATAATATAGCTGTTTTTTTTGTGAGCAACTTACGCGCATCGAAACAAAAACGAAATTCACCATTATCCCTTCTCACTAGCAGAACTGGAGATGACCACTCACTATTGGATGTCTCAACCACATTAAGTGCTAACATATTGTCTAACTCTTCA
This sequence comes from Phaedon cochleariae, assembly GCA_918026855.4. Taxonomy (NCBI): domain Eukaryota; kingdom Metazoa; phylum Arthropoda; class Insecta; order Coleoptera; family Chrysomelidae; genus Phaedon; species Phaedon cochleariae. The sequence goes on from OU896708.1 coordinate 40,580,217, forward strand.
TTCAAATGGCCTAGCATGTAAGTTTGACATGAGATACTGGCGTTGCTTGACATGTTGGGCATCTTCCGTTTCAATATGATACTTCAATTTATTAGTTCTCCTCAAATGACCATCTCTAGATAACTTTTTGAACTCTAAAATATGTTTCTATGTTTGATGCAAGGTTTGATAGTTTCCCGAAGCTCCACATCATAGTCCCTACTACGCCCTACTACTACAAAACCGTTTAGATAAAGAGTCCCAATCCCAATCTCTCACAATATTGTTCTGTTTTACACTCGCGGTTTTACATGACGAAGCCACAAAAGAGCCTTGCCGGAGAATAAGTCAACTGCCGATCCATATATATATATATATAGTTGCTGTCGAGTAACCTGTCGAGCTTTAGCTAGTTCATATACACCCTTTCCAGAAAAAAATTTACCCCTTATGATTTTTTAGTGCTATCTAATTTTAAGTTCTATTCATAAATTTAATAGAAACTGGTTTCGAACTGCTTGACCTTATGTTATGCTGAATTCGTGGAGATGATGTATTTACAGTTTGATCAAAAATAGATGGTTCTACCTTAATCCTTTCATCCAACTCTGCTTCTAATGTCAAGCAGGAAGCATATGCTTCATTTCGAAAGTCTGTAGGCACATCTTTTACTCTGTTCATTCTCAGCATAGTATGTGCCAAACGAGATCGTAACCTCAAATATAAAGGACCAGTTACTGGAACATAAAAATCTGGGATTAATGACTAATGTAAGGTGTTACTAATTTCAAAATTATACTCTCGGTTATTACTATATCATTCAATCTCAATTCATAGTTGACTTCTTCAATAAGTCAATGTCTAGATTTCAAAAATACTAGTTGCTAAACCGTATTAGATTAAAGTGACTAAAAATTAGGTCAAGCTATAATATGAGCCTAGGTATTTATATGTACCTAAATAATAATCAGGCTCAACCAGGAAATACTGGAATGAATGCACATGAGAACAGCCTAATCATATAACCCACAATGTAAACTTCAAACAGGGCAAAGGCTGCAATACAAAAATACTCCGCACCGAGCTGTGCAGTACATGACTCTCCTCACGAAAGGTACCTAGATGGAGTTGAATTAGATTGGTCGATTTTTATCGACTCATATCTAGTGTTGCCATCTAGACAAGACAAGACAAGAGTTTACCTACTCTTGTCTTGTCTTGAAATTTCAAGACAAGAGTTGTATACGCGTAAGTCTTGATTAAATAAGCTAAGTGCGGTCTTGTCTAGATAACGAAAGTCTAGATAATTATTCAAGACTCTAGATAAGACGCTTAGCTTAAATTGCGTAGAAACAGTCAAGTGCATGCAAACTCCCGCTCTCTGGGAACCAATCAAAACCAATCATAGCCGCGCCAGCGAAACGACGTATTTGTAATATAGATTTGAAGATAATCAAGAGTTTTGAATATAAGTCTTGTATGGAAAATGAAAAGTCTTGTCTTGTCTAGATAATCTAGACAAGACATATTGATGATCTTGTCTTGATATTCTAGACAAGACAAGACAAGAGTCTAGAATGTATAATTCTAGACGGCAACACTACTCATATCTAGCCATTCAAATGCTTAACCTATCATTTCATGATTACTGGCACTTTCTGCACCAGTGACCAATGCCAGTAAATTTCGGAAAAATCGGAACGATAAAATATACTGGGCAGTACTGTTCACGAATATCGGAACATGCTCGATATGAACAAACTACAGTGATCATGGGCATTGGGCAAATGTGGAGGTTAAATACGAGGTGGACGGAACTAACCTAACTGCGAGCCTAACTGTCACCCATTCATGGAAATTGAAAATGAAAATATTTATCAACATGGAATTACAACAAGTACCCCAACAGCTAGAAAAGAAATCATCAAGTTACACAGTGCTTCTCCACAAAGCTTCATCTATATCTATACCCATCATATAGAAACATTCATGTTATAAATAATACTTTCAGTTTCTACAGAGGGAATCTACCTTCTATCATGACTAAGATTTGTGTGAATCTTTTGTCTTTACAGGGAAAACGCATTGCCCCCTGTCAATCTAATTTCCGTACTAAACTTGAATTTGGCAAGGAATTGCAAAGAACTCTGAGGAATTGAAAAAAAAAAACAGTTTGTATAGTGTACCCACCTATCTGATTCGCTCCTATGACTCAAGGAATTCCAAGAAAATAATATCAGTTTTTTTTTATACCAGAATCTGAGATGTTGAGAAATTCTCACGGAAATATACGCATTCAAAGTTAACAATGCACGAACGATAAAAAATCATGAACAAAACATACGCGAATCATTTTCCTACCACTACTCCGTTACCTCATTTCTATCATTCTTTGGTACGAAGTTATTCAGAAATAATATTAAATACATATAGTTACAGATCAAATATGTCCGCAATCCGATCCACTCTGTGAATGTAAGGAATAAAGAGATTGAAGAAGCCACAGAAATTCTTGAATACATACACCGACAAAATTAGGGGCAAACAAAATTTACACCATGTTCGATAACAATTTCTTCCTAACCCTTTGATCGATTTCGATATATTTTGCATTGAAAAAGGTAGCTTGATTCTTCACGAATACATCCCACTTATCACTGTTTTTAAAATATTGGTCTCTTAGATATATGCACGGAAAGGAAATATAACGTTTTCGGTGGATTTTCAAATTCCCTGTGGACCGCTGTGGACTGAAGCATACTGACAAATGAAACCAGTTTCTAACACCAACTTGTAGCCTGATCTTTTTCGAACATTTTTGCATTCCTCATTCACTCTGATAACTCAATTTTTGGAGAAAATACAGAGTTTCAAAATATGGGTGGATATTGATCTTGATTTTACACACGTCGACACTTGGACACGAGAATGTGTCGTTTTCAAGTCCTTTTTGTGAGGAAGTACACGATGTCAATTGAAAATTCCTAGGAAGATTCACTCAAAAAGTTTATCACTTCACTACCAAACGCAACCAAATATGCAGTCATTTAAAGCCGAGTTTAAAGCATAGTATATTATCCGAGATATCATTGTTTTTCTCGGATTTTTTTGAGGAATCGAGATCAATACATACCTTCCTCGATACTTACTGAGGGGTGTATTCGGGGTGTTTTGTCAGGTATGTTCTATGACAATTTTGTTGATATACCTGACCATATACATATGAACCCAGACAGCACCAGATATTTCATGAATCTCCCTATCATATTCCTTTTGGAATATTGGAATATTCTAGAAATAATCTGGAATATTCCGGAATATCTGTGGAATATTCTCTAAATATGCGAATGGGAATTCCTCAGATATTCATAGAATATACCCAAAAGAATATTTTATGTTGAATGTTCCTGGAATATTCCAATAAACATATTCTAAAATAAAAAAAAAGTGACCCCCAAGTAGGGATCGAACTCGTGACCTCAAGACTATCAGACCAACACCTTGACCACTAGGCCAGTAACAGACTTGAGTCGAATACTGAAATATGGTATTCGAATACGAATCCTGAATACTGTACTCTAAATTGTATTCGAATACTCAAGATTCGAATACAAAGAAAAAAAAGTATTCGAATACCGATGTATTTGAATACCTGGATCCATTCACATATGAATATTTAATGAATATTCCAACTGAAAAAAAAACATTTGCGCACATAAAGCTCATTTATATTTATGTATGTAGTTAATTTATAAAAATAGATAAAAAAATAAAAAATCTATATCAAATAAAACTTATTGATGAATAATTTTTCGATACAAAGTGCCACAATGAGGTTGAATAAATAATTTATTAATTTTTATTTCTTAGTTTAATTCGAAAAATTATTCAAAATAAAAGGATATTCAATTAATGAATGAAACTTGAAATAAAGTACTTTGGTACATTGGATAACAGTAAGGTAACAAAAAATAATTGTTTAGCAAGATAATAATGTAAAATAATCTCAAATAATAAATAAAACTTGAAATAAAATTCATTCCATTTCAAATAAAACATAGGAACTAATAATATATAGCGACGGCTCCGTTTAAGAGTAAAGCATGCAATATTCATAGAAATAATAAGTATCCAAAAACAGGATTCGTATATCGAATACAGGATTCGAATACCGGGATTTGAATACAGAGTGGGTATTTGAATACTGAGATTCAGGGGCGTATTTACCTAAGGGCCAAAAGGGCCATGGCCCGGGGCGGCAGGCTGCGAGGGGCGGCGCAAGCCGCACCATGCTTAGGTTTTTTTTTTACTTTATTCCTCCGAAGAAATTAGCGTCGGCGGCACACAGTTAGATTACTGCGTTTCGGAACCTTTGATGTCGATGTTCCAATTTTACCTCTCACTCACATGCACTCCTGGGAAACAAAGTCAACAAATTCTGGGTGCGCAAAGCATTTGTCATTTATTGCGAGCGGTGGTATTGTATCCGATGGCTCCGCCTCCATGCGCGTGGGAAACAGATTCCAGTTGCGCAGAGGATAAATTGGACCATGCAAAAGGACTGAGTAGTGAGTAAGCTAACTGATTCTTTCAGCAATAAACTATAAACTTTGTCGGCGGTATGTCTGTCGGACTCCGTCGCGCATCGCGACTCATAAGTTCGGGTGGTTTGCAACATACGAAAAAATTATAAAAATTATGGCAGCTAAAGTCACTACCACAATAATGGAACAACTTCGAAAGGCTAAATACTTTTCGTTCAGTGTAGATTCAACCCCTGATATTATACATGTAGATCAGCTTTCTTTGATATTGAGATTCGTTCAAGATAATGCAGAACCAGTTGAACGATTCGTTTGCTTCCTGCCAAACACTGGTCACAAAGCAGAAGACATGTTGCTGGCCGTTATGGAGACCTTTGAATCACTGGATATAGATATCAATAATTGCAGAGGTCAATCCTATGATAATGCTAGCAATATGTCTGGGTGACCAATTGCAGTGCAGAACGGTCATTTTCTGTACTTAAAAGAATAAAAAATTATTTACGTTCTCGTTTAAGCGAAGAACGTTTGAATAGTTTAGCTATTCTCAATATAGAAGCTGAACTGACAAATTCCATTAATTATGACAGTGTTATTGACGAATTTGTTAACCAATCTGTCCATCGAAAGAAAATGTAAATATCGAATAAATAGTGTTTATTTCTTTCTTTGGCCTTCTTAATTTTTCCATTCATTATTATCATTCTCAACCCAATATACTGCTGGCTTTCATTTCATGATTTGATGTTCTGCTCATTTTCCGTTGATTTATGGGGCGGCAAACCCTACAGGCCCGGGGCGCTGAATATTGAAATACGCCCCTGCTGAGATTCAAAAACGGTATTCAGAATCCAGAAAACCGAGTACTGACCAAAAAAGTATTCAGTCGAATACCGAATACCAAATACACAAATGTATTCGAATAGTATTCGAATACCAGCCAAATGTATTCTGAATAGGATTCAGAATACTGGGTATTCGAATACTACACAAGTCTGGCCAGTAATCGAATTGAATTATGTTGTACATATCAATTTCTTGTGGGAGCGTTGTTCGAAATCGGATCATAAACACTTTTTGTTTCAAAATCCCCATACATCTGATTGATGTTCGATACTCACATCTCTGAAATAATGATTGGTATTTATGTATTGAGAAACATAGGAAATGGAATATTCCATGAAAATACACCACAGAATATTCAGTTGAGAATATTTCATGAATATACCGCACAGAATATTCAGTTGAGAATATTTCATGAATATACCCCACACAACATTCAGTTGGGAATATTTCCTAAATATACAACAGAGAATATTCAGTTGGGAATATTCCTGGGAAATTCATACCTGAATATTCCCTGAACATATCCAACTATTCACTTTGGAATTTTCCTTTTAGATGTTCCAGAGGCATGTATATATTCTAGGAATAATCGATGAATATTCGGAATATACTCCTCCTTTATAGCATATTTAGAGAATATTCTAGGAATATCCAGTGCTGTCTGGGAAGTGTAAATTACATCAGCAGTTTACGGATGTTCATTCCAGGGATTTACGCAGCAACCTGGATAGTTATCTACTTTCTGTATTTTATTGCCTGAGAAGACACCTGAGGGCCGCAAATAGTTATTTATACACCAAGGTAGTAAAGAATATCATTATTACCCAGGGGCCAAGATTATAACCAGAGGCTTCAGCCGAGGGTTATTTGGTCCCGTGTTAATAACATTCTATACTACCAAGATTTATATCAATTGTTTTTCACGAGGTTTTTCACACATGCAATATATTTCAGTTCTGTGAAAGCGAAATATGGACCTATTGTCACTATGGAAGCACTTATTTTCAATACTTAGGCATGATCATAACAGCATAATTATGTCAAGTCGTGATTCATAAATACCTACTAAAAAAAAGATTCTAAGCCGATTCTTGTGAATCTCTGATCAGAACAGAGTGCATTCGGGTTAATTACAACAGAGGTGGCTATGTCATTATCGACTATAGTGGTTCATAAAATGACGAAAACTACCTTGGTAGTAAAAACACACATTTCGAAAAGGAGTAAATAATGGTAGGTTTTATAGCTAGTGGTGGAAATAGTATATTACACACCGAGGTGGGAAGTGTTTCATTCCTGTCGTGGGATTAGTTAGTTAACCGAGACGCAAAGCGTCGAAGTTAGCCTCGAAGTTAGCTATAATTTCGAGACAGGAATGAAACTTCCTACCGAGGTTTGTATACTATTTTATTTACAGCCATCATATTTCGATCAAAATTAATAAATCTATGTTCGTTCTGAACATACCCGAATTATTACATGAGTGAGGGCGGGAAGTAGTGGTGTGTAATGTAACACTTCCCAACCTTCAATGACGTTAATAACTCAAGGGTCAGATTGAACAGAACAAAATAAAAAAGGCTGTAACTCTTCAACCATAAAATTTAAAAATATATTGAACAACATGAAAGCTACATTCATAATGCAGGAACACCAAGAACTCGACCGAGAAGGTTTGTATCTCACTTAAGAAAATGATAGGACAAAATAAATAGTAGTTAGCTGTTGAGGTTCACACATCTCAGAATTCTATTGATATAAATTCCATCCTGATTACATGTAGCTGCGATTGTGAACTCAGTTGTCAATAAACCTCGGAAAAAAGTTACGAATATGATCCTTTGACGTTTAAATTCGTATATGTGTATACAATGGATTTATCATATTTCCCGTTTTATCAGACTTTCGTCACAAAGCCAGACCTCGTTATCTAACGAATTCGCATTGCTTTTATTTTTCAGGTCATGATCAATATAATATACATTACTTTTATTTTGCAATCTACTTCAGTGCAACTTTCATTTCATATTACTTATAGGCATAGACATGTATTTATCTTCATATGTTAATTTTATGTGCTATATTTAGGGTTGAATTTGATGATTTGAATCTCAAGTTAATGACTTTGTTAACGTTCGAGTCGACGGGTCTTAAGTACCTAAAATATTGGTTGAAAACTATTTTATATGCCTTGACTATTTCAATTATGAGTTATGTTTGTTGGTCGCTGAGCCCAACTGAACGGTAAATAATCTGCTTATCTTTCAGCAGTGAACCTACATATGATTTGAAGGACATTTTCAAATACCTTAGTTGTATCTGACAATGACAAATTCAAAAAAGACAATGAAGAATATTGATCTATACAAATTCTTCTACTTTATCATTAGAAAATAGCATGAGCATCACGAACGGTAAGGTTTACTATGGTCTCATCAGGAACTATTGGTGTCCCTCCAAACATGGTCTCCAGTAAACCGTCCTTGCCGTCGTAACCGTTCTTGATAGCTACTTGATATACTATAAAAGAGATATTGGTAGATTGAATGATAGATTGGTATCTTGGTTGGTACACAATTATCTAGTTATTTCGCATTACAGTTTATTCTCATCGAAATTTATCGATACTACATGGGATTTATCAAGACTTCAAAACTGCATGAGTTCTTCCCACAACTTGCCTCATATCTGAGCATTTCGATTGGATTCCACCTACCTACTTTATCGAGTACTTTATCGAGCCTATACGTATGGCACCTCGTGATAACCACAAATTTTCTTTTGGCTTTGCCGTAGTTGATGGGTAGAAAATATAGGGATATCTCGGGGATATTGGAAGTTTGGGTACCTAATCTCCGTTCTCGCTTACGATTATACAGTGAGTAGTGGAAAATCTTGGTAAAAAGGAATTGAAAGGCGTCATTTTGTTTCTATTTTTATTTGTTTCTTCTAGTTTCAACCAATGATTTTCCGATTCAGGTAGTAGTAGTAGTAGTGGAAAAATCACGTGAGATCAATTGCTAAAAGTGCAAAGTAAACTTGGTTTTCTGTTTCGGGCCAGGAGCTATTTCACTTCCAGTCAGCTGCTTATGATCTATAAGGCTTAGATCCAACCTGTGCTGGAATACTGTTCCCATATTTGTAGTGCAGCACCCAAACATACCCTGAAATTGTTGGATACTGTCCAAAAAAGGGCAATTCGTCTCAGGGGTGATGCCTCGCTCACAACCTCACTCACTTCTCTGGAACACCGTAAAAAAGTTGGCGATCTGGCTCTATTTTATAGAGATTTTCATGGACGATGCTCTTCTGAAATATCAACAATTGTTCCTCCCTGGGCAGTCCCCGCGAGACTAACCCGTCGAGTTGAGGCTTCGCACCCCTTCGTGGTCACTTTGGAGACCTGCAGAACATCTCTTTCCGAGTCTATTCCAAAGACTCGTTCATTACAGGATATCCCTTTTCGTGGGAACCAGAACATAAAAAAAAGTAGTATAGTAGTATAGTGGGAAGGCTACTGCCAGGCTAGTAGGCCCTCATGGGCCCTGCTCTTCGATTTAGGTATATTGTATACCGGTCATATAGCTACGATGTGATTTTTCTGATTTCGATGATTTCATACAAAAACGAATTGGACGATTATTTATAGAAGAAATATTCAGAATGAGCCCTGCTATTATTGGTCGCGATTTACTGGAGTTTGAGGTCAATGTCATTGTCAAAATTTCATAATTTTTGCTGCATAGCCTTGAAGGCTGAGGCCTGTTTCCCGTATTTATGCAGAAACAGTAGTGTGTCTTATGTAAGCGAATATACAGGGTGGTCCGTTTTTTAATACGGAAAATTTAACAGCGTGTAGTACTCGTTGACATAATAAAAAAACTTCCTATAAATATATACTTTCAAACGCTTCGTTTTTGAGATATTGCGTGTCAAAAATACGCTTCTGAATATATTTTTTTAATCAAAAGTTAGAAACGGTAGAAAAATTAACAAAATTTTTCACAGATACTAAACTTTCTGAGCTTTATTAGATTATTATTAGATTAGATAAGAATTATACATTAAAACTATTCAGTGGCGGCTGAATCTGGGGTGGCGAAGGTAATAATTACACAAATTCTTCGGGTAATTATTTTTCATTTATTTTTCAAGTTTCAATGAAAAAAGCGCGCTTGTAAGATTTTATAACATTTTTTAGTTAAATAATACTACTTGATATATGTGCTGTCACTCTGAAAGTTCTGTTAAAGAAATAACAAACTGGAGTTATTCCGTGTTTTTATAAAGAAGTGTGATAATTTTATTCCAATTTTGCCGTTTGTCAACATGCCTATGGGGTTTAGTACTGAAGAGTATGCAGATATTCATTTCATTTACGGATTTTGTAATAGAAACGCAGAGGCAGCAGTTCGGGAATACAGAAATCGCTTCCCAAATGAAATTAAACCCAATACAAATTTCTAATGCAGTTAATTCGATGATAAGACGTTGCAGAAAATGCATTGACCATAGAGGTTGGCGGACAGAAATTTGAGCAATTCCTCTAATGGATTCCTTTGTTTTCTATTGATATTCACCTAATTTTATTCTTTAAAAGTTTGATTGTTTTTATTCAATCTTATAAAGCTCAAGAAGTTTAGTATCTGTGAAAAATGTCGTTAATTTATCTTGAACCGTTTCTAACTTTTGATTAAAAAACTATATTCATATTTTTGACACCTTATATCTCAAAAACTAACTAGTAAAAATGTACTAGCTCGGCAACATTGAAGACAAATAGCAGGATATCCACTGCGGTCTATGGCCTGTTGTGGCTCTTCTAATACGTAAATGATTGATTTGCAATGGTTACATGATTGGTTTGGTAAACGGCCAATGCTAACTAGATTTAATGCATTACAATGTTTCTTTCATTTGGTTTAGAGACATGCATAGGTTTGGTTTTTATTTTTCCTTCTGAAACGAAGCTATTAGATAAGAAATCTAAGAGGGCAAACAACATTGTATTTTGAAATGTACGCCCCTGAAAATATGTAACTCATTCATGAACTGTAATAGGTCTAAAAGTTAGCTCATTGATATTTCCACAATAGATGTGAATTTCATCACAATCGGTAATAGCATTTCTGAGAAATCAATAAATAATCGATTTTTTAAAGAAACTTGAACACCCTATATCTCGAAAACGAAGCGTTTAAAAGTATATGTTCATAAGAAGTTTATTTATTATTTCAACGAGTACTATACGCTGTTAAATTTCCCGTACTAAAAAACGGACCACCCTGTATATAGAAACTCAAGTTATTATCAGGATAACATCAGGATTGGGAAGGGTTCCGTTATCTACTTCCCATGTGAAACTTTTACATCAATAATAATTGAGAAGATATCCTGAAATAGAGGGCAAATAGAACGAAAGAAGAAGTATACCTACGTCATGCAACACCTCATGTCTCAGTGATGCGATCTAATGAACAATTAGAAATGTTAGCCCTAAATTCAGTCAATAATCGTACCCAATTGGTTGTTTTCGAGGGTGTCGTGCGAAAAAACTGTTCCTCGATGTGTGCAATTCCCGTCCACCCGAGCGTTACCTCTGACCGTCAACCTGTCCACAATAAATATTTCGTTTTCTAATGTATATAAAGTTAGTCACTTATCTACATAACCTGCCAAAAAGTCATAAATATATTCCGCGGAAACAGACAGGGGTTAATTTTTTATGCGTCTGGCGAAAGGTTTCTTTTCGCGAAGCAAGCCATTTTAATTCGCAGAAGGGGAAATTTAGGAAGTAAGCTATGGAACTTCATAACCCGAAAGAACAACGGATTCAACCTCGTATTCGAAGATTATCGATATTTTGAAATCAAACAAAAATGTAGGGAGAATGATATCGAAGACACGTTGGAAATGATGTAGCAGTATACGAGATGTTTTTGAAATAAGTACATATATTTTGAATTGACTCGGCCGTTACTTGATGGAAATCCATAGCAAATGTAAAAACTTCACAAACAATGAGATTTTCACAAAATTCTTAGTCAGGTTTGTGAAGTTTTTATACAAGTACATATATTCTCGAAATGGCAGATTTTTTCTAATTCTTTTAGTTAAGGGAACATTTCATCTTGAAATTTGAACAAGAAACGGAAAAAATCAAGTACACCATTCAAGAGAATTTAAATGATGAAAGTACGTGTGAATTTCCACACGGAAATTTGTCCAGATGTGACGTCAGAATTGCTACAACGTAGAACTTTCTGGGAGGGATTACGCCCCAAATTTTACTTCGATCCCTATATTTATTCTGGTGCGATTCGATAGAACCCGTCAAGCTTTCTTAGGGTACGAAATATTTGTATTTATTTCAATGTCACCCTGTATAAAATATGTAGGTACAAAAATAATATATTTTTTTGAAAATCTCCTGTATAGTACCTACATTACGTGAATATTTTGAGAACTGTACCTAATGTTCGATCTAATGTTCTATAAGTATATTCGAAGCAACAGAAGTCAATTTATGAATTTGCAAATTCATAGTACAACCTCGTACCGTTCATCAGTCATCTATAATTTATTCAAAGTAGTACTTGAGTTGTCAACTAAGAAAGGAATATTTTCCGATTATTATTTGGAAGTTCACTGGAACCTCTATATATACAAAATCTAATTCTGTTTTTTATAAAATTCAGGCTGTTCCGTCTGAACCGCATATTAGACGTATTTGGAGTTCTAAAAAATGACAGTGATCTGATAATTTGTATACAGAGGTTATTTTCAAGATGGCGACACCATACTGGTTATATCGAAAGTGGCATCAACTTCGTTGCTACATCATGTTATTTTATCCGATTTGAGACATAATGTCAATTCTCAATTTCAGAGGATTTTCATTTTTCATGCTCTCTTTTTGGATAATCAACAGATATAATTCAATGTTCGACGTGGCAAATAGCCAGGAAAGTTGTTGTTTTCTGTTGAATATTCAGAATGATATTATGTGAATATCTTTATATGAAGGAGAATGCAAATTCTCCACTTCAGAAGAATTCATTTTCAAATTCTTATCGTGTATGTTCAATAGATGTAATTCAATGTTCGTCGTGGCATATAGCCAGGAAAGTAGTTGTTTTCTGTTGAATAAACCGAGAAAGAATTGATATTTTCATTGCAAATTCTCAATGTATTTCCTTATATATCATACATTTTTTCATGTTCATAATTTATCTGAGAAATATTCCTTTTCAATATCAATACATGGATTGATCAATATTCAATATGAAATAGATATGTGGTGTAAATTCGACTAGTGTGTATAACCGCATTGTCATCGTTCATTAGTTTCGAAATATATATGACCAATTTGGTGACATTTGTTACCTGATGTTTTTTGTATCTCTATATTCAGAAAGAATCAACATTGTCAACCTCTATACCACCATCTTCAATGAATTCCATTTTAATTACGATATTATATGCACCCCACCTAAATACTCGCGAGGCGCCTGCGATTTTCACCCCAAGCACACGGTTGACCTTTTTCCGGGCATGGCTTTTCAATAAGGGGGTAAACCCATCACGATGCCATCGTATCGTGGCAACAAATCGATAATGGCGAGCTCATGATATATACTGAATAATATAATAGACAAATAAAACTCGCTTATAGAACGGAGGTATTTTCCCAAATATCAAATTACATCTGTATCCTCCAATACACTCTTGAATGTTCCTAATTGTTTTTTGACAAAATCGCCTTGCTTTATGCAGAGTGTTTCAATAAATCAGAAAATAATCGTTCAAACATAATATAGGTTGAGGGTATTGAAGTTGAAATAACCTTTAGAACCGAGTGTAAACTACCCATTCTTATAGTAATATCTTGATGGTTTTTGATTGGATTTTCTCGAGGATTTTCTCGAAGATTTTCTCGTAAATAGGTGTGCTTCGAGGTGTGCTTTTTTCAGAAGAAGGTTATCATCACGAGTAAACGCGAATGCAGCCTTGCAGCCTTACAACTTTTGTAAAAAGTTCACAAACGATATTAACGATAAGATTTCCACAAAATTCTCAAACACACGACATGTATATCACCTGAGGAACGTTCCGAGGGGCGAACCGCTAATGAAGTCTGGTGTACACGTTGAAGAAGTCTCGATGAAGTCAGTGAAGTCACGATGAAGTCAGTGAAGTCACGATGAAGTCACTGAAGTCTCGATGAAGTCAGTGAAGTCTCGATGAAGTCAGTGAAGTCATGATGAAGTAGTGCTGAAGTCTTGATGAATCCTTATACTGAAAATCGTTATAAATACGTACCACGTTTGTCTGAATTTCCCGTGAAATACAACAGTCTTCTATCCTCGCGTCAATCCGAGTGACCCTTCTTTCCCGAGTTATTTCTTCTTGAGTCGAGTCATAGCTTACTCCCATCGAATTACCCCAGCGTAATATCCGAGGAACTATCATGCCAAAATAAACCAAACATTATACATTACAAAAACAAAATATTGAAGACGAAATAATGTGCTGACTGGAATTGTCGAATTTGTTTGACTGGTATTGCTAGTGATTGAATGACAGCACATATTCCTGAGGAACATTTCCCGTGCTATGAAAATTAGAGGTTTCAAGAACAAAACACACGGTGTTGTTCAACCATCTTGCATAAATGAGAATATCTGTTGACTAAATTGAAAAAATCTGAGAGAAGCTCATTCAGATCAGCAGCCTTCAACATCACAGTATTCTTCACGTTTGCGTTCAACTGGATGAAAATATGTAGGGGGAGATGGATCGCTCAGTACGTATATATGTATATAAAGTGCACCGTTGCTGGATATGGAAAATATGGACGAAGATGATTATTATAATTGGCAATTATTGAAAAGTATACATTCAAAATGTTTGCTTTCAAGAAGAAAATTTTCTTTCTGTTATTAGCCACGTTGAACACTAATTTCATGATTTGAGACATTGAACATGAATTCCAAACCATTAAACTCTATTTTTGATACTTCTCGATTTTTTCTCTCCCTGTATATCAGAAACTATTCATTCTAGACGAAAAGTGAATAGAAACTTTTTCATAGGAAATTTCATGTTGTTCAACTTTGTATACCTTCATTTTTCCGCTTGAGTTCGCGATTGTCGAATTATTCAAGAACAACTTGAAAAAATGACCTTCTCCTAATATGTTCTCCTACTGCTCCGCTCAACCCCTAGGGATCAGGACTTTCCGTGTGTTGTTCATGGCACTTTCTTTCATCACTCTACAGACTACACGATTTTTTCCCGTATTTTTTGTTCGTTTACTGAACTACATAATGACGTCACTTCTCAACGAAATTGCATTCTCAATGATTGTCGTGATATCTCAATGAAAATCTTGTCCCAAGAAGTACCAGTAAAGTCACTGAAGTCTTGATGAAGTCAGTGAAGTCTTGATGAAGTCAGTGAAGTCACGATGAATTCACTGAAGTCTCGATGAAGTCAGTGAAGTCATGATGAAGTCAGTGAAGTCTCGATGAAGTCAGTGAAGTCATAGGAAAATGTATTTTCGTCTGCGGTTCGCCATTCGGGAACCTTCTGTGTTATAGCGAAACATGTCGTGTGTTTGAGAATTTTGTGGAAATCTTATCGTTTGTGAAGTTTTTACATTTGCCTTGGATTTCCATCAAGTAACTGCCGAGTCAATAGGAAACTTACAACTTTGAGTGAAATGCAGTAATTGCGCATCATGAATATTGGAGGTTGATCGGATCATTCACCATAATCACAACCACTGAATAATTTACAGAAAGTGAATGTGAAGCAATGAAAATCTCATTTTTCCAAATGAACATCTCATTTTTCCTTCATCATGATTCAATTCTATATTATAAAAATAAGCCCTAGTTCTAATTCACTTCTTTAGACTTCCCTATATACCCAAAACCAATGATTTCGGAGATATTCTATAAAAATAACACTCAATTCTGCATAATAACTGCCTGGAATTTTGGCTGTGCATATAACCGGAATCTTCACAATAACGGAAATATTTCAGATAGATATAGGTCGCGGTAATTCATGAGCTTAACCACAGTGCTTAACCCTCGGCTTAACCCTATATTTGATGCAATTAGATTTTTTTTGTCCAGTTCACTGGCATCTCTGGATCGAAAACATGCTTCACTTCACACTTCAACAATTGACTATCTAGTGATTCTAGTGTGTGTGTATGATTTTTGAGGCGGAAAAAGGATGCCCAGTGAAAAGTATTGTACTCGGTATTGTCTCTTCTACTGTGAGATCTGGTAATTTCCTGTTACAACTGAACATGAATCAGTAAAGGAGTCTATACTGATACTGGTAGTGGGCAAGCATCCTGAAACTTTCAAAAATTGATGCAGTAAGTTTTGGATCAGTGGAGGGCTGATGCGTGAGGGTTAGCCCGAATGTAATCCAATAAAGGCCACAACCCTAGCAGAACTTTTATTTTATTTTTCACCTCGCTCTCCATGACAAATGGAAAGCTTGAAATTTTCACACTTTTTGATATGCAGCTGAGCAGTATAACCCTGAATGCTAAGCTAACCTGGAGTGTGAACATCTACGTAAAACTGTCGACAAAGACAAAATGATATTAGTGGCCGTACAGAGGGCTATAAGGGGGCTGTGCTGGAGCTTTCAAAACTCGAGAAACTGGCCTGAAGTTGATGATCGATGTCTGCGAGCTGGCTTGTCCGAGAATTACAAGTGCATTACGTTGCAATTCATTCTTCCCCTTCATCTTCACATTATGGCAGAAGCGAAAATAGAAGTATACAGATTTTAACGCTGAAATGAATAGCATAATCACAAGCTCAATGGAGGAGTGATATATTGAGATGAAAGAATGATAATCAACTACCAGGAAGGAACGATAGGTGAGTACAATAATGGGTCAAAAATTGAATTTAGGTAGAAATTCTAAGATACGATACTTCTGCGTCCTTATGGTCTTCTGTCTCAGGATTTCAGGCAGAAGTACATGCTCTTGCCGTGTGCCAGAAGAAGGAGATAGCTAAATGACACAAAAGTAAACAAATCCTCACTGGTTGCAATATTCAGGTGGTTATCAAATCTTCAGAAGGCTCGAAAATCCGAAAATGTTCGGTCTCAATCTACCTTCAGAGCCTGCGACATTATGGTGTTGCGTCTCATCAGTATTCCAGGCAGAAGTACATGCTCTTACCGTGTGCCGAAAGAGATCGCTAAATGACACAGAAGTAAACAAATCTCACTGGCTGCAATATTCAGGTGGTTATCAAATCTTCAAAAGGCTCGAAATCCTGAAAATGTTCGTTCTGGATCTACCTTTAGAGGAGTATCTTTATGTTAAGGTTCTATGGTATGAGGGCATTGGGGGAAATGAAACCGCAGACGCCTCTTCGGATTTCCAAAGACCGCACACTTACTGTTGCCAGGTTCCAGTGAGAAGGCGTAGTAAAATGATTATTGATATTCAATCACCATCAAAAACAGTGGCCAACGGCATTCTGTGTTTGAGCAGAAGTCAGATCAAGAAAATGACGGGATTAATAACGAGTCACTTGTGGACACAACGATGGAAATCTTTGAGTAACACCAATATCAAATAAGCATGTAAATACTGATAAACCAATATGTGGGCCATGTAATAAAGAGAAAGAGACATACTCTAACATACTGTCTGTAGGTTAATCGAGGAGGTGGTACATTCATTATTCCATTTTTTTTTTAATTTTCTCTTCTCGTTTCTATAAAATGAAAATATGAATATTATTTCAATGAAAACTGAAAAGCTTCAAGACAAATACGACTTAGCTATTGAAATAATCATATCTTATGTTGAAAACGGGAGCAGAATCGGCCCCGAAACGTCCAAAGATAAGTGAAAATTTGATATTTTTTCTATATACCTTTATTTCTCTTCTCCAAACTTTTTTCAATACAAATTGTCACTGACAAGCTGATGAATTTTTTTTTTAGGCTCTCTGATAGGAAAATTCTTTGAACGCAGTGACATTTTGGGGCAAATCATCTGATTTGTCCGAGGATTTGTCCTCACTACACGTGTATTGAAATAATATTCATATTTTTATTTTATAGAAACGAGGAGAAAAAATCCCGAAAAATTTGGAATAATGAATTCTCTAACATTTTATTGAAGCACGAAGTACTAACACAGAAGGCCTTCCCGAGTTGATTTTGATATGAAGGTGATAAACCTATTAACCCAAGCCAACAGCGACACAATACGTTTATTTTGACCGAGATTTTGACTTTCAAACGCTAACAATCGTTATTATGAGTTAATCAATTAATCAATCAAACAACGTTTCATTGCCGATGCTCGCTTTCTAATTTTTTAAACAAGTGAGAGTTGTCGAGCATACTCTAATTTTTTTTTTATGTTCTGGTTCCCACAAAAAGGGATATTCTGTAATGTTCAGAGAACATCGTGAGAACCAAGGGAAATATGGTAGGAATTGGCGTTCTTCTTGAATTTCTGGAGGTTATATGCCTCGGGGAACACCTACCTTGGCAATGTGTTCCAGAGCCTCGCTGTTCGTTGGATGAACGAGTCTTTGGAAAGAGATGTTCTGCAGGTCTCCAAAGGGACCACGAAAGGGTGCGAAGCCTCAACTCTACGGGTTAATCTCGTGGGGACTGCCAAGGGCTGAATTTTGAGATAAGCAATGAATTTTGGGAAATAAAATATTGTTCATTGAAAAACACGTATTGAATACACGTTATAAATTCTTCGAAATAATAACGTTAATAATACGACACAGTTAAAGAGTTCGTTTATTAACATATTGATATCTTCATTTTCACAAGTGGATTAACAATGATCTATGTTGATATAACTTCTTGCTTCTCGAAATAATGAGCGTTATGTTATATCCTTCGACATTTTTACCAATTTTCAACACTTGATTATTTTGTTTTTTCAACGTTCTTCAAAGCATTTGGCACCAATTGGTTGTTATTGCACCTCATAATATTGAACTTGACGTCATCAGGATCACACTGTGTTCCAAAGAATCGCGCAAAATTCAATGAATCAGTATTCAATATACCCAAGGTTTATGACAATTAAAGTTCGAAACGTTTTCAGCAAAATTGCTATCGTCAGGAGATGATTTAATTTTTATATGTAATATACCGGGTGACCCGGAACCAATTTACCCCCCTGTATCTTCGTTGTTATTTTGTATGGATGTTTCAAATTCGGTACTTCGATTTGATGTTATGAATTCACAATTTAGCAAGTATCAATCCAAATATGTCACTTCCGGTTTGACCGGAAGCGCATCCAATTTTTATATTTCGAATAGGAGGTATTATTTTTTCTTGAAAATTACAATTCGGTATAGAATTACCTTTACAATGACATATCACAATCATTCTTTCAATTCACAATCTGCTGGTATAATTGACATTTTATAAAAAAAATACTTTTTGTGTTCCCCTCGTAACGGAACATTTTCATGAAAGTATGCTGTGGAAGATTGAACAATATCATGTAAGCAACAATAATTCAATCTTCCACAGCATACTTTCATGAAAATGTTCCGTTACGAGGGGAACACAAAAAGTATTTTTTTATAAAATGTCAATTATATCAGCAGATTGTGAATTGAAAGTATGATTGTGATATGTCATTGTAAAGGTAATTCCATACCGAATTGTAATTTTCAAAAAAAAATAATACTTCCTATTCGAAATATAAAAATTGGATGCGCTTCCGGTCAAACCGGAAGTGACATATTTGGATTGATACTTGCTAAATTGTACATTCTTAACATCAAATCAAAGTACCGAATTTGAAACATCAATACAAAATAACAACGAAGATACAGGGGGGTAAATTGGTTCCGGGTCACCTGGTATATGCATTAAAATACGAAAAAAATGGTAGCCTAGGTGACTTATCTTTCATTCATGTTATCATCGGCAGATACTATAGTATCTGAAAATCCCTGAAATTAAAATACTTCTAAAAGCGAATGACGAGGCGAATGATTAGGAATAAGTACCTTAGTTTTCACACTTCGGAAATCCCGAGCAAAATCCATTATCTCAGATTGTTCAACAATAAATCTAAATATATTGCTATCATAGATATACTCTTCTAGAAATTGGCTAACCTTTATTATAGGTATAGGAAGTAATAAATTTTGTCTTGGCATTTGTAAGACTTTATAGATGTCGGTAAGTATATGTTTATAAACCGAACGAAAGTATATTCCTCGGTTTATTCATTTTCATAAATATAGATATAGAATTTCTCGAAACTACTTCTATTTTAGAAATATTCACTCCTTCTTTCAGGAACATCATGAGAAGAAAATCTCTGTTTGAACTTCAAATTGTACCATTCATTAAGTTCAAATTGAGGTTTGAATCTGAGATGGTTCAGGATATCAGACAATAATTTCTTACACTGCAAGTAGAATCAATTTTCTATTATTCAAACACATAGATACATGAGAGATAATATACTTTTGATAATCAGAGACCGGATGAAAAACAATAAAGGAGCTCATGAATAAAAATAAGTACGATACTAGCGGTGCAGATATCGAATTTCATGAATAAGTGGATCTTTCCAATCACTGAATGAATGATAAAAAATTGGCTCAGTTTGTTCTCAGAATATTTCAAAACCTTGATAATTCTTATTTCCAGTATTCTCCCCACGAAAGAAGACTACAACATCCCTCAGATAGTGAACGAATATGCGGTCAATATACCGGCAGCTTGTCAGGACAGCTCTCCAGAAACGCCTCAGCCCGCCTACGATCCCAAACAGGGATGGATCAACGGCATTTTCGGATGCCTCAGGCCGGTCCTGTCCATCATCGGAAAAGGGGTTAGCGAGAACAAAAATGCCCAAGGTGAGTTGTTTGTATGAATAAAACTATTGAGAATCCTTATGTTTGAGCCAAGCCTGTTTGTGCTCAGAGGTTTTAGAAAAAGGTTCGAAAATAGTCACCAATCGCTGCCATAATCGCTAGAGAAATCACATAGATCTGAGCGTATCTGAGTACAAAATCAGAACTTGCATGCAAGAATGTTGAATGAAGAGTGACATTTGTTGGTCCCATTACCTCTTCTTAATTTGAAATAGGTCTTCTGAACTCCTATTAATGAATTGATCAGAAATTATTCACATGTACAGAGGGTGTCTCATGATATGTGGGATGCACTTTCAGGGGTGATAAAGCATATCTTTCGTTTCCGAGTTACAATGTGTTTGAATTTCAAGATTTTTTTAGTTTTGTTTTCGTTTTTTTCATAGCTTCTGCATCAGTTTTCAGGGATATCACACCTCCTTTTTTCTGAACTTTTTTGTGTGTCACTATAGTGGATTTCAAAATTCGAATTTTTTTTATGTTTTGGTTCCCACGAAAAGGAATATCCTGTAATGTTCAGAGAACATCGTGAGAACTAAGGGAAATAATGAGGTAGGAATTGGTGTTCTTCTTGAATTTCTGGAGGTAATATGCCTCGGGGAACACCTTCCTTGACAATGTGTTCCAGAGCCTCGCTGTTCGTTGGATGAACATTCTGCAGGTCTCCAATGTGACCACGAAGAGGTGCGAAGCCTCAACTCGACGGGTTAATCTCGCGGGTATTGCCAAGGGAGGATATTTTAGAAGAGCATCGTCCATGGAAATATCTATAAAATAGAGCCAGATCGACAACTTTTCCACGGTGTTCCAGAGAAGTGAGTGAGTTTGTGAGCGAGGCATCACCCACGAGACGAATTGCCCTCTTTTGGACAGAAATCCAACAGTTTCAGGGTATGTTTGGGTGCTGCACTCCAAATATGGAAACATTTTTCCAGGACAGGTCGGATCTGTGCCTTATAGATCATAAGCAGCTGACTGGAAGTGAAATAGCTCCTGGCCCGAAACAGAAAACCAAGTTTTTGGGATGCACTTTTATAGCAATTGATCTCACGTGATTTTCCCAAGAAAGGTTATTGCTGATAGTAATACCAAGCATCGAAATGGATGTCTTCAAAGGTATGGTTACTCCGGACAAGCTTATGTTGGGCAGAGTGAGATCGGCTTTTCTAGAGAAAAGGCATGCATGTGTTTTGTTTGCATTGAAATCAACCAAGTTATTGGATCCCCATTCGAAAATTGTTGCCCAAGTCCATATTTATGTTGTCAACATTTCTCCCTCGTTCGTTTCTGATTTGCCTGGCTGGTATTGGAGCCCTGGAAAATACACAATTCATTGTTCAAATCTCGGGTCCGATTATTCCTCAACTTTTATAGTTGTCTATAGTTCAACAAGAAATCGAATGAAAAATCGTTGAAAATGAATAACCTCTTTGGAGAATAAGTAATACTAAATCAAATATAAAACAATATAGTCAATTATGAGATGAACAACTACCTGGAATAGATGAACAAATGAATTGAACGTCGGGAAGAATATTTTCATTGATCTCTAATATTTTCTATTACTTATTGAAAGGAGTACCTAATTTGTTGGTTTATTTTGGGACTGTAAGTTCCCATAAGCAAGTGTCCTACAGCGGATTGAATTTGAAAATAAAAGTATAGATATTCACGAGGATATTTACTCAGTATCATGAGGAGAACGAATCAGTATATTTATATTACCTATCATTCAACTGATGAGAATTCCAGTGGCACTGTTAGAAGGTTATTCTTGCATTTTTATCGAGAGATATGTGCTGGAAATCATCATAATTTCACGTAATTTCTCAAAAAGAGCTTCCGATTTTGTAAAAAAGTATTGCTCTAGTTAAAACACCGTTTTCGAGATAACAACGAACTTATCAGATTATTAGACTCCAAATTTTGATATACACCCAAGGCACCTTGGACACTATACTTATATAAGTCTCGACTTAAGTAGTCTAATTTTGGATTTGGAATCTCGAATCTATGTAACCAAATCTCAGCAGAACATTTATACAGAACATTTTCCTAAACATAGTTCCACAAATTGAAATTCCTATTAATGTTTCCACTCCATTGTAGTATATTATAGTATTGACCAACTTAATTTTCCGACCAGTCAATTTCGAGGTCAAAAGTTCTCATCAACGTATGTCCCAAAATGCATCCTGATGATTCACAAGTATAAAACTATCATGTTCTTATACATTTTTCTCTTTCAGATGACTGGGAAATACCCTTCGAACAAATCACCGACCTCAAATTCCTGGGTTCTGGGGGACAAGGCGCTGTCTTCTCAGGAATGCTCAACAATACTGCAGTGGCTGTGAAAAAAGTTTCTGATCTCAAAGAGACGGATATTAGAAATCTCAGAAAATTGAACCACCCTAATATCGTCAAGTTCAAAGGTAGGTAACATATAGGTAAAAATTTTGTTTTTCATAATAGAGAAGGTCCTACATTTTTAAATGTCCAATGCTTAGTGGAATTTATATTCTTGTGAGTATTTATGATCAAGCCATTTATAGTTATATTTAACCAACCAGTGTATTAATGAGGGCGATTATGCTTTGCGTCTCGCTTCGCTCTTAAGTTAAAATATTTCGATAATTAATCGCCATATTAATATACGAGTTGGTTATAAACATTTTCCGTGGATTATATTTCTCCTATAAAATGAAGAAAACTTGTTTCGCGAATTCATCATTCATCCGGAAACTACTGATAATCACACAGTAGCCCTGAATAGTCAACTTGTCACTGACATCAGTGACATTTGACATATTTATCGGAATAACATGGAAAATAAATTCCTTTTGTTAGAAAACAGAAATTAAAATCACTTGAGAAATGTGAAAAGGCTTACCCCTTAACGTAAAATCTTCGGTGATATCCATATTTTCGTTTTGAAAGCAGATTCCGTAAGTTATAGTACCACAGTGAATAGACGCAGTGTATTTTTGGTTGCCTATACTACAATCATGCATTAATAGACAAATTGATCACTAATAGGGATCATTAACGATCAATTTCATAAACGTTAAACATAGGTAGGAACTCGTTAATACGAGGTCGGCGGAAAAATATATAGGTAACTAGTTTTTCATGTGAGTGTCATATAAATCCTCATCATCGATACCAATGGGGCCTAACAGTTTTAGTCTCACCAGTTGGCGTTACTAGAACGTGAAGGCAATTTCAAAGTGAAAAGTACCAGAATTTTACCGGTATGCCCTGAATGTGACCTGTTGTATCGTCGAAAATATTCTGAAAAAGTGAACAAAAAGTTATTGTTAGACTTGAGTAGACTCGTTTTTTACTCTCAATGTATAATGCACAATTTTTGCATTAACAGAGAAGGATATATCATAGCAAGAGGCCATATAGGCACCTATCAGTATCAACTCTGACCTCACGTCTTAGTAGCGAGTTCTGGTTGGCAATAAATAATGTTAGCCCTCATTATGAAGCAAGCAAATATTCGAAAATAACATATCCATTTGACGTTTGAACATATTTCACATTGATATACATGTCGAGTGAATAGGTAAGGTTGTTCCAATGGAAAATGAACATGCTAGATGTCATCCAGCCTTTCATTTCCCCACATTCGATGGATCTTTTGCCCTTCATCACCTACGGAATGTTATCTAAAATTTTCATTAATGATTAATAATTTTCGAACCATCCTCCCAGCAGCAGCTCTATCACTGCTGCATTTCAAATGTTCCATGTTTCATCACAGAGTTGTTCCCATCAGAGATATAGCATAGATGAATGTCCGCCTCAGATGAAATTACAGACTTTTATCAGTGATGCAACATCAGACTTGAATAAGATATGATCATGTGAGATCACAGTGATGACTATGACTCTACATAGCATTCATGGAGCATGCCAGAGACGTTTTTAACAAATCTCTGCATTGGCTCCATCCCTATACATCCATAAATTCATACTGGTTCCACCAGTACTTGAATCAGTTTCAAATGATATTTAGAATAAATTCTTGGAATTTCAAATGTTGAAGAAATGAGAAAATCGGTGAATATACCCCTAAACACATGGAGTGGCATTCAAAACAGTGAAACATAAGGAGTAAAAATGTAAACTTTATTCCAATCCATAGACAAATAAATAACATGAAAATATGAAATATAAGATGATTAAAACTGCTTTTTCTTAGAGGTATCATATATACACAGGGTGTTACCAGTTATTATGATGATCACAGCATGTTTTTCTTCCATAACTTCTTCATTTATCTTAGTCTGTGGGCTTTTCACCTGCAGATTCTATCTCTTCGAAATGTTGCATAGAAGAGTGATCATTCATTTTCATGGGAGATCATTGTTTTGTTTTTACAGTTGTCTCCAACCATTTTTTCATCAAAATCTTCAGTCGAGCTGACTACAATACTAGAATAGATAATATTTCAGTGCAAATAAAAGTATACAAAACAAGTGTTCACCTGTTCATTATTGCGAAAACTCTCAGACTGTCCTAACCAGCTGGTCTTCGCTACAAGAGGGAATCAAAAACTGTTCTCTTCAGAATGTTGATCAGATCTCTGCTTACGAAATTAAAATTGATTATTTTCCTATCTTGAACTACTCCAGTTGAAATAAAAAATAAATTTCAAACTACTTATTTAGTATATCATACCTAATGATAATAAAAATATAACACGAAATACAAGGAACATTTACAAATATCGTCACTACATGAAATTGCAGAGTTGAATTTCCTTGTTTGATTCAAAGAAACACAAGTAAATAAAAAGTGAAACCTAGCTGGAATAAAGAACCAAAATATCATTATCTATGTACCAATATTTATTTCATGAATCATGGAAAATTAGTCAATGATTATTGATTCAATTGTGCAAAGGTAGGCAAATCATAAGTTGAAGTACTTACTTTGGTACTGATTACATGATTTACATCAGCAGATGGCTTCGAAATCGAATTCATCTCAATGTCCCATTGAAACAAGAGTCATCCTGGTATGATTTCCAACGATAATATCAGATAATTGTTGTTCTAGTCATTTAGTGAAATTTCATGAACAAATACATTAGTTTTGTTTTGTAAACAACGAGGTATCATCCTTCTGTGCTGCAGTGCTGCTAATTTCGTTATTTCGTTACCAAATTACCAAATTTATTGAAAATCTGAAAAGAAGTGAGGTTAGGAAAGCCCACTGCCCAGTGAACACGATACATGAAAAAGCACAGAACTTCAGCTTCAGAAGGTTGTGAATTGTGATGCTACAATGTTCTTTAATTGATTTAGATTGTGATGACGCCGAGGATACCTCAATTTTAACACGTTGATAGAACGTGTTATGAAATAATAAATTTCTTTAATTGATCTCCTTTGTGATGACGCCTGGGATGTCTCAATTTCATCACGTTGATAGAACATGTGATGATACAAAGTTCTTTAATTGATCCCCTTTTGATGACGCCTTAGATGGCTCAATTTTATCACGTTGATAGGAGTGTGATGAAACACTGATTTGTAGAAGTAACATGTTATATTTGAGATGCAAGTTGCATATGTTTCAGAACGGTGTGATGAACCAAAGTTCTTTAACTGATCCCTCTTGTGATAGAGAGCTGAGACAAGTGTGGTTAACTGGGCTATAGATATATTTTTTGCCATTCCGCACAAAAACTTGTCGACTCCACTGAGACATCAACGAAAACGAGAATAATATGGTTCGACTTGGATAAACATTCAGAATCAACCCTAAAAACTGAATGTGCTATCTAGCTAAGCTATATGTGTTATCTAATAACCAAAACACTGCTAGTTGCATAATAACGCTTTTGGTTGTGGTTTTTCTGCTTGCAGAAAAAATATTCTATAAATGGAAGCAAATTTATCACCCTATAATTCATTTCACCTAGCAAACGAAACATTTTCTTGCTTCAATCCAAAGGATATAGGACCTTCTCTGATGAATTAACAATTCTGAAAATGATGAAATACTTTGATGAATCTACATTCTGTATTATTTTTTGAATAGAAAGAAGAAGCTAAATCATAGAAATCAAAAAATAAATTTCGATGCTTTTAGAGTTGATGATGAGATCAAAGTTTTCTACGCAGTTATCAAGGTGGAAGCTAACATTGATAGTAAGCATAGTCACTGTAATATTTTTTTATTCTCAAGGTGTCTGTACGCAGGAGCCATCATGTTACTGCATTATTATGGAGTTCTGTCCATATGGTCCCCTTTTCGATTTGCTCAAAAATCAGAAGAACATTGTGACGATAAACAGAGTTTGTTCATGGGCGAAACAAATTGCCAACGGAATGTACTATCTGCATAGCCATAAGATTATTCACAGAGATTTGAAGAGCCCAAAGTAAGTATAAAATAGCTAACAGTATCTATTCAACCCAAAATGAACCGTTCGAAAATAGAACCCTTTCAACCCAATTACCATGATTATTACAGGATTTCTTGCAATCCATTTTTCATCGTTATCATTTATAAGGTACCATAAGTTACTTCTGAGGAATTAATTTCTCACCGCGTTTTTTCGATTTAATGGAAATAATCACCTCTCCATAATGTCATAATGTCTCATTTTCTTATGGCCAACTTCTGAAGATCATTCGATATGATTCTTCTGATATCTGAAAAATTAACTATTTTGATCATCAAAATAATGTCATTGGCCGTTGCTGTGCTTGGAGCTCAACTCGCTATTCGCGATAGAAAATAACACGTCACCCCATCTGACGGAACAACTAGAACACTTATGAGCGGTTTGTTTTGATGGTATGACCAATAGGCACAAACAAAAAACAAATGTGAACCAATGAAAACAAAGTAAACAGGCCGCTTTGACAGCTCTCAAGAACTCCGATAGGTGGTCTACGCTTATTTTCTATTGCGAATAGTGCACGATGACCGACCCTGGAGGTAAAACATGGAAACGCAACCTCATTTTTCTGAACACAGCCCCACTTTCCTAATTTGTTTACAGATGAATCAAGGGATGGAAATAGTTTTTCACAACATTATCACATAAGAATCGTGTTTTTGAGCAATTCATTAATTCAAGCATGCCATCTCATCGTGCTGTTGTACAGTGCACAAAAAATGCAGCAAGAGATTAAGAAATCCGATTTTTCAGGGAGGTACATTGTGATCTGAAATAAGTACTATAGTCACTCACATATTATACTTTTCATATTGAAATTTTGTCATTTCTCATTGGAATTCTTTTTGCAATAGGAACTAATAGAAATACTCTTGAAGTTTCTAAAAGAAGGCAAGAAGAATGGATTCACTCAATCAAAAAGAAGGGCTGGTCTGTCATGCTGACGAAATATTATATCGTGTGCGTGTTGTAGACATTTTCACTCTATTAGTAGTATTAGCTTCTATTGCAGTGACAGAAGGAATTATAATGAGTAATGACAAAATTTCATAATGAAAACTATGCGAGATCACTTTATACCTGAAAAATAATATTTCTTCGTCTCTCGCTTCATTTTTTGTGCACTGTACAACAGCACAATGTGATATGGCATGCTTGAATTGATAAATAGCCCAAAAAATACGATTCGTTTGCTAAAATAATGCGAAAAACTATTTCAATCTTTTGATTCCTGAGTAAGCAAATAAAAAAGTGAGGTTGTGTTTCAATGTTTTTCAGAAAAGTGAGGTTGTGTTTCAATATTTTACAGAAAAGTGAGGTTGTATTTCAATGTTTTACCTCCAGGGTCATTCATCGTGCACGCGACCTATAGATCGCCGTTGACACTGCTATAGAGGTGTTCGTTGCTTCTGCCAACGGAGATCATTTGGAATGAAGATAGATGTGTGGTTCAGAACCCACTAACCCCGTAAATTCCAGCTTTTGGGGATATGAAGTGGCGATATATAATTTCAACAAATTTATTTCCAGTGTACTGATAGGAGAAGGCGAAGTAATAAAAATCAGTGATTTCGGTACCTCTCGAACCTGGAATGGAGTAAGTGAAAAGATGACTTTTGCTGGCACTGTTGCCTGGATGGCTCCCGAAGCAATCCAAGAGCTTGCATGCAGCGAGAAAATCGACATTTGGGCATTCGGCGTCGTCCTTTGGGAGCTTATAACATGCGAAGTTCCGTATGACGGCATGAATCAGGGAGCGATTATGTATTCAGTTGGTTCAGGCAAACTAACACCACCTATTCCATCTACTTGTCCTGATGGATTCAAACTCATCATGCAGATGTGCTGGAAATTCAACCCCAGAGAGCGGCCGAATTTCAAACTGATCTGCAACCATTTAGAAATAGCCTCAGTTGCTATATTATCCAAATACGAAGACAAAACCTTCTTTGAGACCCAGGAGAGCTGGAAAAAGGAAATTCGAACTCAGATCTATGTGTTTTGCGAACAACTACAAAAGCACAAAATCGAATATCAACTCAAAGAAGAACAGCTAATAAAAAGAAGAGAATTGGAGTTGAAGCATATTCGGGATATAAGAGAAGTGTATGATAGACGAGTTGAAAAAGTGAATCAGATGATAGTAGAGTTGGCATGCAAAATTCAACAGATAGAAAGACAGAGGCCGAATGTGAGGCAAAGGAAGATACTACCGAGGTTTAGTAATGGCAGAAGGAGGGCAGGTAATCAGAGTACAACACCTACAAGTCCTGAGTGCAGTTTGACAAGTCCTGATAGCCCACAAATTGTAAGTACTGATCACTCATAGTAAGTATTTATACTTTTTTCTACAGGATTATTATCTACATGAATTGAAGTGAAATTAATCATTTAAGGTTACTTGAATTGAATGGATTCGAATAGTTCGAAACGATTTCCACAAAATATTCAGAAGGAGGCAGCTGTATGTAATATATTGAATATATTATTGAATGTGATTATTTGAATTTGATCAAGATCATTAAGTTTGAAGAAACAGAATTTTAATTTCAAGTAATATGAATCTGTTATATTCTGGGATGGCGAAGGATTGCTGGAGTTCTTCAATAACTAGAAAGATGTTTCAATTACGAATGTGAATGAGACAACAAGGCCCTTGTCGCATATATAGGGAGCACCGAAAAAAATCTAGAGAGTCAGGGCCATTTGTTTTCAACTGGAATGCCATGTATACAAGCACATTTTTGAAGCAAGTGAGGGGTCACCAGCCATTTGCATTTGAATAAAACATGTTAGGGCTGATATCAGATAATCCTGAAGCGTTATTTTCTCCATATTGGATGCAAAATGTAGGTAGATACATCAAAAAGTTGATGTGTCTCAGAAAGTTTCAGAAAAATCATCAACCTTCCCGCTAGCAAATCAATTCCAGTTAAAGTATCCACCCTGTATATAATTCATATGAGAAGAATCTGGGTAGATTATAAACATAATTTAGTAAAGAACCTACCTATATCTACTATTCTGATAACAGGCACAGGACTGAAGAAATTCGACCCAAGCAATAGTCCGTTATCAATTATTGTCTGATATTGACTCCCCAAATACTGCAAAGAGGCACCATTTCTGAATTTGTGAACTCCAATGTCAGCGACTATCTCTGAATCCAGTGGTGTATGAGAGCAATTGACATTTGCGCATAATCAGTAACAGCAAAATCAAAAACTGTTTTACCGACCAGAAATTGATCTTTCCAAGATATTTCATTCAATTATGCGAGAATCTCAAGTTCTTGTTCTCGATCAAATTGAGGAAAAAAAATCAGAAAAAATATGTCTCACCTCGCGGTATTCGAATATTTCACCTCATTTGATCCTTCAAAGATAACATGAAAATAACAGAGATATGAATATGCCATTTAATATGCAGAATTCACTTCTTGATATTTGAAAGATAGTTTTTTATTATACAAGGAAATAAGTATTGGATTTTAGCTCGGGGATATGTTGTCTCCCGACACGTAACGTAGGGATACAAAAAACCGTGTATGTGACAGGAAAAACGACGACTCAATATTGAGAAGATATAACATTGAAATGAAGTCAGAAAATTATCGATTTGAAATTTGAAGTTTTTAGCTGGTAGTACACCTATGTTTGCAGGCATCTTTATTTTTGCTTTGAAAACCTTTTGAAGTAATGGAATGTGTCAATTAATTGTGTTTTCATTTTTAAAAATCGCGAACTTAGTGGTTAATAGTAAATTACGTAACCGCGAAGTGGAATGGAAGATAAAAGAACTTTCAGTTTCTTCTCGGACACGGTGTTATTGGCATATTTTTCGGAACTGGCACAACAAAAGCCATCAACAGTGCACCTATACAGTGTGTCCCAAATTCGATCCTCACCATTGGGATCTCAGTAACTATGAGAGATAAAGAAACGCTTAAATTAGCAAAGTTTTAGTGAATTTCATGTTGAATCAGAATCTATCAAGAAATCCAGGGTGGTTTCAGTCATTCTTGAGTTATTTGAGAAAAAATGTATTTTTGGTTTTCTCGAATATCTCGGAAACCATTGATTATATGAAAAAATGAACATTCTCATAGCACTTTTTGGTGTTATTTTCAATGGTTTTGTCAGTTTTCCATCAAAATGTCAAATTTCTGAGATATCACCTACAACTTCGGTTTTTCTCATGGACGCCATATTGGATTTTCACAGATTTGAAATCAGCATAAAATGTCCTTTCTAGTGATGTATCACAGTCACAGTTTTATTTTATTTGGGGTACTGATTTCCAATTTTTGTTTTTATGTCCAGTAGGCTATGAATTCTGTAACTAATAAATAATACTCGAAGTTATCTCCACGACAATTCATTATGTTGTGTTATTAGTTACTACTTCACTCCACCATGACTTTTACCTCAGAGAATTTTTTTATTCTCGTTGTTATCTGATATGAAGCTCGTAGAAAAAACGTTGTTCCTAACACGTACGCCAAAACTTATTCGAACTCCGCTCCGCGTCGTTCGCCTAACTGTATATGCGTGCGGAAAAGTAACACTTTGCACACTTGTTAGAAAAATAACTATAACCGTTCTCAGGTTCCTGTCAAAGCCCCTCTCTATGCCCGATTGAAACCAGACTCAGATGCCACTACTCAATCCACCACTACACAAACAGGCTCTAACTCAGCACGTAAAAGACATAGCCGTACCAGTTCCGGTTCCCCTCGCAATTCAAGATGTTCTCGTTCTTCGGGTTCAAGAACGTCAATCGTAGTCGACGCCGAGACACAAACCGACTCGATGGATGTCAGCGAGACTGATTTGAGCCCTACGACCAGTTGCGGTACCAGTACGATGGTCTATCCCCAGCGAGTTATATTGGAGGAGTTCAGGAATGCCTTGGATGAGGAACGTTCGAATGGGAATTGTGTTCAGCTACATTATATGGTTCCTCACACTGAAACCGGTGAGTGTATAGAAATCTGAAATTTGCTGTTGGAATTCCACATAACTAATTTGCACCATAGTACTATATAATAATTACTTCTTGAGGTGACACGCGAATTATTGTATTAAGTATGTAGCATCGCAAGTGTGATCACCTTGTCCTCGTTGAGATGGGGTTTCGAACGGCTATATACTCAGGTAGGTATGAGATAATTTTATGACATGTTCATATTTTCCAGAGCACCGCTGACGAGCTCTAATAGAGCGAAACAGATGTTGGTTATCTTCGACAAATAATAAATTCGATCGTAATATTATGAGAATCCTTCCAATGAATGCTCATTTTTTAATATTCCTAATAGAATTTTTCACTAATTTCTTCTTTTGCAATCACAATTCTGATTCTTATCAAAGGACAAATGAAGATTGATAATAATCATCAATACATCCACAGGTGAAGATGAATTTTACAAATTGACGGCAAATGATGAAATGAGGAACTTTTGAAATAAAAATGTTCTCTTTGACTACATAGGGGTATGAAAATGGCATATCGATGTTCAATTCATATTTCACAGATATCTGACTATAAGAAACTGATTCCCCAACAGTTGTGGCTACAGTATTCTAACCATAACTTTTCTTCTCATTGAAGAAACATACATCATGTATATTATGTTCATGAATAATGAGAATTAAAAGCAGATTATGAGAGGGGCCTTGATCGTGATCAACGCTAACGTATCATCATCAATTCTTAGTTAAATTTCGCATATTATACAAAAATTATAGTTTAGGCCCTAAAGAATGGTAAATAATAAAACATTCAATGGATTTGTCAACTTTCAGACGGGACTGATTTTGATGAACAAAAAGTTAATGATATGAACTTTCCAATACTATATAGGAGGTGATATAAATAATCATGTCTGTCAACTTCAACTCCAACAATATTCAGTCCGTATTTTGTATGTCCTACCACTATTGGCATCTCGGAAAAAGTTGATGATACGAGTTGGTTAAATTGGACAATGAACAATGAAATGTGTCCAAATCTTAATTATCACCAACCGTTTTCAAAATATACGCGGGGATATCAAAAATTGAATTTTGATTATTCTGACCATGACGATAAATTAAAAGATGATACCTACTAGAGTCCGATCACATTAACTTTGGGACACCATGTCACTCAACGAATATGCATATTCAATGCATACGCGACCACGTGCTGTCCAAAAGTTATCGGTCGGACTTTACTTGAAATCGTTTGAAAAAAATTCAGGTCCATATTCGAACAAATAGAGTTGAGGTGGCCCACGAAGAACGACGAAATTGGAACGTATCGATGGAAATCAGAGAACAATACATCGAAGCAAATTTGAAACAGAGAAAAAAGTTTCTGAGGCGCCAGCGCAAAGAAAAGAAAACCAGGCATTTCCGTTTTGTCCGTGTATTTCAAAAACGGTTCGTGATATTTTTGATTTGGAAATGAATATAGCAAAAAAGAATATATTTTGTATGAAATTTGTCTGGTAGCTTATTCAATAAAGCAGGTTTCATCGAAAGCTATAATGATAACCATATCAGGATATTGAAATTTTCGCTCACATTGGCCATTGTTTTTTTTTGGTTCTCAGTGTGTGATGATGCTGAACATTTTCAATTTCTGCTGAAAAATTTTGGTGGGAGTCAACCTGTTATATACATCATAATCCAGTACGTGGGTATCAAAAAGGGGTGTTTGAATGCAAAAGGTGGGGTAGTAGCGATTTTTTGGTATGTTGTTAAGCTTGTTGCCCTAATGAAAAATCCAAGTTTTCGACCTCGAGGCGCATGCGCTCGAGCCGCCATCTTGGATTTTAGGTACAAAAATTTGGTTTTTCAATAATAACTCAAAAACGGTGGCTCTCACAACAAAATATGTTCCCAACAATATTAAAGAAGACAAAATTTTCTATGGAAATTTATTTTTCCTAACACACATATGTTATGAGTTACAGCTTCGTGAAGTTGCACTATTTGAAAAAAAAAAAGTATTTCATTTTGTTATTTGGCTGTTAATAGCTCAAATAAATAATTTAAACAAATGCAAATCATATTGAAATGGTTCTTAAAAAGATTCTACTTCAATTATATAATTATAGGTTGCCCAAAATCTTAATGGATAGGCAGATATCGAGAGCACAGCTGCTGTCTAGTAGGTATTGAAAGAGGGTAAATGACAGATGCCACAAAAATGAACACGCCGCTTTTCCAGGTATGCGCAGTGGATCAAAGAATTGAGGGAAAGATTTTCCTGAAGTGCGCTTCGATTCGCTACGCGCACTTTGGAAGCCTGGGGAAAAACATCATTGAAATCCTAGATCAATATAAAACAGAAATAGCACACCCTGCACCCAATCGGACTAAAAATAATTTGAAAATAAAAAAAAACATGAAAACAATAGGGATTCGAACCCGGGACCTAACGCATCACAGCTCAATGCGATGCCGATGTGCTAATTGTCAATACTGCAATTTCATTGTGCAGTGAATCAATATTTGATGGTGTTTTTGTGGTCGGGGAAGACGTTGACCTTTTAGTACTTCTAACAGCCTTAGCACCAGCCGAAAGTTCTATTTACTTCCGTAAACCTGAACGAGGAAAAACTGCTGAGAGGATATATTCAGCAAGTAGCTTCAAATACGAAGAAGAAACCAAGCACAGTCTGTTCTTGCATGCCTTCAGTGGTTGTGACACTACGTCATTCCTATTCAATCTGGGAAAAACAAAATTTTGTACGCTGATAGAAAAAAACAGAGCGGTTCATGAAAACAAAAACAAAAGATATTATCATCGAAAATAATGGTACCACATACAAAAGCAATGAAGATATAGCCCATGGATTCTCTCGCTTTTTTCAGTCTGTGTTTGGCGAGTCTTCAACTTATGAAATAAACGGTTCAACTGAGATGAACGGCCATAACACCATATTCCCTCAAATATATTTTGATATAGACCAAATTTCTCTTAAAGATATATCTGACTCAATCAGAAAACTGAAACCAAAAAAATGTGCTGGTCCCGATATGATTCCGCCGTACATAGTGAAAGGATGTTCTGAGATTCTTCTGAATCCTCTTCATATTTTGTTCAATTTATCAATAAAAACAAATACATTTCCAGATCTGTGGAAACAATCGATAGTATCTCCCATTCACAAAGGGGGAGACACCAGTAATTTCTCTAATTATAGACCCATATCAGTTTTGTCTTCGTTTGCTAAAATATTTGAACAAATTTCGCACAAAAAAATATTTGAACACATGAGGGGTATCGTTTGTGAAAATCAACACGGTTTTATTCCAAAAAAATCGATACTAACAAATTTGATGATCTTCACAGACGATATTTCTCAAGCACTTGATGTAGGCGGCCAGGTCGACGTTGTGTACACAGACTTTGCCAAGGCATTTGACAGGGTGAACCATGATATTCTGATTGAAAAACTTAACACATTAAGTTTCTCTCATACATCTCTAAAGTTCTCAACTTCATACCTAGCTGAACGCAAACAAATAGTCAAATATCACGGTGCACTGTCTGAACCCTACTCGGCGCTTTCAGGAATTCCGCAGGGAAGTAATTTGGGACCACTTTTCTTTGTAATCTTTGTGAATGATTTACCTGCGGTACTACATGAATCCACAGCATTACTTTATGCTGATGACTTGAAATTTTATAAAAATATATCATCGCAAGTAGATATTGACAAACTTCAACTAGACATCGATCGTATTTATGAATGGAGTATTTCGAATAAGCTGTTCTTGAATATTTCTAAATGCTTCACAATGACCTACACGAATAAAATGGTACCAATAACAAATCGGTATACAATGAATCATACTGAACTGCCACAGAAAGATTCACATTCCGATCTTGGAGTAATTTTTAATTCTACCCTAAATTTTGGAGAGCATATCGACCGAATGGTGAAATCAGCTTATAAAACACTGGGTTTCCTGATGAGAGTAAGTACCAAATTCACACATCATACGAGGAAAATTCTTTTTTGCAGTCTTATTAGATCGAAATTGGAGTTCGCCTCATTAGTTTGGGACCCTGGGACGCTTGTACATTCCTCCAGGATTGAAACAATTCAGAACAAATTCATATGCTTCCTCTATAGGAAAAAGTATAACCAGTACCCGGATTATGATTCCTATAACTTTATAAGGCGGGAATTTAATATTATGCGTCTTGATACTAGGAGAAAAATCTATAATGCACTCTTTTTAGTGAGGTTACTCAACGAGCACGTCAAGTCTGACATTTTATTATCAAGAATAAACTTTTATATTCCAACCAGACTCCGTCCCCGAAACATAGTTTTCAGAACTATAAGTAGGAGGGTTGCAAGAGAAAATTCCCCCCTAGTACGAATGTGTAATATCTTGAACGATATATGTGTTGCTCATAGAGAGTTGAATATATTCAATGAGCAAGAAAATGCTATTCGGAAAAACATATTTGAAATTTTTTCAAAGTAAATAATTAATTTTCAATAATTTATGAATTTTTTGCATTTTAATCACAAGAAAATGTTATCCTGGTAATTTTTTGTCCTTCGCATCGTGATTGCGGACGCTTTTATAACTTTGTATCACGTAATATTAATTATTGGTTTTCTCTTCCTCTGCTTTGCTGTCTAGGTTTCTAATTTGGAATATTCTGTAATCTGATCTCTTATATTAGTTACCTCTTTAGTTATTGCTCATTCTTTGTTTTGTTTTTTCTATGCTATACTGAATGTTGTATGAGATCGTTACATAGGCATAAGGCATTACAGATGTAATTGTAAACTTAGGACTTGTCCTGTATTACATCTCTTCATAAATAAATAAATAAATAAATAAATAAATAATTGAAATTTTCAACAAACAAGATGTCACGCCAGAGGAGATTGCCAAGACCGGAGTACGCTTTCTTGTAGCATTATAAAGTGGCAACATGGATAAAGAGAGTTTCCAACGCTTCGCCAAATCTACGCTAAAAACCAAATTTAATCTTGCCTCTTTGCCACCTACTAAAGACGCGGTAAAATTCCACGCCTTCAGGACGTACCACCAAGTACAGAAATGGAGAGGCATTGAGAAAAATCCTGAAAACTGGGGTTGGAAGCATGGCGCTTACGGGCTCACTCCCATAACAATGGCGAAAAAAACAGCTCCCGATTTATTATTAAAATCGGTATCTTGCAACTGCAAAAAGGAGTGTGGTGGGGCATGCAGCTGCCGAAAGGCTGGACTTAAATGTTTGGTTGTATGTGGCTTCTGCAACGGAGAATCTTGCGGAAATATGCCGGAAATCCGCATTGAAAGCGAGGACGAGGATGACGACATTTTTCAGGCTACGAACCAAAACTACGACCAGGACACAGATAACTACGACCAGGACACCGACTACTACGACCAGGACACAGACAATAACCAACCCGGACCATCGAAACGTACAAAATGTAGTAAAAATTAATTTTTGTAACGCTCTAAAAACCTAATTTACTATTCTTGAATTTTAAAAAAAATCGATTTACTTTTCGCCTTCAACTTCATCGAGAAGTATAATACTGTTAAATGATGATATTCGAGTGCATTTCAGTTTTTTCATAATTATATGATGAGAAAAATAAAATAAAACTCAACCAAAATGAAGTTCCCGCATTTTTTTCAAATAATGAAACTTCACTGAGCTGTAACTCCTACCGTTTTTGAATTATTATCAAAAAACCAAATTTGTGTACCTAAAATCCAATATGGCGGCTCGACCGCATGCGCCTCGAGGTCGAAAACTTGGATTTCTCATTAGGGCCCCAAGCCTAACAACATACTAAAAAATCGCTACTACCCCACCTTTTGCATTCAAAAAACCCCCACGTACTGGACTATCACTATTATCAGAAAAAAATTTATGAACGAAATATTTGAAAAATATGTTTTTTTGAACGAGCTTATTCTCACCTTGTAGTATTTGAGAAGACTAATTTGCTCCTTTGTTCATCAAATCAGCTTTCATAAAATTAAGTAGTCAATTTTCCGAGGAATTTTCCTTGATTAAGAATTCCAATACAAAATAAAAAAAAATCTGATTTCTCTTTTTTTGACTGTTGAGTTATATTATAAATAATAATAATAATAAAAGAAGATGGCGTCCGAGTAAGCATCACAGAAGCGAGCTCCCGAAATTTCTGAACTTTTTAGTGGTATTATGGCAAGTACATCTAAAAAATTGTCAGTGAAGTGAAGTACAACTGCAGAACACGCAAATTAAGAGTACAAGAAGTGCAATTAATGATACGGAATTAGAGATTTGATATAATTCACTGACTTGTGCTGAATCCATAAACTTACAGTGTTGTCAGTGTTTTAAAATGAGAGAAACACGAAATAGTAGCAACAGCAACAGTAGTAGTCAGGACATGAAACAAATTTCTATAGATGAAAACTCATTGGAGGAAGATATCAATAGCATTGTAGAGTGGAGTTACAACAATAAATTATACTTTAATGTGAAAAAATGCTATATTTTAACAATAACTCGTTTAAAAAATGTTATTAACTTCGAATATCAGATGGACAATGAAGTGTTAGCACGGAAAACTGAGGTTAGGGATTTGGGAGTAACATATAACAATGTTTTTTCGTTCACAAATCATATTTCTAAAATAGTTCGGGATGCAAACCGTGCTTTAGGATTTTTGATTCGACAAACTCATAGCTTCAATAATGTGGATACCATAAAATTACTTTATTACAGCTTGGTAAGACCAAAACTTGAATTTGCTTCTGTGATATGGTTAGGAGAGCACATAACAATCTTGAATGAAATTGAAAAGATACAAAATAAATTCCTCAGGTACCTGTATTTTAAAAAGAATCACGTATGGCCTGACTATAATTATGTCCGCACGGTACAACTGAGGTTAGGTAGGTTAGTTTATCTAACCAGAAATCTTGTCATTGAATCCATTTAATGTACCATCTCGTCGAACCCGATTTACAGCACCTTTCAATATATCATTGTCCATTTCAGGTTGCAGAGCC
The DNA here is from genome assembly GCA_918026855.4 of Phaedon cochleariae. Lineage (NCBI taxonomy): Eukaryota > Metazoa > Arthropoda > Insecta > Coleoptera > Chrysomelidae > Phaedon > Phaedon cochleariae. Next base: position 40,618,987 of record OU896708.1, read on the forward strand.
CCACTAGCAACTATTTTGCGCTTAGCTAATACTTTTGATGGAATGTTGAACTTGGAATGGACTTTGTCTCAATCTGCCTTTTATAGATTGATCATCACTCAAATAATTAACCTCTCATCATAAACAGATTTTCCCTAACGTTTATTCAGCTTGCATTCACTCCATGTAAAGAAGGAATGTTGCAAAATTGTTCACTTCCAATAATATTAATCATCATTTCAATAATTATTGTGTACAACTTGTCGTACGAATCCCCCTCCAGTTCTGATAATAGTATGAATGAAGAAAAAGTACTCTTTTGCTTCAAAATGTGAACATATATATCTGTGTATTAATCCATGTAAATAGGCCACTAGGCCTGTATGGACAAATAAATAAATAAATTATGTTATAGTTACTCAAAGTACAACGAATCATGATACTGATGATGTGGAGAAGCAAAACACACCTGTGATTTATTGTTTTTTATTTCAGTTCAAGTATTCACTACTCATATAGCATCGCCCACAACAATCTCTAATCCGATATTCCATCCTGACGATACTGTCAACCGCAACGATATCGACCCAGGAGCCTCTAGCGAAGAAGACAATCTCGAGACCATTGGCCGTAAAGTTTCTGCAATCAAAATGTCAGCCATGTTTTCGCCTGAGAACGGAAATATTTCGAGCAGTTTGGATGATATCATCAGACATAGGACATGTTCAGAGACAAGAGATGATTTGGATAGTACAGAGGACCAGGCAAATGAGGATAGCTTCACTGATGAGGAGGGAGAAATTTATAACCAGTCACTACGGAGACGAAGGTAGGCGGAATTATCCATCAATAAAAAATATTTCATTGAATAGGTACCTACCTATGAATAGGCTGAATTGCTAGAGATAATTAATTTAGGAGATTTTCTCTAGGTTCCTATACTCACTATTGATATAGTCATCCAACGTTATTGTTTTGATAAACAATATAGTATTACTCTCGAAATAATCAGCATTATTAAAAATTTTGTTGAAATGTGCCTGCTCCGAATTGAGTTGGCACTTAAGCCAACTACATTATCAAGGAAGATATATATATACAATAAATCAGTGTAATTTTCCATGGTTATGACAATGGCGAAGACGTTAACAAATTGATACTGTCTCGTTCTTTGAATATCTCATCAAATGCTGTTTTTTCAATGATATTTCGTTCATAATCACATTGAAATAATTTATATTTATCCTATTTCATTTAAGATTTCGCACCTGAAGTAGATCAATTTCAATGGTCCATCATTTTCTTGAAAGATTCCACCCGATACAAAAGGGTAGTTTGTTTGGAGATAGTATATTGTCATTTCTTGAATTTTCAATCGACCATTTTCATCGAAGATTTTACCCGATACAGAAGGTTAGTTTGTTAATTGTCAATATTGTCAGTTTTTGAATTTTTAGTAGTCTATTCTTCATTCCTAATCAATTGTTCAGGATTTTTCTTCCTCAAACAACTGGCAATTTGATTATTCTGACTGATCAATTTATAAATGATTGAAAGAAAACCCAAGGCTTTTCTGTGGTACCTTATTATTCGCTTTCCTTTTGATATTATCCATTACAGCTCAGCCAGAAGATTCATTTGATTTCATGACTATATAACTCGTTTATTTTCAACTTGAGGAAGGAATTGCATTCTAGTATTTTTGTTCAAGATTTGCTTCTGAATTGACGAATTACCTGATGATACACATTATATATATATAACTATATACTGTTCGTTTTATATGGATAAAATATTTCGAGACAGTATTTCAAACGATTTCACCATCCTTCTACCTAATACTCATAAAAAATTCCATTCCTTTGTCCATTCAATCAATTTCGTGTACCTATTGGCAATAAGTGAACGTTATATATCTCCTTGAAAATATTGCTGATTGAAACATTTGAAATTTTGAAAATTCTAGAAGATTGAAATAATTAGATAGGTAGATAGGTACAGTGATGCCCAATAAATAGGTAACGACTCTTGAGCGAATCGAAATATTTTTGTCTAAGCACATGTACTATTCATTGCCTAGAAACGAACTGTCTCCCTCATTAGCATTTTATGATCTGCTTCGCACTGTGAAGGTATTATAGGGTATACCCAGCGGTATATACCCAGAGGTGTAATAATTATTATTCGAACGTGAAAAATAACAATGACATAGTTCTTCTATGGCAACAACAATGAAATAAATAGGAATTGATCTGGACTGCTTCACAATGATTCAGTTCCGATGAGAACGATATAATATAATTATAACTAGAATCCAATCTTGGAGTGAAGGGATTTACTATTTCGTCCTTCAAACCAGAAATGATAGTACTAAGAATGTGTATATTTCAACAATATTCAATTCATTCATTGGTCATACAAACCATCGAAACTTCAATTCGATAATATTTCATATGAAAATATAGAATGACGGACCTGATGGTATGAACGAATAAGTCAATAATATGGATATACGAACGTTATACGAAATATTCCGACAATCGATCTAAAGTAATTGAAAGAATATAGGTATGTATGAATATACCAACATTCTCAGAACAAACATTATAAAACAATGCCATGATTTATTGAATATAATATATGTATATATAATAATATATGACAACAAACTAACTAAACTGAAATAAATTTGAAACTATACAGCGTGTAATTTAGTTTATGGCTGAAAATAACGGATATGGTTCCTCAGCTCATTTTAAGAAAAAAAGTTGATATGAACATATGCCCTAAACCTCTCAACATCCGAGCTATAGGGTGTTGGAATTTTCAAGAAAGATTAACTTCAATATAATGAACAAGAACTAGTTTCAGGGCATATGTTCATATCAACTTTTCTTCACAAAATGAGGTAAGGAATCATATCCTATATTTTTAACTATCAATTAAATTAAACCCTGTATAACCAGGAGAAAACGATCAATAAAATTGTGATAAAATTATGAATATATAGTACTGAATTATATAATATAGGTATATTCAGGTAGTCCATTCATTTTCAAAATTATGCTGAGTTGAAAAAATCTCTGAAAATTTTGGGTAAATCCGAGGATTAATCTGGCATAGCGCACTTCCAAATACGGGAGGTAAATAGAATTCCCTTATTTCTAATAGAGCACCACGTTTTTCTACATTTTTGATTCTATATATTACTCTGAAATGAACCAGGTGATTTATTATACCAATTTCAACTTTTTCGGAGTAATTACGACTTTCGAGAATATTTTCAAAAATGATTTTCTCTATACCTAACTGAAACACTGAAAATCATGATTTCTCACTAGAGAGAACTGGTTCACATAATGCACTTTGGAGTGGAAATATGAATTCCATAAACAGGGGGAGTACTTTTTTCCCGGATATATATCACATATATATACTCTGTTAATGGCTTTTGTTGTGCTATAGTTCCGAAAAATGAGTCAATAATACCGTCTTCGAGAAAGAACTGCAAGTCCTTTTATTCCATTCGACTTTCGCGGTTTCGTATATTACTAAACAACTACTGAATTCGCAATTTTTTAAAATCAAATCACAGAATTGAACTGACAGAAGTGACATCAGATATTTGATTACTTACTATATATAAAACGCAGGTGTCCCTACTGTTAAAAACTTGAAATTTCACGTCGATAATTTTCAGATTTCGAAAAAATGTAATATCTTCTCAATATTGATTCGTCCTTCCTTCTGTCACAGAAAAAAAAAAGTGTATTATACAAGGGAAAAATATTAGATTTTAGACAACACAACCTGGAGCTGAAATATACTACTTTTTTCCCTTGTATAATAAATAACTATTGAAAACCAAAATTATATTTTATACTGTTGAATCTATCAGCACAAAGAAATATCGATCAGCTATAAAGAAGAATTATCGAAAACACAGTCAAAAACACACATCAAACATTTTGGTATTATGTTGTGTTATGTTCGGTGACCGCGTGCTATATATACCGTGTGTTCACTTAAAGAATTTACCACCGCCTGTAAAATCCGTATTATTTTATCGATTCCAAAAAACTTTTTATGTTGTGTAGGTATTTGAAATATCCATCCAACAAAAAAGTTATGGTATTCTTAAATTTTTATCGTCGCCAACTGCGACCAATTTTATTGACCCATATTTCAAAAATTACTATTTAGGCTTTTTTTCACTGAAACTAATGATGGATTCGGTACGGAGATCACTCAAAATAAACCAGTACCGATTTTCATCATCATAGAACATATAAGTATAGGGTGTCTGAAAATACGGATTACTATTTTTTTGTATACCTACTTGATCAGAAAATATAGTAGGTACTGTGGTATTTTTGGGAAGAACTGATGTCGAATTAATATTGAGGACTTCAAACATATTGGTCTTGATTATTATCATTCAAATATACATAAATGTGAAGATAAAAAACGTTTTATGATGATGAAAATCAGTTCCGAGTGATCTTGAATGAGAATCCGTCATTACTTTCTAGGAGAAGAACTATCATGATGAAAAATATTGCCTACTTATTCTTTTTTCTTAGACACATTGGATATTCGAATTATAAAAATCGGTACAGATATGTTTGAAGTAGGTCCTCAATAATAATTTGTCATTACCCAATTATGCCATAGTATACTAAATCTTCTGATCGAGTATTAAAAAATAATAATAAATCGTTCTTTGGAACACCCTATGTTTTTTGATGATGAAAATTGTTATAGGTATGTTTTGAAATACCCTGATGCAAAATCCATCGGTATTCTTAGTGGAAAAATCCCTCATTGTATTTTTTGAAGTATGGTTCAATAAAATTGTTCACAGTCAGCCATGGAAACAGTTCAAGAATAAAATCATTTTTCTTGTTGGATGAGAATTCCAAATACCTATCCAATAAAAACAATGTTTTCAGAATCGATCATATAATAACGATTTTACAGGGGTGGTACGCTATTACAGTGGACACACTGTATATGATCAATTGATCGGAATGAATCTCTATCTGGCAATGAAATTTCAATCAAAATGTTCAAATGTCACTGTTGAGAATAATACATTTCTAAAAATATTAATGCTGAACGCTTCAAAATATGAATTAAAGAATGTTATCACGGTTTATATCATAGAATAATAAAAATGAATCGAAATTATGAAGAAATTTGTGATGGTCCATTATAAATAAGGAAGTTCTACTCACTCCCGGTTCAATCGAGTGCTACGCCACTGTCGAATACTGTCAGTATTTAGTATAGGAACCATTTGCATAATATAACTTTTCTCAATTGATTTGGCATAGATTGAATCACATTTGCTGTCAAATCGTCAGGAAGTTCGTCCCAAACTCTCCTTATATTAGACCAACCATTATTCAATTTGGTTAAAATACTCGATTTTTGGTAATCACTCAAATGATGAGATATTTCCAACAACAATAGCAAAGTTTGAAATTATAAAAATATCACGAATTCACAAATATCTCATCAGAACGAAATAGACTAATGAATGATATGAAAATCGAATCATAATTCTCAAATCCTGTCCTTCAAAGGGTGAATTATGTGTAAACCAATGATATTTGAATAAACCACAAATCTCTATGAATTAGAGTCGAGCCTTTAAAGGCATTGGTCTACAAGTTTATGTTAATTTACAGGAAGTATCAAGCGACAGACCGACAAGTATTATTTCTTCACTCTATAGGTAGACAAGTTACGTTGTAGATTGATGATTATTAATTGTTTTGTGATATTAGTATACATATTTCTTTGGAGGAAAACTGAGAACTAAGAATATTGAATACCTACGTCTCTGAATTTTCAGATCTTATAAATCACTAAATCACGAATTCAAGTATTATGTCTATAATACTAGATCTCGGAAACTACGAATATCAAATATAGATGAAGAGTTATAGTATTTAAACAAACACTATTTATATAGAACGAATATAGGTTCGAACGTTTCAAGAGATGAAAAAATATGTTTCGTTACTAATTTTTATTTTTACCAGTTCTACGACAGCATACTACTCACGTTTGATATTTTGATTAACATTGATTGAAATAAATATGAGTATAAACACATACTTCTCGAAAAACGTTTCTAATGAGATTTCCTGATTTTTGCTAGAATTTACAAACCTAATTACAGTGTGTGAGGTTGAAAACCGCAAAACCATCGAATTTTTCGGAGCGATGACCACTCAGAAAATAAAATATGTATGGTAGGTTTAGAGACGAATGAAAATGGCTATATTTGTCAGTGCTATACTATTCCAAATGTTTCCTCACTGAACTGGTATTGAAATAGTCGAAATATCAATTTACAATTATTGTTAATAATTCCGAAACTATGAACTTTTGTTATATAAAAAAAATCTAACAAACTTAGAATCGTAGAATCTGAGAATGCAATAATATTCAAGGTATCCCATTAAAAAAAGAAGAATTTATTTGTCGCTGCGCGTTTTTGAGACACTCGAAATAAATGAAAATTAGAATTCCTGGAAGTAGATAATCGCGTTTCAAGTTAATAGGGTGTATACCGTTTTCTCTTCGCAAAACCATCAAATTCAGAGAAAAATGTATATTAAGAACGATCAAGAAATATGATTTCGAGGAAAAATAATTGAAGGATACACTAAAGACAAACTCTAATTTGAAAAAGAAATTATACCGATACCGCTTTATATTCAACAAGTTCTTTATCTATTTCATATCAACTAGAATCGAACAATGAATATCGATGATGATGCTGGTCAGTTTTTTTTTAGTCAGCTTCATTAGATGAAGTAGAAAATATTACTCTGGCGATGTGAATATTAACCCGAAATCTTAGAAATATTCAGAGATACACCTGACAATCTCGTACCACAAACCACAATAAGAAATAAGTTATTGAAACAGCGGGCGGCTTTAATAGATATTAGTCCGGGTGCATACACCGAATTTTTAAAGGGATTTTCACAAGAGTCGTTACTTATATATTGGGCATCACTGTACATACCTAATTCTTTTAGGATATCATTTGATTGCTTGGATGAACACTCGAGGATGAATCTCTTCAAGAAGTCTCTTATGCAAATCATTTTTTGCAAATTCTTCAACCTGGCCGTTTAGCTGTATTCTAAAATATTCTTTTATTCCCAGTACCCACATATCATATTTGTAAAGAACATATTCATTAAGTATCTTGATTTTTTTCCACAGTAAGCAAGGAAAAGAGCTTTTAAAATCAAGGTAAAATTGTTATCATCTGGTTATTTCTCTTAATTTGATTTTTTCACTGATCATTCCATTAATATCACTTTAACTGTTATATTTTATACCTACAAGTGTTATATCTATTTCACAGAATGTTATTGCTGGTATAACCTAATTTCTAAAGTTTTTGAATGTAGAAAGTTTCAGAAAACAATATCTTCTACCTATCTATACCTTTTGTGGAAATCTCATCGTTTGTGAAGTTTTTACAAATTCATTCGATTTTCATTCTGTTGTCATGAATGAATAGGTACGACACTGCGATAGGTTCTTGATGAACAATCATCCCCCAGCATTTGTATTTTTCCGTATGTAGTTCAGAGTCATAAAGAGGTATACCTATATGATATTGTATTTTTTTCTCGAAAACTAATCAAGAAACTAGACAAAGTCAGAAGAACATTTTTTTATTTTCAGTAGGTGTATTCGAATTACTGATGAAAATCGCAAAAAATATTGGGTGATATTCTTGTCTGCATGAATAATTAACTTTTTGAAAAACTAAACACCTTATATTTAGAACCCATGCATGTAACATATGAACTCTTTTCTTATTTTGCTAAGTGGAATCTTTCCTAGGATTTTGTCAGTGCAACTCTGGAACACCCTGTAATACTTTCGTTGTTTCGATTTGGGATGCCTATCATTTCGATTATTTTCTAGGTACCTACTGTACCTATTATTATTATCCTATGTATTCACGGCGGTCCCTTAGATATCGTATACTAACTTATCTCATATGGAAGTTGCTCCTACTTGGATGCATCCATTCTATCATGATATCACAATGATCATTATCATAAATTTTCTAATTATGTATTCTATAAGAGCATGCATAGCATACATCAATCTTATGTGTTCATTTCACATCTCAGTAGGAAAAATACTGAACCATATTTTTTTTTCAGTCTGGCGAGAAGACCAATCTACCCAGGTCGCAGATCAAATCGATTCAAAGCAAATTTCGTCAATTTTCAACGTGAACCCAACGCCTCAGATGAGGGCAACACCTCGGAATACTCGATTTCCCCCTCAAGTAAATCTTCAACTCTCGAATCGAACCCTGAGAGAACGAGGGGATTGCCAAATTTGTCGGTGAAAAGGTCTAGTGAGAGCTTGGACCGGGGATCGGATAGTGAATCGGAGGAAAATAATACTATTGCTACACAGGTATACAATTTGAACAAAACAGAGAATGTAGTCTGAAGTTGCAAAGCGTGAATGTGATCTTTTTAGTTGTTAAGTTTTATTTTTTTATGTTGTGTTAAACTATTTATCCTTTAAGCATAAGTTCATCTGTGAAATAATCCAATTCGACAAACTGACTATTTTTCGAATTTCAATCAGGATTGACAGAAGGAAAACACATTTTATATGAACGTTTCCATCACATATAGCTCAACCATACAATCAGTGAGAAATAAGTTAACTTACGATAAAAAACGATGCTAAAAAAATACTTCCGATTTAGTCCGAAATGAGGTGTTTCCGCACATATGCCCTACCTTTTATATTTAAAAATAGATACTCCATGAGTTGGTTGATTCAATGATATATTTTTTAAAATGATTTTTGACTATTGTAGAGTACATTCCTTTCTATGTATAATGAGAACAATCTATTATTTAATGTGCAATTTAGTAGGTATACCTACCTAACAATTGTATTTGTTATCTTAACTTTTTTGGTTAACCAATATTAAATATAATGTTGGTGTATCAGTTCTTCTCTGTCCTTGAATGAAATATTTGAAATACATTATACCAAACAAATATTGCAGAAGTATTTGGAAATAAAAGTGATTCAGTGGTATATTAAAAGATTCTAGTATTTAGAATCCATAGATAGGTACACAAAGCATCTTTTATGTCGATAATTTTCTATTGGAATATTTTTATAAACTGTACAAATGTCTGGAGCCACATTTTATTTTGATGAAATATTTGTGCTGTGTTTAAGAAAGATCTATATTATCAGTAAGTAGGTAGGTTTTTTCAGGTTCAAAGTAGATATTGTTCCACAAGTATAACTAGGTTATTGTATAAAATTAAAAACAGTTGGTTATATTCTGATAAGCTACTAACAAAATCAGTTTGATATTGATGGGAGATACACACAAACTTCAATTTGCATTATTGCATCTTTCAGTCCTATATAGATCACAATCACAACAAAATTTTGTGACAATGGTATCTTAATTGTACAAGGAGTTTCAGTGCCAAGTACCATTACCATGAGAGTATGTTGAAAATGCCTAATCATGAAAAATGTTTGAATCTATCTCTCAGGTGAAAATGTCTCCAAAATATGTTCAAGTATTTTACCAAGGTTGGCAGAATTGATAATTATTCGCAAAGAAGGTTGTCTTGATCAGAAAAGTGGTAATTTATGATGTCATTCCTACGAAAATTCCATTTTGGAGTCGTAGTAATCTATATTCTATATGAACTACTGGTATATAAACCCAACATTAATCACTTCATAATCACCAAACTAAATTCCTACAAAACAGGTATGCCTTTCCAATTCTAATAGTTTGCACCAATTTCTAGGAAAATTTAGATTGTGACCAGCAGTTCTGTCATTGAGTATTTTAATTCTTCTATTTTTATAATTTCTCATTGATCTTTCTAAAAAATGGCCTTAAACAATATTACTATTATAATAACAATGAGCCTTGACATAATTCTCATGTATTCAGTTTCACCATCAACACAGTGTAATATTTTGGTGTAAAAATGTATACGGTGTGAGGGGTTTACAATACAATTTTTACTACTGCAATGTTACTGATGGATTAACCTCTATTATTCAAATTCAGGTGAATAGTTCTGAATAATGCCAAACTGAACAATTTCGACAGGCATTTTTTTTTGTATGGTAGTGTACACTAATTTTCATGATTTTCCTCGTGCATTAGAGAAGCGGTGTCCTTTGAGTTTCGAGAGAGGCAAAAGCCCATAGGATTGAAAATAAGTTTCCGAGAAGTGTTATCAAATGTTTACATTTTCGTTAAAATCTCAGCTAGCGAAGTGGCTCTTTTCTGTCATTCAGCTGATAAATACTTTTTTGCTCTAGAACTCAAAAGACTTTCACGTTCAGTTGATCATATCTATGGGTTTTTGTTCACGAATTTATTAATTGAATACTCAACATACGAGTATACATTAGCTTCAATACATAATAATGATAAAATATTATCCGAGACTTACATAATTTGCAAACTCCACAGTTTTCAGATGGTTGCTGGTTTTCAGATTTTACTATTTTCCATTTCAACTTTTCCCTCTATTTTCATGTTTTTCAATGTCATAGATTACAGATGTCAATTATTCTGGGTAGGTCAGATAAGTATCCACAAAATGTCAGTTAACAATGACGAATACTTGAATATTTATTCCTTCATCCTCACATTAGTCAATGCAGTTTTCAAAAAAATATAGTTTATTACTCTCGCTGAAACTTGCAAAATAACTCCTATTCTCAAACGCAAGAGTATCATTTCGCATTCTAGATACAGAAATAACTATTTATGATGAATTCATAGTAAAGAAGGTGTTTTTGTATCTAGTGCGTGAAATGCAACTTTGGTGATTTTTTTAACGAGGTGCAGCCGAGTTTAAGAAATAGTCGGGATGACCAAAGTATTTCGTGAACGAGTTGCAAACAATATTTTTTCTACAAACGTCAAAAAATATAGTTCGAAAGTAGTAATATACAGGGTGTATCTGAATGGTCTGTTCGAAATCGCAGCACATATTCCTGAGGTCAATATAAGCCGAAACTGAAAAAAAGTGTTACTCCGCACATTGTAATTTTTTGACGTTTGTAGGAAAATCTGTTCTTCGTGTTGCACTTTCCAGTGACCACTGTTCTTATTCTCTTGTATGAATTAAATTTGGATTAGGTACCTATACTTAACTGAAATGACTTTAGTATAAAGATGGGCCCATTCAATCGAAATACTGTTTTTGTTACAATCTTCTATGCATACAATTGTGAGTGATGATAATGATATTTTTAGTTAATTCAATCCCTCCTTTTATATAATTTCTATGTTATTGAATGTGATTTTTTTTGTAGTTGTAGGTAGTTGGTAAAAAAATGTACTTATTATTCACGTTATCATTGTTGTTTTTTATATTGTTTCATAACATTTTATCATAGATGCAAGCCATGAACAAAAAAGCATTCCGTCATCAAATATGTAAAGAATTAGAAGTAGATACCTAGTATTATAGGTTGTATATAGAACTCACTGATTGTGTACAAATCATATTATATTGTATATTGTTCAATATTTTGTTTAGTAAAAGTTCATGAACCCAACTTTCAAAACTGAGGAAATGAGTAGGTAACCAATGTGTTTGGTAGGAATATCCTAAGGCTAATTGAGCAGTTGCAGAAAAAATAGATATAATTGAAAACATCGATTGCTGTTGTAGATAAATTAGCCAGATCCAAATGAAGTGTCCACCATTGGCAATTGTTTTTGGAGCAAAAAAAAATGGATAAACTAGTAGGGGTAATATTTTCTATGCGCGTTCAGTAGTAAAAATAAGAGGTTGTATGCGAGTGTTATAGTTAAAGTTATCTAACACCAGGTGACGCAGACTCATGGTGTATACCCCTTTTCTCCTTTGGTTTTCCAGCTATAAATCTGAAATTTGCTTTTTCAGCTTTTTTTTCATCTTCCGGTTTTCCTGGAAATGCCATCAACTTTCGATTTCCGAATGGAACAGCCTGAATTTCATTTCATAACCGGTTAGAGATTATTATAACGTATTCAACGATACCGGGTTTGACTGCGGGATGTTTCAAACGATTAATTACGAAGATATTCACGTTCGACGTTTTCATATGTTCAATGAGTGTGGCAGAGAAACCAGTTTCGATTTTGCGTCGACACACCCATTGAGCATATGGAAACTTCGACTATGAAACCCGGTATCGTTGAATTCTTCATGATAATCCCTAACTGATTATGGAATGAAATACAAGGTGGTCGATTTGAAAATCGAAAGTTGATGATTTCCAGGAAAACCGGAAGATGAATAAAGCTCTTAGATTGTGAGGAAGAAGATTGTGAGGAAGTGCCACCTGCTCACTAGATATTTGATGTATAGTAAGAAAAACAAAGGAGAAAAGGGGGGTATACCATGAGTCTGTGTCACGCATTCTTGCTGAAATTATTCCGTATCACACAATTATCATCAACGCAAGTTGTAATTCGCAGCGCATGCGATAATTATTGAGTGACTTATACCACTCATTGCTCCTTCTGAATGAAGAATTTCAGAATCTCGACACGATATAAATAATGTCAATCACAGAACATTTCTAACTGATAGACTCGATAGAACTTAAAAGATATACTCTTTTACCTATTTTGATAACATATGCTCTGAAACGGTTTGCCATTGGGATACAGGGCGTTGGAGTTCACTATATTTCACTTTAGTTCTGAAAGTTGGGTATATAAATACTATGAGAAGTAGAAGACATGACTTATATACCATATAAAGTGCCCGCCAAGTGGGTGCATAACATATGGAATCCATTTTAATTACTTTAGTAAGGAAAAAAACAATATAGGCAAAAAGTGGGGTTAGATGGCGAATAACCGAATGAAAATCTTTAAATATGTTGCTTCACAAGTAATTTTTCACTCAATAAGTACTCATCAGTTTCTCGTGATAATGTTAGAAATATAAAAATAGCCTATTTTGTCGAGTAATTTCCTGTTAGATTTATTAGATATTGAAAATAACGACAGATCATTCTGATTTCCTCCACACCTGTATTGAGAAAAATGATTAAGTCCCTCATTGTTCCATGTGCGAAGTGAAACGTTCATGCACGATCTGCCGTGAACTTTGATGATTATTAACAAGATGCGAGGTTGTCGAATTGCCATTGCATCGCAATATTCGTGGAATTAGCTGCTGTAGGAATCGAAACGGGAGGTTTACTACTACTTCATACGAAACAATGTGACAGCGGGGACCTGACCAAAATCAATTTTCTCGAATTATTTCTTGAAATTTGATACATGCATGAGTTCAAATTTTAGGCAACTTCTTCGATATGTATTCTTCGAATAGGTATCTTGCCACTTATTCCCACTTTTTGCAGACACTGTATATTTGAATTTTTGTATATTTTTCACGACATTCCATCCCCATTTATAAGGTGTTTCATTGGAAAACGCAAAAACGTCAACGTTTGATAGAGATCACTGAGGTGATTCTAAATATACTACATTGATTTACCATTACTGTCTGCATAACCGACAAAATTATAGGGTGTCTTATCGATTTTGCTCATTTCTCAGTGGAGTAATAATTATTGACAACTCATATAGTATATTTTTGTAATATTTGGTATTACCTTCACATGTTTTCGTTCCTCCACCAACCAAGCAGCCAACGTACTAGACAGTACAACAAATTCAGTTCAGGATTGACAAAAATCCAGGGTAGTTCAAAATTTGGGTTGTGAAAATTTATGCGGGATGCGTTTATATTTTACTCAATAGCTATTTCAGTTGATATTGGTCTTATTACAGATCCGTTCTAATGGGCAAAGATGAACTAATATTTATGGGCATTCTGAATCAATCACTAGAAAATGCAAAAAAAAAACATCGTGAACCTTCAAATTTGACATGAACTGGTATTTTTTAAATGGAACACCCTGTATTGAATTTTCTTCGCTAGAGGTCTTCCTTCTGATTTCAAAGATATATATACTTTATTGAGATTATCTGTTATAACTTTGTCAGTTTTCGATGAATATAAAATTTGGGAAGCACTATTTTATGTCGGTTATGCGATGACATTATTTTTAAATCAATGCATGGGGTACTCGGCATTACCGCGGTGACCTTCATCTATTGTCAACGTTTTCCAATGTGACACCACCTGTACAGGGTGGGCCAAATTGGGAACTTTTAAAGGGAAAGTCCTATTTCCGTACAAGATAGAGAAGAACTGATACCGGACATGACAAACTCAAAGGTGGAAACCGCATATCGATATCTATCTTTATTTCAGAGTTACAAGGTGTTTTTCAAAAATGTGAATTTTTGAAAAGTGGCTATATAACTCTTTTTTTGTCAAAAATTCTTCGTTTTCATGAAAACATTTTCAAAGTATTGTGTTTGTCATGAAAATTGATCCTCAGGCACTGAAATCAGTCACCGTATACCTAGTTGCAGAATAGAACTTTTCTTTCAAGAAGAACAAGTTGAATTCTTAAACTAGATATAGGGAGGCCGATTTCAGTGCCTCGAGAACAATTTTTATCACAAACTTCTGCAGTTATTTCCATAAGAACAGACAATTTTTGCCTGAAAAATATCTGTAGCCACTTCAAAAATGCCCATTTTGGAAAAACACCTTGTAACTCCGAAACGAAGGCAGATATCCGGATTTCACCATTGAGTTTTTCATGAGAATCGACCCTCAGGCACCAACATCAGTTTTTTTCCATCTGGTTCCAGAATAAATCTTTCCCTTTTAAAGTGACCAATTTGGCCCACCCTGTACATGAATATCGATTATATATAAGATAATTTCATATTTGGCTGCATTTTTTCGCAACATTCCATTTCCACTCATTTTAGAGATGTTTTATATTGGCAGCTTGAAACTTCTATACACAATACATGAATTATAAGTATAACTAACTCGTTTTATTCACACACATATAACTACCAATAAAATGCTTCATTCCATAAATTGAGTACGGACTCGATTATGTTGTTACTATTTTTGACGAGTCTTGCAGTTTCTATGACAGCTTTGCCTTTTGGAGAAAGTGTCTCGTCTTCAGGATACTCAAGATAACTTCTGTTTATGGTATTATTCATAATATCTTTGTATTCCTTGAAAGAAAAAGTGTTATAACATTCTGAAACTAAAACGGGGTTTTTCTAATTGAGTTAATTCAATATCGAAGAATGTGGCCACAATAACAACACTACCTACACTACACTGTTTTGCTACCATTATACCGAACCGAACTCAATAAATGTTTCGCTCACTATAATATTTATATTAGCGTTTTCTGGAGACAATTATTAATACAGTTCTTTCTGAAATAATCGCGTCTGAATATATAATAAGCATCTAATTCAGAATACCCGAAAATCTACATTACTATTTAAAAAAGCCTATATACAGGACGGATCAAAAATGTGTACCGAAGCTTTCTGGAGGTGATAGTACATTGAAAAATAAGTATAGTTTGATAAATAAACTGATGGTCCGAAATGTATATCAAGGGAGATGTATCCTTCCAAAGTTGATCAAATTGAAATAATTTTTCCGCATAATGTCTAAACGGTAAAAACCACCAGATTGATATTTTCTTCATAAATGTATGTTGCTGAGATACATTTTTCTGATACACTTTTACATTTCTGGAATTGTTATAAAGGGTGTTTTAAGTGGTTGGGTCATGATTTTTTGTAGACAACTTTTTTCCTCGTATTCTTTTTGTTGAAAAAATAGAAGCATTTGATAACGCGAAAATTATTACATAAGAACGGTATTCTTATCGGACAACAAAAATCAACCGTCTTCGGCTTCGAACTTTTAAGCTGGAAACCATCTCTATTTTTCTTTCCAAAACATTTTTCTTCACGCAATCTTTGCACAATTCTCAAAATTGTTCTAGAATTTGGAACGCGTCGAGCAGGAAACGAATAACCAGTAATTTCTAAAAATCTCAGTTGAAAATCGCAGAAATAATATTACTATGCAAAAAAACTGAACAAGGAAATTAACAATAACAATGCCCATGTCATGAATGTCAATATCAAGAACAACATTGATCATGGCCCCCTAAAATATTATTACCGATGAATTAATCTGGTGATATCAATTTTTGTATTCCGAAAGGAATATCGTTTCCATGTATTTTTTTTGCTCTATCAAAATGCTTCTATTTTTTAACCAAAAAGAATATGAGGAGAAAAATCATCTTCAAAAATCATGACCCGCCCACTAAACACACCCTTTATAACAATTCAAGAAATCTCAATTTCGTGGTGATGGTGAATCTGGTGATATCAATTTTTGTATTTCGAAAGGAATATCGTTTCCATGTATTTTTTTTGCTCTATCAAAATGCTTCTATTTTTTAACCAAAAAGAATACGAGGAGAAAAATTATCTTCAAAAATCATGACCCGCCCACTAAACACACCCTTTATAACAACTCAAGAAATCTCAATTTCGTGACTTTCACCGTTTAGCAGTTATGCGGGAGAATTTTATTTCAATTTTATCAACTTTGGAAGGATATATCTCCCTTAATATACATTCTGAGGTATGAGTTCATTCATCAAACTATACTTATTTTTCAATTTACAATCACCTCCAGAAAGCTCGGTACACATTTTTGACTCACCCGTTACACATTTTTCTGATGCAACTGAACAATATCCCAAAATATACTACCTTCAAAGTCAGCTTATCTCATTTTCCTTTTCAGTTGTAAATTTCTGCTGAGTATGACAAGTTTGCTGCCAAAATATGTATTAAGGCTTGACTAACAATGTGGTAGGTTGGGGTATATATTTTATATCTGATTTTTTACCAGTCGAAGTTAGGGCTTTTGATTTAAAAAAACCTTGGGCTTTCAGAAACATCTAAATGACAATATATTTTTTACCACACTGTACAAGTTTCGACAGAATTTTCAATCTCTCTTCTATGGTGGAAATTTGAAAGATTCAATTTTGAAATATCTCATTAGATTAATTAATAATAATTAGAAAATGGTTCGAACTTACTATAGAGACATACGATCAGATACGTATAATGATAACATTACTGTCAATTTCCGGTTCAACCGGAAGTGCTACGTCCCTGGCGATGTTTCACATTGATTGTGTATTTTTATTGACATATTGACTGATGGTAATCCTGTTTTTTTTTAAATTTTATTCGAATGGGATCATCGAAAACTCGTAACGAACGGGTACAGGTTACGTCATAAACCCTGAGTATACAAGGATGGCAAACTATAGTGGCAAATAGTGTTGATATTAAAAAATATTAACGGGTATCAACAATGATTGAAAACCACGTGACAGATTACTTTGCAACCAAGAATACATTCGTATCTCTTTTAAGTGGGTGGAAAAGAGACACCGCATCAAAAATGCTCACGTGGCACTCACTCATTGTTGAAGACCTGGTATTATTACTCTCTTATAAAATTTGAGATTCATAGATAAACTCTACCTCTTCTCCTGTCTGTACATTTCTAGTAACAACAAATGCCTTCATATTCAATTTAATATGCAGCTTTTCTATAACTTCGTTTATAGTGATTTTTGAACAAATCCTTATGGTGCATCTTCTCATTTCAACATCAAGTACAAACGAAATGATTCCTTTGATTTTTAGGAGAATTTGCTCCAGGATTGCGGAATCATTCTGAAATAGAATGATGGACTCAAACTCAAATTTCATACTTCATAATCATTTAGACACATCATACATGGTGACCAGTGGCGGCTCCGTAGAGGAGGCAACGGAGGCTGAGCCTCCTCAGAGATTTTCCTTAAACTAATATTATCTATACTTTCTCATTGGAAGAACACCAAAATACATTTATTTTGATTTTATTTCCTGTTTTTAGTTAAATATTTTTGAATTGGCAACAGTGATTGCCCACGCATCACACGTTGAAGTCTGCAAATCACGCGTGAAATATTCAACTTGGCAACATCTATATGAGGCTAGACTCGCGCAATGCAATTGCACGAATACGCCCGAATAGCACGTGTTTGTCGTGTCGCTTCGCGAATTGCGGACAAACGCGAGTGCATTATTTATGTTTATGTTAGGTTAATGGTTAGGGGCTCTATAAACTTTTGAAAAATGAGTTTTAAACGATTGCGATATAGTGGAATACTTTTTGATGAACCCATTCAGTGCTTTGTCTTATGAACATAAATTGATTGTGAAAAACAAACGTCCGACACCGGAATTAAAAAATCTGATTGTAACAGGTAACAAACAAAATCGTTCGTTCAATTCTGATAATTATAAAAAATACGAGAAAAAATATATCTGGTTGACGGGATCTGAGGTAAGGAATAAGCTATTTCGTTGGTACTGCGTATTATTTTCAACCGATAAGTCATCATGTTGGGGGCGATTGGGATATAATGATTTGAAAAATTTGCCTCGCGGATTGGATAATCACTGCAAATCACAGGAACACATCTCTTGAAGTATTAAGTCCAGGTTAACTGGTAAACAGAATATCATTATAGTTGTTGATTTGGCTGAGTAGAGAGTTATTGTTTTTCACATCAAATCTCATATCATTCAGCCTCCTCTGTCATGAAAGTCACGAGCCGCCACTGATGGTGACATATTATTGGAATAAAGACAAATATTTCAAACCTTATGAGAGTTTGACATATTATACTATCGAATGGCACCAATAAAAAAATATAGGCGAGACCCTTTTTTTCCACCCAAAGTTCTACAGTGTCGCAACTATGACACATTTTTTGTGTGAAAGGCACAATCACGCGAAGTTCAATCATTTAAATTGTCTTGAAGTGGTTTACTTGATTTTTCGTTCGTTCTTTCACTTTCAAGATGAGATCCCTCGTCATTCAGAAGAATTAGGAAACAATCTGATATTTCAGAAATATATGTATCATGTATGCTCACCTTTGTTAAATTCATTAGATATAATGAATAAAGTTGATGTCTTTTGGCGATACCCCTTTTTCTACTACGTGTGTTCAGAGCAGGGGGTGCAGAATTCCTCAAAATTTCAGTGATGTCGATACTTCTGTGGTAAATTTCAAAGTTCTTATTTCTCATCCTAAAAAAATTAAGAAGTTTATAGGGTATCGAAAATATACTTTTTCCACCACTAGCTCTTGAACATGCCATGATTTACACCCTTTTCAAGTGCTAATACAATCAAGGTAGTTTTTCAACATTTTATGAACCACTATAGTCAATAAAGACATAGCCACCTAGCTCTGATATAATTAACCTGAATTCACTGTTCGTTATCCGAGATTCGCAGGAATGGCAATCTTATCTAGTATAGGTATTTATCAATATATCGGGGCCAGCGTAGCCTCGTGGTTGAAGCATCAGTATTCTATCCAAGTTGGATTGCCGGTAGGTGGGTTCGATTCCCACCACGACCGCAGGCATTTTTCTGATGGCCTAAGAAAATGTCTGGGATCACATGTTAAAAGGTAAGACCCCCGTCATTCCTTGCTCGCACAAATCTCTTGAAGACTTCTGAGGGATGCTCTTAAGGCGGCAACCGAATGATGGATAAGAACAATTTGAGAACAACAACAATTTTAGAACGACTTGTCATATGCTGTCATGGTCATGGTAACTTTAATCAGAAGTGAAAAGAAGTGCTTTCATATAGTGACAATATATAGGTCCATATTTCACGTTCACAGAACTATATAGTGATTGAAATAATTATACTGTTAGTGATGAAAAACACTTAATATACACCTTGGTAGTAAAGAATAATATTATATATATTCTTGGTCCCTGGGTAATACTGACATTCTTCACTATACCGTACTATTATCTCCCTATCTCCCTCTGAGAGTTTATGCCCTGAAATGGGTCGCTATCGAGATATAGGGCGTAGACGTATTTTATAGAGAATCTGTAAGTATACTATAACCAGAGATTATATAATCTCTGCTATAACTATTCAGTGATGAGCAGAAGTGCGGAACCATGCAAGATCTCATCTCGGTAACCGTTCGTTAGAATTCTTGAATTTTTGCACATGATAATTTCAATACATGGCGGATTTTAGAACGCTATCGTCAATATCTTTTTGTCAACTTCATTATTTCAAATGACACGCTTGTATATTTTCATAAAATTTGGAAGATTTTTCAGCGAATTCATTGATATATCATCATTTTCAATAACCACAAAGATATCTGAAAAAATCGACGAAGTATTATAAGATACTATAGCACAGCGGTCAAAATGGTTCCTCCTTTGGAGCGCACGAAAGGTAATCCCTATAATGTTCGAGGAACATCTCGCGTGCCATGGAAGGATAGGGAGGGGAAGTAGGTATTTATTTTTTTTAACTTCTGGAGATTGGGCATACTTCCATTGGCCAAGAATTCCAAAGCTTCTTTGCCGTTCTATAGACAAACGAATGCTGGAAAAGTGTTGTTCTAAATATGTCAAGATCGGCAACGAAAGGATGTAGGCACATACACATCATCCTGAACGTTTGGGCTGTTATTTACTCCAACAAGATTGTAGTATACCTACCTCCTTCTAGAATAAGTCTGAAAACAGACTGATACTTGATTCTGTTGATTACACAAGTGATTTCGGCGCTGTAGGAAAATTATATCTGGTTTTAGTAGAACGGGGCTCCTCCTCATTACGCTCACATTACTCGAGATCGCATAGACAGCTAGACGTTTCATGAAATATTGACTTGAAAATCAGGTACTATTGAAGGGCCTGCGCGATCTCCCGATTCACCACCACTGGACTATTTTCTATATGGGATTATTCAAAATCCAAAGTTTTTTTGAACCGACCAAATAGTTCGCCAGAACTAGCTGAAAGAATAACCCAAGAGATTTAAAAAAATAAACCAGGAGTAATTGCCATAATGTGTAATGTTATGAGGAAACTTACAGACTAGTCTACTGTCCCCTATTTATTCTTACTGTTTTCTATTGGTTTCAATTTGGTTACTTTGTGGTTGTTCCGATATATACCTATTCTTTTGTAAGTACCTATGTCCGTTTTCTTTGGAATTGAAAATATCTTATTCTTCGTTTCTGAATCGAATTTGTCAGATGTCGGTAGCAAGAATTTTGAATAAGGTTTTGATCATTTGGTTACTTCGTTCGTTTCTGCTTTTGATATATCTCTGTTAAAATGACAAATAATATATTTCAATGAATTCGCTGAGAGATTTCCTTTCAACATTCATAAAAATATATAGAATGTGCCATTTGGAATGACGTACACTTGACATGAATTTCAGAAAAACTGAAAAGGTGCCAACTATGGCGAAAACATTTTCAAATTTGCCATGTTCTGTAATCAACCTGTGCAAACATTCGAAAAATCTAACGAACGGTTACGTTACCAGATATTCAATGGGCTCCGCACCCTTGCTCATCACTGTATATTTACGATTGGTTAGTATAGGAACAGTTAGTATCGTTATACCAATCAATGATTGATTAATACGCATCTTTGAAACCTATCCATAATTCAATTAGTGACACTTCAACGATAAAAGTTAGGTGTTCGTGATACTGTTACTAGACAAATTCTTATTCTTGATTATTCTATACATTGATTTCGTTGAATGTATTGTCGTTATAAATGTTGTCCTGCTGTTTTCATTCAGGCTGTACCTATACCTCCTCTACTGAATCTATGATCAATTTCTGGATTTGACTACATGACAATCTTACTAATAAATCCCTATGGTATCTATACGTCACCCGTTAAAATTCTACGGATGTCAAAGCCATTCTCCTATTTCTCTAGTTTCTACATCAATGTACAAAACATTCTAGCCTTATGCTCTATAGTGTAACGTGACAACGTGACCCGTTGCTAACTCTTGATTTTCAACATTTCATATATAAGTATCCTTACCTATAGGTACTATTAACTTTACCTAATTGATAATGATTCTAGAGCTTCATAAATCCCAAATGTAGATAGTAAAATATAATGAGTTTCTTCATTGGAAACGAAATTGTCTAGAACATCCAAAGACAAGCTGATTGTTGTATTATTTTCACTTTCTAGTAGCATGGCTGCATATAAGATAATCTTTTTCTCCTGGGGAAATATAAAGGATGATTAGGATAATTAGATGAAGTTCTTGATGACTGCGTGTCATATGTATCTATTTGTCAATCCATAAATATAATGAACTATTTTTATAACAAGAATGATAATTTCAGATTATTATTTGTTTACAGATATGAATGATACCGGCTGTTCGGTAGTAAACATAACAGTGTGTACGATTTCAGCAACAACCTTCTAATCTGAATGCCGTCGACCGATTTTCAGAAACAAAAATTCCATATGGTTCTCAACGAGCTCTACTTCAGAATGTGAACAAATATGAAATAGGCCTGCTTTTGTTCAATTTCAAGTACGACTATTAGGCATTTTTAAAAATTTCAACATTCCTGCTTCTTCGATTCACACTGTATTAAAATCTATGGAGTTGATATAACCGGTGAGGTGGTGATTCAATGAAGAAACACTTAGAAAACTTAGACACAAAGTTTCATCATTGTAAGTTGATATTTACTGCTCCACATTTGAAGTGAGACAAGCAAAAACTTCTATCATTTTATTTATTCCACCTTTTCGACATGGAGACCTACTACGAGTGATATCTGAAAATGTGATCATTTTCGAAGAGTTTGGGATCACCCCGTTTCACCGGGAATTTTTTTTATGCTTTATTGAGGGCGATAAAATGACGAACAATGAGCTTTTTCGAACTAGTTTTGGATTCAAGAGGATTCATACAGGATGTTTGAATGTATAGAATTTTTCACAACATATTGCATTCTGATATGTTCAACCACCATAAACTCAACTTCAACAGAATTTTACATTGGCATATCTTCAACGCCATTACTACACAAAGTGTTGTACATTTTCGAATATAGGGAATGTAGAAATAAATTGAAATACACTCAGTTCCACAAGAAGTGACGCACTTGATATTTGACCTATCTTCTTAAAAAAAAAAACAAAAAAAATAGTAGGCTGATTTTTAGTTTTTTTTTCATTTGTTGGTAGGTAATGCATTTGTCTTAAAAAAAATAAAGAGGTGGACATTTTTTCAAAGCCTCCTTGATGGTGGTGGAATAACTCGAACCATGATTTATTCTAAATTTTTAGTTTTTACACCCTAAACGAAAGAGGCTTTTTTGCGAGCATTTTGTTTTTTTATTCGTTGATTTATCTCTAAAATTTTCCGAATTACAGCTTTTTTGCTGATACCTTACGCTTATCCCACAAATTGAATTTATTGAAGGATCAGAATACTCAAAATTGATTGGGTTGTACTCTGGTAGGATCACATTGTCTTTCAAAAATCAATTGCCGTTGCCATAGCAACTAATTTGTTGTATGCCTCCTTATTTGACCATTTGTCGTTGTGTCATTAATTAAGTGTCTTGTTTTATTGACTAAAATTACATAAAATGCCTCAAATAAATCCTGAACAAGTAGCAAGATCAGTTGCGTTAGTAAACGATGGGCGTAGAAAACGTTACGCCGCTCGTGCAGTGGGAGTTCATGAAGGACTGCTCGTAGAGCAATCCGCAAGTACGAACAAACAGTAAGCACCGCTCGGAGGGTCGGTTTTGGTCGCCCCCGAAAAACTTCTCCAAGAGATGATCGCTTCTTGTGATTGCGGATTTTACGGAATCGATCAAATACTGCGGTAAATGTTCAGCAAGATCTTCGCCAAATTCGTGATGTTGCAGTAAGTAAGCAGACGGTATGTAGACGTCTAAAAGAAGTTAATTCAAAAGCTAGGAGACCTGCAAAAGGTCTCAAATTATTGGCCGAACATGCTGCTAGAAGAAATTTTGTTGAAAATTATGGACAGTGGAATATTCCTGAATGGTCGAATGTCTTGTTTACGGATGAGTCAAGGTTTTGCCTTAACATGGTGGATGGAAGAAAAAGAGTGTGGAGAAGAACTGGTGAACGGTTCAATCAAAATTTAATAAAAGAATGCGAAAGTTTTAATGGTGGGTCCGTTATGGTGTGGGGAGGGATTTCAATGAATGGAAAGACACCCCTTCATGTTTTTCCGGTGAGGCAGTGCAGAGTTAGTGGGCAATAATTTTATATTGATGCAGGATAATGCCCGACCACACACCGCAGCAATAGTGCGAAACTTCTTAGAAGCTACTGGTATTACCACATTACAATGGCCTGCGAGAAGCCCCGATATGAATCCTATAGAAAATTTGTGGGATGAATTAGGGAGAAGGGTACGTTCTCGCGAGAGGTCTCCGGAAAGTCTCGCGGAAATGGCAGATGCATTAGTGGAAGAATGGGATCGTCTACCAATGAAAACGATAAGCAACTTAATTTCCAGTATGCCTCTAGATTAGAAGTTCTTAGAGTTGCTAGAGGAGGCAATACACGTTATTAAGCAGTCATCCTGATTTATAATTTTGTGTTTAATAAGAATGTTTTTTAAAATTATTGGTATCAGTTCATTTCATTAGAAATGTTTTTCTCGATAAATTCAGAAAGTTGGTAATCTGCATGGATTCAGCAAAAAAAGCGGTAATTCGGAAAATTTTAGAGATAAATCAATGAATAAAGAAACAAAATGCTCGCAAAAGAAGCCTCTTTCGTATAGGGTGCGAGCACTTTTTATGCCATTACTCAATTAACACACAGGGTGAGTCAAAAATTAAGAATAAATCATGGATCGTGTTATTCCATCACCATCAAGGAGGCTTTGAAAAAATTGTCACCTCTTTATCTTTGTTTAAAGACAAATGCATAACCTACCAACGAATAAAAAAAATAACAATCGGCCTACTATTTTATTTTAAGAAGATATGTCAAATATCAAGTGCGTCACTTCTTTTGGAACTGAGTGTATTATGAAAAAAATGTCGTTAATAATTATTATCAACACAATATTTATAATGAGAAAATGATAAGTATATAAAATTAACATGGGGCGGTATCATGATGAATCGTTGCCCCACGTTGGTTATCTTGAGAGAGAGTACTTATGAATACTCTTCAGTATCAATAAGACATTCATTGTGTTAGGGAAGTTGTCGTTCCAGTTGCCCAAAACTGTTGGTGACAATTTCATACTGGTTGATGACAATAATAATGAACTACCACATCGTGCGAGAATTGTCACTGGAGTTTGAAGACAACATAATATTGCCTAAAAAAAAAACATTTTCTCTGTCACACGTCTTATTGAGCATATAGTAATTTCGAACGAGAATATCTTCGTAATCGTAATCTGAAAACCATGGTTTGTCTGACAAATTCGATGATAGCCGGTATGTTTGAAAATGTACAACACATTGTATAGTGATAGCGTTGAGCAGGATAAGCTAATCTGAAGTTCTGTTGAAGTTGAGTTTATGTGGGTTGAACATCAGAATGCAATATATTGTGAAAAATTATATATCACAACTTCCTGTATGGACCTTCTTGAATCGGAAAGCATTTCGAGAAAACTCATTATGCTTCATCTTATATCGTCCTCAATGAAACCTAATGAAAATCCCTGCCAAACGGAGCGATCTCAAACTTGCCGTAAATTGCAATGTAATGTGAAAAATTCCATACATCGAAACATCCTGTATGAATCCTCTTGAATTCAGAACAATTTCCGGAAAACTCATTGTCCTTCATTTCATCGCCCTCAATAAGACATAAAAATAAATCCCGGTAAAACGGGGTGATCCCAAACTTTTCGAAAATTTTCACATTTTCAGATATCACCCTGTAAGTCTTCATGTCGGAAAGGTGGAATAACAAAAAAGTACTGACGTTTTACTTAATGGAATGAGCTATCAGAATCTTGAAAGAAATTGGAAATTGGTTGATCCAATTAAAAGTTTTTGACGGTTTGAAAATGATAGAAATGTATCCTTGTCTCACTTCAAATGTGGGGCAGTTTAGTACATTGAATTTTCGTTTCAAATAATCGGTCGATGGGTTCCAAATTATATGTAGATATACAGGGTGAGTCATTCGTGTGGAAAAGTGAGATAAAGGCTTTACTGTTCGCGATAGATGAACAAAAATTTCAGAGATGATCTAGGATCATAAGCAGCACATTTCCGAATTATTTCGATTTATACAGGGTGACTGAGAAATGCGTGGCGTATCAAAGTTATACTTTTTCTTATGGGACACCCTGTATTTCATTGCATTTTCGCATTCTCCTTTGTGAGCTGATTTCATCAATGCATCACACTTGGGGTCTAGCAAGAATGATTACAGAGATATAGGGTGTTCAAAATCGGGATTTTTCAACTTTAGGATTTGTTTGTGTGGAAACCCTTCATTATCGGCCAAAACGGCTTTCATGTCCCTATCCCAACTTTTGAGTTACTATCTACTGACATTTAATTGGAACAAATACAGGGTGGTTCAAGATTCAGCATTCTGATCACCCTTGTATCTGTTTCAATCAAATGTCAGTAGATAGTAAATCAAAAGTTGGGATAGGGACATGAAAACCGTTTGGGCCGATAATGAATAGTTTTCACACAAACAAATCCTAAAGTTGAAAAATCTCGATTTTGAACACCCTATATCTCTGTCTCTGTAATCATCCTCGCTAGACCCCAAGTGTGATGCATTGATGAAATCAGCTCACAAAGGAGAATGCGAAAATGCAATGAAATACAGGGTGTACCATAAGAAAAAGTATAACTTTGATACGCCAAGCATTTATGAGTCACCATGTATGAAACGAAATAATTTGGAAATGTGCTGCTCATGATCCTAGATCATCTCTGAAATTTTTGTTCATCTATCTCAAGCATTAAAGTCGTTATCTCACTTTGGCACATACATATAAATAATAAGATAGATGAATGAACAATTTTTATGATCACGTAAGTTCTGAGATCATATTCGCTGGGATCATCATCTCTGTCGGAATCTGTCATATCCTGAATATACCAAGAAACATATTCACATCGCTCGTCAATTTCTTCACAATTACATTGTTGGGTGAACATTGAGGTTGTACAGCACACACTAGTCGAATTTACGCCACAACCCTATTCCATATTGATCATTCCGTGTATAAATTGTATTTGAAATTATCGCAAATA
Organism: Phaedon cochleariae; assembly: GCA_918026855.4. Taxonomy (NCBI): domain Eukaryota; kingdom Metazoa; phylum Arthropoda; class Insecta; order Coleoptera; family Chrysomelidae; genus Phaedon; species Phaedon cochleariae. Next base: position 40,646,167 of record OU896708.1, read on the forward strand.
TATTTCTTTCAATGAAGAAATTCGGCACCTTTGAAAAACACCAGCTTCGGTGACGTCTTAAGCTGGACGGAAATTCATCGTTATCTGAATTCTGGCTTTACTTTACCAAGTATAGGCCACATAATTCGACGCTGCCAGATATTGTTGTTCTAAACAATTATGAATCTATGAGATTCAATATGACCAATGACAACGGTATTAACATTCACTCATAATAAAACTCAGAATTCTTTTGAAAAAATTATTGTAATTTTATGACAGATAACTAACGTGTCAACCTTTCATGGATACCAAATATACTGTAAGAAACAAAGGCTGCTTTTCAACACCCTCCTTTATCAGATGAAATCTTATCAATTTCTAGGAGCAATTCGTGTCCTGATAGGTCTTGAACATGTAGGACAACTCCGTTCGTCAATATGTCCAAGACCGGAAATCTCAAATAGATCAGGAGCATTATCTTCTTGGGGTAACTCAAGTGATAGTAAACTGTCTTCATTCGAGTTTGTTGAAGAAACTACAGAATGACTGAAAATTCTGAATAAGTCCAATAATACACATCTTATGCCAATTTTATTTCATACTTGAAATCTATATTGGTATATCTCAACTTCCTTTGGTTCTCATTGAATCTCTGTAGATTAGTTCTCCTGTGATTTTCCAGTAGTAAATTTTACATAACATTTCCCACCTTCTCAATAATTTTTCTAGGTTCCCATGAGAAAAGTTGGTGACTGAAAACTTTACAATAGACAAAATCATAAGGTTTGGAATTTTTTCCTTTCGTGTCATCTTGTCTTGATGTCTCCAATAATAATGTCTGTTTTCAGCAGGTTTGTGCAAGTCAAAAATTGTCCTGACTTTGCTTCCAAAAATCAGCTTTGCAGGAGATTTCTCTTCCGGTGCATTTTGATTGAGTGTACTTCGGTAGGTTGATAGCAAATTCTGAATATGGTGCTGTTTCAATGTACTGGATTGTATTTTCTGCACAACAATACTTGAATTGGTGACTGGTAAACTGTAAACAGATAATGGTCTGTTACAACAGTTCGTGGTATTCCAAATCTTCCGAAAACTTCTTCAAATGACTTGATAGTGTACGATGATGTTACGATGTTTGTATTGATGATTCCATGCCACTTTGAATTCGCATCAACGTTTGAGATTAAATATTGACCATCCACTGGACCAGCATAATCGATGTCTATTCTTTGTCAAGGACCTTGAGTAGTAGGCCATGTTGACGATGAAACTTTAACGGGTGACTTGTATTGTACTTTTTTGCACGCATGAAACACTTTCTTACGAAATCGAGAATATAATCATCAATATTCGGCCAGTAAACAAAGCTTCTTTCTAGAGATTTTATCATTTATTGTCCAGGGTGACCTTTATGAAGCTGCTGAAGGATATGATTTTGGAAACATGTGGTATAATAACCCTAGTTCCGAACATCAGGGGTCCCTTGACAACAGATAATAATTCCCTTCTAGCAAAAAATGTTGGTGAGTTTCCTGGGATGTGATTCCTTTGTGGCCAGCTCTTCTCAATGTAATCCAAGATCATTTTGAGATAAGGATCTCGTGATGTTTCGCGTAAAATCATGTTATAAGATATTGGAAGAGTTTCAATCGCTGTATCGAAACTGGCAAGAGAATATCTGCATAACCAGAATCTTCATTTTCAATATAATCGATCTTGAAATCGTATCCTTGAAGAATCTCAGCATATCTTTGGAGACGATTGGCTGTGTATACTGGAATATCATCTACGAACCGAACATTCTCAGTGGTTGATGTTCTGTTTGTGGAAGGAATGTTCTTCCATAAATCTCAACAGCAAATACGAGTGCTGAAGCTTTTTTTATATTTGACTGAACCTTATTCCTGATTCCATTAAGGTCTTTGATGTATGCTGAATGACTCTCATCTGCTCATCTAGATATCTGTGATATAAAGTGGCCCCTAAACCAGAATCTGAGGCATCTGCAGCTACCACGATTGTGTTTGAAGGATCATAATGAGTCAACATCATATCACTCTGAAGAATGGTTTCGAATTTGTCAAGAGACCGACACCATTTGGAATTCTTCTTGGGTAAACTATCTACAGTATAATGTAGCTGATGAGTATTCTGAATGAGTTTTCAAGAAAAATTAATAGCTCCTAAAAATTAGCGCAATGGAGGCAAATCATGTGGTGGAGGCATATTCACTATGGCTTCAGTTTTTGAAGGTTCGGGCTTGATTCCTTCTCTACTGATTATGTATCCAAGATATTCGATTTCTGAATTCCGAAACTTGCATTTGCCAATGTTGAGATGGAATCCTCAACTCCCAATCCTTTCCAGAAGTTTCATCAAATTAACCTGGTGGTCCTTCTTACTTTTGCCGGATACTATTATATCATCTATATAATCAGCTAGGTACTACATCAATTCCTGATATTATGATTTGAAAAAGAATTGGTGCCGCTTTGATTCCAGATGGAAGTCTATTGTACATGAAAAGTCCTCTAAAGGTATTTATCGTCAAACATTTTCTAAAATTTTCATGAACTTCTACTTGTAGAGAAGCGTCTCAATGTGAAATATTGTTGAAAGCAAGTGGAAAATGTAAGGAATATTCTAGTGGTCGATTTATAAGTGGAACGGTGTTTGTGTGTGTGTGTGAAAGTCCATAAAAAATGATTTATGAACTGTGGTTATGTTATTATGTTATCTTATTAGTGGAAGAAGAGTGAGTAATTTAATGGTTTATTATAACAAGATACTTCGTTAAAATCGGACTCCATCTCTACATTCTGTAGTGTGAGCATCCCATTTCGTTAAAAAATATATTATAAGATATGATACATTTTCCTTTCAATTTGAAAAAATTGCTCAGTAGGTTAAAACAACAGTTACCCCAATTTCTCCACAAAACGAATAAGAGCAGTGCACTTCAAAAAATAGATATTCATCTACACGGTTTCCGCATATTTTTATTCGAGTTTCCTTGGCATATAATATGCTTTTTGATCGATTGATTCTGAGGATCTTCCACAGTGTGTCGTGGAAATACCCCAGATCATCATGCTTGGAATAGACACATACATACCTCATTCTTCGAAAAGACCATCGGCTTGGTCTCGAAACGAAGTTCAATGGTCTTGATAGAATTCCACCCATTTTTCTCAAAAAGTGTGCACCGGAATTGCCACCGATTCACTGCAACTATTTACCATCTCTCACAAGTCAGGTATTTCTCCATCTTGCTGAAAAATAGCTAGAGTCCAACCAATCCCCAGAAAGAAAACAAGAGCCTGCCCAACAACTATAGCCCAATTGCCCAGATATCAGTCATCTCCAAAGTGATGGAGAGAGCCATAACATTGAGCTTATCAAATATCTGAAAAGCTCAGAAATCATTGATGATAGACAATATGGCTTTCGCCACCCAAGATCAACTGGAGATTAACTTGCCTACGTGACTCATATATGGCAAGCTTCAATAGAAAAACATAAGGAATCTCTAGTTGTAGCGTTAGATTTATCGAAGGCATTCGACCGTGTTTGGCACCAAGGACTGCTCCACAAACTACCATCATACGGCTTAACATCTCAGCAATGCCATCTTTTATCTAGTTTTCTTCCAGGCAGATCGCTCCATGTGGTGGAGAACGGAGTATTGTCTGATACCATTGCCATCAATACAGGCGTTCACAAGGATCAATTTTCTCACCAACATTCTTCCTACTTCATATCTACGATCTATTGGGATCAACCACCTGACCAAACCACAGCTTCGTACTCTCCATCCTGCGTTCTCTTCTAGACTTATAATTTATTTTCAGGAAACTAAGAACTTACGACGACTGCAGGCTTTCGCTGTCAATGAAGATCTTACGGAAATTAGAGCCTGGGGAACCAACAACCTAGTTGAACCTGAAACCAGTAACCTGACTTTGGCTGGATCCGAAAGTTTTTGTATATCTTACGTAAATAAACTCTCGAGCCTTTAGTTGCAAGCATCAAATGTATAAGGTATTCTCTGAATCATAATGAAATTCTCTGATACCCAATCCTAAACTCTCCATGATAAATTCATTGCTTGTTTCCGAACCTGAAGCTTTATTTGATGTGAGATTATTAGTCAGCTGAAGCATAAAGTCTTGTTGATTCTTCATGAGCAGTTCCTGTTGCTGTTGGGCTTGTAACTGTTGTGATTTCATGAATTCCAGTATGGTTTTCAGGAATTGTTCTGGTCTGGTGAACTTTTCCAGAGATTCAGAAACTCTCTTCCACTATCTTCGTCGTCAAATCATTACGATTTGTATCGTCATAAATTTTTTTTGATAGAAACCATTATGACTCTATGAACTATCATGTCAACCTCACATTGATACCAAATATACTGTTAGGTACAAAAGCTGATTCTCAAAAATCATGAGACTACAAATATTTCAGATCAACGATATACAGGATGATAATAGAAGTACCTAGTGTAGAATTGCCTCGGTGTCGTTCCCGTTCGAGCATATATTTTTATAATCTATTTTTTCGGCCATAACCATGAATGAATCTTTTTTCGAAAAAATGTCGAGTTTATGAATCTGGAAAAGTTCACCAGGTCAGAACAAAACCAGAGAACCATACTGGAATTCATTGAATCACAACAGTTACAAGCTCAACAGCAACAGGAACAACTCAGGTGCATGAAAATAATGACATTTCATCACCATATGAGAGTGATTAGTAATCATATTTCGGCTATTGAATCATTGATTCAGTGAATTATGTTAACATTTCGAGTCATGATCGATACTATCCAACCCACCGAACCCAACCAAGTCACAGAGCCAGATTTAGGGATCTGGAGGCCTGCTGACACCTAATTATTTTTAGAATGAAATGATTTTTCATTCAGTCGATAATTCATATAATTCATTATTTCAACAACATATACAGGGTGTCCCGAAATTATCCTGCCATAAATAGGGAGACAAGTTCCAATAAACATATAAATTGGCTCCTAAGCTATACGGCCTCCTTAAAAAGTTTTCATGAAGATGCTATTTCCTGAATATTTCCGAAACGCCATGAGATAAAATGATGCAACCTGAAATGAAAACTAAACTTTCTATGCCCAATGCAGTGAAAATGATATTATTCCAAAATTTCATTCAGGTGTGTTTAATACAGGGTGGGACTACATTGAATATTGCTCAAACTTTCACCCACTCCTTATGCATAACGTTGCCAATTTTCAAATCATATACCCGGAATTAGCTTGCCATTCATCAATCATAATGTAATGTCTGGCTCCACCATCCCCACCAAGCCCACCATATCTATGCTCGGTATTTCCATCAGCAACACTCTTTCATGGGATAATCATGTCAGATCCATCGCAAAAGCTGCTTCACAAAAACTCGGATTCTTGTTCCGTGCGAAAAGCTACTTTACACCTCAACAGCTTCTCATGATCTACAAAGCGCAGATACGGCCTGTTCTAGAATACTGTTCCCACATATGGGGTTCAGCACCAAAACATACGCTGATGCTCTTAGATTCCATCCAGAGAAGAGCCATTCGCCTGGTGGGTGATGCCACACTCACTCAATCTTTGACATCTTTGGAACACCGTAGAAAAGTCGGCGACCTTTCACTTTTCTATCGATACTTCCACGGGAAATGTTCCTCGGAAATCTCTGCTATCATCCCTTCACTAGCAATACCAATCAGACGAACTAGACAAGCCCAGTCAGCACATCCTTTCGTTGTCAACCTCGAAAGATGTCGAACAGCACTTTATCAGGACTCCTTCATCCATAGAACGGCTAGGCTCTGGAATTCATTGCCTGTGGAAGTATTCCCAACAACATATAATCTCCAAAAGTTCAAGAAAAATTCCAATACCTACCTCCTGTCCCTATCCTCCCTAGGAACGCACGATGTTCTTTGAACATTATAGGGATTCCCTTTCGTGCGCTCCAAGCGATAAAAAAAAAAAAAAATAAGGGAGCTACAGTCCCTTATCAGGGCCATTTGAAATATTTGAGATGTAATATAACCATGTTTGTACAAATTACTGTAGATATAACAGTGGAAAAAACGTTCATGAGAAATATCAAATAAGGGAAGGTTGATCATTAGTGTTCACCCGACGGAATTTGAAAGATTTTTTTTTCGAATTTCGAAGTCTCTATATTGTGGGAACCCCTTTTTGAGGAGGCCGCGGGGCTGTAGCCCCGGATGACCTTCCTTACATCCAGCACTGCCTAGTCAACATGACTCAACCTAACCAACCTACACTATCCAAACCACATTACATTCTATGATAGGTACCTACCCATTCAGGAAATCATTATCTTAGAATGAAATTAGTTCATCTGCTTGCATATTGCCATATTTTTGTTGCACACAAGGTGCAAGAAGTATTCTCAGGAGTATCTGTTCATTTCAGTAAAATCAGCATTTTTTTATAGCGAATCTATACCTACATACCTACTTCCCGATTTTTTATAAAATCGCCAAAATGCATTTTTGTGGATTAAAAATTATTTCTTCTTATTGAGGATTCAGATTTGAAACATATCAAAACCATTTCGGGACCATACAAACTTCATAATCATGGAATACAAATTTGAGATAACCATATTTCATTTAAAGAGAGATATTATGTTTTTATTCATCGAATCTCACAATAATTTTTATATCATCCTGTATTCACTCCATTTCGAGTTTTTGTATCCCGACACTTCACATCATCCAGACAAAACCATGTTCAATCTGAAGAGAGAGATGTTTTTATTCATCGAATCTCACAATAATTTTTATATCAATCTGTAGTTACTCCATTTTGAGTTTTTGTATCCGGAAAATCTCACATTATCCAGAACTATATCCACACAATGTGAATTTTTCAAAAAACATTACGAACATGTTATTCATTCATTAGTTGAAAAAATACGACAATTTGAAGAAAAATATTCATCTTTGACATTAAAAAAAATCGAAATTATTTCCATAAGATAAGAGATCGAGCTTCATGATCATGGTCGAAAAATAATATGAAAAATATTTGCTCGAACAGGAACGTAACGACAACGTTCAAATTTACACTATTCCAATTATTCTCATCATGTAGATCGTTCATTTAGTATATTCGTAGTTTCATATTGCTATATATATATATATATATATATTACTCTGACGAGTACCTAACTGAAATATTGGGATAGCCAACAGTAAAAACCAAATACCAATTGATCCACGAGGCCACGAGTAATTCGATGTTGAAATCGGCCTATAATTTGGACCACACGACGTTCATTTTGTTGATCAGTTCAGATAGAACATGGTATTCATTCCTGAAATCTGAGTAATGAAAATAGTGAAGTCATCAAGATCAATTATAGAAGAAACACCCTGCAGATCACATATTTTCCTGTGTCAACTTCTGTCACTGAGAAGTTTCAAGAGACGGAAACGAGTACATCAACTGCAATACCATTTTTTTTTTCATGTCGAAAACGACAGCAAATTTTGATATAGTTGTAAATCTCTTTCAGGTATCGTAGGTTGGTATGGTAGATGGTATGTCATCATACCCAGAATTTCCTTATTTTTTTTAAATTCGATTTCTACTTGACGCTGTTACACTACCTACACTAGGTACACTATTTTTTCTACTAGCGTGCGGAAAAAACCCAAGTATTGTGTGCCAGTGGTTCCACTGTGGAACCACCTATCAAATGATTTTTTCCTTGCGGACAAGTAAGCTTCAACTGAGAACACATTTCCACATGCTGAGTAGTGGGGGTAGGTGGTCACACTGAGTGCAGTTCCAATCCTAATTCGCCATTTGTAGTTGAATGTTTATAATTCTGGATGTTTATGTCCACAGTGCATTAGCACGGAGTCATTTGATTTGCGTTCTCTGGCTGAGTTTGATGATATGGCAGGTATGTAAATGGTTATTTTTGTTAGTTTCAATGTACATGAACATACTCCTACATCAGTTTGCTGAATTTTACAATTTTTCACTTGATTTCTGGAAGTTTTGTGAGGTGGTCCCATGCGGGACCACCAGTACACTCCTATAATATTTTTTGTAGTACACTTCTATAATATTTCTTGTACTTCAGGCAGATCATTTGATATTTCTGAGCTGAACAAATCACCAGTAGATGATCTTTTCACCTTATTGAAGAAAATTCCATGGGGTGATGAATCCGTTCAGTCAGTTCACATGGACAATTTTTTCGATTCTGTTTTGTTACAAAGAAATCTGCAGAAATACAACATTTATAGTTGCGGTACTGCACGAAAAGATAGGAAATGGTTTCCAAAGAATTTGTCAGATGATAAATGTATAAAGAGGGGTGATTAGGATTGGAGAATTACTGACACTGGAATAACTGCTCTCAAATGGAAAGATAATAAACCTGTACATTTTCTAAGCAAAGAAGTCAGGCTTGCTGTTGCGAATGGGCTGATTGGAGCGGATCCCCCAACTCCCCAGAGAGGCAGAAAGGGCCTTGAGCTCATTGTCAACAAAATATGAGTTATATGTTGCCTTAGAACGACGTATAAGTAAGGCCGCGCACATGCCAATCCATAGCAATAAGGTCAGATGCGCCAACTGTAGTTCGAAGAAAGAACTGCATAAATCTAGATGGCACTGCTCTTCGTGTAACGTTGGACTATGTCTTACGAGTATCAAAAACTGTTTCGAATCATTTCATAAAAAATTACTCATAACTCTCCATAACATCATGTTTCTTCTGGCAAAATAAATTTTCAACAATTACTGAAATATTACCATTATTTCCCCAGTGATGCCTCAATGGAACCACCTGATTCTGTCAAATCTTTGTGTGCTATAATTTTTTTTTCATCAGGAAGTCGTTCAATTGATATATATAGAGTATAATTTTGACCTCAAAATCGATTTTTTCGAAAAAAAATAATTTGGGCCACAAAGGGTTAAGAGGAATAAGAAACATTTATTATTTAATACATAGTTCGCGAATTAATTATTAATAATATTGATATTAAACGTGCAATTTGTTGCATTCTGCAAATTAATTACAGAATAAGCTAAAGTTTTTTCTAATGAAGTAATATTACGGTTTTCCATTGCTTTGTCAGCAACCGTGAACATTGGAACTTGGATGGAAGAGGTCATTTCGGAAGGCTTCACTGGTAACAGCTGCTGACTAGTGGACGGGCCAGCGACAGCGTCACTGAACTTCAATATTTTATTCGATAGGTCCTTTTGGAAACTTTATGTCATTACGTAAATCACAATCTTACAAATATAAGTCTTGAGTATTAAAATTTCCGTATATTCCCTTAAAACTTAACGAATTTACTTTTCCGCACTGAGGGCGGAAAACACTTTTTTCCCGCACTCAGTGCTGAAATGACGTACGCTAGTAGAAAAAATTATTTACTAACCAAGGCCGTTTTCCATACAGTTGCTTACTGCTGATGGATGTGGATGTAAGGAGAGAATACAATGAAGATGCAGGTTAAATATGCAATATAATGAATGAAAGTAATTTTCCACGAGAATGAAATCATACGACTGGGAAATAAGCATTCCGTGCAAGTTATACACTGTACTTTTTCGACGGCTGTAACAGATAACAGCAACATTTTAGATTTCTTTGGCTTGTAGCCATCTGATTTACCCTTATGTAATGCTCATCTACTAGACAGAGCTGCCATTGCTTGAAATTTGACATTTCATGGGAGATGAGATTGTGTCAAATAATAACACAATGAAGTTATTGTGATATCAGATACGGAAATAAAATTGATGACATACAAAGTACCTCATTGATTCATCGAACACAGTGAAACAAGAGCCATTTTGTTCTATAGCTGTAGAAAAATAATATTGTTTGCATGCAAATCATATGCCCAAACCATGAATACAAAATTATGTAGAGGTCTATAACTAGGTACTCACATTCAATAACTTTAAATGGTTCTTCTTATCAGAACTCAGGTATTTGTATGTCTTCAAATTCTCGATTTCTGTCATTATATGATTTTTTTTCTAGAAAATGACGTATTGACAAAGTCTTCTTGATAGATTATGTCAAGGCAACATGGTGACAATGGTGACAAGGACAATTCGGACAATACTTTGAGTTTGAGTTTTGATCTCGATTTGCCACATTCATGGAAAAAAATTGAATATACCTACAGGGTTATCCACGTTTGAGTGATGACGTCTGTAACAATTTCTCCAAATGGAACATCCTACATGTTATTTGATTTTCGCATTCTTCATGAGAAGTTTAATTCAAAAATATATCACACGTAGGGTTTGTATTCAACGCGTTCCATAAATTCAGTGCTCTCGTGAATCAGTAAATGAACCTTAGTTATATCCTGTACTAGCCTACAACATTTGATCACCAAATATATGAGAGTAGATGACTACTTGTATCGCATCTTCTAGAGATTTCAGAAAAGTGATGCCTGCAGCAAGAATACGATGCTTTCTAAGAATACTTGTAACTGCAGGATCATTATCTTGATTTTTCTCAAGGACACATTCAGCGATTCACTTGCTTCAAATGAATAGTTTCAATAAAAATCAACACAAGATCATCATTCATATTTCACCTAGAAAAATTAGGAATAATTTTTGGAGAGAATGCTCGAAACCTTCGACTTTTATTTTAATTTGGTCCAGTCATACCATAGAATATGGATCGAAGAACACTGCATACACTTTAGAATTCAATCGATACATACAGGATGATTCGTGTATAGAAGAAATGACAAAATTTTTTAAGAATTTATTCTTTAGAGAGCACTGAATTTAACGAAACTAACCCAATATGATACATTTTCGAATTAGGATGGATATTTCAAAAATCAATATATACCCTAATAACACACTTATGTCCCATGGATATCCTTAGGACGTCCTGTCGAGACATTCAGGACGTCCATAGGACGTTCGAATTTGGTACCGTGGACGTCCATTGGACGTCTGTGGGACGCACAAATGTCCCACTTGAGGACCAACTAGGGACGTCCTTGAGGGATGTCCATGGGACGACTATCGAATACCTAAATCCTACAGTATTGCTCATCAAGCACTACAGAGGACATCCTTAGGACATCCATAGGACAACCCATCAGCAACGCTAAGGGATATCAATTGGATGTCCATAGGATGTTCCAGGGACGTACGAATTATTCTTGAATTTGAATTTTTCTGGGTCCCTCTAGGACCAGATCATGCATAACTGATTAGGACATCCATTTGAGTTGATATGGTCCGTAGAAGGTCCCCAAAAAGTTTCCCAAGGATGTTCAATGGACTTACGTGAAGGACATTGACGAGGAGTACTTATATATAGCCTACGAGCAATCATTCGTCGGCGAGGTCTAAGTTAACGTCCTCGCAGGGACAACATATTGAAAGTACCGACTGGGACGTCCATAGGACGTTATTTCTAGGACATTGGAAGAGTACAGTCCATGTACCAATTAGGACATCCGACGGATATCCCTAAGGGGCATTCGAAGGATGTCCCTAAGGGACATTTCGATTGTTATACGATACTGGAAATATTAAGGGCGTCTGTGCAGAGATATTTGAAGGAATGTACCATCAGGGACATTTCATGGTTGTCTAGAAGGGACATTATATGAGATCTGAAGTCATGCCAGAATATGTACTACTCGGGACATCCGATGGATGTCCCTAAAGGATCGTTTAAAATCATATCCCATCAGGGACATGCCAAGGACGTCCTTGCATGGACATTCTACAATATGTACCACGTGGGCCGTCTAAGGGATGCTATTTCTAGGACATTTGAAATGATGTACCAGCTGGGACATTTTTGCTCGGACATTGCATGAGATGTACGGGATGGGACGTCCCAAGGACACTTATTTTTGGTTTGGGACATTCGAACGTGAATTGTACCAAATAGGGACGTCCCTAGGACGTTGTGTGCTATTAGGGTAGAGTGTTCAGATTTGAAAAAATATATAAAACATAATTTGTCCCTCATCACGCTTTCCGGGATCACCCTGTAAACTACCGACGGGGGTGGGCCTCTTAAATAGATAACCCTTTACCTACCGACCTTCATGATCCACTAATAGGTATCTTTTCGTTAGCATTCTCAACATTGAAACATGACATTCCTCCTGTTCAACAGAAAATACCTTCCGAATTATCGCTACTCTGAGGATATAAATAATAGTTGGTACAATGGAATGAGAAAATCGTTTCGACACATAATAAATTCAGTGATGATCTGTTCTTTCGTGTGATTAAGGTAGCTTCTGAGTAAAATAGCTTTATTATAGTACTAAAATATGGGCAATTTGTAAATTAAAGATTAGTGTCCAGTACAAGCGACATCTCAACACATTTTATCCCACAGAGAAGCGGCAGTCCGATACTTGTAATTCATTGTTATCACTTGTTTATTAACGGTTTTGTGTCGGGAGAATTCTGTATCTAAAGTGCTCAAAGATACAAGTGGACCACTGAAATATTTGGCAATTTTCAAACTGCCATATCTCTTTAGAAAATGAATGGATTTTCAATCGGAATGCAGTGCTTGGAAGATGCCATCTTTCTGTTCAAGATTACCCGTTCAAAACTCGTCGGGAGTTTGTCTGTCATACACCAAGTGTTCGAAAAAAGTATTACAAACGTGAGAGAATTCAAACGCTTCCGTATTCCAGGTAATTTTTTTATTTTTCTATTAATCTTTTTTTTCAACGTTCAAGCCGATATCTCGAAACGGTTTTGTAATTTTCCATATTCCATATATACAGGATGTTCAAAACCGATAATTTTTCATTTTTAGGTTTCTATCACATCATATCCGATTTTAAAATTATGCAAGCCACATTCAACGTATTGCACCATTCTATACGAAGGAACACATCCTAGAAAATGGATTCATATTGCGTTGAAATCATCGACAACTTCAACAGAAGAAAACATTATTTTTTTGGAGAAATGTTCAGAATTTGGTGAAATCGTCTGTTCAGTTTGGTGCTGCCAAAACCATATGCTATACTAAACACACATCCTTCATTTGGATCGATTGCTCAGCTCAATATCTCGAATTGATTTCGTGATTTTTTAGATAAGGCAATCCAAGGGGGCACAAGGAGGCCCTTCTGGTTTTTTTTACCAATTCATACATTAACGATGCTACAATGGTTTTAAGATATTCCTGAGCTGACATGGAGTCAAGGAACCTATTTATCACAAGATTTTTCATCGCATAATCGAAAATCAATGGAAAAAGTCGATTTCTTGTGATCAACACTCATTAACGCAATTAATACTACACAGTGAAAAAAAAATTACACCAGTTCACACCAGCTAACACCCTTGGGTGTCCCCTGAGGTCCTGATCATTTTAGTGGGAATTAACTCTGATATTTTTAACACCATCATAGGGTGTCATTCGTTCTTACATACAGTCAAGAACTACACTAGAGTATCTAGAGCTAATTTGATCGATTCGTGTTATTCAACACCAGAGTGGTGACTGTTCAATCATTTGGTGATTATTTTGACACTGTATCTGTTGCGTTTTTGCTTTTACTGATGATATTATGATAATATGTGAATATTTGTCGGATATTCTTCTGTTGTGAAAACACACTTATCGAGTGTTATCACGCTGAGAAGCAGTGTTTTCTTGTATGCATCTGAGTGTTGAATAACACGACTCTGATGTACTAACATTAGTATTCAGTGTATAAAACGATCCAGTGTAGTGCGAATTGTGACTTACAAAACATCTCTGAGCTGATACTATTTGTAGGCTGTCGAGAAACGTGCGTCGAAGGAGCGCTAGTGTCACCATCTATCAAGAAATTCACTAAATATTTTTCTGTGCACAAAATTTCTACTTTGATATTCAATTTTATGTTCAATCTGGTTCGATATAAGTACTCTATATCACTTCGCAATATAAAAATCATCATATATAATTTATGAATCAGCTCAAAATTTATTTGAGTAATGCATTATTTTCACGAAATCATCCGTTCTTATTGTTACCTATCAATCTGGATACCAGAATTCTTGGATGATGATATACCTACACGATGTCGATCTATTCTTCAATGAGTTCAGGTTTTTCTGTGGGTAATTTCATTATCAGCAAACATTATTTATTCACATGGGAGAATGCAAGACGATGATGCCCCAAATCTCATAATTCATACACGGTTCTGATTTGTTTGTGATTGGTGAGGGTGTAACTAGGTCATAATTTTATATAATAAGTGTATTTTTTGCGTTAACTTGGATGATACCACTATCGAAAGTAATTACTTTTCATCCTGTGTAATTTTTCACTATGACTGTGTGAATTGACACCACTGTACACGGTATTATCAAATTTCTAATAATATTGGTATGAAATTGCTAAACAAGTGTTGATTCAATCGGAGTTATTTCTGAAATCCACTCGGTTGAAATTACACCCGGAAATTTTCCACTGTGTACTGCAACACCCAATATAATGCCTCCTGTCGAACCTTCGACCATCTTCGACAAATGTTATCATCGGTTCGACATCAGGGCGCATTATATTGGGTGTTGCAGTAGTATTGATTGCGTGTTGATTACAAGAAATCGACTTTTCCGTTTGGTTTTCGATTAAGCGATGAAAAACCTAGTGATAAAGAGGTTTCTTGACTTCATGTCAGCTCAGGAATATCTCAAAACCATTGTAGTATCATTATTGTATGAATTGGTCAGAAAAATCCAGAAGGGCCTCCTTGCGCCCCCTTGGATTGCCTTATCTGAAAAATCACGTAATCAATTCGAGATATTGAGCTGAGCAATCGATCCAAATGGAGAAAATTTTCTTTGCAATGAAAGCTAAATTTTGAAATGTATTTTTGAAATGTCTGTTGCAATTGTGGCATTTATCATCGAATATACGCTCGTCAATGACGATGCTTTAAGCTTTTTTGACTTTTCCAAGAAATATGCTAGCAGTACCTTTTCTTCTGTACATTTTTTTACGTTCCGTTCTTTGCACCATTTGATAAACTCAGATAACTGTTTTTCATATTGTTCTCCAGATTTTCTTGGTAACAATTGGCCTTCAGCTTCTTGAGCTGCCTTTTCGATTTGTTTCATCACGATCAACGTCTTTCAATCGGTGTAGCGTGTTTTACTAATATTTATTCATTTATGTTTTACTTAGTTACTCGTCATTACACACACCAAGATTTTCATTTGCCGATGACAATCATGATATGGATCACCATAGTTACTGAGGTCGTTGATATGGTATCAATCAGCCATTTCGATGATGTTTTAGAAATAGAGTAACTACCGTTTAGTAGCATTTAAATTTTTCACGTTATTTTTTCTTTAACGTTTCGCCTATCCTGAAGTGCATAAAATAGTATATAAACCTCGGGACTAGTGTTTTTAAATCCCTCAACAAATTATAGCCCTCTCGTTGGTCCGGGCTATAAACTTTTTTCTAGGGATTTGAAATACTACTTAATTCCCTAGGTGTATAATGTACTATTATCCTACTTCAGACGACCCCTAAATAATTAAGACTCATTTTATCTGAACCCCGATACACGTTTCAATTTGTTCACTGCAAAGGTCAACGATTCTATAAGACTCCACCTGAGAGTACGACAACTAAAAACCAATTAATTAGTACCTTGCAGTAGGGCGACAACATCGAAGAAATTTAAATCCAATTAATTAGCACAGTGCGGAACGATGGCAACATCAAAGCTATGGAGCTATTCCCACGATCTTCCAAATTTCCCCATGGCCAAGCATTACCATTCCTACTTCTGAGGTTTGGTAATGTCATTTTCTATACCCGCACGCAATTTAGTTTGGGAAGTGTCACTTTCCCGCAACAGTGCGGGAAAACAAAGATATGATAAAATCGCTAGTAATATAAGTGGTTGGTGATGGAATATAAAAGTTCAAGTTTGTTTGTTGCAGTATTAAGTATGTATGTTCAGAATCATCCATCAAATTGCACTATTTATTGTAAAAATTAAGAAATATTGAGAAATAAAAATTGATTATTATAAAAATCCCCCTATAGATTTGGATTGATCTGACGGCAAACGTCAATTTGCCATGCCAATCAAACCTCAAATAAGTTTGAAATTGTTGAAGTGACAGACACAGCGTTACTGTCATTTTCGATTCAGTGGAAATGCCACAATGTGATCGAAAACTTCTAGCTATAGGGATTTCATACAGATGCTTTATCACCAACGAAGTCTTAAGAAAGGTATGAGAAGCTATACACGCGTTTTATTGAATGGTGCAACAATAAAGAAATGAAAAAACCGAATGATGAATAGGTATTTTTGGCTCATTTCATAGAAGTGTCTGAAACCTAGAGACCAAACTCCTAATGGGCCTGCTGGCTTCCGCAATGAACCAACATAATGCGTCAAACTGTAAGTTCACAATAGCTATTACTAATAATTAATAAATAGAGAATATATATCTCTTGTTAGTTGTTCCTATTTGCTTGAATAATTAATTGAACGATTCAATCAATTTCCTATACGCTTGTAGAAAAAATATTGTTCCTAACTCATGCGGAAAGTTTCTTTCCCGCACTCGACTGCTTGCCCGAACTCCGCTTCGCGTCGTTCTTGTCAACGGCAGTCACGTGCGGGAAAGAATCACTTTCCGCACTTGTTAGGAAAATTACTATTGCCTCACTTGCATGGACTAAGCCGTTCAAACAAAAATCACCTATGTCAAGCGGCCAGGAGGATCTCATATTTGTGAACCCTACCTATAGCGTTCTTGGAGATTAGCGCATTTTGGAACATCCTTTTTTTCGGAAATGTAACCATGGCGCGTTTTCACGTAACGTTGTCTCTTATTTTTAGTCAGCTCTTATATGTGAACGTTTCGCTGAATAAACTAAATAGCTTCCGAGAATCCTCCCACATCTGTCAAAATAGTCGACGACCATTTCATGCTCATTAACATTCTTGGCAAGAACTGCCGAAAGTATTTGATGACCTGACGAGTTGCCATTATTTAGATGGATGCTTTGAGTGATGTTAGATACTGGGTGAAACGTTAACATCTACAATCAGAAAGAGTATAACAATTAGGTACCTAATAACAAATCGTCGATCAATCTAAGAATCAATTGACATTCGTCCGAACATTCTATCATTATATAGCTTGATATACCTACACAAAGTTTCAAAATGGATTCGCAATATTTCAGAGTGCGGTAGATCCACAAATTAGATAATTTTAACCCTCTGATGCTCGAGACCGCCTCTAGGCAGGCTAGAATATTTTTAAAAAGATCTGCTTCGCTTACGTAATTTCTTTCTTCTTTTTGATTAGCTTAGCAACGCCCCAGTGAACACAAACATCCCTGGGATGTCACATTTATGTTGCGCTAGGTAACAATGCGAATTACAAGAAAACATCATTGGTATTGCCAGGGGACTCTTTTTTTTACAAAACATTCGCAATATTCGTTAAATTTTATTGGATTTGGGACTTACAATATAGCTGAATTTGTGAGGCTCCCTTACAACCAGCTACTCAGACACACGTGAAAAAGTCTTTCAAAGTCATCTTCCCGAAGAGAGGCGAGTGGGTAAGTGGATCAGTACAATTCCCAGAGATCGAACACGTAACACACAGATTTTTTTTATCGTTTGGAGCGCACGAAAGGGAATCCCTATAATGTTCAAAGAACATCGTGCGTTCCTAGGGAGGATAGGGACAGGAGGTAGTTATTGGATTTTTTTTTTAACTTCTGGAGATCATATGTTGTTGGGAATACTTCCACAGGCAATGAATTCCAGAGCCTAGCCGTTCTATGGATGAAGGAGTCTTGAAAAAGTGCTGTTCGACATCTTTCGAGGTTGACAACGAAAGGATGTGCTGACTGGGCTTGTCTAGTTCGTCTGATTGGTATTGCTAGTGAAGGGATGATAGCAAAGAGTTCCGAAGAACATTTCCCGTGGAAGTATCGATAGAAAAGTGAAAGGTCGCCGACCTTTCTACGGTGTTCCAATGGCAATGAATTCCAGAGCCTAGCCGTTCTATGGATGAAGGAGTCTTGAAAAAGTGCTGTTCGACATCTTTCGAGGTTGACAACGTAAGGATATGCTGACTGGGCTTGTCTAGTTCGTCTGATTGGTATTGCTAGTGAAGGGATGATAGCAAAGAGTTCCGAAGAACATTTCCCGTGGAAGTATCGATAGAAAAGTGAAAGGTCGCCTACCTTTCTACGGTGTTCCAATGGCAATGAATTCCAGAGCCTAGCCGTTCTATGGATGAAGGAGTCTTGAAAAAGTGCTGTTCGACATCTTTCGAGGTTGACAACGCAAGGATATGCTGACTGGGCTTGTCTAGTTCGTCTGATTGGTATTGCTAGTGAAGGGATGATAGCAGAGAGTTCCGAAGAACATTTCCCGTGGAAGTATCGATAGAAAAGTGAAAGGTCGCCGACATTTCTACGGTGTTCCAATGATGTCAAAGAGTGAGTGAGTGTGGCGTCACTCACCAGGCGAATGGCTCTTCTCTGGATGGAATCTAAGAGCATCAGCGTATGTTTTGGTTCTGAACCCCATATATGGGAACAGTATTCTAAAACAGGCCGTATCTGCGCTTTGTAGATCATGAGAAGCTGTTTAGGTGTAAAGTAGCTTTTCGCACGGAACAGGAATCCGAGTTTTTGTGAAGCTGCTTTTGCGATGGATCTGACATGATTATCCCATGAAAGAGTGTTGCTGATGGAAATACCGAGCATAGATATGGCGGGCTTGTCTAGTTCGTCTGATTGGTATTGCTAGTGAAGGGATGATAGCAGAGAGTTCCGAAGAATATTTCCCGTGGAAGTATCGATAGATATTACGATATCGGGCATACTGAGTTCCGCCTCACTAGAGGAAATACAGGTTTTGGTGGCGTTGAATTCAGCTAGGTTATTGTTTCCCCAGGCTATGATTTCAGCAAGATCTTCATTGACAGCATTGACCTGCCTGCGCCGTGAGTTCTTAGTTTCCTGGGAAGAAATGGGAATTCTGGAAGAGAACGCAGTATGTAGGGTACTATCATCTGCATAGCTGTGGATGGGGCAAGTTGTTACTCCCAACAGATCATTGATATGGAGAAGGAATAATGTTGGTGCCAAAATTGATCCTTGTGGAACGCCGGAATTGATGCCAATGGTATCAGACGATACACCGTCCACCACCACGTGAAGCGATCTGCCTGAAAGAAAACTCGATGAGAGATGACATAGCTGAGGTGGTACGCCGTATGATGGTAGTTTGTGGAGGAGTCCTTCGTGCCAAACACGGTCGAATGCTTTCGATAAGTCCAACGCGACAGCTAGAGATTCCCCGTGTTTTTCTAATGAAGCTTGCCATAAATGGGTGACGTAGGCAAGTAGATCTCCAGTAGATCTTCGGTTCGAAAACCCCTCTTGGAGTTGGAGCCGCTGTTTTCAGGAGAAAACCGAAGAAGGAAATCTCTGTCAATCTCGGTAAGCATGCTACAATCTGTCAGGCAGAGGTCTTCGCAATTGAATTGTGTGCTAGAGAGTTGACGAATGGACCTCTAGTAAACAAAAACATCAGTATTGCATCAGACAGTCATGCAGGCTGCTCTTAAAGCACTGAGCTCCAGCAAGATAAATTCCAAGCCTGTATGGAGCTGTATTGAATCTTCAGAATGCCTGGGTGGAAAAAACAGAGTTACTTTGCTGTGGGTGCCTGGACACCAGGGGGTGAAGGGCAATGGGAAAGCTGACATCTTCGCCAAACAGGAAACCGAATCTGTGACCTAAGGACCAGAAACATACTTTGGGATCACCGCAAGTGCGGCCAAAACGACTATGTCGGACTGGGCGGAGGAAAAAAGACTCAAGTACTGGTCCGAATTACCAGGATCAACCCATTCGAATGCGTTTTTGCCTAAACCATCGAAAAACATAACCAGGCAGATCCTAGAATGGAGCAGAATCTGACCGGACTGCTTACATGCCACTGTCGTCTAAGATCCCACCTGGGAAGGATGGGTCTGAAGCAACAAACGGCTGCTGTGTGGAAGACGAAACGGTTGGATACATATTATATTCATGCTGTTGCTTAGAGACTGAGGTTCGACATATTTGGCTTTACGAATTCAGAACCTATCGATTTCAGACAAATCTCACCTAATTCAACCATGAACTTTGTGAAAAGATGTGGATTGTACAATGAACTGTAACCTCTAGGTGCGAGCCATAATAGACTCATCTGGAGTCGCAGTGGAGGGGCGGTATTCGACCCACTCACTTGGAACCTGACCCAACCTAACCTAGTGTTGAAAGAGTCACTTTACCCCACTAAAAAATTTCAACACCGAAATGAGTGCGGAAAGATGAGTTGAGTGGGTTTTTTCCGTACGCTAGTATGAAAAATAGTTTACCCAACACGTGCGTGAAGTGACTTTTGTGCACTCGATTGCTGGCGGAACTTTGCTAAGCGTCGTTCAGCCATCTGCAATCGCGTGCGGTGAAGCATCTCTCTCCGCACTTGTTAGGTAAACTACTATTTCCATTCATCTTCAGCATATTCAGTTTTTTCTTGTTACATGATGGAAGATAATTGAACAACGAGAAAAATGAAAAATTGTCAAGTTATAAATATAAAAGTGGATCTAATGGTATTTCGTATATGGGATTTCGGAAACCCATTGATGATGGCTGAAACTGGGTTGAAACTCATTCGAACCACTTTGTATAACACATGGTTTTAATCAGAATGAAAAAATCATATTCTTTGAACACATGATAGACTTCTATATACCGGGTGACCCGGAACCAATTTACCTCCCTGTATCTTCGTTGATATTTTGTATGGATGTTTCAAATTCGGTACTTCGATGTGATGTTATGTGTACGAGAGTTGAATAAAGTTGAGAACTTTGAAAAGAAACTCACGAGAGATTTAAAAATGGACTGTCGCTTAAATTGGAAGTTGAAATTTCATTATGCGAGCCTTTAAAATCCTTACCTCGATTAATCTGTTCGTCTTGACTCTCTTATTATGCTTCCTGCTGGCCAGCCATCTAGATGCACATTCTGATTCTGGATCTGGGATTGTCAGTTGCACTTTTTAGGAAAGGTAATTGTATGTATGAACTAGGAAAAAGGTACACACACCACGTGAACGTCTTGGTGCCAAAACTGAGTCTCTGGTCTTGACCACGGAGGTCGCGCTGAGTGGATTTTAAAGGCGTTCTTCGCGGCAAAATGTTATACCGGGGAAGGTCCAGAAATAACTTATTTTGGGTTGATTAACAAATTTTATAGAGATTATACTTAATGATTAAATGCTTATTACTAACATATATACACGTACAATTTAGCAAGTATCAATCCAAATATGTCACTTCCGGTTTGACTGGAAGCGCATCCAATTTATATATTTCGAATAGGAAGTATTATTTTTTTTTGTAAATTACAATTCGGTATAGAATCACCTTCACAATGACATATCACAATCATACTTTCAATTCACAATCTGCTGGTATAATTTCCATTTTATAAAAAAAATACTTTTTGTGTTCCTCTCGTAACGAAACATTTTCATGAAAGTATGCTGTGGAAGATTGAATTATTGTTGCTTACATGATATTGTTCAATCTTCCACAGCATACTTTCATAAAAATGTTCCGTTACGAGGGGAACACAAAAATAATTTTTTTTTATAAAATGTCAATTATACCAGCAGATTGTGAATTGAAAGTATGATTGTGATATGTCATTGTGAAGGTTATTCTATACCGAATTGTGATTTTCGAAAAAAAATAATACTGCCTATTCGAAATATAAAAATTGGATGCGCTTCCGGTCAAACAGGAAGTGACATATTTGGATTGATACTCGCTAAATTGTACATTCATAACATCAAATCGAAGTATCGAATTTGAAACATCCATACATTATAACAACGAAGATACAGGGGGGTAAATTGGTTCCGGGTCACCCGGTATATTAATAAAGGACGATGGATCTACAAATATATGAAACGTTCGCGGATCTTTATCACTACGATGAAACGTATCAGAAGTTGCTATAGAGATTTGCCAAGAATCAACTCTTCTTAGACATAACAGAAATAATAATGAATGCATGAATAATATTGACAATGTTCGAGAGTACTTGAAATGACCCTCTGCATCCGCATTTTTTTCCTATTCAACCGTTTTCGAGATATTCATGCCTAACCTAATCTTTGGTCACACTGTATATCAATATTGTTACGTTTTTCGGGTGCAGAAGCGAACACGACACTATTTATTTTCGAACTGATTTATTTTTAACTGAAGAAACACTCATTTATATCGAGCTTATAACTACTATTTATGTAAAACGATTCATATCACGCGGTATATGATTGTCTTTCTGACACTAGCTGCTTGACTGACTGACTGCAGTTGTTCGGCCGTCCTTATATATTATTATGAGATCCCTTGGTAGGCTTTGCTTCTCGAACGTTGTCGAATGATCTTCCGTAAGTACCTTTCTTTTTGTTATAGAAGCTTCTTAGAACGGCACTGGGACGAAATAGCGCAGGACAAAATAGCGCGGACAAAAGAGCGCAGGACAAAATAGCGCAGGGACGAAATAGCGCAGAGACGAAATAGCGCAGGGTCATAATAGCGCAGAGACGAAATAGCGCAGAGACAAAATTGCGCGCGAAAATGGAGTGCAGGATCTATGATTAGGTTTGTTCGTTTGTTAGAGTAAAGACTCATTCTTCAAATACAAGGTGTTTCAAAATGAGTCTATACCCTAGCAAACAAACTAACCTAATCATAGGTCTACTTTAACAATCCAACGGCATACCTAGTATTAAGTTACTTCGTTTGTAAGGGTAGTCTCCTTTTGAAACATCTAGTATTTGAAGAAATAGTCTATGCCCTGACAAACGAATTAACGTAATCATAGATGATGCACTACGTTTTTGCGCTCAAATTTGTCTCTGCGCTATTTCGTCTCTGCGCTATTTTGTCTCTGCGCTATTTTGTCTCTGCGCTATTATGTCCCTGCGCTATTATGACCCTGCGCTATTATGTCCCTGCGCTATTTTGTCCGCGCTATTTCGTCCTGCGCTATTTTGTCCTGCGCTATTTCGTCCCAGTGCCTCTTAGAACAATCTCTCTCTCTCTCTTATTATTCCATCGATTGTTTCCAGAACAATCCAGGATATTCTGTCACGTTATTTGTCACCGCGGCATATATTGAGTGGTCGGAAATATGCTGGTGCATGTAGGAATCATTGGGAGGTTGGAGAACAATCTGGGATGCGTGTTAAAGGATTATCGTTGTACTCCTGTCTCACTGATGATGTTTCTAGAGCCCCTCTACAACGTGCAATATGGTAGAAATAGCATGGCACTGTCTTCTCTCTTGGAGTTCCTTTAGAGTACCAGCAGCATACCAGAATTTCAACTCCGGTGAATCTGAATACAACCTCCAGCATGTTCCTTACAACTCTCCAATTCAAGCCATCCAGACCACACGCCAGCTTTGGAACAGTTATCTTCTGTATGTCCTTCTCAAGTATGGCACTTCGCAAGTCGACTAGTGTCTTCCACTTGTAAATGGGTTTCTCAGAAGATCTTCCTTTCGTTATAAGATGAAACAGTGACCTTTTTCCTTCTTCCATTTCTATTGCTCGACCGACGGAGGGACCCTGTTGATGAAGCTCCTCTAACTTCCCGAATTTCCTCATGAACTTGTTGGCTATTCCTTGAGACATATGAAGATCCTCGGCGACGCAGTGAGCTAGTGCGTATTCTACAGAAGTGGCAAAAAGGTCGCGGAGCTCTTCCTTGGTGACGCCGAACCTTGCTTTTGATGAACCACTGTATGTCCCAATGAATTCGTCAAATGTCAGCTCCTTTTCTTCCGGACATACTTGTTGAACTTGTGTTCCCTCGAACGGTGCAAGTCTGTTGAAATGAACAACTCTTGGTTTGCCACTGGGTTCTTTACTGATGCGGTAGATGACATCTTTGATCTTCTTGACGGTATGAGGTCCTTCCCAAGATCTCTATAGTTTTGGACAAATACATCGTTCCTTTTGTGGATTGTACAACCACACCAGGTCTTCTTTTGCGTATCCTGAGATTAGAACGAACCAATTCGTGAATATCGTTCACCTTTTTCATTAGATTCGTAACGCAATCTTTCCCCACTATGTCCTCACCAGGTCTACATATGAAGACCAAGTCACATGGAAGCGTCATCTCTCGTCCAAATAGAACCTTCGCCAGAGTCTGTCCTATAGATTTCTGTACTGCAGATCTGTAGGCCATCAAGAAGGAAGGGATATGTTGATCCCAGTCTTGTTGGTGTTGATCTACGACTCTGCAGAGATACCTCCCTATGGTTCGGTTCATTCGCTCCACCATGCCATCTGACTGTGAATGCAATGGAGTTGATTCTTAACTTCTCGCTCATATGCTTAAACACTTCACTCTCGAAGTTCCGGCCCTGATCAGAGTGAAGTTTCAATGGCAACCCAAAATGACTGATGGAACGGCCCCGCAATATCCATGGCAATCCTCTTGAAAGGGCTCCCAACATTGTACTGTCTCATGGGTGCCTTTGGTTTACGATGAGGCCCATTGCTGGCAAAGCACACGGTGCATTTACGGCACCACTCCCTGACGTCGTCACTGCAGTTCACCCAGTAGAACCGCTTTCGTACCCGCTGCAGTGTCTTCTTCACTCCTAGATGTACTCCTGAAGTTCCATCATGTTCATATCCGAGTACTTCCGACACTCGTCTCCTAGGAATGACCAACTGCATCCGATTATCCGACCCATCATCGCTTTCGAGATTCCTCTTGAACAGGTCATCTTCTAATACCAAGGAGTCCCACTGATTCCAGTACGCCTTCAAAGTCTGTGAAGTTCTGGGTCCTTTCCTTGCTCTTGCTTGATTGCCGCAGGTAACCAATCTTCATTGACAACGTTGGTTCTGCAGAGGGCTGCTTCCTTATCCTTCAAACTACTACAATGTGAGCACTCAGGTGGACATGGCCTTCTGGACAATGCATCTGCATTCTTATGGCTCGTCCCCACTCGGTGTGCTATCTCGAAGTCATATTCCTGGAGCCTCTCGATCCAATGAGCTACTTGGCCTTCGGGGTTCTTAAAATTCAGGAGCCACTTCAATGCAGCGTGGTATGACCTGAGTAGGAATTTTTGTCCATAGAGGTACTTATAGAAATGCTACACTGATTTCACCATGGCCAATAGTTCCCTCCTAGTAACGCAGTAGTTTCGTTCTGCCTTCGATAGCACCTTGCTGAAGTAACCGATATTACTGGCATCTGTGTCAAGAATGAATCGTCCTTGTGGAAGTTGATACCCAAGAATCGGTGTCGTGGTGAAGCGTTCCATCCGAGCATCAAAGGCGGCCTGGCATTCTGGATCCCAGTGGAAGGGGCATGCTTCCTTGGTGAGACGAGTCAGAGGCTTTGCGATATCCGGAAATATTCGAACGTAACGTCGATAATAAGTACAGAGTCCAAGGAAGCTCCTGAGTTGATGCTTATCATTTGGTACTGGCCATTGCTTCACTGCTCGTACCTTCTCAGGGTCGACTTCCACACCCTGCCTTCCTACGACGTGTCTCAAGTAGTTAACCCGTTTCTGCAGCAGATGACATTTCTTCAGATTGAGTGTGAGGTTTGCAGCCTGAAATCTCTTGAAAACTTCCTCTAGGTTAGCCAGATGTTCTTCAAAAGTTCCACCGATCACGATGATGCCATCCAAATAAACCAGGCATGTCTTCCAGGAGAGTCCCCTCAACACATTCTTCATGATTCGTTCGAAGGTGGCCGGAGCATTGCAGAGTCCGAAAGGCATAACCTTGAATTGCCATAATCCAGTGCCGATCGTGAAAGCTGTCTTTTCCTTATCTGCCGGATCCATTTGAACCTGCCAATATCCACTTTTCAGGTCCAGAGTGGATAAAAGATTCGATTTCGCCAACGCGTCGAGTGTGTCGTCAATTCGAGGCAAAGGATAGCTGTTCTTCTTCGTCACGTTATTCAATCGGCGATAGTCCACGCAGAAACAAGTGTTTCCATCTTTATTCTTCACTAGTACCACCGGTGAAGCCCAAGGACTATTGGATGGCTCGATTACCTCGTCTTTGTTCCATATACTGGATGTTTTTTTCTGCAATTTCTCTCTTGGCCTGTGGTAATCTTCGGGCTGGTTGACGAATCGGTCTGGTATTCCCCGTATCGATTTTGTGACTGACGATGTTGGTTCTACCTGTTTTCCCATTAGCAGGTATGAAAATGGATCTATACCTTTGCAGTAACTCGGTTAACTTCTTCTTCTGTCGGTTGTTGAGTGAGTCGCTTGCAGCAGGGACGAGTTCTTCATACTTGCCGGCCCCATCAGTGGTTGCTGTCACCTGGTGGATTATGGAGGCTGCCAGAACACAGGTTTCAACCTTCGTTCCTTTGCCAATCGTCACAGGGTAATTATTTATGTTGATAAATCGAACAGGTACATGGTCTGCTGACAGTAAAGCCTTTCCAACTGAGATTCCTCGTCATGGTTCCTTGTTCCAATGTACCCTCAATTCGTGCTGTTACAATGGTCTCGCCCCGTTTCGGTAACAGGACGTCCTTTTCTAACGTTACCCCTGCCGCTACCTCCACCCGTGGATGTAAGAAGATCTCTTCGGCACCCACCTTCAGTGTTCGGCTTCTAAAGTCCAGATGAATTCCCTGCGCACCCATGATGTCCATTCCCAGAATAACATCTTCTTCAATATCAGCCATGATAGCTCGATGTGAAAATTTGATGGTACCAATCGTTATATCCACATCGATTTCTCCATAGACGGTGGCAGCTTCGCCCGTTGCAGTTCGCAGATGCCATCTAGAGTTCACAATCTTCTTTCTTGGAGACACCAGGAGTATACGCCGTAGAATCGTTTTCGATGCACCAGTGTCCACCAACAGTGCATATTTCTTTTTGTTAATCTCGCCGTCCACGTGGACGCTGCTGTTATGAGGCAGTAGAGATGCCACGGATATAAAGAGATCTTCAGAATGACGGGTCGAAACTGGTTTCTTGTGATCGGCCCACTTCAGTTTTTGTGCATTCGTTCGAACTGGTCTCTTTTTATCATTCAAGAGGCCCTTGATGGCGTTAATCAAGGCTTCATTTGAAACTTGCCTGTGGCTCTCGGCTATGTTCTCGCTGTGATTCATAGCACGTACCTTCGCGAATCCTCGGGAAGTTTCTGCTCCGGCCTCGATCTCAAGCGTAGCTGCCAGAGCACTGGCGAGGTCTTTTGGTCGAGTGAGGCGAACTGCTTTCTGCATTTCAATATCTCGTAGTCCATCTACGAATGTTTGAACAGCTGAGCATTCCATTAGAGATTCCGGAGCTGATGGATATGCACAATGAACCAATCGTGCAACGTCCACTTCGAATTCTTGCAGGCTCTCGTTGACTCTCTGTCGAAGGCTCTCCATTTGTGATTGAAACACTTGCTGAAGATGTTCGTGACCATACCGCATTTCGAGGCGTTTGACGAGATGATCGTAGCTATCGGTTTCTACTTCCGGAGAGCTACTGCAAGAGCTACCACTTTGTCCTTTGATGTCCACCCATTGGCTTTGGAAGCTGCTTCGAACTGCTTCAGATAGTTTGACCATGATGATTTTTCGTCAAATGTAGGCGGCTTCTCTCGATTGGTAGTAGTCACTGCATCTGGCCCTACTGTGGTTTCAATCATGAGTCGCTGACCATTTCCAGACTTATCCAGCACAGTCATTCTTTCTATTTCGAGCTGCAGCTTCTTCTTCATTTCTTCTATCTGAGTGGTGAATTGGGTTGAGACCTGAGCTATAATCTTGTCCTGCTGAGACGCGATATGTTATTGCTGAGCAACGATCTGTTCCTGCTGAGCAGCGATCTGAGTCAGAACCTCTTCCCGATGTGTTGATATCTGAATCAATACTTCTTCTCGTTGGGCAGATATCTGAGAGAAAATCTGATCTTGCTGAGCAGAAAACTGAGCAAGTACCTCTTTCTGAGCTCATATCTCTTTCTTTTGAACCGATATCTGATCCAATACCTCCTGCTGTTGGGCTGAGATAGGCGATGCGATCTGATTTTGCTGAGCAGTAATTTGTGCCAGAACTTCTTCTCGCTGGGTTGCCATCTGGTCAGAAATATCCTGTCGCTGAGCCGCAATCTGGTCCTTGATCTTCCCCTGCTGAGCCACCATCTGGTCCATGATCTTCTCCTGCTGAGCCACCATCTACTCGTATAGTAGAAGCGAACACGACACTATTTATCATCACAATATCTTCCTCACTAGTTTCAGTGAAATTTTATTTGATTTGATTATTTATTTCAAGCCTTCTCCGAGGCCTCACTTTCCAAATTGAGTAACCCATTAGCGGGATATTGAGGCGATTCGACAGATTCATACTCTTTACAGAATGTTTCCAATTTCTAATCAACAAAGTTCTAGAAATTATGAGAAAAAAAATCAGGAAAAAGTGTTGATACTTCATGCACATTCGCTTGTCTCATACAGGTGCAACTACCACACGTATTCTTCTATCGGCCCAGCGACTAATGAATTGATGTGCACTTTCGAAACATCATCGAAAAGGCAAAACCACCAATTAATATTTTTTGTTGGAATTTGTAACTATTCCATTTTATTCGCTCTTTAATTGTCGATGTG
The DNA here is from genome assembly GCA_918026855.4 of Phaedon cochleariae. NCBI lineage: Eukaryota > Metazoa > Arthropoda > Insecta > Coleoptera > Chrysomelidae > Phaedon > Phaedon cochleariae. The sequence goes on from OU896708.1 coordinate 40,674,952, forward strand.
GGAGAATGCACACCACTATAATTCGATGATTATAATTGCTCGAAATTGAAGAGTATCTTTAATAATAGGTTATGTGTGGAACAATTTCGATGGATACCTTTTTGGTGCTTAGCATTCGAGATCGGTTCATGTGGAAAATCATAAAGAGAACTGAAATAGAGCCTATATGATGTTTGGAAGATGAATTATTGAAATGTGTTATTCGATCTCGAATATTACAAGTAGGTCCTTATTGTATACATATTATTCTATAGCAAGTATCATGATGATAAATATAATAATTTATTTCCTAGTATATACACCTCAGGACAAGATTCGAAGGCGAGGATTATAGATACGCCAAAAGAATACCTATCAGCTGTAATTTCTCTACGATAATCAGAGGAAAATTTTAAGTTTAAAGTAACTTTAGACAAAATATTGCTATCGTATTCTTATTGATTCCTCGAATTTTTCATATGTAATACCACAAGTGATAATATTTTGCCGGAAATATTCGGTGATTGTTACGACTGCTTGTTCCCTAGCAATTCTGCAAATGACATTGTCATGAAAACTACGAGCCGTAGGCGAGTAGTTTTCGATCAATGTCATGAGTGAAATTGAAGCAGCAAGCTGGAGTATGTCAATCGACGAATATTTCCAGGAAAAATAGTATCACGAGTTGTATTTGTATAACTATTTCATGAATGAATGAGACAATATATATAAGAAATAGGAAACATAATTTAAGTATATTCCGACTTAAACTGCGAAGAAGAACATAATGATAGTAATGAAATACACAATTCAATTTCTCAGAAATTAACTACCTACTGATATTTATTCACAATGTGGAATGTAAAATTTTGATAAACAGTATTTTTATTATTATCTTGGAGATGGTTGGTTTTATAGCTGTACTGATTTCGGTACCCCTCATATTACTCACTAAACGTGAATGATGTACTGAATTGAGCTGTAAATATGGCTTTAGCAATTGGGCATTTGCATGGCCAGTAATCTTGATGAGTTCTTGTTCATTCACTCCATTTTTTGCCAGTGAGTCACAGTGGAGAATCTATGGGAATGATTGGTAATTTTTAATTTTTTGTATCAAGGCATATCTTTTATCCCCAAAGGCATATTCTTGAACCATACTTCATGTTTCCAATTAGGATTGACGGTAAGGAATAGTCTATCAGTTTTTATGGAGACCCCCTCTTTTCAATCATCTGTTTAATTAGGCGAACTGGGCATAAACTCGTATTTTCATAGGTTGGTATCAACCATTTGCCATCTGTACAATTTTGGGCCCCACCTTGTCTTGTTTTTGAGAAAAATGCATTGTATTCTACTATTTCAGTAGAATTACCTTCATTATCAGTTTTCCACTTGAAGTATGTTATCTATCTTACAATTTGCTGCTTCATTTCCCTTCCACGCTAATGCGAACGCACATATATGGAATACCTAAAATTAATAATTATTTTAGATAAGATATCTGACTTTGTATAGAGGAACTGCTATCCAATTCAAACAAAATAAATTGACCTTACGCGACATGAAATAATGAAAAAAAAAAGGTATTGTCCCAAGGGGATCGAACTAACAACCTTTGTATCTACGTATTGAAGTCTTTTTATTGTCCACATAATATATCACATTACAACACAAAATTACATTTCACATTCAGGAAAGCAGGTCATCTTGTTAGAGGTCAGAGCTCTGTGATGGGTCCTTTGGGTGGTGCAGAGATGGTTTCATATACCTATTAAACATAATTATACGGATAACAAGGATCTCCAAGTGAAGCCAAAAAATGAAATAAATGTTAGTCTGCGAGTGAAACTGTATTACAGCGCATGCGTCATCTAAGAATAAGAAAAGACATTAGTTTTCAAAATTCCCTTCAGCAGGCGATGGCTTTGTAATGAACATATGATTATTATATAAACTTTCTTGAAATGTTCGACAACCTAAAATTCAATGTTTATATTTTGTTATCTGAATCTGAAGCCTCAGACAAAAAATCATGACCGAGACTTCACTGGAATTCATATTTGCGAAGTTTTGGTGGTTTTGATGAAGCAAACAGCTTTAATTCGCGGTTTTTGAAACGAGTTTGCTGAAGGTTTTTGTCTCAGAATACTTCCAAGTGCAAGACATCATAAACATACATACAAATTATACGGAATGTGGCATTACAAAACTTGGGGAGCCCATTTACAAATATATATGCATGTCTGTAGCAGACACTTTTTAGAAACAGATTATGAAGGTAATTTCTTTCATTTTGAGAAAATATCTTTTCAGTGTTCTATGTAATGTGATTTTCTTTCAAGTTTCAAAGGAATTCAGATACAATTGCAGAAATAGGTACATTTTCTGTGAGGCAGATTGAATACCTTCACAGAATTCACCAATTACAATGCATCAAAATGTAAAACCTGTGATCAATGGATATGAATGGGAAAGAGGAAGGGCACTTTGATACAAAATTTGAATATGTCTCTAATCATTCTTCAGCTATATCAACCAAATCATCCTCAGTGAGAGGATCAAATGAATCTGATAATGACAATGGAAGGATAGAACTCACTTACCAGAGTGCTGATGCAACTTCCACCAGGACTGATCATTTTTGTGAAAGTGCCTATGATGTTCCCATAGAATAGACAAGTCCAATTTTAGTAGCCAATCTAATGATTTTTTTCTCACTTTTTCTGTAATAATTGAAAATTTAATGAGTACCTACTCCATTTTGCTCTATTTCAACATATAAACCAGAATATGTGAATAATTTGAAGCTTGTTATTCTATACAAGGAATAAGAATAGGATGATTATGAAATAACTTCATTATTCTCCATCTCAAGACCCTGCTCAAGTGTGATTTTGACAGTAATGGAATCTTTTCAAATGTTGTTCTTCCTGCTTCATTGTAGACATATATGTATGGCAGTTAATTTGTTATCTGGAAAACAAATATCAGTTACCTATTTATGTGAGTAAGAAATTATATATGCCGGACTTTCTTCACCACTTGCTTGGGTGTGAGCTTCACAACTGAATTCTTCCAGTTCTGCAATTCTTTATGCCTACCTAAAAATGTGCTTGAAATTTCTGTAAGCAGAAGGATCAATCAAGCATAATTGACTTCATGAGGCTTCAGCATAGATAAACCAAAGTTTCTCTATGAGCTTAGAGTTTCAAAGCAGCAGAAGTTTGTACAACCATCAGCTCAAAGATCTCAAGTTCTGTATACTTTTCACTTCAACAAATTAACATTATTTCTTGCTTTGTATACCTGTTCGTCTTCTACCATCGGCCGATTTTCAAAAGCACTCAAATCGCTGAAATTTCGGAACAAAAATGATTGGAATCGAATGTGGAATGTGGCTCTCATTGTTTTCCCCATTCCACGGACAGCTTTGACATCAATATCAATGCTTTGACGTACTTTTCCTGCTACCGGAAAAATTTTCGCGGAGGAATATTATTTTCAGAGGCATCGGTAAACTTCAACAACATAATAATATATGAATAAAATTTGAATGAAATTCATCCTCCATTTTAACTCGTGAATTTGACAAATCCCGCGCATGCGCAAATAGGTATTTCCACCCGCAGACTGTCATTTGTTTCCTCAAAACTGGCCGTATATGTTTAGTAGGTATATGGGTGACTTGTGTTGGCCAGGGAATGTGAGTGTATTTGTGAAGTGTTATGGTCTCAGAGGCCTATCTCCTGGGACCAAGCCCTTTATACAGGGTGGGCCACCAGTAACGCCTCGGTCTCTAGAAGGCTAACCACTTATTTTCTTGGAATTCTTCCTCTCTAGGAAGTTGCATGTCAACATAGGCTACCATTTAAAATTATTTCGAAATATACAGGGTGTCCCCAAAACCCATAAAACACTGAAGTTGAACTTTTTTCTATCGAACACCCTATATATTATTTCATTTTGAGATTCTCCCTGGTGAGCTGATTTCAACGACCCATCATACTTGGGGTCTAGCAGTTATAATTACTGAAATATAGGGTGTGAAAAATCGAGATTTTCCAAGTTTAAGAATTTTTTGTGTCGAAACTATTCATAATTGGTCAAAACGGCTTACATGTCCCTATCTCAACTTTTGATTAACTATCTACTGATATTTAATTGGGACATACACCGGGTGATCAAGATTCTGAATTCTGCACCACCCTGTATTTGTTCCAATTAAATGTCAGTAGATAGTTGATCAAAAGTTGAGATAGGGACATGTGAGCCGTTTTGACCAATTATGAATGGTTTAGACACAAAAAATTCTTGAACTTGGAAAATCTCGATTTCTCACACCCTATATCTCAGTAATTATAACTGCTAGACCCCAAGTATGATGGATTGTTGAAATCAGCCCACCAGGGAGAATCTCAAAATGAAATAATATATAGGGTGTTCGATTAAAAAAACTTCAACTTCAGTGTTTTATGATTTTTGGGGACATCCTGTATGTTTCAAAATAATTTCAAATAGTAGCCTATGTTGACATGCAACTTCCTAGAGAGGAAGAATTCCAAGAAGATAAGTGGTTAGCCTTCTTGAGACCGAGGCGTTACTGGTGGCTCACCCTGTATAGGTGATCTCACTGAGGTTACCCAAGAGGGTTGGGAGAGCTAATCAATCGCTATCAGTGGTGGGTGGTTTGAAGGGGATGGAGGAAAATGGAATATTAAAAATAAAAACCTCCTCGTGGCTGTGGACCAGACATCGGGCGAGGGAGCACGCGCGCTACTGACCGAATTTAGTGTCAGATCGTCACTGTGGGTGGGATCTGACACTATTTTTTGTCATGCCTCGGGAAATTGTGCAGTCTAGATCTTCTCCGGAGCCACACTTTTGCTGCGATGCTCCGGGGAAATTCCCAACTATAGATTTCCAGGATCTGCAAAAACATCAGTTGATATATATATCAGCCCGTGTTTTTTATATATGTTGTGGTGCTGTCTGGTTTGTGTTATATTCCAGCGATGTGATATTTGTAAAACTTGTTGGCCGTTTTAATTATGTCTCTAATTCTTGACAAATTACCAGATATCTCGTGAAGATCTGCCACTCGCGAGTATCGATCACCGTTGGCGATTATACGGAGTACTTTGTTCTGGAGTACCTGCAATCTATTCATGTGCGTTGGTGGGATGCTGCAGAACACGCGAGTTATGTAGCGATCGTTCCCATGGATTTGCCGTTCCCATAGAAAACGCTGATGTAGCTTCGCTGATCAAGCTGTATTCCAGGAAAGCTCTCAATTCGAGCCTCTGAGAGCGAATCTAGTTCTCACCTTTTATTCATTCTATTTGTAACTCTTGTCAGAGACAGTCGATCTGTATTTTGTAAAACAAATAAATCTTTTTTAAAAAGACGTTCGCTCGTTCAAAGTATTTAACTGGCGCAGTCGGTAGGATTTGTGCAGTGCGTTAAAGAAAAAACACTTTTTCGCGTCGTGGAGTTTCAACCCCTTGAGCACAAATTCGAACAAAATCCATCGAGGATTACCTACCCGGACGAGCAGACGAGCAGTCGACCCAAACCTCTAGAAAGCTACGTAGAATCAACGAAGAAGGAACTGGAGACTACACGGATTTGGATTATCTAAAACTTGTAAGTGCCAAATATTCCTTCTTGCCTTCATTGAACCCTCTGAATAAGGACTTCGGTGAAGATATTTTAGTGCTGTTCATTGAGAACGAACCGATGTCTATGCTAGACAAATAGTTTTAGGATTTTTCTCAAATATAAATAAATATTCGAAAAATTTATGAGTGAAATTGATAATATCTCGGATAGGCTGAGTAGTTTATCTTTTGAAAGGAATTCAACTAACAGTGAATCAAATTTTAGAGAGGCAAATTTGTTAGCATCCACTATGTCTCCACCAGTAGTAACACAAGCACAACCTGTTCAAATGAACTGGAATCTTTTCAAATCCAGACTTAATAATCTCAAACAATTCGATGGCGATAGTGACGCATTGAATAAGTTTATCGATAGGTGTGATACTTTAGTCAGTGCCTATGAAGTCTTCAATGATCAATCATTGAATGATCATGTTCTTGAATGTATTCAAGAAAAATTGATAGGGAAAGCCGAATATATGGTAGGAAACAGGGCCGAACTCAATTCTTGGGCCGCACTAAAAAACGCTTTGAAACAATGCTTTTCAGACCGTAGAGACCTAGACTGTCTAGTTCAGGAATTAACTAGAAGTCGACCGCATAAAGGAGAAGACTTACTTAGTTTTGGAACTAGGCTTCAATTATTGAGAAGCAATGTCGCACAACGTATAAGTAACGATACGAATTTAGCTCGAGATGAAAAAACTTATCAAATTTCTCACTACGATAAAGTTGCACTAAGTACATTTATTGCAGGATGCACTGGCATCTTGAGGAACAACATGCATCTGAAAAAACCCGCTTCCTTAGAAGATGCAATGGCATACGTAAATGAATATGAAAATTTTGAAAATATGTATGGTAGTTTTCAGAATAATTTCAGGCCAAAATTCAATAATCCAGGAATTAGACAAGTAAACACTCCTAACGTTCAAACAAATAACGTCCAATCGCAAAGACCCAATTATTTTCAAAGACCATTCCAAAGTAACACATATTATTCAGATCCCAAATTTTCACCGAGACCTATTTGGCCCAGCCAACCAGTGAATGTAAATCCGAGGCCACAACCCCCTCAAAGATTCCCAACTAATATAGAAGTTTTCGGACCTCCCCGAAACGTATTCAAACCGAACCAAATTCCGGCAACGCAATTACCAAAACCAGAGCCTATGTCAACAACCTCTAGAAATCCTACTAGAATGTCACATCAATCTTTTCCACAGCATGTTCAACAGGCCAGACCAAATTTTAATAATCAATACTCAAATAACTTTAGGAATAATCAAAGATTTTTCCAATCAAATCAAAAACCTAATTTTGTATCTGAAGAATTATTTTCGAATGAATACGAAGAACCATTCTCTGATCAGAATCAAATGTTTAACGAAAATTCTAGTTGCGCCGAAGCCGCGTACTATCCCGAATGCGACTACCCTGATCAAAATTCGTATGTTGAACAAAATTTCGATAACCAGCCACTTTACCCTCAAGACCAATACACTGACGATTCAAACCCCGACGAAACTGGAAATTTTCATCCAACCAGCCAAAAGGACCTATTGACTTAACCGAAATAAATCTTTCTAGCAACAATTCTCTCCCTTACGTTGAAATTAAACATCCAAAAATAAAACTACTAATAGACACAGGGAGTGCTAAATCGATAATCAAACCCTCAATAATCGAGAAATTTTATCCCCACAAAATTTTTCAGTCTGATACAATAATCAAAACGGCTATAGGTAGTCAAAATACAAGATACCAAGCATTAGTTCCGGCATTTCCAGAATTTAATACGAGCTATGAAATCAATTTCATTCTGTTCGATTTCCATGATTATTTTGACGGAGTATTGGGACTGACAGACTTGATAAATATGAATTTGAATATTGATTTGACTAATGCAAGGTTGGTAGGAAATCATACGAATATTCCATTTAAATTTAGACAACCTACGGACACTAAATTCTCATTTTCAATTAATCCTCAAGAAAAAACTATTAAAAATATACCAGTTAATATATACGAGGGAGAAATAATGACAATAGAAGGTACAATTAATAAGTTATTCATTCCACAAGTAGTGACAATCTCTAAAATGGGGTACGCCCCAATAGAAATACAAAATCCCACTAATGAAACAATTTCCGTAACATTGCGAGAACCTATTCCTGTCAAACAATTCGGCTCATCATTGTACGAAATATATACACTCGATTCTTTTACCATTCCGGACAAAGACACTCCAAATTCAAATATAGACCACTCCCAAATTTCAGACTTAATACGCACAGACCACATGAACTCAGAGGAAAAATCTGCAATACTCAAGATCTGTAACGAATTTTCCGAAATCTTCTTCAAACCCGATTTGACATTTACCTCCAAAATTAAACACGAGATTAAGACTGTTGACGAAATACCTGTCCACACGAAATCCTATAGGTATCCCTATATACATAAAGAGGAAGTACAACGTCAAATTAACGACATGCTTGAGAAAAATATAATAAGACCGAGCTGTAGCCCCTGGTCTTCCCCAATTTGGATTGTCCCGAAGAAACTAGATTCTTCCGGGAAGACTAAATGGCGGATAGTTGTGGATTACCGGAAAATCAATGAAAAAACAATTGGTGACTGGTACCCACTCCCTAATATCAATGACATTTTAGACAAACTTGGTAGAGCTCAATATTTCACGACCCTTGATTTGGCTAGTGGGTTTCACCCAATCGAAATGGCTCAAAATTCGATCGAAAAAACCGCGTTTAACGTAGAGCAGGGACACTACGAATACTTGAGGATGCCATTTGGACTCAAGAATGCACCATCCAGTTTCCAGCGTGTAATGGATGAAGTCCTCAAAGACCTGCAGAATAAGATCTGCATGGTATACATGGACGACATTATTATTTTCAGCACAGGACTCCAAGAGCATATTCAAAATCTCAAATTAGTTTTTTCCAAATTACGCGAAGCCCACCTGAAAATTCAATTGGATAAATCCGAATTTCTCAGGCGAGAGGTCGAATTTTTAGGTCATGTGATAACACCGGAAGGTATTAAACCAAATCCTAACAAAATTAGTGCCATTCAAAAGTTCCCAATTCCAAAAACTCAGAGAGACATTAAATCATTTTTAGGTCTGTTGGGTTATTACCGAAAATTCATAAGAAATTTCGCTAAATTAACAAAACCAATGACAAAGTGTCTGAAGAAAAATGAGAAAGTGGAACATACCACTGAATTTATCGAATGCTTCAACATTTGTAAATCCATCCTCACTTCAGAACCTGTCCTCGCATACCCAGATTTCGAAAAACCATTTGAATTAACTACTGATGCCTCAAATTACGCCATAGGTGCCATATTGTCCCAAAATGACCACCCAATATGTTACGCATCCCGAACGTTGAACCCGGCAGAAGTCAACTATTCAACCATTGAAAAGGAACTTCTAGCCATCGTCTGGAGCTGTAAATACTTCAGGCCTTATTTGTTTGGTCAAAAGTTCACGATATTTTCTGATCATAAACCACTACAATGGCTTTTTTCATTGAAGGAACCAAACTCAAGATTAGTACGATGGCGTCTGAAACTTGAGGAATTCGATTACATCATAAAATACAAGAAAGGAAAATTCAATCAAGCGGCTGACGCCCTTTCTAGAAATCCTCACAACATCGATATGAATGCCCTCGAAACCCTGTCTATTCAAAATAACCCTGGCGACGTTGACGAATTATTAAACGATTTGTTGAACCATCCCGAAAAACTGCCCGAGGTTGATAATGACACCCTTCAAGAAATTCTAGAACCTCAAACCGTTCAACCTAAAATCAAAATACAATCTGACATCCGTATCATTCCAGCGCAACCGAATGAAAACAATTCCGACCTAGAAACAGTCCATACTTCCCTCGAAGACCCTGTATGTTCTATCCCCATTTCAGAACGTGCAGTGAATACCTATAAAAATCAGATTATTATCGCAATTGGCGACATAAATGAGATAAAATACAGGAAAGAAAAAATTTTTGAGAATTCCCGATCATACGTCACAATGCCGAAGAAAAACATGAACGAAAATATCGCTAAGCTCCTCAAAGATTATATTGATCCGAAACAAACATATGCGCTACATTTCAAAACCCCCACCTTGTCCGAAATCTTCAGTACCACCGTGCAAAATATATTCAAAAATTCATTCTACAAAATTGTTCATTGTCCATTATTTTTAACCGACGTAGAAACGCTAGACGAACAGAAAGAAAAATTAGAATTTTACCACGTGAAAAAAACATGCCATAGAGGAATAAACGAAATGAAGCCATCACTCAGTTCGAGGTTTTATTGGCCGAAAATGGCAGACGACATAAAAATGTACATAGATAACTGCGAAACTTGCCAGAAGAACAAGTACGATCGTAATCCACCTATCATTAAGTTCAATCTCACTCCCACCACATCAAAACCATTCGACCATATTCACATGGACACATTCAAAATTTCAAATCATAGTTTCTCGACGATTATCGATTCCTTTTCTCGGTATGGCCAGGCATACCCCTTAAAAACACTAACTGGAGTCTCGGTAGTAGAGAATCTCTTGAATTTCATCACTCATCATGGGCTACCCCTAAAAATAACCACTGATTCAGGCACAGAGTTCAAAAATCAAGATTTAGAAAATTTTTGCAAAATATATAAAATCGAACTCCATTACACGACACCAAAAAACAGTAATTCTAACTCTCCAGTCGAAAGGTTTCATTCCACGTTAATCGAACATTATAGGTGTTTGAAAGACGAAGGAACTCATTACACACCCGAACAGCTGATAAAACGTGCGGTTCTTGGTTATAATAACGCAATCCACTAAATATACCCCTTTCGAAGTAGTTAAGGGCCATATCAATAGCACGAATCCATTCGACCTGAATGACCACATTATCGTCTTCGACTATGTTCAAAATCATAAAAATAATACTGAAAAACTCTATCAGTCAATACAACAGACGAACCAACAAACTGAAGAAAAAACTATAACAAAGATAAACGAAAACCGAAATGACCCGCCGGACTTCACAAAACAGACAGTGGCGTACATTCGAACAAAAGCCCGACCTAAAGACAAGCCAAAATTCAAAAAAACAAAAGTTCTTAAAGATACAGGAATCAAACTAGTGACTGACAAAGGGACCTACCATAAAAACATTGCTAGGAAACCAAAGACTAACTCAGGAAATTTGTTACAGGGAAAAAACGAACATGAAGTTACCAACCCTATACCTTCTACTTCACGTATTCCGAATACATTGTAACAACGAAGATATCCAAATAACCACCGTGACCAATCCCATCCTACCTATACAATTAGGGGAAGCAAAAATCATATATAGCAAACATACATTTTTACACTATCTCGATCTAAGTCCAATAATCAATCAATTAAATAAATTAAACCAATACTTCATATCAATTAAAAATAATTTCAATAAAGACAACATTTCTAACCCCATATCCTATCATGGGTTGTCGGCAAACATGCTGACGAGAGCCGAATATCTTGTAGGTACAACCAGAATGAAACTAGAAAATCTTCAACCCCACATACGTTTGAAGAGAGGAATAGGCAAAATCGATAAATGGCTCTTTGGCACCCTCGATGCCGAAGATGGTGAACGGTACGACCAAAGTATTGCGACCTTAGAACGAAACCAAGACAATATAATTCATGAAGTTAATATGCAAATTTCCTTATCAAAGCAACTCATTAATCATTATAACAAAACTATTCGAACACTCAATTCAAATCAGGAAAAACTTGAAGAAGGATTGAAAATATTTCAGGAAGCAGTTCAAAAAACTATTGGTAATTTAATGAATTATATCAGTTTTCAAAGTATACTATCACAAATAATTTTGGATTGCCAAAATATCATAACATTCATCGACAACCTAGAGGATGCTATCACCTTTGCTAAGCTGAATACCTTACATAATTCTATAGTATCTAGTTCAGAGCTTGAGGAAATGTTGACATATTTGAGAAAATTCTACAAACAATCAGAAATACCAAAATTTGAAAATTTATTAACTTATTATCAATTATTTGGAACTCAAGTAATGTTTTCGAAAACCAAATTAATTTTTGCAATTCATGTTCCAATTATCAGAAACGAAGTCTTCTTATTCTATCATCTATATCCCATTATACAAAATCACCACATTTTTATCCCCAAATACCCCTATTTGGCACGAACAGTTTCAAAAACTCAGTTCGAATCAGTTCCATGCCCGTTGATGGAAAAAACACATTACTGTATTGAGGACTACTACCCAGAGGACCATTGTACTATCCAGCTGATCGAAGGAAACCTCACGGCCAATTGTCAACCACTCCAAATAAATCTAGCAGAGTCAATCGTAGAACAAATCACCCAAGAAGAAGTATTGATCATTCCAGTCCAAGAGGAAAGAATATTCTCGAAATGTAAAACTGACCGTTACATTGAGATAAATCATCCAACTATCATCAAAATACCGAAAACTTGCGAACTTCATGTGAACCACCGGACATTTCTCAACGACATAAGAATTTATCAAGGCAAACCACTTATTTTACCCAAATATAATACCGAGAACGTGAAAACACCAAAATTGTACATAACACCAAACTTCACAAAGCTGAACTTAGAAGAAATTTACAAAATCAACAATATGATGGAACGATTGATGCCAATCAAGGAATCCGAAACTTCGAGTACAAGCACCATAGTTTTTGGCGGTCTCCTTGGATTGATTTTTTCAATATCGATCCTAGTGATGGCATTCAAACTGAAGAAGAAATTCTACAAAACCCTTCGACGCCGCTCAAAAGAAGAAAAGGAAGAAGAAGATGGTCAAGAAGCAGATGTGATTCCAACCCGAAAAAATAACTCCCTTATTTTTTCGTCTTAAGGAGGGAGGAGTTATGTAGCGATCGTTCCCATGGATTTGCCGTTCCCATAGAAAACGCTGATGTAGCTTCGCTGATCAAGCTGTATTCCAGGAAAGCTCTCAATTCGAGCCTCTGAGAGCGAATCTAGTTCTCACCGTTTATTCATTCTATTTGTAACTCTTGTCAGAGACAGTCGATCTGTATTTTGTAAAACAAATAAATCTTTTTTAAAAAGACGTTCGCTCGTTCAAAGTATTTAACTCGCGGGCACGCGTATGTCTTCACAGGTCTTGCTTGTACACCAGGGACTTTTTCTCCACTGAAAGTGGAGAGGTCCTGGATAATAGCGGGTACATCTTCTTGATGGCACCTTGAGTTTTCTGAATTAGGTATTTTATATTAGTTCTGAGGCTCATACGGGTGTCCAGCTTAACCCCAAGATATTTCACGGAGAACGTGTCTGTCACCTCGACGCCTTTGACGGTCAAAGGTCTGTGCAGCTTAGAATTGTTGACTATTTGATGGAAGTTGATCACTTCCGTTTTCGTGCTGTTTATAAAGATCTTTGACTCGTCAAATTGAGGCACGATTCCCCTGTCAAGATGTGTCTGGATTTGCTGTCTGCTGTCTGCTGTCTACGGGCAACCATTTGACTATAGTATATTAGGGTCCCTTGATGGAAATTGACGTTAAAGTCATCTAACAGGGTACGGACAGATCATAGCTGCATTCTTTTTTAATGATCTAGAGACTTTAGTTTTGTCTACTGGCATCCCTGACATTGCTGTCACGTCACATCCATGGGCGCTACAGAAAATCATTCTAAATTTTAATAATAAGTATGTACAGGGTATTTACTCGTTGAGGAAGATCATATTGCGAACGAGTTTTGTAATTATGATCCGATTCTATTCAAGATTAGAAGATATCTGGAGTTTTCCGGGGTTGGAGATAATGATTGTTTCGTCAAACTTGGAAAATTCAAGATGACGGATCCAATATATAGCGAAAGAAATTTCTAACTATGATCTGATTATGTTTAAGATTAATATCTGAGGGTTTTCGGGGTCGAACTTTATGATTTTTTGTCAAGATTGGGAAATTCTAGATAGCGAATCCAATAAAAAAAAAATTGGTATCTGAAGATTTCAGGGGGCGGAGATTATAATTATTCCGTCAGAATTGGTATATTCTAGATCGCGAACGAGTTTTGTTATGAAGGTACGAAACTTGGTATCTGGGGGTATTCGGGATAGGAGATAATGATTGTTTCGTAAAAATTGGAAAATTCAAGATGACGGATCCAATATGGCGAAAGACATTAGTTTATATAATAATTACTCTACCACAAATAGAAAATATGTAGGATGCAAGAGTGAAAATAACGTGCCTATTAGTTATACTGCGTATACCTACTTCTTTGATACTTTCATCAATAAATTATTCGAAAATGACTTTATTCAAGGGAGTCGGAAAAATCAGGTAAAGTATATTCTATTCTATATTTTCATACACATTTTACGTATTACTCTTCATCAGCCTACTTTTCGCCCTAGACGAAGTTTTATACATAGTGCGATATCAGAAACAGTAGTTTAGATATCCACATCGAGGTTTCCACCATTTATCAATCATAAAAGGCTCTGCTCATTCAGTTCATAGATAAACTACTGCTCAGCTTGAAATCAGAATTCATTCAGTCAATTCAGTCAACCCTGGTATACAGTCTAAGAATAGTCTCTTTTGGTGAAATTTATCAAGCTTTCAGTAGAATTTATATGTCCCCTACCTACCTAAGATGAAGCTGGAGTAGTAAACTCTGAAACTAGAGGATTGTTCATTTATATCTTGGTATAGTTGAATCAGGAATTTCATATGGAAATTACGTATGATACGCCAGTGACCTCAATATAACCTTAAAAACAACGAATGTCAAAAATCTAGTGTTTATCCCCAGAATTGAATAAGGATGGAACTATATAACTGTTTCACAAACGCTTTAGAGTGAGAGGAGACGAGGATCTGTCCGTACGTGGTCCGTACCCAGTTAAGATGACTTTAACGTCAATTTCGATCAAGGGACCCTATAGTATATTAGTGAGATCAGATGATGGGAGTACTGTACAACAATTGAATAGTACAAAGTTTTTGGGCATTCACCTCGATTCCAAACTGAGCTGGCTGTCACATACTGAGGCACTATGTAAGGCCTTGAATTCTCTTTCTTTTTTGTTTCGAAAACTCAGACCGCATGTCAGTGATTCCACTTTACTCATGCTCTACTATGGCCAATGCTACTCGAAGCTATCGTATGGCGTGATCTGTTGGGGTAATTCACAGAATATTGAGGCAGTTTTGATATCGCAAAAAAACTTAATCCGGCAAATTGCGAGGGTACCTCGGAGGCACTCATGCAAAGAGCTATTTATCAAATATAAGATACTCACCGTTATCTCAGTATATACATATATATTTGCATGCTCAGTGTATGTGAAAAGTAGGCTAAATCAATATAAAACCCTCCAAGATGTTCACAGTTACGATACTCGTGGAAAAACTAGAATATGCACTCCTCATTATCGCCTGAGCAGTACCATGGATGGACCCCATGCAATGTCAATCAAAATATTCAATAATTTACCATCTGGAATTGAGGACATCTTAAGCATAAACAAGTTTAAGGTAGAATTGAAAAACTATCTGTTACCCAAAGTTTATTACTCAGTAAGTCAGTTTTTTGCCAGTAAACCAAAACTGTAATAGGGATGAAAATATTCATGTTCTTTTCAACAGTGTTTCGGTGTGACGTTACAAGAAATTTCGATTTTAATTGTAATTTTATATTTTAATGTTTCATTTTTATTTAGTGTCGTTTATTATTCATTGTGATTTTATATCTCAATGTTTTATTTTTACTTAGGGTCGTTTATTATCTATTGATAGAACATTTTTTTCCTACATTTGCTGACGCTTCCTATATCATACATGTCTGTTTAAAAACCTTTTATATGGATATGTCTTGATCTGAAAGGAATTAAAGAAATTTTGAATTTTTGAATTTGAATTTGAATTTTGAACTACCATAACGGTTGCGCTACTTCATCTAATAATTAATAAAGTCACAATGAGTGATTGGAGGAGATTACCCCAAAAAGGAATTTGAATTCTTGTATTGTCAGAGTCAGACCGTATAGGTATACCTAATGTATTTTTTCCACATGATACCTCCAGCCAGAATGAACTTGTTTCGCCTTTCATACAAAATGTCTCACTAATGCGAATTACCTATATGTTAATAAAATAGTGTAGGTAGGTTATTGTCTCTGATTTGAATCCAAAGCAATCTGACAGCAAAACTGACATAAAGAAATTGCGAGACCGTAAGTCGAGCGCATGCAGATAATCAGCGATAAAAAAGGTGCATCCTTTATCGCTGATAAACGAGGTTTGTTGGTCACGTGTGGGTCAATTCGGCTTCTGTATTGGTGAAGCAAGTCCGATAAAATTGAATAAACAAAAAATATCGCTAGAATACAGAAGATACCGTGAAAATGGTTGATTCTGATTGGTTCTCGAGAACAAGAGTGGAATAGTCAGTACAATAATAGAGTATTGGATTTTCCTTTTTCCATTTGTTTGACAGCATACATTTCAATTTCTGGACATGACATTCCAGTGGCCTCTCGTGGTATTTTTTTTTTGGTTTTGCAATTCTTCAACTAAAAAATTATCTTTCTAATTGGAAGATGAGTTTTTTTCACGTTAATTATATTGCATACCTACCACTTCCATAGTACACAGTCAATTATCATTGTGAGAAACACAAAAACAAAATTCCTCACGCGCACTGTATTATCATTTCTTATTTGAACTCTAATTTTCGATTGGTACACATGTAGGGCTTTGGTAGGAGCCGTGTGTATAGTGAAAGAGCGCAATACTTATACAAATGTATGTATTTCATATATTTAGATAGGTAACTGACGTGGCCTGAGGATGCATAAAAAATACTCAGCAGTAGGAAATTGAAAAGTTTACGTTATCAATTTTTTTTTATCTCTCGGAGCGCACGGAAGGCAATACCTTCAATGTTCGTGGAACATCGTGCGTAGGGAGGATAGCAAGAAGAGGTGGATGTTGGATTTTTTTTCGATTTTTTGGAGGTTATACATTTTTGAGAATATGCACTATACGATGCATCGCTGGCAGGATGGTACTATACAGTCTCCATATTTCCCCGTTCGTCCTCTGGCATTGTCTTTCCTTGTATACGGAAATGTCCGCAAGCAATCTATACATAGGAGTGGGTGATAATTTTTGTCGGTTACTCGACCAAAAAGATACATATAATAATGAAGAAAATCATGCATGATTTCGAGTGACTTCGGGAATTGGAGGGATTCTGCCGCTTGGTGTGTGATGACAACTCGACCTCCCTGCCGATTGATTGACGGACGACCCGTTGGCTCAATTGACAGAGCGTTGGGCATGTAACCCAGAGGTTGTGAGTTCGACTCTCACACGGGGCGGAGGAGTTTTTTCATTTTCCATTGTCACTCGAAATTAGGGTTTTCCATCATCTTCATTATTATATGTATCTTTTCGGTCGAGTAACCGACAAAAATTATCACCCACTCCTATGTATAGATTGCTTGCGGACATTTCCGTATACAAGAAAAGACAATGCCAGAGGACGAACGGGGAAATATGGAGACTGTATAGTACCATCCTGCCAGCGATGCCTCGTATAGTGCATGATTTCGAGTGACTTCGATAATTGGAAGGATTCTGCCGCTTGGTGTGTGATGAGAACTCGACCTCCCTGCCGATTGATCGACGGATGTCCCGTTGGCTCAATTGGCAGAGCGTTGGGCATGTAACCCAGAGGTTGTGAGTTCGACTCTCACACGGGGCGGTGGAGTTTTTTCAATTTCCATTGTCACTCGAAATTTGGGTTTTCCATCATCTTCATTATTATATGTATCTTTTCGGTCGAGTAACCGACAAAAATTATCACCCACTCCTATGTATAGAAAGCAATATTGTCTATCATCAATGATTCCTGCGCTTTCCAGGTATCTGATTAGCTCAATGTTGATGGCTTTATTCATCACTTCGGAGATGACTGATAACAGGGAAATTGGCCTATAGTTGTTGGGCAGGCCATTGTTCCCTTATTTAGGGATTCGTTTGGACTCTAGCTATTTTCCAGCAAGATGAAAAAATCAGACTTGTAGGAGATGGTAAATAGTTTGCAGATAATCGGTGTCAATTCTGGTGCACAATTTCAGAGAATAATTGAAGGAATTTTATCAGGACCACTGGACTAATTCCTTTTGAAACCAAGCAGAATGCGTCTGATAGTGCGTTGATATATAAGAAATATATGTATTTTCTGAATGGAATGTGCTGTATATTCCTATAGATGAGAATCTCTCATATCTTTATCAATATTCATCTGAAATCAGAATGATATAAGAAATTCAAATATATCAGAATATACAGCATATTCCATTAAAGAATGTAAGTATTTATTATTTTATATAACCTGGATTTTTGGAGAGAAACTGCATCATTGTAAATAGGAGTGAAAGCTGTACGGAAAATTGTATGAAATCAATTTTGAATTTTTCTGAATGGGTGTAAAACTAAAAGATGAAGAGGAGTTCACATTAATAGAGCTAGCCCTGTACTTAGATACTCTGGATCTGGACTGTGAAATGCATAACTAGTTTTGTCCTGCGTATTAGTCAATATGAATAACAATTCTATATATCAGAGTGAAGGATTTGATTTAGTCAGATACTTAGATATAGAGGAGTACTGCGACTTATATGTAGAATAAATACCAGAGGTGGCCCAATTGAATAATCCCACCCTTGATAACTTCTTAAAGTAAGATTTCCAGGAAAATCCTAAGGAATTTAACTCGGAATTCAAAGATACCAGGTTTAGAGTTATTTCCCAGAGCTACGGAAACATAGCTTATTTTTATATGTTTTTAGAAAAAAAAATTTATTTCTGCACCAAGTATGAATCCATATCTTCACAGGCCGCATGCAGTACTATGAATCTAACATGAAATCACTCAAGGCAATGTAAATATTCTACTTTGTTTTATAACACTTTCGATTACGACCATGTCCTGACATAGGCTCCTGAAAGACCGAGGTCTTATCAAGAAAAAATAATTATCTGGAAGCGACATTCTTCAATTGCACATATTTTTGAGACTCCATTAAAGAGAAAATACTCAGCAAGTTGATTTCCCAATGTTCCTATTGTTATGTATTCTACAGGGTGTTTCACAGGTGAAGGGAAATATTTCAATGGTAGATAGGGGTCACCAAGGTGGTTCTGGAAATACCATATTTGATAGGTCTTAGTGTCTTCAAAACGAAGATACAGGGTGATTTATCGATTTCGAATAATTATTCATTCGTCTATATGTATTGACCTACCCAGTATATTTTTCTCGGTAAAGAGCTTATACTTGGAACGTTAAATTCATTCACCTATCGGGCGAAGTGAAAATCCAGGTTCGGCTTTAGGAAAAATTTACAGTTATTCGAAATATTAAAATAACACACTGTATTTAATAATTATCACAGTACATCAAAAGAATCATGAAGAGGAGAGAAAAGTGAATTGGGTTTGATGCTTTTTGTTTTTCCGCCTCCAATTCTCATCGTAACAATCATAAACAGAAAAATGAAAGTATGTCAATTTGAAGAGTATTGAAATTATGAAACCAGTGTCAATTATGATTATCCGATATTTTTGTCAAAAAATCGCTCGAAAGAACTTACTAAGTCTCACAGTCTTTGAAACGGAGTAACAGGGTGAATTATCAGTTTTGAATAATTATTCACTCGTCCATAAGTATTAAACTACCCAGTAACATTTTTGAAATTTGGTGTGTAGCTTACTCGGGACGATGAATTCTTTGACCTAGCAGGTGGAATGGAGATAATACCAAATAATTATAATTCGATAATTCACCCTGTATCTCTGTTATGAAGACTATAAGACTTTTCCTGAAGCTGAACCTGTATTCCTATTCTGCCCGATAGATCAATGAATCCATCGTCCGAAGTAAGCTCAATACCTTTGAGAAAATTACTGCGATGGGTAGTTTAATACTTATGGACGAGTGAATAATAATTCGAAACCGATAATTCACCCTGTATCTCTGTTATAAAGACTGTGATACTTAGTGAGCTCTTTCGAACCATCATTTGACAAGAATATATCAAATAATCATAATGGAAAGTGGTTTCATTATTTCAATACTCTTCAAATTGACATACTTCTAGCGTTCTGTTTATGATTGTTACGATGAGAATTGGTGGTGGGAAAATAAAATGCATCAAATCCAGTTCAGTTTTTCCTTCTCTTCACGATTCCTTTGATGAACTCTGTCAATTATTACATACAGTGTGTTATTTTAATATTTCGAATAAATGTAAATTTTTCCTGAAGCCGAACCAGGATTTTCACTTCGCCCGATCGGTGAATGAATTCAACGTCCCAAGTATAAGCTCCATACCGAATTTTAGAAGATATACTGCGTACACTTGGTGCCAGCGATTCGAATATAGTACAGACCAATCAGAACGACCCAACATGCATTGTTGATTGGATAGTAGCGGCAATTAATCATCGATATTCAGCATTTATTAGTTTTGACGTAGATACATATGTTCTCGAATAATAATTTGTGAAAGTTTGGTTCATTCCACATACTGCAATGACATGATTCCTAATTCGGTTGGCTTTTCTGATGAATTGACTTCGTCCAATTTAATTCCGTATTGGTGTATGACTGAGATGTATGATTAAACATTGTTTCATTGATTTCTCGTAGCAATACCAGTCAGACGAACTTGATAGGCCCAATCAGCACATCCTTCCGTTCTCAAACTCGAAATATATCGAACAACACTCTACCAAATTTGTTCGTTCATAGAACGGCAAAGCTTTGGAATTCTTCGCCAATGGAGGTATTCCCAAGAACTTATAACCTTCAAAATTCGAAAAAAAAAAAATTCCAACACCTACCTCCTCTTCTTATGCTCCCTAAGTACGCACGATGTTTTTCAACATAATAGGAATTTCCTGTCGCGCTCTAAGAGATATGAAAAATCAGTTGAATTATTCACGATGGAACAGGTTCACCTTTTCAATTTATAAAAATATTCCTTCAATGAAAGTACTTATTGCAATATCTGCCATATTCAACATAATGAAATCATCATAGTCAAACCAGTAATTTCCGTTATCAAATGCAATTCCCATTTTCAATCTCAGAAAACCCTTATCAAAATGTAATAACCATAAGTTAAGCGTATACTGTTTCATGTTCCAGAATAACTGATGAAAAATTTTAGTTCTCTGAATTTTGGTGATTTCTTTATTCGTTTCTACGATAATATGGTATTCGATAATGAATTTCGAGAATGGTGATAATGATAATGAAAATAAACTGTAACCCACATTTTATGTCAACTACTATCACTCAGATGTGCTGATTGGCAAAAACGATGAAATAATCCGCTGAAAATTATCTCCATATATTTATTATGAAAACGGGTGAACGGGAACAGATTCTTTCCCGAGTCTTGGTTTACTTCTGAGTGGTTTCATTTTATACAAGTATGAACACTGTGAGTTTTCAAATATCGCGATCAAAACCTCTATGACATCGCCAATTTTTTCGAATAGAATCGTCTTTTATATGTATATCTCAACCACACTTGGTTCTTTGTGTAACTTTCTCTAGTTCGTGCAAACTTCATCCTAACTCATGGTAACACTTAACAACATATGGCAATGGAATTCAAGAATTGGCCCCTGTACTATCATGATAATCTGCCTTCAGCGTAGGTCTAGACTTATAGCCTTAGTCTGCATAGACAGTCCTCGCCCAGAGAGTGTCTACTACGGTTGAATCTGAAAGATTTTTTTCGGCGTATGCTATTATCGAATCATTAGGCATGTATATCGTATGGAAAATGGTAATGAAGCAATTGTATTCATTAGAATCAGTAAACATGCCCATCAGTGGTGTCTGATAGAAATAATAGGATATAGTGAACCCCAAACCCTGGTGCAGGAAATTCCTGAAAAATATCACGTAGTATTTGTAATGCATTGTTTTTAAACCAGCTTCATTACTAGACTGATTAAGATTGATATCTAAGTATCTGAGACTGATTTTAGTTGGAGTCCCTGAGGGAGCTGAGTAATTCATTGATTCCTGACTTCCCAAAGCTTTTCCTGATAGTAAACTCCGATAAACATCATTACAACCCTAAAGACTTTGATATTCTTCAACCCTTTGCTTATGATATGAAATTTGGATGAATTATTTATCTGTTGGAATGATAGATGTTTACCTGGTCATAACTTTTTTGTTATCGAATATTTTCGAGGCATTCAGTAGCATTAGCAAGGGTAGTAGATTCTCATCCTGTGTCCATTTAGGGTTAAATATAATTTTTTTTTCGCATTTTCGAATTTTTGTGACTTTAAGATTATGATGTGCTTTTGGATGCTAGCTCCTGCAGGCATAGATGAGGATTCCAACCAATCAGAATCTAGGATTGAGCTGTCCTTGTACCAAGGTTGATGGGGAGTATAAATACACACTCTACTCATAAGTGTTCACGCTCTTGGCTCTTTTCACTTGTTTCTCTCCTGGTTCTCTTGCTGATCGCTTAGTGCTCTCATATTTCATTCAAAGCCAGTGTAAAGTATCAATGTAACGTGATTTCCTGTTGCACATGTAGGTTTGTATAATATTTTTCACCATTATTATTCATCCTGTATAGATTCACTTCATTCCTGTTTTTTTCATACCGATAATCACCCGACCTGTGTAGCGAATCCAGAAAGGACCCCGCACTAAACTATAGGGAAAATGGCTCTCGATGAAAATCGCTGAACTTTTGGTATGTTGCAGACTTTTATGTACTGAACAGATATTCCAATGAAATAACCTCAAAAAATGGACAGTTTTTCTGATATTGACCTCCAAATGTAATTTTTTTTTTGAGAAAACAAAAGTATCTGAGAATGGTTGAATTTTTGGTATGTTCTGTATAGGAATGAACTGATGAAAAAATGCAATTGACCTAACCTCAAAATATTGACAGTTTTTCGATATGGACCTCCAAATGTACGTATGGAAAATAAGATGAATGGAACAATAATCAATAGACAGAGTTGCTGTTGAGAGGATGTGATAAAATATATAGTATTTATGTTTATGCCATATATCTATTTTATTTTGATCATTCCATCTACTAAAAAGTATTCGATACACTGATTCATTACTTAAAATATTACCAGATATATTTTTTTAAATAATCAAAATAATTACCTCACAGCAACACTATAGCCGCCGATGACGTGACATTGACATACCGATATATACCGATAAAC
Organism: Phaedon cochleariae; assembly: GCA_918026855.4. Lineage (NCBI taxonomy): Eukaryota > Metazoa > Arthropoda > Insecta > Coleoptera > Chrysomelidae > Phaedon > Phaedon cochleariae. The sequence continues at coordinate 40,697,983 of OU896708.1, forward strand.
ACTTCTAGATTTTTATTGCTCTACAACCAATGAGAATATTTCCGAACTCAAATTACAAAGTACACACAACCTTACCTACCATTTGTTTAACTATTTCCGAATTCTTCATAGAATTGAGGATTTATTTCCACAGTAGGAGTGGAGTGTTGTGTACTGAAGTATACACAATACATAAATCGTATCGTATAGTATAATTGCAATGGATTGATCGCGGTATATGACGTCATCACGCGTTGTCCCGCGATTTTCATGTCATAAACAATATGTACAGAGATGAAGAAAAAACGGTTTGCGACAGTGAACAATTTTGGGTTAGCTCTTCAAAATTATGGAATATAATAAAATATTTGCAATGTATTGAGAGTGTCTTATCAATATTTTGGAAAATAATTATTTGTGTCAGTTTGACAATCTTGTATGAAAACTAGTACGATAGCAAGTGTTTTAGAAATTCCATTTCTATTATTTCATCCCTGGAATCATCAATAATTATATTCAAGAACAATCTACAACATACGAAAAGTTCAGGAATCTTCAATTACGAGCAGAATGGGTACATTGAAACATTGAAATGATGTGTGTGATGGGCAAAAAGACACAAAAAAGACATGAAAAAAGTTATCAAAATGAAATGAAAACCTGACAAACTTCAAAAATCTACTCACCTATATGAGGACGTTCAGGAAAATGTGTTTGAACATCGGAGCTGCAACATAACTTAATTGACTCATTTTGCTAGTAGGTTTACTCATAGATTTCTGAGGATGCCTCATAATGAAGGACGAAACGTCGATGATGATGAAACATTATTTTTCTGACTCTCCTGACATTGGAAGTGTACAGAATAATATTCTGAAGGTCAACTTCCATACAGGTGTTTGAATACCATTTAGGGGTCAGTAGCAGTAAAACTGTCAATTTTTTGCGTTTAGGTCAATGAGATTTTTTCATCAGTTCAATCCTATCTACAACATTCCAGAAATTCAGCCATTTTCAGATTTTTTTTTTTTAAATAACATTTGGAGGTCAATATCGAGAAAACTGTCAATTTTTGAAGGTTATGTCAATTGGATATCTTCATCAGTTCATTCCTATCTACAAGATGTCAAAAATTCAACCTTTTTCAAATACTTCTGTTTTCTCGAAAAAATGACATTTGGAGGTCAATATCAGAAAAACTGTCCATTTTTTGAAGTTAGTTCATTGGAATATCTGTTCAGTATATAAAAGTGTGCAACATACCAGAAATTCAGCGATTTTCATCGAGAGCCATTTTCTCTATATTTTAGTGCGAATAAACGGTTTTTCTTGTGATTGCATATTTTTTTTTTCTCTGTTGTCATTGTTTTCAGTTCCGAATAGTTCCAATAATTCATCTAATGATTTTCATAGCCAGTTTTCAATCATCCTTTTTTTTTCCTTGAGCATTCCTGTCCACTGCGCCGGTGTCCGTGTGCTTTGTGTCCTGTCAGGCTGTGGTCTGTGGTTCATGAAATTTTGACATGGATGGAAAAAGATGATAAGCCTCACTAAGACTCCGATATTGAAAAATCAGAAAATTGAAGGAAAAGGAAAGATAAATATAAATTGAATCTGTTTTATTCGTTTGGAACTGTGTTTCCGATTCTACGGGTAGACTCAATGAGATAGTTTGAATGAATAATTTCCCAGGCCTAACCTAAAAATACCAGAGACCCGTTTTCGACAAAGATATTTGCTTTGATTCCTGTAATTATCCAGAATAAAAATAGCAACCAGTATTTCAGGCTAAACCCAGGGTTTGTAATTGAAGCTCACATCTCCGTGGCTTCTTGATTCCAGGTCGATTCAATAACATAGACCCCTGGTTCATACTGTAGATACCGAGGTAGGTATACCTCCTGTACCTGTCTCCACTATTGTTACCCAGGCCTTCTAATAAACTGAGTTTATAGAAGCAGGTGCAGTAAACCACCTCATAAGCAATCTGGCGCCCGAGACTCCCACGACAAGTACCAGGGTAGTCTCTGTCCGAACAAGCGCCAAAGTAGGGGCCTCAGAAATAATGGCCGTTACAGTTACATATTCTTCATACAGTTGACTCTTTAACCGTATATATACAAGTGTTTCGAGCTTTCGGTCCTCATCAATACGGTGGAAAAAAATGCAACACTTGGTAGAAGACGAAATACAAAATACCTAAACTGGCAGCCCAACTATGCCATTCCATGTATATCAGGGTAGGAACTGAAAATATGGATCACATATTGAAACGATGGCCAGTTTGAATATTTTGATTTCTTCACAGCATAGTTTTAAATCACATGTGATTATGTTCTGATTCTATTCAAAATTGGTATCTGGCAGTTTTTTGGGTCGGAGATTCGTCAGATTCCAGAAATTTAAGATGGCAGATCCAATATAGCGGAAGAGTTTATTGATTATGATCCTATTCTATTCAGAATTAGTATCCGAGGGTTTTCTGGGGGCTCATACTATAAAAATACATATATATATATATATAAAAATACAATGACTTTAGAAACAGTTCCAGAGGAAATCTTTCTAGGTGAGGTTGCAGTCCAAATTTTGGCCTTAATGAGAGGACTCTTTGTTACATAGCCGAGCTTTCGGAAATGTTTATTTCCTTTATCAAGACATCTATAAAAAATGGGTAAGTGTAAAAAACTTTGTCAATAATACATTTAAAAAAAGTACTTACTAACGTGAGATTGGTGTAAAACACAATGAAATACATAACAGTAGCATCTTCAGCTGAATTTGACGATTAAAACATTTTTTAATTCTATAATTTTAGGATAAAAAGCAATAGGAAACAATCCACAGGTTTCATTTCTTTTCCGTAACGGACCTTTGAAAACAAAATGGACGGTTGGAAGTGTCGGAAATGCCAACTACTTCGGTGGAAATCGTTTCAGACCGACGACCGTTGTGAGAGAAGAAAGGGAACCGTGGCGGCAAATTTGAAAATTAATTGGGTGGTGAGACAAGAAATTAAGGTTGAGGAATTGTTTGTGATAATCTAGATATGTTATTAGGAATACAATTTTATGGTCTATTGCAAGTAAATAATTATAAATGCTACTCAAGTTGCCAATGTCTGTTCTTTTATTCATTTTCGAAAGTTCATTGTTGATAAAAACCATTTCAAGGAAATTTCGTTTGAGATAATTATTTTCATGAGCTAAAATTTTGACATCATTGAAATTCATATGGTGACCCTCATCATTAACATGCTCTGCTAATGCACACGTTCTTTTATTACATTTGCTGTCACTCTTATGTGAAATTATGCGTCCTGATAAATTCCTGGAAGTTTGGCCAATATAAGTCAATTCACAATTCTGACAAGGAATTCTGTATACTACATTAGTCATTTCTAATTTATTCATGGGAGATTTAGTTTTGGAGAAAAGAGAGGAGACTGTTTTGATTGTTTTTTTAGCAATTATGAAGTTTTCATTTTTGAAAATGTTAGCGAGTTTAGGAGTTAAATCTTCTATGTAAGGAAGTGATGTATATTTAGGAATTTCTATATTTTGAGGAGCAACCGGAAGAATTTGTGTATTTGGAAGATTATTATCATTATTTTCTATGATTCTAATTTCTGAATTGAACAAAATGTTATTGATTATTTTAATTGGATAAGAATTCTCAAGTAATATGTTCCTTAATTCATTCAAACTATTTTGCCTGTGCAAAGGATGTGTCAACTTGACCACTCTGTCTTTCAAGGCCTTGATCAAATTTAACTTCATTTTCATAGGATGGTAAGAGTAGAAACTCATGAAACGATTACTGCACATGGGTTTTCTGTACCATTTGGTGCGTAAGAAATTGTCATTAGCTCTAATGACAGTCATGTCTAAGAAGGGTAGCATGTTGTCAACTTCAGATTCACTGGTGAACTGTAAGTTGAGGTCGAAGGAGTTGAAGTAGAACAGGGTTTGATCAGTCCAACCATTTGGAAGACAAAGAATCAAGTCATCTACATATCTTTTCACAAAAGGAATTTCATAAGGAATGATATCTAGACAATCCTTAACCAAATCATCTAAGACATAATTGACAAGAATGGGAGAAATGGAGGAGCCCATAGGAGTTCCAAAAATTTGTTTATAAAAAGGAATTTATCAGGACGCATAATTTCACATAAGAGTGACAGCAAATGTAATAAAAGAACTTGTGCATTAGCAGAGCATGTTAATGATGAGGGTCACCATATGAATTTCAATGATGTCAAAATTTTAGCTCATGAAAATAATTATCTCAAACGGAATTTCCTTGAAATGGTTTTTATCAACAATGAACTTTCGAAAATGAATAAAAGAACAGACATTGGCAACTTGAGTAGCATTTATAATTATTTACTTGCAATAGAACAAAAAAATTGTATTCCTAATAACATATCTAGATTATCACAAACAATTCCTCAACCTTAATTTCTTGTCTCACCACCCAATTAATTTTCAAATTTGCCGCCACGGTTCCCTTTCTTCTCTCACAACGGTCGTCGGTCTGAAACGATTTCCACCGAAGTAGTTGGCATTTCCGACACTTCCAACCGTCCATTTTGTTTTCAAAGGTCCGTTACGGAAAAGAAATGAAACCTGTGGATTGTTTCCTATTGCTTTTTATCCTAAAATTATAGAATTAAAAAATGTTTTAATCGTCAAATTCAGCTGAAGATGCTACTGTTATGTATTTCATTGTGTTTTACACCAATCTCACGTTAGTAAGTACTTTTTTTAAATGTATTATTGACAACGTTTTTTACACTTACCCATTTTTTATAGATGTCTTGATGAAGGAAATAAACATTTCCGAAAGCTCGGCTATGTAACAAAGAGTCCTCTCATTAAGGCCAAAATTTTGACTGCACACCTAGAAAGATTTCCTCTGGAACTGTTTCTAAAGTTATTGTATTTTTACCTTAACTAGTCAGTCACGACTACCCTCCTCCTAACTATATATATATACAGGCTGATTTTAAAATAAGTGCATATATTTTAAACACTAAGAAAGCTTGAGGTATACAACCGAATAGCACTGTTAAAAATATTATCAGGATCAAAATAGATTTGGGGCAAAATACCCTTTTTCCGCCCAGATTTCTACTTCTGTCACAACTATCGTTTGCGATCTGCAGTCGGCCGTGATGAACGAAGCGACGTTGCCACTCTACATGAAAATTAGGAGATATTAAATAAAATGTATAATCGAGAAAATGTACATGGGGAAGAAGTTAACCCTGGTCTTGAATTTCAGAAAGATAATACAAAAACTTTAAAATGGACTCACCCAAGATTTGTACACATAAGCTCGAATAGCGTATAGCTTAACACCTCACGGTTGGAAGTTCTTTTACTGAAAAATCCTTTAGACCCTTCCTTCCACCTCCTTGCATCGCTACAATTTCGTGTCCTTAGAGGAGTCTCATGGGCCCCGCACAATAACGACCCGTAATGAGAACCATATCATTCAGCTCAATGTTTGAGAAATGCATCGTCAATTCGTCACATTCCAAGCAAATTGTCAGAAACAAAACTTTACATTTACTAGTCAGTGTTGTTCCTGGGTCTGATTTTTTCGTAATAGATTTTCTTGGAAAAAGGTATCAGATTTGTATTAAAAGGTAATAGACTCGAAAAATCTGACATTTGACATTCGGAATGTCATTCTTGTCAAACCCTATCGCACTAATCACAGTTTTGACATAAATATAGAACATAGAACGGAACATAATTATCCGCTGAGCACAGAAATAGATTTTTTAGTATTGGAACATATTTTGGTGATAATAGCAAATAGTAATAGATTCATAACAATCTTCACGAAATAGTAATAGAACGCGAACAATCCTAGTTAGTACTGTCAAAGGTCACAGCAAAGAGGAAATCTATGGTCACAGATACTACTGTTCTGAGAAATGATGTTGACAGATCATATGATAATAGTTTTGTTTGTGTGGTTGCTGGTTTGTAAAATAATTGTAAACGTAAAATAAAAAATAAAATAATTGGATGTTGTGTCTTGTATCGTGAAGGATATGTCGTCGTCGAATCGTTTTCGATGGTTTAAGTGCGAATATGAACCAACAAGAACACAGGATGATATTAGTCTGGAATGGACTCGATATTAGTATTTGTTTGCTCTCGGGAGTTTTGCTGTTCGAGCAGGTATGAGAAAATCTACTAGGTGAGTCGATTTTCAACTTTGTGTATGTTTTGTATCTACCCGCTGGGGCCTTATTTTCGAATTGAAGGAAGGGGGACATTCTATCATTCCCCTCATGTTTCTCTCCGTCTCTCGTGATCCATGGAGATAATCACCACACAGTTCTCTCAGTAAACTTTAAAAAATAAGGCTCCTGTACATATTACATTCACCTCTATTAGTTTCCATAACCTATTACAATTCATATTAATTCTGTGACAAATTTTTATCAGGATATTCGTCTCTGAAACAATCTGGCATCACTGTCTTGTTTTGACATTAGTGAATGACGAATTGGAGATTCCCTGGGATTCCGCAGATTTCACTTGCTTCCCAGTGGCGTTCTCGAATTTCGAAGTATTTTATGTTCAATTTTCAAAATGAAATTTCTCGTTAATGTGAAGACTTAGGAAAAATCAAATATTTTAGTAATTTTTGTTAGACTCTCTCATATATATGTCTTGAATATATGCACTCATTTTAAAATCAGCCTGTATATATGGTGCCATTAGAAAAATGTTCCAATCATAATCCATGATAATATAAAAATGGCCAAGAGGGGCCGACTTCTTTTATTCATTTACAGCGGCAGTCAAGATACTACCAAACAGTATAGTCCACGTTTCTAGTCCAATTTATTTTAATTTCTTTCTCATGATTCTTTGTTCACTTAATATCTTCAGCATGAGGTGATAATTTTTTATGATACTCCAACTGAACAACCTAAGTTATTTCTTAATCATTTTCGAATAAAATTAATTCGAGAAGCGAAAACAGCATCGAATTTTTCACGAGTACTTTTTGGTGCAAAATTGAATGATGTTCAAGTTCAGATAGAATCTGGACTATAAAATCTCACCTCAAATATTTATGTTTGGAAACACTCAGTGAAAACTATGTAACTAGCACCATGAGAGTCAGATATGACAACAAATTCACGCGATGTGTCAGTTTCCAGAACATTTCCACACAAAATTTCATAACAATCTAAGTACTTTCGATATAATCATAGATCTAAATACACACATTTAGAGATCCATGATATAATCTTGGGAAAACATGTGTACAAGAATGTTGTTTTCAACTCCTTGTATCTGGAATACAGATGCCATTACGAACATTTTTTCCTAGGCAAACTCAACTCAACCTATCCTAGCAACGGGTCAACCTTTTTTGGAACACCCTGTATATTCTCGTTGAATTCAAAGTGATGAAAACTCTTCTATAACGACTGGAAATTGATGGAATGTCAGTGAATTGATAAATGTTTTGTAATCAACAAATCAATATAACTCAATATAGATACAGTATAATTACAGAGTGAAATATAGTGCCAAAACTTCTGACTTACCTGTAAACGTGACCCCGATTCCACCAAGCATCAACACCTGTAGAGTCGGTAACGCCCCTGTTCTCGTTGGTGTTAGTCTAGTATTAGTTGATTTCTCAGAAGATTGATGATCAGTGATTGACACTTGTAAATGAAAACTAATCACGTTCTATGATTAAAAGGAATAGCTTGTCAAACGGTTCACATTATCGGAGTCTTCCAATTTGTGATTGATTATATTGTGATTGATTCATAAGTTTTATGTAACTTCAACAGATGATCGACTCGCAGATCGAGAAGAAAATCATCACTCAATATATAACGAAACACCTAGATAACCGTCCTCTATGATATCCTCTTGAACCCTCAACCTGAGTATATCTTCCCAGAAAGTTTCAATATGATAATATGAAGACCTTTTCGACATTCCAATGGGTAATTACAACCAAGAAATATACATACAGGGTGGCTCGTCGAAAACGTACAGCGAGGCATTACAGACAAAATCCATAAACACGTTAAGTTTGTTTGTCAGGGAACAACTTCTGATGTATGAAGCATAGCAAATCCTTCAATCTCCTAAGTGATGGTGTCACCACAAAACTTTTCCAAATAGGAATACTAGAATACTCCATTGAAAAGGGCTTTCAATTCCCTATAGGTGCATTGCTGCTTAGTTTTTGAAAATTGATTCACTCCTTCAGGAAATATGGAGCTTAGGTAAACCAGAGATACGTTTGACAAAAAAATCGAAAATTGATTAAAATTAACTCGAGAACTTAGTATAACATTCGAATGGTTTTGTAGCTTTGCATATTCTTTATTTGTTTACACTCAAATTAGATGCTATGGGAGTCCGTGGTGTTGCTCTGGCTTGGGCAACTTCTTACTTAGCTAATCGAAAACAAACTGTAGTCCTAGATACTATAAAATCCAATACAAGGGAAAGTTTCCACCTCAAGGTTCTATTTTAGGGCCCCTCTTCTTTATAATCTTCACGAGTGATATAAAACAAACCTGTGTTACGGCGAACCATCATTCTCTATGCAGACGAAACAAATATTTTAATGTCTAATACAGATAATGAACAACTAGTAAATAATGGCAATAAAGCATCAAAAGAACTTGAGGACTATTGCAGCAAAAATGGCCTTGCACTTAATACCGCTAAAACTTATCACATTCGATTCTTACCAAGAAATCTGAATCCTGATAACGATCTCTACCTTACAGTAAATGGAAAATCAATAGGAAGCAAAGAGAATATGAAATTCTTAGGTATTGTACTTGATAGAAAACTTTCATGGGAAGATCATATTACTCTGTGCTCAAAACTTAGTACAATCTCATATATAATTAGGAACATGAGGGATACAGTGTCAGCAGAGGTACTGAGGATTCTCTACTTCGGATTGGCACAGTTAGCTCTGCAATACGGCCTAATATTTTGGGGATCCTCGACCTTCTTTTTAGAGGCATTCAGGTCCAAACAAAACAAAAATTATTAGAACTATGAACAAAACTCACCCTTCAGAATCTTGTAAACCATTATTCAGAAAATTAAAAATATTAACGCTACCTTGCCTTTATATCTTGAACCTAATGATTTTTATAAAAGACAATGAAAATAAATTACATGCATATGATACAAGGAATAAGGAAAACATTCATCTGCCCTTTTCCCGTCTGCTGATTGGACAAAATTCCCCAAAATATGTTGGTATCAAATTTTTCAATAATATGAAAAATCTAATAGACATGAGCGGTAGCATCTCAACAATTAGAATTAGGATATCATCATTTCTGAGTGATAAAGCTTTCTATAGCGTTGAAAAGTTTCTGGGCTCCTGAATATATTTTGAAACTATTTTAATAGATATGTTGTCCCTATCTGTTTTATCTGTTTTATTTCATATACTTGTATTTATGTACTACACTTGGAAATTATAGTCATTCAAGTGTCATATGTTTATTCCATTTTAAAAATTGTTTTTCATTCAGTCTATCGTATCTCTATGTCTTACACTTAGTTTTTGTATTTTTTCGTTTCCTGACTAGTCCGATAAGTTTATGTATTCTGTAGTCTTCACCACACGATGTGTATTCTTTTGTGATGAATAAATGATTTCTGATTTCTGATTAGGCTCGTTTATGTGAATAAACAACTATCGTGTTTGTGCTCCACATCTAGATTCCATAGCTTTCTTGTGACTTGTGGTAGTAGGGTTTCAGCATTGTTGAACTTGAGTAAATTGAGTCAAATGTTTTGTTGGGTTTTCTAAGCTCCATATTTTCTAAACGAGTTCATCGATTTTTGAAATCTGAACAGCAAATTACAGTGAATTGAAAGCCGTTTTCAATGCCGTATCAATTAACTTCCAAGAAATTGAATAATGACACCTCCACTCAGAGGGTTGAAGGTGTCGCTATGCTTGTTGCGTCGAAAGTTGTCTCTTTCACGAACACATTTGATGTGTTTTTGGATTCTGTAGAAAAACTCGTTTCCATCATCCTGTAACGCTTGCGGTACATTTTCGATGGGCCACTCTGTAAAGTGTTCAATTTGGAAAACAAAAGTTGGGTCCTTTTCTGTAAAGAAAGGTTCTGTTCAATCAAAAGATATTTTGTAAACAAAATCATAAGAAATTTTTATATTTTCATTATGTTGATAGGGGAGTGACGGAATGACCACGTAGGTTCTGATGGTCATAACTTCCTCGGACATTCCATAAACATCGAACATTATTTTGGAAACATTGTTTCTCAGCATGCGCCAAATATTATAATGTACGCATTCACCAAATATTATAATATACGCCTTCGCCAATTACTGGATTTTAAACATTGCTTGACCGTTCAAAAAATGTGACGATAATCATTTGGATCGAATAACTTTCGAATTTTCTTATTTTTGAATGATGTACGAAGCCCTGGAAGGGACACATAAAATGAAAAAAATAAAAACTCTTCAAAATTCTGAGTTATAACTCGGAATTTTACATTCAATATTCCGAGTTATAACACGGAATTTTAAAATTCCGAGATATAAGTCGGAATTTTGATGTAAAATTCCGAGTTATATCTCAGAATTTTGAAGAGTTTTTATTTTTTTCATTTTATGTGTCCCTTCCAGGGCTTTAACTTACGAAGCCCTGGAAGGGACACATAAAATAAAAAAATAAAAACTCTTCAAAATTCCGACTTATAACTCGGAATTTTAAAATTCATGACAAGGTGGAATAGGAAAATTATCAAAGAATGATGTTGAAGATGAAGGGTGGAGAAATATAAGGCTCAATGAATTCAGAGAAGCGACCTCGAACTTTCATCATAATGGATTTTCGTATTTAATATTCGTTTATACGAGTCGATGCATAGATTTCGGGAGGATGTAATTCAATGTCCTGCGTGGCATTAGCCAGGGAAGTAGTTGTTTTTCTCCCGAAATCTACCATTGTTGTTCATTTTATGAACATTATGTGGAAATGACTTTGAGCTTTTTGTATTTATTTACCATTTCATTCCACTTTGAGCATTGTGGCTATTTTGTAGTTGAATAATATGATAGTTGGATGAACATTTGTTTTAAGTCAACTAAAAATATTGTTGAATGAAATGAAACTTTTGTTGAAGTAAGCAAATATTCCAATCAAATTATTATTTTGTCTTTTTAAATAAGTCGCTTATTTGGAATGAACATATATTTTGTTGATTTCACAAAATAGTGTTTGATTTAACAAAAAAACAATGATCAAAATTATTTTGTTGGTGCAACAAAACTTTTTTCCGTGTGTGATGGGTGAAATAGTCATTGAAACTTGTTGAGGCTAAGGGCAAACAATATATCGACGTACACATAAATTTGTTCAAATGAGGTTGTATCATTTCGACAATGACAATAGACAAAGAAAGGTAGATAGGTGTCAAAATGATGAAACTGACTATTGAAAGTGAGAAGCAAGACACGAAATATACTTAGGATATACTGACGGAGTGGCATGTCATCAATCAGTAAGACAAAACTCGAAGTCGTTTCCACAAATATTCAATAAAGAAGAGCGATAGGGTATGGAGAAAAGCAGATACTTTCCTGGGCAAAACATTGATAACTGCGTATAAATTGTAGCCAGGTAATGCCGTTACCACCGATACAACAAGGCCAGCAGACTCTGACGTAAACAGCTCGTGACGTCGCCAAGAGAGGCCAGTGTTTTATTTTATCGCTTGTCGACTAACGCGTCAGTTCGTGTTAATTCATCGGTGATTCACGTATGTTTTTGAAACGGTCCCGAATTCTTTTGTTGTTCATTCATCAAAATAATTGGCGGAAAAATTACTGTTTTGTGAAATATTTTGTGTTGTGATCGGCGAAATAACAATGCCTTTCAAGTGTTGTGTTCCCTTTTGTCGGGGGAATTATGTGGGTTGTTCAAAAGTTCATGCTTTTAGTTTCCCGTTGGACGAGGAGCTATCGAAAATGTGGGTAATTCACTGCGAGGATTTTACTCCTTCTAAGCTCAGTAGTAAACAGGGCTTAATTTATAATGATGAATTAATAATAGAAGACGATTACTCTCTCATAAAAAGTATAAGCAGAGGAAAAATAGAAAAGCTTTGATTGTGCAGTTAGTTTTGTATTCGTATATTATAGTCAACAAAATCATCTCTGAATTCGAGGAAATTTTCTTTAATTCTCATTCTCAAATTTCTTTCTGAAAACGGTCATTTGTCTCGTGGCAATGAATGCAGAATTCATTCCAATGATCAAATTGCAACTATCATATTAACATGAACTTTAAACACTCTACTTAAAAAGGTGAAACTGCATTTATCATGATATTTATCATGAAGATATTCGACTAAAAAGTTCCAAATTTCACTTTCTTTTTCACCTGTCTTCTGGATGGCATTTAGAACAAATTTCCCTTCTTTTTTCATCATATTGGACAATTTATATATAATTCAACTATAAATATGATTCTCTTGAGATTAATCCATATTTAGTGAGAAGAAGGAAGAATATTATTCAAAATAATGGCGTGTGTAGTGTCATTCGAAAGCAATCTATTGACATTTGACATCTCGTATTTTGATTGACTATTGATTAAATGGTCCTCATCTGGAATGCTTGTTCACTAAATATGAAAAACTCGCCATAAAAATCATATTTCCTGTTGAATTTTCTATATAAAAATGTGCCATCGAAGTACATCATGAGTATATAAAGTGTCCAATGACAAAATAAGAGCAAGTAGCTTCAAATGCCCCCAACACAAGGGGAGAAAGAAGGCGAAATTTCGAACTTTTTCTTGAAATCTCTCAATAAATAGTGGTTTGTTCACATTTTCATTATAAAATTCGGTTTATCAGACAAAAATACGTGAGTACCGAAAAAAATTTTCAAAAAAAAACCATCGCATGATAAATGCAGTTTTACCCTTAAAAATTACGGTTTCAAGTGTAACGATCCACTTGGGTGAAAAATCCAACAACAGAAAATTGAAAACACTCACTGGTTATTTTTTCAGGTAATGGAAATTCTCCAAGATAAATATAGCTTATTGTAACAAACGGCATGTCAATGAAAATAAAATACATTTTCCACAATTTTCTTTCGATCAATCTCACGATAAGTTTATGTTCTGCGGGCCCGGTATAAGTTGGTGTGAAGTTTATCTTCACCACAATTTTTGCCAATATATTTAATTTGAATGGGTTGCTGTATGTGGATATTTGTGTTTTATCCTGGTTTTTGCTTTAAAACTTCGTTTTTCCATAATAAAATCGAATGGGGTGCGAAAGAGGGCTCAGTTGACGACTGGCATCCTATTTTAACCGGAAGCCCTTAAAAAAACAGCATAATCGGCTCAATGATGATCTAAAACTAAAATCGAACTACGCGGTCGCCTTATAGCGCTATAAACGTTTGTCGTTTCGAGCCGCTGGTTAGGCCTCACTAAGTGACGTCACCCACGGAGCATGCAGGCCTTGTTGTATCGGTGGTGACGGTAATGCTCAACTACCTTCAGAACGCATTTTTCAGCTACTGGCCTCCATGCCAGGAAGTCACTAGACAGTGTTTTGAAGATCTTCATCTTCCATTCTCATAGGACATGAACGAAATCTTTCTTGGAAAGAGGTAACAATGTCGTAAGGTCTAGGATTCAAAATTGTTTTGATCCCCACAGTATATTTTTTGATCGCGGGGCTACATGCAAAAAACTTTTTTATATTTACATTTTTTCACACATTTCGATTTATGGTCATTTTGTCTGCACACCCATCTTTTATCTTCTCATTTTTTTGTGACGTTACTAAGTTAATTGATATTATTTCGAGAAATTATAAAACGCAGATGTTGATTCCAATATGTCTGATGCTGATCTCCTTTTTCGAAATTTTCATCCAAAATTATGCATAATCTTCGATGATACTTCCACTACCACTTCAATGAGGTCATCATGGAGAGTTATATCACAGGATGATATATGATAGACTGTCAATGTTGACTATCCCAATTTTTTGTTTTCAATTCTTGGACCTCAAGTGAGGGCATCTCTATTATGTTCGAAGAACATTGTGCGAACCTAAGGAGGGGAGAGAAGGTAGGTTTTGGAATTTTGTTGAAAGAAATGAATTGATGATAATATGTTTATTGGAAATATTTGACTCATCGAAAAACAATCATATCCGTGATGCAGGAAGAAATATGTAACACACATATCCTATGATTTTTGGACGACAGTGAATCATTTCAAGCTTTTGCTTCCGTCAGGAGAACTAGGAAAGATTAAACTAAAAAAATTTTGTACATTCTAACTCATTTTAGATAATGATAAATGAATAACGAGTATTTCCAATATTTGACCGATATGTAATTGATTCTGTATACAGTGTTGTCATTTAAGTGTGCAACATATGGGAATCTTTTTAATGAATTGCACTACCAAAATACAGATAGTGCCGAAAGATGGTGCATATTCGGTAATCATTTTAGGTGCACTCAGAATGGTTGCAGGTCACACAGCATACAGGGTAGGTCAAAAAAGATAAAAATTGCTCAAGAGTAAAGTACCCTTATTTCAAAAAATTCAGCAAAATGTTATCGAAAAAAGTTGTTAACAATTGAAAGTTATGCCTAAATACCAAAACATGGCCTCCTAAGACATTTTTTAGTTTTTCAATTCTGTTCGTTAATAATTTCCCAATTTGTAATATTTTGAATACAAAATGTGCACATTGAATGGAAGTTTTTGAATATGCCTATTATCATTAATGATGTTCTACCTTGTTGAAAATATGGTGTGCGAAATTTTAAAGTTAAGCTGAATATCGTTGCAACAAACATAAAGTTTGTGATTCCCTAAAAAAATTAAAATCCAAGTTAATTGCACAAATATGATTGAATTTGAACAAAGGTATGCTCAACTGATTTTGTTATGATTAACTTATGAAAGTATTCAGGGTGAATATAAAAAAATACAAATTGAGAAATAATTCACGAACAAAGTTGAAAAACGAAAAACATGTCTTAGGAGGCCATGTTTCAGTATTTAGGCATAATTTTCAATTG
Source organism: Phaedon cochleariae (assembly GCA_918026855.4). Lineage (NCBI taxonomy): Eukaryota > Metazoa > Arthropoda > Insecta > Coleoptera > Chrysomelidae > Phaedon > Phaedon cochleariae. The sequence continues at coordinate 40,713,102 of OU896708.1, forward strand.
TAAACAACTTTTTTTCATAACATTCTGCTGAATTTTCTGAAATAAGGGTACTTTACTCTTGCGCAATTTTTATATTTTTTGACCTACTCTGTATGCTGTGTGACTTACAACCATTCCAACCAACTTTTGGCACTATCTGTATTTTGGTTGTGCAATTCTTTAAAAAGATTCCCATATGTTGCACACTCAAATGACCACATTGTATATTTGAAAAGCATAAGATCCTCATTCTTCCATCCTCATTGGTTTTTGAAACAGTATGTTTAATACATAAAAATAAATCAACATATGAAACCACTATTAGATTCATCCGTCAAAATAGCAACTCGAGGTTTCCTATTTCTTCTTCTGATTTGATAGAAAACTCAATAATATCCTTATAAATATACAATGCTTTATATATAACCACCTTCCTTCGAGTATTTTTCCATGAATTCGGTGAGGTTGATCCTTCAAAAAAGTCATTTTATGATATTCAGGAATATCTAAATGAAACTAGTTGATAGTATATTTTCTCTTTCTCGATGTCATTTGTAGTCGAGTTTCATTCATATATATTCCGTTTCAGCTAGTTAGTTCATTTGTAAGTATATAATTTGCTTATTCTAGATGTCAACCATTTATGCATTATATGTATATTTCAAAAACGACTTTTATATACGACTTTGCGAATGAAGTATGAATCTTCAGGCAATAAAGCAATATTATGATTGATTGATTGATTGGTAGCCAGCGATGTAGTTGTTTCCTGTTAGATATTTCAACGATGCGTTTTTAATTTCTCGAATGAAACATTGATTCTTCTTTTTTACATAATACCGATATCTCAACTATTCATTTTTGCATCAATACCACAGAACTCAAAGACCATCAATACCCTTCCATTTATTGTTATGGATCTTTCAATAGTTGATTTCCTCGTTGTTATTTCATGATAAAATGACACATTTTCGAGATTCTGGAATCAATCATGCGATTGGTGGCCGAAAGTGATTGGTGATTCATAAAAATACCATCAATGCGTCTCATGCAGTTTTTTGGTTTATTCTTTTCCTGAATGACATAAGTTCTTGGGTCCAGAAGAAGGAAAATATAATCACAAATGAGGAATGAAAAATGTATTGAATATTTTATTATATTCACCATTACCCATCACGATTTTTAGTCATTATCGTTATCGCATGTCTCGCATTCCAAAAAAAAAGACCTATACTGCGACTTGGAACTTCTCACAAGTAATTATAGACTCTTGGAAAAAAATAATTTCATTGTTGCTCGACCTTGTTCTTGATAGTCTTAAAAAATTCACGAAAAAGTTAATCAAAACAGTAGTTGGCAGTTAATTGCTCAAGTTGATGGAAGAAATTCATTTTTAGCTATATAAAAGGACTCTGCTATAACTGTCAGTACAGACATAGGCGTGGACACAAGTATGCGTGGTTCTGAAAAATAAATAAATCACAAAATATACAAAAACCAACTTTTCTCGCATTATAATGCAGCCCTACTTTTATGAAAAATAGGTGCATTTGCGAACGGCAGCTCTTCGTCAGTAGGCACTATGGGTTCGAGTTATCAAAATGAGTTGAAATAGCAAAAATTCAGTTATCTAGCAATCATAAGGTTAAACAAAAAGGATGGGGCGCCACGGCAACTTTTAATTCATATGAAATGTTACCTGGAAAGTTGAGCAACCAGATAATGAATAATATTAGTTGTTCTCCCAGACTAAAAGACCTAAATTTACCTTAGAGATGTTGTGAGTTGGAGTGTCATGTCAATAAACAAATAAAACAGTCATATTATACAATACCCAAAACATTTAATTTTGATGATAGGACTCATAATAATATATCATATCACATGGTTTTGACAAATATGCATAAATCAAAAGAATATTAGATAACTTATTTCCTGTTAAGAAATTACACTGTTGCCTGCTATTATGTGGATGAAAATATATATAAATCAACTTTATATTGTACTTGAAAACTCAAGAGCTCCTGTAAGGACGTTTTATAGTCATAGCAGATTTAAAAAATATTGAAAATGGAAGAATTCTACCAGCGCATAGTATACTATGTGTAGGGGAAGTATATGTACCTTTCATGTGTGATTTCATCAATTTATGACCTGGCTATGATTTAAAAATGGTCCATTATACACACTAGCAATGGGCAATATATGAGTGAATAAAAATGAAAAATAAAAATATATTTTCATGTCAAAAACCTGTATGGTGTGTCCTACACCAGTTATCCAGAGTAGCATTCAGTGCTACCAAATGAAGCTTCTGAGGGGAAGATTGGCGGAGAGCGGGGTGCTGACTTCACATCCCTGGATGTCAGATGACATTGACAGAGTTGTCGTATTTCCACCTTGAAAATCCATCATCAGGAAGAAACAGGGGACGATATCCAGATTCCAGATTCCAGACTACTATATAGCCACCAAAGGCCTTGTAGAATTAACAGATCCTGGTCGAGCAATGACTCCTGGGAAGAATAGTGCTCCTGGTAGGATAACTCCCGTTGTAGAACTCCCGGTAAAAAACTCCCGGTAGAAAACTCCCGGTGAAAAAACCCTTAAATAATTCATGAAATGAGGTTCTGAATTTCTGGACTGCAGAGAAAAAAACGTAATAATGCGAGACTCACCTTCTATGAAGGGTTGGGGATTGAAATGACGATGAAGGTAGGCACGTGGCTGCCTGGGTGATGAACCATGAAGATCCTGCCTCTTAAACCAAAACCAGAAGAATCTGTAGAGTCCAGCAGTCCTTATAGATCAGCAACAAATCCAGGATATCCTGATGTGATCCAGAACGCCAGGCGGTACAGGACTTCAGACGCCGGTTCACACCACCAAAAAATGGCACTTGACCACCACGAAGAATTTTCTGAAGTGAGCTCTTGTCTCACGACCAGAAAGGAAATCCCTTCTCCAAATTTCCAGAAACTTCGAGAACAACTTAACGGTTTCCGTTTTTCAAATTGGCGGAAAATTTGAATATCCAAAATAAAAGACGTTATCGCTACTCCCTCCAGAGACTTGATTCTTCCCAGCTGACTATCTGGACCAATCAGAATTGATGACCAAAATGACGTCACACCTTTCTTCACGCATACTCGGCTTGTTGGTTCGACGATGATGATCTAAGGACATATCAATCCGAATCGACGTTTGGCGCATGACAAGTTTGACACTGTTGACATGGTGTCATGACCGACAGCTAATTGACGTAAAGCGAAATAACAGATGATCAACAAAAACAAAACATCAACCTGAATTTATCAAATGCATCAATCAAGAAAATAATGCCAAACGAAGTTAATTGATTCACCATGGTCGATTCCTAGTGAAACCATCCGCATCAGTATTCCTGGAAAATCCAATACCTATCGTCCTACTGTGATGAAGTTTCAAGTGGAAATAGCAGTGTGAAAAGTGAGTATGAGAATGTCTCTGAAATGGTATTTCATATTACTTTATATTACCTATTTATCTCTTTCAGATAAGTTTCTGTAAAAACCATCCGAATCATCCTTCTACTTGGATCACAACAAAACAGATATAGCAAGAGATATCAGTGTATTTATAGAAATTGTATTTTTATTTTATGTACAGTGTGAAATCTCAGGTGTGTATCCACATATCAGGTTTGAGAATAATTAAATAATATAAAACAGATTGAGTTCAATTTATGTTATTGAAAAATGTAAACCATGAAATTGTGACAAAATATCCTGTCAGATGTGCTCAGCAGTACAGAATAGTTTAGAATCAGACAAAATATACAGTAGTGAATATTTACATGCTACATCACCTCTCTCCCAAGAAAAAATTTGAATCTGGATTGATTTAAATTTTCAAAAAATTACAATATCAACAATGGATACAGAGGGATAAGTACTTCAGATCACCGAGACGAATATCAGTATCCAAATATTGAAATTGCATTCAGAATCAATCAGTGAGATGTCAACTCCTAAAAGAACGAAGGCAACTCACTAAAGAATCCCAAGGTGGAAACAAAAAAGAAAGTTTAAAATTTCAAATTTTGATTTAACCAGCTGTCCACCGTTCAACTGGGGTGACATACGGCCACCAACCTTAAACAGGCCAAACCTGAAACAAAAAGATTCAACAAAAAACGTTCGGGAGTATTCCCATTCACGTAGAGTTAGGTCGTCCCTAGAGACTACTCAAGAGCCAAAGCAAAAGAGCGGTACTTTCGAGAAATATGCCCATTGAACCCGCCTAAACAGAAATTCAACAAGACATACATCTCGTCAGCCCAACCTGTCATGAGACAACTATGACGACCCACATCACGTTGTTGTCCACGACCCCTACGCTTCCAAGGTCCCTACAGACAAAAAAATAGCTCTTGGCTTTTCAAAATTTACTCAAAAATACTGTGGGAAATGTAGGTATCAAAATTGAAAATAATATCCCACAGCAAATGTGAAGTATCAGCATCAAAAGTGCTGATCACTTCCAAAAAGTAAGGGTGGAGCAGTGCATGGACCATCACAGGTTATGACTGTCCACATAACCAGTGGCAAAAATAAAAAACAGCGATGTTACTGCCGTGATAGAATCACTAGCTGGGAACATGTCCAAGTCCAGGTAGCTTTAGGAACAATTCCAGGGATAACCAGCTCTTAGCCCGACCGAAAAAGAAATGGAACAGTATTTGGACCATCACTGGTTATGTCTGTCCACATAACGCAGTGGAAATAAATAACAGCGGTGTTACTGCCGTGATAACACTAGTTGGGAACATGTCCAAGTTCAGGTAGCTTTAGGAATAATCCAGGGATAACCAACCTTTACCCCAAAAAATATGACCATGAAGATCAAATGCATACCTCTATTCAGGGATTAACTTGGGGTAGTAGCTATGCGTACTAAACATCCTAAGGGAGGTCACGATCGGGAAGTCTAAGTCGGTAGAATTCATAATCGAGTAAATTTTCAAAATCGGGAAAGTCTATCCAAAATTATCCGGAACAGAGATATTTACATAATATTTACATAACTCACACCTAACTCTAAATACTGTACAAAGAGGAAAATCTCATTACTCGTCAGCAATGGGAAAAATTGAAAACTGTTGCAATCTGACAGTTTCAATTCAAGGGCTGAATTTTCAAATTTCAAAAAATTCGAAATGCTAAATACAAAATACTGAATGTCACAATGTAGAACATTCCAAGGGTGTTTTTGTGAACTTTCACATTCACGGTAGCTACCAAAAAGTTCCTAAAAACTTGCAAAAAATTCCAAAAAAGTTCAAAAATTTTCAAAAATTTTCACAAAATTTCGAAAATATATCTCAAAAAAATCTCAAAAAACTAACCGACAGAAATGTCCGAGTTAGACCCAAAATAAGGTTTCAAATCCTTAATATGCCAGTCTCCTGCTGGACTACCATTCTCATATTCCAGAGAATAAACTAAACGTGAAACCTTTCTTTTAACTACACACAAAACATATTTGGGTGCTAGTTTTGAACTAAATTTTACTGCAGCTTCTGAAAGTACCTTGTTTCGACGCCAAACTTTATCTCCAATATTGAAAGAATAATCTTTCTTCCTCAAATTATATGCTCGTGAATTTCGTTGGTAAGCCTGATGCAATTTATTCTTTACTTCTTTAAAAATTGTATCTAAATTAGAAATATTTTCTACAAACTCAGATCTACTTTGAGGATTTAACTCTATTCCTACTGTATCAGATATATTACTATAATAGTTACCTGAGTGAGGAATATTTCTAGCAAAATTCAAAAATGCTGGGGCATAATTATGCACTTCATGTACAGATGTATTAATAGCAAATTGAATCTTAGATAACTCTTTGTCCCAATCCTTATGTTCAACTATATAGCTACGTATTGCTTGTCCAACTGTCTTGTTATTACGTTCAACAAAGTTGCACTGCGCTGAATAGCGAGGCGTAAACCAAATTTTTACTTTATACGTATCTGTTAACTTTTTAAAGATTTTCCCTGCGAATTGGGTACCATTGTCCGCAATGATAATCTGAGGTACACCGTATACTAAAAACACTTGATTTTCTAGAAATTTAACTATGTTTGGTGCTGTCGCGTCTCTTAGGGGACATAGAATGGTATATTTCGAGAACCAGTCTCCAATTACAAGTAAATATGTAAATCCACGGGGTGATCGAGGAAATGGTCCCATAAGATCGACAGCTAGGACTTGAAAAGGAAAGTTTACCTGCTTTTCACAGCCCATTAAACCTAAACGTGAGGTGTTAGTTAACTTTTGTGATTTACAAACTTTACATTGACGAATGTATCTCAAAATATCAGGGCGCATCTTTGGCCAATAATAATTCTCCTGAATTCTACTAAAAGTTTTGTAAAAACCAAAATGTGAACATGTGGGTGGATCATGAGAGTTTCTAATAACATCATTCCTTTGGGACTTAGGAACAACGGTCTTCCATTCCTTTTCATTAGTTTGAATTATGCCCTTTGAGGGAATAAATTTGAAAAGCAAATTTTCTGAAACTTTCCATTGTGGAAACAGTTCAGGTTTCTCTAAAATTCTCCTCTTAAGTGAAGTGTACCATTTATCCGATATTTCGGCCTTTATGTCTATCAACAAAATTTCTTGGTTATCATCAGGCGAATCACTAGGAGGAATTCTGGACAGAAAATCAGGTAAGACATTTGAAGCTCCGGGCTTATGTATTAATTCAAAATTATGTTGTCTGAGCTTCACAGCCCACCTAGCAAGTCTTCCACAAGGATCCTTGAGATTGTTGATCCACAAAAGGCTACTGTGGTCAGTGATTACTTTAAATTTTGTGCCTTCTACATAAGGTCGAAATTTATCTATCAAAAATATCAAACTGAGAAGTTCTCTTTCCGTCACAGTATAATTACGTTCTGCACGAGATAAAGAACGAGAAGCATAAGCTATAACTCTTTCTTGTGAATCAATATTCTGAGTCAAAACACCTCCAATACCATAATCACTGGCATCACACTGTATTACAAAAGGTTGATCAAAGTCTGGTGAACTTAGTATAGGAGACGATATCAAAGCATTTTTAACACGGATGAAAGCATCTTCCGCCTCTGGAGACCAAGTTATTGGTTGCCCCTTCTTTTTCCCTTTGAGGAGGCCTGAGATAGGTGCTATCAAACTTGAAAAATTTGCAATGAATCTTCTATACCATGAACACATTCCGATAAAACGTTTGATTTCAGTGCTGGTAGTAGGGCGAGAATAATTGACCATGACTGCTACTTTATCAGTATCTGTGCGGAGTCCTTCTCTATCAATAACATAACCAAGATACTTAAGGGATGTTTTAAAAAATTCACATTTTTTAATGTTCACTGTTAAATTTGCATTTTCTAAAATATTCTTTACCTCAGCAAGAAGTGATACATGTTCATCAAAAGTTTTTGAAGTAATGATTATATCATCCAGATACGTGAAAATATGTGGTTCAAACTTAGGTCCAAATAGAGCGTCACAGAGCCTCTGCTGAGTCTGAGCACTATTACACAAGCCAAATGGCATGACTGTGAATTGAAAAGATCCTCTACCAGGCACACTGAATGAAGTTTTCTCACGTGACGACACATCCAAAGGGATCTGCCAAAAAGCTTTACGTAGATCAATACTTGAGATGTATTTTGCATCTCTGAGCAAATTCAAAATTCTGTCTCTGCGAGGTAGTGGATAGCTATCGTGCTTAGTTACTTCATTGAGTTTTCTCCCGTCAAAACAAAATCTGTACTCACCGGATGACTTTTTTACTAAAAGGACTGGACTATTATAAGGACTCTGAGATGGTTCAACCACCTTCAACTTCAGCATGTCATCAAGTTCTCTATTTAAAATTTTCAACATAAATGGTGACATAAGGTACTGCTTTACTCGAAATGGCTTTGAATCACCAGTGTCAATTGTCATTTTAATTTTATCTGTAAGACCAATACGACTTTCACTGCTAATTTCTTTAAAATGCTCTATAATTTGTTCTGCTTGAACACTCTCTGAAGGAGATAAATCTGACAAATTACTTGAATCTGAAGTTTCAATATCTTTAACATGACTAGAGACAACCTGTATAGAATTATGCGTTACTGCACTATGCACATTCCAAATCTTATTTTTGATCGATCTTGATCTTGAACTGATTGCAAAAATCGCTTCCAAAAATAATTGAGTGGGGCAGTGAAGGCACTACTATAGTAGGAACAACCTGAACAATGTTATCTACACAAACTGGTAGATCAACCACACCCTTAACTTCACGTTCAGTTCCATCAACTGTTGTCACATGTTTCAAAAAGGATTTATTCCATTTCAGATTAAGTTTTTTCAGTAAATCTACTGATTTTTGACCACAAACCGAAACATTGGCACCACTGTCCAAAAGACAAACTACTTTCTGATCAAAAATTTTTACAGAAATATATGGTCTGTTATCACGTGACTTCTGTACAAAAAGGGGTGCGACATTTAAATTTTTATGGAAAACATAATTTTTATAAAAATCTCTAACAGTATTTTTCCAATCATTCCATTCCTTGGGATTGAAAAAATTTGATCTTGAAATTGGGTTGACTCTTTTAAATAATGGAGGGGAACAAGAGTCGTAATACTTCACCTCCCTTACTAGTTTCCCTGACATTTTGTACATTCCCTTGAAGTTACATCTGCACAGCCGCATTTAAAACAAAATTTCTTAATTATATTGTCAGTAGCTCTACAGTTCCTGAAGGTATGGTTTGGTTGTAAACACCTCCAACATAACACTGATGAACTTGATGAATTTGCATTTGAACTAGTAACATTAACTTGTTTATTCGTGCTGACATTTTTATTCGATTTCTTTATGTTGAAATTTCGCTTTCGAGGTTGAAAATTCCTCCGAAAATTCTGATTGTTAGTTGTAGAACTTGAAAGGGTATCTGAAAAATGTGTCAACTCAGGATCAATCATACATTGAAAAGGTTTCTGATACTGATGTGACTGTGAACCAGATGCCAAGCTAAGAATATCAGCTTCTTCAAGCTTTTTACAAAGTGTACTCAAGGTAGAAACACTATCAATATCACTAAGTGCAAGTCTTTTAAGGTATTCACCCTGTAGTCCCATTTTAATATATTTAACTTTAGTGAGCTCTGCGGCTCCACGACTGAGTCTACTGAATAAAGTTTCCATACAAGCTATGAAAATTACTACAGGTTCATTTCTTCCTTGTTTTCGTGATTTTATTTGGTTCCACACTTCATCATCAAAGTCTGACATCAAAAAATCCTTTTTCAATTTTATAACCAAAGTTTCCCAACTATTAACTTGTGTTCTGATTTGTCTGAACCAAAATGTAGCCTTACCACTGAATAAGTCACTAGCAGATTCAAAAAGTTCAGCTTTACTAACATGCCTTGCCTGAGCTACTTCTTCTATGCGTTCAATAAATGAAAGGAGATTTTTTGGTTCACCATCGAATTGAATATTCAATTTATAGACAGGAACTGACTTATGAGAATTCACAATTGTATTACTAAAGGTGTTAGCAGTAGTAGAAGCACTAGCTTGTGGTGTTAAAATAGTGACATTAACATCATCATCCTGAACATTCTCATTTAATTCAGCATCAAATTGCAGGGCTGTAGCATAAGCTTCATTCTTGAAATTCAATACGTCCCTATAATTCAAATCTTCCCGCTGTAACTTAATTCTGTTTATGCGAAAACTGATATGATTTATTCTAGAGGTTGCTCTTTTGTAAACAGAATCTGATGAAGGACCTTCAAAACCTTCAATAAGTGATTTTATAGAATCTAAAGTGGACTGAATTTCTACTCGCTCTGTATCAAAGTTATAAGCTTCATCAACTAAGGTCATTACATTTGTACCACTTTGTTTTTCTTTAAACAGAAGTCTTCCAAGAATTTTACGTTTTTCATCTTGATTCCGTTCAGAAATTACACCTCGAATTCTCAACTCATAATTCAGTTCAGCCTGCAGCAAGTGATTAGATTTAAAATTTTGATCCATTTTGAATCAGTTCAAAATCAAATATCAAAACTGTTGTTCCAACTTCTAAGGAAATTATTTAAATGTAGCAACACTGTACGTAGTATTATCTCGGGCACTGTCTGAAGCAAAAAGCAGTCAAACTGATTTAATTAAATATTAAATCACAAAACCGGATTCTCAAATATTATGAAACCTGATATGTGTATACTCACCATAAATCAGTTCATAAAAACCCATATATTTTGTACCTACCAAAACAAAATGTGGTAAAAACAACTCTCCTGGCTCTCCGTCAAGCTATCAGCTGTTTCCCAAACCATAAACATTTTATTCATTCATCAACAAGACACTCACAACTGTTGATTACTAAAAACCTAACTAAAAACTCGGGCCCCCACGTTCGGACGTCATCTTTGCAGCCCTACTTTTATGAAAAATAGGTGCATTTGCGAACGGCAGCTCTTCGTCAGTAGGCACTATGGGTTCGAGTTATCAAAATGAGTTGAAATAGCAAAAATTCAGTTATCTAGCAATCATAAGGTTAAACAAAAAGGATGGGGCGCCACTGCAACTTTTAATTCATATGAAATGTTACCTGTAAAGTTGAGCAACCAGATAATGAATAATATTAGTTGTTCTCCCAGACTAAAAGACCTAAATTTACCTTAGAGATGTTGTGAGTTGGAGTGTCATGTCAATAAACAAATAAAACAGTCATATTATACAATACCCAAAACATTTAATTTTGATGATAGGACTCATAATAATATATCATATCACATGGTTTTGACAAATATGCATAAATCAAAAGAATATTAGATAACTTATTTCCTGTTAAGAAATTACACTGTTGCCTGCTATTATGTGGATGAAAATATATATAAATCAACTTTATATTGTACTTGAAAACTCAAGAGCTCCTGTAAGGACGTTTTATAGTCATAGCAGATTTAAAAAATATTGAAAATGGAAGAATTCTACCAGCGCATAGTATACTATGTGTAGGGGAAGTATATGTACCTTTCATGTGTGATTTCATCAATTTATGACCTGGCTATGATTTAAAAATGGTCCATTATACACACTAGCAATGGGCAATATATGAGTGAATAAAAATGAAAAATAAAAATATATTTTCATGTCAAAAACCTGTATGGTGTGTCCTACACCAGTTATCCAGAGTAGCATTCAGTGCTACCAAATGAAGCTTCTGAGGGGAAGATTGGCGGAGAGCGGGGTGCTGACTTCACATCCCTGGATGTCAGATGACATTGACAGAGTTGTCGTATTTCCACCTTGAAAATCCATCATCAGGAAGAAACAGGGGACGATATCCAGATTCCAGATTCCAGACTACTATATAGCCACCAAAGGCCTTGTAGAATTAACAGATCCTGGTCGAGCAATGACTCCTGGGAAGAATAGTGCTCCTGGTAGGATAACTCCCGTTGTAGAACTCCCGGTAAAAAACTCCCGGTAGAAAACTCCCGGTGAAAAAACCCTTAAATAATTCATGAAATGAGGTTCTGAATTTCTGGACTGCAGAGAAAAAAACGTAATAATGCGAGACTCACCTTCTATGAAGGGTTGGGGATTGAAATGACGATGAAGGTAGGCACGTGGCTGCCTGGGTGATGAACCATGAAGATCCTGCCTCTTAAACCAAAACCAGAAGAATCTGTAGAGTCCAGCAGTCCTTATAGATCAGCAACAAATCCAGGATATCCTGATGTGATCCAGAACGCCAGGCGGTACAGGACTTCAGACGCCGGTTCACACCACCAAAAAATGGCACTTGACCACCACGAAGAATTTTCTGAAGTGAGCTCTTGTCTCACGACCAGAAAGGAAATCCCTTCTCCAAATTTCCAGAAACTTCGAGAACAACTTAACGGTTTCCGTTTTTCAAATTGGCGGAAAATTTGAATATCCAAAATAAAAGACGTTATCGCTACTCCCTCCAGAGACTTGATTCTTCCCAGCTGACTATCTGGACCAATCAGAATTGATGACCAAAATGACGTCACACCTTTCTTCACGCATACTCGGCTTGTTGGTTCGACGATGATGATCTAAGGACATATCAATCCGAATCGACGTTTGGCGCATGACAAGTTTGACACTGTTGACATGGTGTCATGACCGACAGCTAATTGACGTAAAGCGAAATAACAGATGATCAACAAAAACAAAACATCAACCTGAATTTATCAAATGCATCAATCAAGAAAATAATGCCAAACGAAGTTAATTGATTCACCATGGTCGATTCCTAGTGAAACCATCCGCATCAGTATTCCTGGAAAATCCAATACCTATCGTCCTACTGTGATGAAGTTTCAAGTGGAAATAGCAGTGTGAAAAGTGAGTATGAGAATGTCTCTGAAATGGTATTTCATATTACTTTATATTACCTATTTATCTCTTTCAGATAAGTTTCTGTAAAAACCATCCGAATCATCCTTCTACTTGGATCACAACAAAACAGATATAGCAAGAGATATCAGTGTATTTATAGAAATTGTATTTTTATTTTATGTACAGTGTGAAATCTCAGGTGTGTATCCACATATCAGGTTTGAGAATAATTAAATAATATAAAACAGATTGAGTTCAATTTATATGTTATTGAAAAATGTAAACCATGAAATTGTGACAAAATATCCTGTCAGATGTGCTCAGCAGTACAGAATAGTTTAGAATCAGACAAAATATACAGTAGTGAATATTTACATGCTACAATAAATACATTAACAGAGTCAATGAATATCAATAGAATATTAGATTTCATCAGAAACGAGCTATTGGTATCGCAATACTCATTATTGTATCGACATCTCTGGATAATTCCACAGAAAACGAAGAAATATTCTTCAGAAATGTCGACTATCATTGCACCACCTTTTCAATTGCAGTCAGACTATCTAATCCTCTACCAAAACTCATTTATCTAGTTCATTGCCAAGAGAACTATTTACATCGAGAACAAATAACCTTGAAGAATTGTTACAACACGTAACTTCTGTTCGTATCCTTCACAGGTGAGCAAGATTTTTCACGAACATAATAGGGATTACCTGCCGTGCGATCAAAATATGAAATATCACTTTCCCTTTCAAATCACATGGTGAAGGTACTGGGGCTGACTCAGATGTCTTCCGTTCACAATTACATCTTTTATAATGCTCTACCCGATGAAATCAAATTAAAACACTCCTACAGTTTATTCAAGAATAGTGTGAAATCATGTTTTCAAAAAAACTTCTTCATTCCGTTAAGAAAAAAAAATTGGTGATTGCCAAACAGCATGTTTGTAATTGTGAAACAAGATCAGAAGGTGAGAAGGGACTGGATGGAGGGAATTCTCTGAGGAGGTGCGTGACACGCAAATCACCAGATCCAAAGGGAAAGTTCAAAAATTTCCATGGGAGCATACTCTTAGGTCACTGATGTCAATAGATCCAACGGGATATATAGGCTTCAGTATGAGATGAAAGCGTTGTATATTTCAGACCTCACCCTCCCTGAGCCTGCGTCAATACGCATACCAACTTTCGAAGTCTATTGATAGCTATGCGTCCTTTGGTCCTTTGATATTCACAGGTAGCGTTCAGTCACTTTATAATCAAATTTATTGGTATTATTACAATGAGATGATTTGTCCCAAGTTGTTACTGCGCTCAAAATCTCATACTATTGGTAACCTATGCATGATGATGCATATTTGATACAGACGAATACATAGGAATATTGAGAAAATGGAATTTCACTCATTTTCCGACGATTCGGGAACGAATCTGTTCTCGTTTTCAATATGAGAATCAACAAATATATGTTGAGATTGATTTATTCGCTTTCTTCTGTCGGCAATTTTTGATGATTGAAGCTGTGAAAATCATGTTTGGGTTACAGGTTGTTTATCTTATTGATCCTGAATTTACTATTCTCACAGTCGAATTTTGGAAGTTAATGCCATGTTTCACCTATATCAACTCAACAGGATGCACTGATATCATCTTTGTTCAAAAGCCTGCAAGGGGATTCTTTAATTCTGTTTGGTTGTTATCTCCTCTCTTCCTATGATTTCAATATCATTTCACTCTTCCATATGTTGTTTTTTTCCCGTGAGGACAACAAGGAACATCAGTGAAACGATCAAAATCATAGGAAGAGGAGATTACAACAAAAAATTGGAGAATCCGCTCGCAGTCCTCTCATCTGAGATTACGCTATTGTTATATTACCCGTAGCAAGTGCAATGCATGTATAACATGGGGTAATATGATGATAGGTACGGAAACATCAATTTATTATTTAAAAATTGGAAATCATCGACTGAAACGTATCACCCGACGCAGCACATTCCCTCGCTTCACTCTATGCATATTCTTCAAACATTTTCAAAACAAAGTGTAATTGACTATCGATTGAATTCCTCTCTCAGGTTTCTGATGATGAAATCTTGAACGCAGTAACATTCTGGGAAGAATCATCTAATTTGTCCTCACAACAAGATTGGTGAACCCGAGATAGCCTCGTCAAATACTCATCAATCTTCAACTGGTCTTGGATGGTATCATCTTCAGTTTTCAATATTTTCTATCGGCCTCTTTTGGCCAATTCTTTCTTTCATCTTCTTCTCCGGATCCTAACCTCACTATGGTGATTATATGGACATCTTCGTTCTGATCACCCAGATGGGACCTTCGTTCTGATCACTCAGATGGGACAGTCTTGTGGACATCTATGTGCGAAGAAGGGTAAATTCGTTAACATCTACTAATGTGGCTGCGAATTGATGAACAAGGCTCTGGGTACCACAGGGCTGGACGAACCCCTTCCTCCATTATTACATAGTAGGAGAAGGATAACTTCTGACCTTCTTCATGTACAAGATCAGGAATCGGAAGAGTAGTCTTCAGGAACCTGACTGGAAATGGTTTCTTAAGCAAAGCGAAAATATTTGAGGTGAGTTACAATGAGCCAACAGGCCTAAGTGTCATCGGAAATTTTGGTCACATGAGCCTTGGAAGGAGGTGGTTTGTTTAGTGAATACACTCACATATAGGCACTTCCATGAAGGAAATATGGTCCTTCGTGAGGTACATGACAAATTTTGACCATCTCCGAAAAAAAAAAAATTATTCATGGGTATGATGAGCATAGCCATTTTTTGATCTTATGAAGACGAGTAGAAAGACTCAAAGAAGAGAGTAATTCAGAGGGTAGAGCATCGATATTTTTTTAACATTATAAGGATCTCCTTTTTTCGTGCACTCTAAAAGATTGAAAAAGCATTGAATCTGTTCTTCAATCTGGATAAGTTTGGTTCTAATTTGAACTTGAAAAGGTATAGATGCAACACTCTGATGGTCTCTGTGATCCATGATTGTTAAACCGACTTCATAATGGGATATTATTTTTATTCAAATCCTTGTATCTCACCACGTTCCCGCCTATGGCGATGAGGGTGGGTGCGTAGGCGCGCCTCAACTACCGGTCCGGTCTGAAGAAAAGAAAAAAAAAAGAGTTCGGTTGGCCCGAGGCCAGAAACCACCGGCTCCCTGTACTTAAACCTCATCGGAATCTTCGTTTTGTTTTCGCCTCTCTCGTATATCCTGCAACAGTGGCGTCACTACTCAACCTTCTACTAAAACCGAATGCACTTTCACTGAGAAAATAAATGAAAATTTGCTGTACTGAATGTATATATACGGACGAGTCTAAAACACCCAAGGAAACTGGAGCAGGAGTGTTTGGGCCTCGCACCGAATATTCCGAACCGATGGGCCAGTTCCTCAGCGCTTCCCAAGCGGAAATTCATGCCATAGAAAGGTTCATCAAACTCAACAATCCAGACAGAAACAACAAGGTAGTACCCTTCTGGGTGTCAGGGCACAGTGAAGTAGAGACAGAAACAAGCCGACGTACTAACATGGAAAGGAGCATCAACGCCACTGAGAATTCTTATTTACAGGAAGAACCCAATGAAGCTGAAGAAGCAATGGAAGCAGCACACTGGTGGACACTACCAGGACTGCGACTGTCCAAAAATCTCTTCGGCACATTCAACCAAGCAATAAGATCGAAGAAACTGATCAACCTTGGCAAAATTAGTCTCAAAAGCAATAACAGGACTTCTGACGGGGCATTGTGGACTCAATGAACGTCTGAGGAAGCTAGGCTTAGAGGAAGACAGTACCTACAGATTCTGCAGTAAACATTCAAAGATACCCCACATTTTGCTGGAGTGTTATGTTGTACATCACAGAAGATTGAATACACTGGGATCATACTAGCTGACTATGGAAGAAATACCATGAATAGATTCATTCAGAATTCTGAAATTATGAAAAAAAGTTAAGCTTGAGGGGCTGCTATGAAAAAGAACACCCAAGAGAAGACGGGCACACTGATCTTATTAGGTCGCAGCGCATCTATCACCATCCACACCAACCAATACCAAAATGTGATGGCCATTTTGTCAAATACAATACATGCTCATGATATTACTCATGTTAGTGATCGATACTTCCAAGAATTCATTGCGTACTACCTCCGAACATAAGTAGTTTGATTTATCATTTATTACAATCTCATCAACATGTTCTACAATCAGAAATAATATAATATCTCTCGTAGTGGTATCAGGTTTGTGGAGAGAGTTACTTCTCTGATATTTCTATTTAATACTACATACAATAATAGTGATGCTAGATGCTTCGGGATGAAGTGAATACTTCGAAGTTATTGCTTCAATTTGTAGCAGTAGCATTCACTTCGTCTTTATTCATAGTTACCACCCACTACATCCATTATCCATGATAAATGATTAATCACTTTTACCTTCAGTTTCTCATGTAGTTCAACATATTATATATATGATCTCCTGGAAAATGATTGATTCAGCATTATAAAGTAGATAAAAAATAAACATAATATTTTTTGCAAAACCCACTAATCGTTTTCTTGAAAATTCTAAAGGTATACCATCTTCAGACTACGTCACTGTTACCCTTGATGTAGAGATAGGCATCCTCACAATTTGTTCTTTAATGTGTTGCTCGAGGCATTTCGTTATGGAGGGAGAGCTACCTCAAAAATTACGAGACAAAAAGAGCACGATCACTAATTCTCAGTACGATTTATCAAGCAAAATCCAGATTGAGATCTACGAGGTTAGAGTACCATATTATGAAATAAAGTCGATTTCTTGCGAATCGACTCATCATATGTATTTCTGGAAAATCAGAAAATGCATCAATTTGTTTTGTGAAAATGCGTGCCATTGATTGTGCCGTTAATTTATTTATCGCTTGGAGCGCACGAAAGGGAATCCCTATAATGTTCAAAGAACATCGTGCGTTCCTAGGGAGGATAGGGATAGGAGGTAAGTATTGGAATTTTTTTCGAACTTCTGGAGACTATATGTTGTTGGGAATACTTCCTCAAGTAATAAATTGTCCCAGGAGTCTAGAAACAGTAAATACGAGTCAGATCGAAATACGGAAGAATATATGTTCGAAGAGTCTATTCAATAATAACATCCTATACCATGATTAGCACAAAAAATACATTTTGAAGAATGAGGGTTCCAAAAAATATGTGTTCTTGATGGATGAAATCAGATAAAGAGAGTCAAACGGAGGAAGGATTGCTCGAAGTCGTCTCTACAAATATTTAATTATGATGCTATAAACTCAAGGACATGTTTCGATCTCAGGAAAGATAGAAAATACATATTTAAATAAATCATGACGATGGGTATCCGCAGGAAGAACTACTAGGTAGTAAATTTATTTTCTCATCCCAAAACTTCTACTAGACTTAAGATGGTCTTTTCTAAGATCAAAACATGTCCTTGAGTTTATAACCAACATAATTAAATATTGGTAAAGGTGATTTTGGGCATTCCTTTTTCTTTCTGGAACATTTCCACTCCAGTTTGGACTTCTACCAAAGATTAGATATACAGAGTATTTCCAGAATCGGGTTGTACATGAGATAGGTATAATATCAAGAAGATTAACAAACGAAATAAACGAAGAATGTTTCCGTGAAATCAGATTTCCAAGATATTGTACGAACTTTTGAAAGTCATTGATCAGGAGTTAATGAAAACCGGAACCAAGAGTTTGGTTTCGGCGAGGTCAGGAGCACCGCAAGTATATCAATGATTTATGCAATGTTGCCGAACGTTCAATAATAGTTAAAATATGTATAATTATTTGATTATGTCTCATAGAACACACAACATTTTATTTATAACTTCTTTTTCTTACCTTCTATGAGTACATCAGGAGAAGGAAAAAACAGTATTCCTTTGCTCTTTCAATACATAAAAATGGCTTCTACATTCCAACAAGGAGGACACGACCAATCAAGAATATTGGGTGAAATTAGAAATAACTCTCCATTTTTCTTGATGAAGATTTATTCTCTAGATAGCGATTGAGAGGAAAGATTCCTGGCAGGATATTTCAAATATCATCATCTATCATAAATATTCCTTTCTGAGGTGTTGCTGTTGTATAGAGAATTGGAATATAATCTCTGGTAGAAGTCCATGTTTGCTCAATTGGAATATGTTTCGAATGAGGTTTCACTCAATCCCCCATTCGATTTGAAGAAATGAATGGCGTCCAGCTGCCATTTTCAAAAATTAATATTTTTTATTGGAACCAAAATGAAAAAAATATTCAGCTGTTCAAAAGTTGACCGGGAAGGGGGTTCCATTTTGAGGATACCCAAGTTTCGATTGTCTATGAATGGATCTGACATCACTATTGTCGATTTCAATAGTAATTTAAAAGACGAGCAGAGCTCTGTGGAACAGACGGTTAATGATGGTGAGCTAGTGGGGTTGATAAATACTTCAAAATAACCTGAGAATCCAAACAATTCGTTGAAAAAATATATTAGTTGATATATCCAAAATATGTTCAGCTGATTCACTTCGATAATTTAATCCGACTACATCAAGCGGTCCCACGGTACCAAACTAGGTACAACACTTCCCGGTACATAGGGATTTCCCGAAAAGCAGTGAATTCAGCAGATTCCTATTTTGTCTCTCAAGATCAACCGACATTATGAATACATGCGTTAATCATTCCAACAACGATTTTGTTCTCATATTATTTCAGACAAAATTTTCAAAAATCTTCTTGCCGGTTGTTGAAAATTACTATACGGGTGTCCCAGAGCTTTTAGATCAGCCAGAGTGTATAATCTCTGGATCAGCAGATATCTGGGTTATATATCAAAAAATATTGTGGTATATATGGGAGCAAAATCTCTCGAAGACAACGTTTTTCTGGATGAAATAAAAAAAATTGATGACTCAGCCCTACCACCATGCCAAGCGGAACTATATCAACATTTCTTGAGAGCATGTTATGAATTTTACCTATGGCCACTATCGAAAGTAGGCAAGAACACACGAGATACAGCCCCAGTGAGTAGCTGTTTACCAGCACATCGCACAGTTTTCGTTTATTCCGCCAGTATGTAATAGCCGTCAACAGCGGATGACATTACTGTCAAGAATTATAATTCAGACTGTTTGTTCAAACTCTTTTGATATACTATATGGCAGTAGGTGAAGTATAGTACATAATTCGTGTTGTAAAGCAATGACTTTTCCATTCGTGCGTGATATGCTTCTTACAACACATATTACGTAATATGCTACTATAACGCACGCTCATCTGAAACTACCAACTGCCGCGAAAACTTCAAACTATGGCTGGGTAGGAGTCAATCACAAGTATCTACGCGGGTTTACGCTGTTTGCTGGAAACAACTCACCAACAAGTATCATCGAAATTACAATTCAACCGGAAAAAGGAATACATTTTTCTTTGAATTTCATTCAAAATGTTTATTTTATGATAACTTACTCTTAATTTTTTTTTTATATTTATCATTTTACAGATAATGATGATGACGACGTTGTTGAAAACATGATAGTAGACGTCTCCGATAGCGACTCAGAACGTGATTCGGATAACGATGTCAGTGACACAAGTCAGAGTGAAGATGAAATTCAATAGTTGGTGTATATCAAAATCAAATAAATTCGATTTTTACACACAATAATGTCGATAATCATTGGATTTTATGTTAATAATTATTATTCAATGTGAATGAAACAATATATTGGTTGACTCTTGTTTGATTTTCATTTCTTGGTTATTTTATAAGTATGTTCGCAACTTCGCAACTCACCTGTAGAGGAGCGTTGTTTTGAATAACTTCAACTACTTTATTTCCTCCTGGTTGAAAGTTTCTGAAATATTGATTGTCATAATTCCTGATATAATGAAAAAAATCAGCTGGCTGTATCCCAGGGGAAAACCCGTCAGCTGACTTTCACTGCGACAATCTTACCACCGACAACCTTGCACCGACATATAGCTGACATCTCTTTCTATTTATAGAAACATGTTAAATATCATCATTTTCATGTTCGTATGAGCAGCACCGCGTTATATTGAGCTGACTTTTTCTCAAACGATCAAAATGTCAATCTCACAAACTTACAATCAAGAGGAAATTATTGCAAACGTATTTTCTTCTTACGCGCGTAAGCGGCCATCATCGCCCAACCCACCCACGGCCGAGCAGCTGACGATTTTCGGGTTCAAGATACAACTATTTCAATCATCTCACGAATTATCAGCTGGGAGGATATTGGTCGCAAGAATCTGCTACTGGCTCTCCAACGTATAAAAACCCTCTCGGAAACCCTATATATTCTAGAATCTAGCTTCCCATGGAGATTTCAAAAATTGAATCACTCTATATTTTGAAGTTCCCTCATGAATGTAGCAATTTGAGAATCAGGATTGACTTGTTCCAGAACTTGTCTCCAAAGTCTCATTATCTATGCGTTTTTCGCGTTTTTATGTTAAAAAATATCGTGAATTTCAATAATTTTCAGAAACATATACCGGGTGATTGTTTATGTTCTACTCAATAGCTTTCTATGTTGATATTGGTCCCACAGAGACGTTCGAATGGGCAAAAATGAGAATTTTTTTTATTATCATCGAGAATGGAGCACTAGAAAATGCAGAACAGTATCGTTAACTTGAACATTTTACATAAACTGGTGTTTTTTGAATGGAACACTTTGATGTATTTCATTTTCCTAATCGGTGGAGCTTCTTCTTATGATTTCAGATATATATACTTTATTGAGGTTATCCTTGTCAGTTTTAGAAAATTATGGATTTTAAGGAAGCTGCAGAACGCCAGAAATCGCAGCATTGTCGTCTGGCTTTCACCACTTGCCTTAGATCAATACCAACAAATCTGACAAACTGACAAAACTGACAGAATATAATTTCAATAAAGTATATACAGGGTGTTTCGAAATTCGACCGACAACGCTCGACAGGTGATAGCCCTCGTGATTTCATGATCACTGGGATAGGGACATACGGTCTTCCAGTATTCAGTTCTCGAGATACAGGGCGTTGAAGTTGAGAAATAAAAATAGTTGTTTCGCAATATCTCAAGAATAATTGAATATAATGCATTCAACTTCGGTATATGGTTTCATCTTTGAATGGGTCATTTTTTGACCAGGAAGCCATTCCGGATATTTTATCCAGTGGTGCTCTACAGAGGGTTGTGGCAACTTTTCCTCCCATATTCTCTACGCCACTGATTCAATTTCGATTATTTCCAATTCCTCGAATTCATTGTTCAATTTTGTTCAGAAAATGCATCACCTTCAACTGAGCTGAAATAAACAATTTTCGAGATATTCGACCCAAAATTGAAGATTGCATAGTAATATTTCATTATTTTCAGTAGTTGAAAATTGCAAAAATATTTTTCTGGCGTTGAGTAGATTAGATAATATTCAGATCTCATTCTATAGCTGGACAGAAATGGTTATTCCACGGATAAAGAGAAAACAAAAATGTTTCTAATTTTCTACTACTGAGGACGATGAAAAATTACTATGCAAACTTCTATTTTGGGTCAAATATCTCGATAACTGTTCATTTTAGCTCAGTTGAAGGTGATGAACTTTTTCAACATAATTGAACAATCAATTCGAGAAATTGGAAATTATTGAAATTTCATCAGTGGCGTAGAAAATATGGGCGGAAAAGTTATCGCAACCCTCTGTAGCGCACCTCTGGATAAAATTCTCGGAATGTCTTTCTTGTCAAAAACTTAACCATTGAAAGATCAAACCATATACCGAATTTGAATGCATTATATTCAATGTTTCTTGAGATATTGCGAAAAAACTATTTTAATTTCCCAACTTCAACGCCCTGTATCTTGATAACTGAACAGTTGAAGACCGTATGTCCCTATCTCAGTGATTATGAAATCACGAGGGCTATCACCTGTCAAGCGTTGTCGGTCGAATTTCGAAACACCCTGTATATTCGAAATCAGAAGAAATACCTCTTCCGTTTTGGAGAATACAGGGTGTGCCATCAAAAAATACCAGTTTATGTAAACTCTTCAGGTTTATGACGCATTTCTGCATTTTCTAGTACTAGATTCTGAATACCCATGGAAAAACTCTCATTCTTGCCCATTTGAGAGTTTCTGTTAGACCGATATTGATGCACATGTAGAATATTCATTTGAAATAGGTAACTATATATTAGTATATTACGTAATATGTGTTGTAAGATGCATATTACGCACGAATGGAATAATTGCTTTACAACACGCATTACGTACTATAGTTCACCTATACTGCCCATATAGTACATCGAAAAAGTTTGAACGAACAGTCTGAATTAAAATTTTTGGAAGTTATGTCATCCGCTGTTGACGGCGATTACGCGGTCATGACGGGCGTAATAAACGGAAACTGTGCGATATATTTACTGTGCGTAAGGAGCTACTTACTAAGCGGTATCTCGTGTGTTCTTGCACAGTACGAAAACACTATGGAAAAGACGGAAAGCTCCAATATTATGTAAAATAGATAAAAAACAACATACGAATACTTCATTAATACAATCATCTTCAAAAATATATATTCTATCTAAAGTTTTGAATCGGTTCCAATAAATGTTTTTTGAAAATGATCAATGATGGACTAGATTTGACGATGTTTGGTCATTCGTTGTATGTAGTAAAGCCTTTGGAAAACAAAAAATTCGTAGCACTTTTTCTATTCGTTATGAATACATGCAAATTTGTATCATTTCTTGTGGCATATTTGTGAACATCTAAATTCAAATTCACAAATTCACAAAAGTATGAAGGTTATAAGTTATTCAGTATTCTATATAATATATCATTATTAAATAATACAACCGTACAGAAACAGATAGCCACTGCAAAGTATTGAAACATCCTATTTCAGTGAATCTATTCGCTTTCAGAACTATGCGCATACCGAGATTTTGAAGTTGTTGTAATGGGCGTGTACACCTTGGTAGAACTTTTAACTCAAACCATGTTTATAATGATCCTTTCATACATAAATAATGATTGACGACATAATTCGATCGAAAAATTTACTGGAATGTTCAAATTTTGAAATCAGAAATCATGTATCACTCATCTCTGTCTGGAATAGGCCTGTTTCACTATTAGGGTTTTGACGTCACATCATCGCCTCGTTTTCAGAGGTCCGAAAAATCGGGGATTTCAATATTTTTTTATAAAACGTAGGGAGCTCACAGCGATAAACGGTTTGCTGTGGTGAGCTAATTATTTTGGGTGAGTTCTATCGAATTATCGAATAAAAATTTTTTTTGATATAAGCCCATTGTGATGTTCGATTCAGATTGAAAAGGAAAATAATAGAAGAACAGTAATCAAAATGAGGTTGGATAATCGCATTGTATACAGTAATTTTTGACTGAACGGATACATTTCTAGAAATTCTTGCAAAGACATATATAGTTTTTTGAATATTATCTTCAGTCTATAATCTAAGTGGTTGCCAAAAAGTAACAAATTGTTTAACTGGAATCCAATATATTCAATACACGACACAATTTCAATATTTTCTTTCATTTCTATTCATTCAAATCATTCAAATCAAGAGTATTTTACTTATATTTGGTTGTTTTAATCATACCTTTGGTTTTCATTGTATTCAATTTCAATTTAGTCGCCATGAGATATTCATTAACCTCCTGTAATGTGGTATTCATTTTCTTAATAGCTTCATCTGAGTTAGTATCGTAGCATGCCAATAGTTTATCATCCGCGAATAAATTTACAAAATCTACATTCACAAATAAGTTTATGTCATTCAAGTATAAAATAGAAAGCAGAGGTCCTGATGAAACACTACCCTGAGGAACACCTTTATTCATATCCGATTCCTGTGAGATATTAACTTGAACCATAACTTTTTGCTTTCTATAAGACAAATAATCAGTTAACCATCGATGAACATTACCATCAATGCCATATTCTATTAATTTCATCAGAAGAATATTACGATCAATCGTTTCAAAAGCCCCCTTCAGATCTAGAAAAGCCGCTACCACAAATTTATTGTTATCAACCTCTTTCTTGAATTTCAACAAACAGAGTGAGTTGTAATGCACATCCACATGAGATAGGTATTGAGTAAAATATCAATCATCCTGTACAGAGCTCTGAGGAGAAAATGCCTTGCGATAGTGAATAAGTTTGGGTTAGCACTCCGATATATTGAATTGAAATTTTCCACTGAAACAGGCCCACTATAAAAACTGATTTCAGGTAGTCGAATGAGAACCCCATTCGATGATAATTATCTGATTAATGCAATTATGAAGGAAGTTATTATGAAAAACGATCTTTCAAATCTGTTTTCGCTTATTTTCGCTATCCTATATTTACAGATTTGATGGGGTATTACACAACACATGCCGACTATGCCCTATTCACAATCCTATGGGTATATTCCACACAATATATTTCTTTTCCTACAGCAATGAAAAATGCAAATATATGATTTATGCCTACGCCGCTTTTTCTCCCAAAACTATCAATTTCCCTCATAAATGGTGTGGTTTCTGAGTGAGGGATGTATTTAGAAGAGCGAAGAGCTGGCTTGGGTATCCTAAGGGCAGGAATCAACAGTGATTACGGAGCGCGTGGTCCACTAAACGTATAATTGTAGGAGGAGAACCATTCTCGAAATTGTGATAGGATAAACGTCTTTAAGTACGGGTTGTTGGGCTGAATTGGAGGAATGCGAGAATAGCTCGAATTGTTAATATTGTTATTATTCTTGTCTCTGCATTTGTATTTTGATATGATCTAAATTGTGGAGTGCCATCCTTCTTGGCGCCAGATTGGGTGTTGTTTAAATATACAGGCTGATACGAAAGCTGATACTAGTAGTAGAAGTAGTTGTTAGATATATATATACACAGGGTGATCCACTGTGGATGGCCTATTAGAAGTATCTGGAGAACGAAAATACAGAGCATTCTGAAAATTGAGATGCTTTGATAATTGAACATTCTCTATCCGTCTAAAATATTTTCATCGATACAGTGTTGCCACTTCTATCAGAAACAAACAGAACACCCTGTATTTTATTGCATATTTGGATTCTTCCTGAAGAGCTGATTTTATCGATGTATCATACTTGGGGTCTAGCAGGAATGACTACAGAGATAAAGGGTGTTCAAAATTGAGATTTTTCGATTTTAGTATTTTTTTGTGTAGAAACTATTCATTATCGATCAAAACGGCTTACATGTCCCTATATCAACTCATGATTCAATATCCACTGGAATTTAATTCGAAAAAATACAGAGTGTTTCAAGATTCAGTATTCTGATCACCCTGTATCCTGTTCCAATTAAATATCAGTAAATAGTGGATCGAAAGTTGAGATAGGGACATGTGAACCGTTTTGATCGATAATGAATAATTTCGACAAAAAAAAATCCTAGAATCGAAAAATCTCAATTTTGAACACCCTATATCTCTGTAGTCATTCCTGCTAGTATGCAGTATGATGCATTGGTGAAATCAGCTCTTCAGGAAGAATCCAAATATGCAATAAAATACAGGGTGTTTCATTTGAAATAGCAAAGTTGCTAGTTGTTTCTGATAGAAGTGGCAACACTGTATCGATGAAAATATTTTTGACGGATAGAGAATGTTCAATTATCGAAGCATCCCAATTTTCAGAATGTTCTGTATTTTCGTTCTCCAGATACTTCTAATAGGCCATCCACCATGGATCACCCTGTATATAATTAGTAAAACAATCAAATATGTTGATTTCAATAACCTGAGAGAAGACCTTAATATTTTCGACTGGACACATTTCTTTATATTAATATAGAGGATACAAATGAATCAGCGAATTATTTTTTACAAAAAATTTAAACACACACAAGAGAGGTAAGAAGAACACGAACCCAAATACACAGAGAAAATTGGATCACGAAAGCGCTTTTAACCTCTATAAATCATAAAAATAATTTATACAAACTACATAGGGAAAGTCCTAATAATATCGAAATTAAACAACGATTCACCATTTATAGAAATCAGCTGAATATGTTGATAAAAAGTGCTAAGAAGAATTTCTTCAACAGCTATGGAATACAATAAATGAAATTACCAATAATAGAAAAAAGATACTAAAATTCCAAATACAAAATTGGACAATGGTACCATTGCAGTAGAAGATCAGATGAAGGCAAATGTTTTCAATAACTACTTCGCAGAAATAGGACAAAAATTGTCTCAAAAAATTGAAACCCCTCGGACTCCAACCTCTTCTAATGAACGGACAAGGCGATCGATATTTATGGAACCTTCAAACGAAAGTGAAATCTATAATATTATACAATCCTTGAAGTCATCTGAATCCCCAGGCATAGACAACATCCGTTCAGAATTGCTAAAAGAAATTGCAAAATAAATCGCATCTCCACTCAGTCATTTAGTAAATAAAATTATAGTAAGCGGCACATTTCCAACCTCGTATAAATAATCTATCATAAAACCACTATTCAAGAGCGGCGACAAAAGTAACACTTCCAACTATAGACCCATTTCTCTGATCTCAAATTTAGCGAAAATCGTAGAAAAAGTATTAAAATCACGAATTACAAGCTATGTTGAGAAAAACAAAATAATATATGTATATAATCTACAGGAGATGCAATCTCGTTCATTACTGACAAATTGTATAGAGGATTAGACGACAGTAAATGCGTGATAGGAGTATTCCTGGATGCATTTTTCCGATCCCTATGTGGTTACCGCTACACGGAGCGCTAATCGTATAGGACTTGTTATACGACGCTATACATAGTGGAGTATACTACGGCCGTGCCAAAAATGCTATCTCGGAAACTAAGCGAGATAGAGGTATAGTTGCTTTGGAGAAAATGATCCCCATCGAATTTTGAGCAACTTTGGTTTTTGTGTGTGGTCTGTCTGTCTGTCTGTCTGTACTCTGTGTTAATCATAAATCGATATATCTCCGGAACCCTTTGACATATCGACTCGAAATTTTGCCATCTTATTGTACTCAAAACAATATTATGTCATTAAAATATGAAGGAAATCGGAAAACTCTAAGGTGGTTTTTCCGGGTTTTTTCGATTTTTCACCGGAAGTTCCTTGTAATCACTCTACAAATCGCAAAAGTGGTCCGATCGATTTCATTTTTTGTGAAAAAAACCTCTATTAGGAAGAGACGAAGCCTATTGAAATTGAGCAGGGTCGGAAAATTCCAAGTGGGTTTTTCAAGGAGATTTTCCGAAAAACACGGTTTGCTTTAAAACGACATATCTCGTGAACAAATAGACTAAATCCAAATTTGAGAAATGCACCGTATGCCTCCTTGATGACGCAACAAATTATCATTCAATCATTTTTTCGTGCATCCATCGGAAACTGGAAAAACAAATGAAAACCCAAACATCAAAATTTGAAATCCTTTTAATTCAATATATATCGAAAACAAATGGAAAAATCGAAAATTATCAGGAGTGCAATGTTATCCACTGGAACATTCCCTACAAATCATTTTCCATAATTTTTTCTGTAAACCCAATAGTACAGGAAATAAAGTGAAAAATATGAAAAAAAAAATTTTAACGACCCATAGGGTACTATGAAGATATATTGAAAAACATAGATTATCGATAGATGAAGCTCATCTACCTCCACTGAGGCATGGAATATTTTTTCATTTTGTTGATTGGAAGATGGAACAAAAGTGTTGAAAATTTTATTCTCAGATAATTCCAAATATCTCGAAAACAACTGAAAATATCTGAAAATGTTATAGAACCAAAATTATTCCTTTTGATAAAATCCACAAAAAATCCTCATAAAATTTTTTTCTGAATTCAATAGTTCGGGAGATACGATGAAAAAACTAAAAAATTTACAAGTTCCTAGATAATCACTTGCCAATAGAAAACGAAACAAGAAACAAAGAAAGTAAAAAAAGCACACTCGACTGTCTTGATTTTTTTTTTCCATAAACTACGTACCTAGCTCACTTTACTGTCTTTATTTTTGCCAATAAACTAGGTACCTAGCTCACTCGACTGTCTTGATTTTTTTCCATAAACTACGTACCTAGCTCACTCGACTGCCTTGATTTTTCGCCAATAAACTACGTACATAGCTCACTCGACTGTCTTGATTTCCCACAAAGAAAAAATGTGTTGGCATTGTTTTAACTTTCTTTTGTTTTTGTTTTTTAGTCCCTATTGGCAGTCGAGTGCGCTAGGTACGTATAGTTTGTGTGGAAAAACCAAGACAGTCGAGTGGGCTAAGTACGTAGTTGGTGGGAAAAATCTCCAGTTCTCTGAACTTTCATAGCGTCGTATACACATCGTTGGTGCCCAATGATAGTTTCAATATAAAAATATGCTCATGATATGGTGCCATGGCCTCTACTTCCATCTTACATGAGCATGATAAAATATCATCTGCTTTTATAGCGTCGTATAAATTATCTGACCTCTATACTAATCTGATACCTAATGAAAACTACATCTATACTGATCTGATACCTTTCAAAAACTACGTACCCCACTTGTTAAATTATAATCGACGTTGCGTTTCCTATTAGGCCAGCGCACATGTCAATCGATCATGCGGCGGGGGCTGGTTGAAATCCATTCAATTGTTTTCGTTGTCATTTTTTGAGGTTAAGTGAAAATAATTATTATTCTGTTCGATTTTGTTGTTGACTTTCGCGTTATGGAAGAGATAATTAAAAAGTTTGATACTACGTGTAAATTTATAAGTTGTGTCAGTAAGAAAGAGAATGAATATGAAGTAGTTTTGCGAACAAAAGTAAATTCTCTAGACTACAATGAACAGTGTATGCAGTGGATAAGCGAGTTTTCGGCTGCTACAAACACGCAATGGATTGTTTCACAAAATTATACAAACTTGCAGAGGCTTCAGTATAGAAAGGATTTTGTTTGCCATCACAACAAAAAAAATAAAGGCCGCAAAAACGAAAGCACAAGGGAGCGAAACAAAAAGTGCCCTGCCAAAATCATATACAGCCCAGCAAACACAATTATGTAAAATTGACATAAGTGTTACATAACTGACAATACGTGTTATGTAACTATGTTATGTAAGACTTACATCACTGTTATGGCGAAATGTCCGCCACAAATACTACATGATTATTACGTAACAATTATGTCACTATTTTATATATATTTTATATAATTTCATTGCTATAAATAAGATGTTACCTATATAACAAACTGACATAAATATTACATAACATTCTCTAGATGTTATGTAAAATTTACATCCCTATTATGTAAAAATGTCAGCTACAAATATGACTCCATTTTAATATAATATTGATGAAACTACTTGACTAATATCCGAAATTAATATCGGAATTTCACGAATAACCTCTTCACTTCACTAACTCACTTCACAGGCATATGCACATATTGATAACTAAGTACAATCATCTCAGTAGGTGATCCAAACTCTACACTCCATAATATCTATACTGATATTACTGATGATGATATATGGTTATAGAAATGTGCATGAGAGTTGGAAGTGGGCTAGTGTGAGAAAGAATAAGTTATTTGACAATTTTTGAATGTGTGGGAGAATAAAACAGAGACAGATTAGTCATAAAATGCTTGATGGTTTATTATCTCCTATATCATTCAGTATTCACTTCAATTCTCCTCATGTACAAAAAAACTCTGCTCGAAAATTTTTAAGACTTTCTGTTCCAAATATTAAGCATTATAGTACACAGTATAATTGATCAGTTGCTAACTTTAAAACAAAAAAATTGTCAAAAAATCATAGGCTGAATGATGTTCAAATCGAATAAAATGGAATGTCCTGAATAGAAGATGATAAAACAACATCAACTATCAAATGAAAAACATGACCTTTATATTTTTTTGAAAATAGTGAGACCATTTATGTATACTTCAAAAATTCAAAAAATCAAAATTGTGAGTAATCAAATTATATCTTTCTTCTTGATCTCCCAATTCAACCCTCCATTCAACCTCTGGTGACTAAATCAGAACCACCTTCCTGCTGGTTTATCTATCAGAGTAAGATATCGAAGGGTGTGTGATAATGATGGAGTCTGAAAAAATATTGCTTTTTCATTTTTCAAATTAAAATCTAAAATATATATTACCAGATAATGATATTTCGATTGATTTCAAATCTCTGACTTCAATGTTTGCCCTCTGCCCTTACCAGGAACGTTGTGTGGCCCCTATATAGATAGTCTCTCCCATCTTTACCACCTTGAGTTTTGAAAAGATGTACCTACCTGGAAAAGTATACATTTCAGAATTCATCTTATTGGGGTTCTTCATGAACTTATTTATGAAACAAAAAATAATAATCACTGACAAAATGATTAGATTTCCATAACCAATAATAATAATAACTTTAATCCAGAATGTGAGGCACTTTGGGGTTTTCACTGGGGTTTTCATCAGCCATCATAATCAATCACTGGCTTTTGTTCAATTTCATATGAGAATTGGCGTTTGACCAGATTATACCTCGGATTCTATCAATACCTACCAGATTCATCATTTATTCTAGGCATATTTAAGAGGTCCAGGATAGATAAGTAACTATTTCTTTCTTGTTGTTTTCACAGAGGTTAGGAAAATCTCAAGGCATGTTTTATTCTCACTCACCTTCACTTATTCTTATTAGCACTTTTAGTTTAGTTCAGTTCATCAAACACAGCAGGTGGAAACAAGAAAAACACTCGAAATAGTTATAAAATACCGAAAATGCCTTCAGTGTAGTTTGTTTATGGTCTCGTCTTCACTTATGATTATAACTCATAACCTCAAAGTAGTCGACCAATAGAAATTGGGCATGTGGGATGGGGGACCACTACAGCGCAGAAAATTGGTGGAAACAAGAAAATCACTCGGAATAGTAAGAAAATACTGAAAATGCTTTCAGTCTCCAAGTCTTCACTCATTACTTATAACCTCAGAGTGGTCACGGAGAAACGCTACAGTGCGAGAGCGAAAAATAATAATCATCGCGGTGGGGGAACATTACAGCGCGAGACCACGGGTACTGATCATCCCAACGAATATCCTTAATTGACGCAGAATCAAGTCTGCAGAGAATTTACGGCCGAGAGTCCTAGTAAAGTCATGTAGCTATCAAATAAGCTTGTATATTGATATCAAATTGTCACATATCATTTACATCATAGTTACGTTACATTTTTATATAATTATGGGGTTCACATATTTCAGGATTGTTACGGAATATTTACGTAAATATTTTATATAAATAGGAGGTTCACATATTTCAGAAGTATTATGGAATATTTACGTAAATATTCTATGTAAAAAAGTTCCGTTGATTTTATATAACAGTGATGTAAATATAACAGATGTGTTTGCTGGGAGAGTTAAAAAAACAAACAGATTCACTATATACAGAGACCCTCTTTTGAAAGAAAACTTGAATGGAGTAATTGAGGTAAGTAGGTACATATTGTGAAGAAAAAATGTTTTCCTGCGATCACATACGAAAATGACAAAATACGCACTCTCTAGTTCCATGAGAATGCTGTGAGTATCACACGCCTGCGGAAAGTGAAAAGCACATATTCTCTGGAAAGTACTTGTACCTGTGCTTTTTTCCGCTGCGTATGAAGAGTTGAGTTTTTTAAAAAACCAAAGAACGACAAATTTGTCATTTGTGCATGCATGATCGTAGGAAAAATGATAGTGTACATTCGTCAGAAAGTGTCTCTCATATTTATAAACTTATTGGAAATTAATCACTTCCTGCACTATAGTAATTTAAGATATACAGGGTGTACCAATAGTGCGTTATTGTCGGTTGATATTTTGATAACAGCCAATAATAAAAATATTCAAATAGATAAGTTGTACAGCAACCCATCATAACATTATTTTCCACTGAACACAATGCACAGTGGTTGGTAAAAAGTCTCGGGCAAAAGTAACATTTTTTTAATAGAACGCCCTGTATATTATGACATTTATAAAAACTACGTTGAAAAACATGGTACTTTTGTTAAGTATATATCATATAGATATTTAAGTTCAGTTGTTGTCGAGATATTCACGTCTGAAGATTGACATTTTCACATTTTGATTGAATGTAAAATTTAAACGGTTGAACATAGGAAAAAGCGGTTTGTACATTTCTATATATTATTATAAGTACTTAATATTCGTTATTTTATTGAAACAGATTCGCTACAAACACACTCACCGAATTCATGTTGCCGAGGCGTACAGCTTTTTACGCATGAGTGGGTCGACCAAAGAAAAGTTTTACAAGTATTTTGAAGATGGACTGTCGGCAAGCGAAGCAAAATCATTCCACAGATCTTCGCTAGTGGCAACTACACCTTTAGAAGAAATATGTGAAGTACTTGCCAATGGTCACATTAATCCTATTGATCGTTCTATTTATCATTTATACGAAACTTGGAGGTATGTGTTTTTTTTAAATTCTCCCCAGGCATATACAGGACGTTAAGAACCACAAATTTACCATACCCATTTATATTTATGCGGGGTCTTTAAAAATTATGATATACAAAGTGTCCCAGAAAAAAGTTTTTAATAATATTTTATCTGTCTTAAATTATTTCTTGACCTTGGGAATAATAATATCTTCTTTTTTAGAAAAGAAAATTATGGCACTCGTGAAGTACACAGTATGATAGAGAAGTTTCTACAAAAGAAGGATTATTTTGAAGAAATTGGTGTCAAAATAAGTATTCAAGAAGATCCTTTTTGCTGTGTACTCTTGACTCCTTTGATGCAAAGAGCCCATAACATGCAGTTTTCGAGTGAAGTTATATTTGTAGATTCTAGCGGTTCCTGTGACCAAGGTGGTTCTTCAGTCACGTTCTTTTTTGGTGCTAGTAAAATTGGAGGTGTGCCGCTGGGCTGCATCATTCATAACTTTCAAACCGAGGAAGTTTATGAATTATGTTTCAAGCAATTTCATGATTTAATTGGGACCGATGGATTTTATGGCAAAGGCTTTCCAGCCATATTTATGACGGATGATAGTGCAGCCGAGAGGAACGCTTTAAGCAAAATTTTTCCACAATCTAAATTATTGCTTTGCACATTTCATGTTCTACAAGCAGTGTGGCGCTGGTTATGGGACAGTTTTCATAACATTGACAAAGATCATAGAAGACACTTGATGCTTCTTTTCCGAGACGTGCTATATGCTCAAAATGAAATTGAATGTGAATTGAACAAGAAGTCACTATGCGAAGATACTGTTGCAAAAAAGTACCAACTATTTTTAGATTATTTTAGCGATATATGGAAGAGAAGACATGAGTGGTGTCATCATTTTCGAAATCAGTATAGAACCAGAGGTCACAATACCAACAATATTGTTGAGGTATCTATAAGGATATTCAAAGATCAGGTGTTACAGAGATGCAAAGCATTTAATGCAACCTCATTGGCAGAATTTGTATGCTTTTCTCTAGAAGAGTTTTATAAACAAAAAATAATTTCATTTGCAAATGGTAGAGATATGAAGCTTCAACACTATTTTAAAAAGTTTTGTTATAAATCTAATCTATTAGAAGTGATAAAAAAAACTAATACACTGTTTATGGTCTCATCTTCACAAGACAATAAGTTCATGTACACGGTCGACGTTGAAATAGAGCAGTGTGATTGCCCTGCAGGAGCAGGGGGTCAATTTTGCAAGCACCTTTGTGCAGTTTATAAATCAGGTGTCAATTTGATCACGACACCCCATTTGTTGTTTCAAGACCGCGTTGAACTTGCTACTTTAGCAATGGGGAATAATGTTAACAGTTCTTTTTTTATGAATATGGATTTGAATTCCGATTCTGTACCAGAAGATCAGAAGGATTTTAATGAGCCTATGCAGTCTATACCAACAATCATTTGCGAGCCTTCTAACTCCAATGTCCAGTCGTCTCAGGAGCATACAACAAAAGTATTAGGGGAAAATTGTATGAATGAAAATATCATCGCAGAATATAGTGAAGAACTAAAGATATTAGAAGGAAACTTCAAAAAATTGCACCAATTTGCACAAGCCCATCCATCCAAACATATGCTCAAAAACATAAAAGAACTGAATGCTAAAATTAATAATATTGAAAATGAACAGGGATTTTATGATATTTGTTCCGCTGTAGCAAGAAAAAAACAAGGACGCCGAATCAAAGTACAACCAACTTCGATTGCACGTCGTGCAGAGAGAGGGCTACATGCAGGCTCTAGAACAATACAAGCAGGCAGACCATCTAATGCCGAAAAATTACGTAGAACAAAGAAGAAAAGGTCTATCATCTCTAACATTTTGGCAAATCAACCGAATGCTAAAAGTCATTGAGATAATCAATAACTTATTATTTAATAAAAGTTATTTAACTCAATAAGGCATTTATTAATTAAGTACTACCAACCAACACAATAATGTAAAAAGTCATGCACTTTTCATAATATCTAAATTGTACGAACTGTAATCATCCCTGTTGTGAAAAATAAGCATAATGAACGCAGTTATTTCATTTTTGTGCGCTGGCCTAATAGGAAACGCAACGTCGATTATAATTTAACAAGTCCTATACGATTAGCGCTCCGTGTAGCGGTAACCACATAGGGATCGGAAAAATGCTTCCTGGATCTTGCTGAGGCGTTTGACACAGTATCTAATATACAGTTGTTGAACGCCTTGCAAGATCTTGGTTTCAGAGGAATTGTATTAAAGCTGATAGAAAGTTACTTGACCGAAAGGAAACAATTTGTCAGGATCAATAACTGCCTAAGTAGTGGAAGAATAGTTAAATTTGGAATCCCACTAGGAACAGTCCTAGGACCGATACTATTTAACATAATATCTTAACAACCTACTCAATCAACGAAGCGCCGGCACTATTGTTAGCTTTGCCGACGATACGGCTATATTATATGAAGGGAAATCATGGCATGAGCTGAAACAGATAGCTGAAGATTACTTAAAAATGCTCACAGACTGGTTTGGACATAAATTGTTAACAATAAACTTCACAAAGACAATGTTCTTGCCTTTCAGCTGTTACAAAAATAAAGCAGAATAGCAGAAAATTCAATAAAATCCCAGCGGAAATAAAAAATGTCACAAATATAAAAAAATTCAAATGGAATCTGAAGAATTTCATTTTGAATAGTCAGAGAAATTTCATAAGGAATTTGATAGAAATGAAAAATGTTTAGCTATGTTCACTAGGGAAATGATGAACCTGCTGTGCATTATTATTATTATTACTATTGTTGTTATTATTATTATTGATATTATTATTATTATTGGTATCGTTGTTATATTTGTTGCTGTTATTGTTGTCGGTCTTATTATAATTATAATCAATTTATTTTTCTTGCTCTTGTAAAATACAAACAAATAATACTAACGAATATAACACAGGTTAAGACAAACATAAACATATTCAAGTATAGCAAGCTTTCAACAGTCGATGAAATGAACAGATACTGTGTCACTGAGAAGGTGGGTATTCCATGTTAATCAGTGAGTTCGACACATAAGTATTCTCTTATAGAATGAAAATTGAACTTTAGTAACATCTGTCTGATTGAAGTTTAAAATTTGGTAATATCATGGTTTTTATAATCATCGGGAAGTTTATTGTACAGATCGACATTTAAGGAGTTTTTGGATGAGGTTTCTAGTCGTAGTCTTGTGGTGATAAGTGAGTTTCTATTTCTTGTATGATAGTTGTGTGTGTTATTATAAGTGGATGTTCTGGTGAACCTCTGAAAGATCATGAAATATATATGAAGCTGGTAATGTCATAATATTCAATTTCGAAGATATCTGTCTACATGCTTACCTGGGTCCTGCATCATCAATTATTCTGACTTTTTTTTTTTCGAAGATGCATATCCGTTCAGCCTGTGGGCAGTTGTGTAATAGAAGTGGAAGTATAAGTGAAAGAACAAATAGTGCGTCCACAAACTTTTTTGTGGTAAAAAATAACATCTAGGTGAATACTTTCCGAATAAGAATAACATTTCCGAGGTAAATCCGATATTGTTTCTCCCACCATGTTACCTCTCATTTCCTAATCGGTGGAAATCATGTCGCGAAATTGTAGGGTCTGATAGTAATCGATAAAATCTTCAAAATCAGGTATCGAAACACCCCTCACTCCTATTAAAAACAGGGGTTTGTGCTTCCTCCTGGTAAGGCCTTGAAGTTACAGGGATGAAGAAAGCAAACAAGTCGTTCACCCTCGAATCAGAAATAGACTGGTCTGAACGTTTGTACGAATTTTCATTTGAAAGCCCCAAATCCAGGGTGAAATTCTTTCGTTGGACCACCCTGTATGAGTTTTTCTTCACATGATCTTCTGAATGATCGATCACTCATAGATTCACAATCTGTGAATCATTCAAAAAGTTCAATACATCACTATGGCCACAGAGATTTTGAACACAAAGGTAGGGTACTTGAGTCACAAAATATGTTCATTGTTTTATACACAATTAATACATTGAAATAAAGAAAAAATGCAGCGGTGAACCAAGGGCGTAGCCAGGATTTATAACAGGGGGGGGGGCAAACCATGGTCCATAGTTGTCCAAAATGTAAAATTTTAGGATAAAAAGGAAAGGCAAATGAAAACAGAACTTAGAGATTTTGATTATATTTGAATTGAACTGATACAATTTTTCTTGGGTTCAAACTAAATTCATCCAAAACTTCCTTCACTATGCAGTCCTGATTTTCCTTCAAAAATTTTCGATGCACACTCATCGAACACAACCCAGTGAGTCTGCCATCACCCATTGTACTTCTGAGCCAGGTTTTCACCCTTCGTAGGGTACTCAACGATCTTTCCACGGTAGCAGTAGTGGATGGGAAAGCACTTAATATTAGAAGTGCATGCCTCGTTGCAGGGATAAAACATTAGCTTCCTCCAAAAGTGCAGCCACTTCAATGTCCTTTAATTTGTCTTCTGCTAAATTCTTTTTCTTCCACATATTGTACCGCAAATCTAATTCTGCAGGGACATCACCCAACTCATGAAATTTCATGGGATTCTGCTTTTTTTTTTTTTTGAAATCTTTTGAAGCCATTTCGAGCATGCTTGAATAATAAAAGTTGAAGCAAAAGCAGGTGTGTTTTCGTTGGAGAATCTAGCATCCAAAGATGAAGTCAAAGAATCAAGAAGTGGATGATTATTGATCGCTTCCAGTATCCAACTGCAGACTCAGATGGTGGATTACTTCTGTATACTTGCTTTTGAGTTACTCGTGGTACTGACAAATCAACCCCTACTTTCTCTGCGATATCGAGTGATTTTTTGAATAAATCATAAGAAACATTTTCGATATCTTGTCGCTCTTCTTTGATTACATCTAGAATATCATCAATATGTTTCTTCACCATAACCAAATCCATACTTTCACGTTGTAAAACGTTTACAACGGGTTCCAAAATTGCAGAGTATTTTGGAATTATGTTTAAAAGCGTAGGATGAATATTGGGTTAGTAACTGCACAGTGCAATTGGTAGGCAGATTTTCTTTTTGCATCGTTACCGACAGATAGATGTTGCTTTGACAATGTCAGTGAAGATTCTGAAAATTTTTCAATGCTCTTATATTTTTCTGACCATCTAGTCTAGACCACCAGGGCCTTGAAAGATGTGGAACCGATTTCCTACGGGCGATTCACGAAAGAAGGTTATTGTGTCTTTAACCGTTGCAATTGTGTTTCCTATTTCTGGTAGCTTGCTAGTATCATTGACCACAAGATTTAGTCTGCGGCTGGAGCAATGGAAGAATAAAGATTTAGCATATATTTTTTTAAAAATGGCCTGTACACCACCTTCTCTGCCGGCCATCGTGGAACACCCGTCAAATCCGAATACCACACTTATCGGCGGAAAAATTATTATCTTCTAAAAAACTTTGAATTGCGCTAGCGATTGTAGAAGCATTTTGACATTTTCACTCAATGTAGCCCAAAAATTCCTCCCTGATTATTTTCGGGCTTCCATCATAGAACCTTAATCCGATAGAAAGCTGCTCTTTTCCAGCGATATCTACTGTTTCATCAGTCATTACAGCATCAGCTTTTGCCCGTTTACAGTCATCCATTTTTTTTTATAACCGCATTGTATGATCATATTTCGGATTGTTAGTGAGGTATAGACTGCATTTTTTTGACATTTATCCAAGTGGCTCTTTAGCTTCTCATCACTAGAGTCAATCCTCAAATTTAAAAGATCAAAGAAAACTCCCTCATTTCCTCCTTTCCCTCTGAAATATTATGCATGAAATAATTGTTGACAATATTTTATTATTTTCTTCAATCGTCTCATGGTGCCCTATTTGCAACTGGACATCAACAGGAGAATTTTCAAAATATGATTTTGCAGCAGCTGTTGAACATTTGTGATAATGGCTGCCAACGTGCACACACAATAAAAACATAGAGCACCTTTCAAACGACTTGAGTACACCAGCCATGGAGTATATTGATCTAACCAGCCATGGTTGAATTTCCTTTTCAAATGAATGGCATCAGAATCAAAATCGTAATTGGATGATGGAACCCAAGGGTTTGTCAACTATTCCTTCTTTTTTTCATAAGGCAAGTTATTGGCACAACTAACATAACGACCAATGTCATTTTCATGGTAGCCATCGCGTTCTTCAGTTTGTTCAGAGGTCCCAGTCCCAGAGACAGATTCATGTAGATTTAAAGAACTACTTGAGCCTCCTTCAAAACTAGATTCCGACTTTGATGTTCCGCCCATCTTCATCACAATCATTGCTTCCACTCCCACTACTGTCATCATGAACTTTTTTCCGTTTAAGAGATTTTTGACCTGAAAATAATAATAAGATCATCGAGGGAACTGTAAAGTAACTTGGAGGAGGTTATTGGACATAGCCCTCATGAAATAACCGTATACTCTGTAAGGGTCTTTATTCTGGGACCCTTACTTTGACGCTCGTCGAACAGGCTTCTGGGACCTGTCGGGGTGTCTCGAGTGCTAGATTTTTGATAAAGGTGATTTACTCCACCTGCTCCCACAAACTGAGTTTGAAAGGAGGCCCAAGGTAGCAACAGTGAAGAAAGACACCCACTGGATGTCTACAGTAAACCAGGGGTCAAAGCTATTGAATCGACCTGGGAGCAGGGGGCCAAGAGAGCATATAGGCTTCAATTACACACTCTTGGAGAATCCTGGAATACTGGTTGCTCTAAATAGATGTTTTGAGTCGTCACTTCTTGTGACTTGAGTACTACAACTCTAACAGGTAGTTTTCTGGAATTTTAATTTGTTTTATACCTTTGTTGTCAGGATAGGGAAATCAGAAGCACATGAACAGGCCAAGTATAAATTTATTCAGCTCCTTTCGTTCATCAAAGGTTACAGGCATTAATTAAATAAAGCATGATCTTTATACAATCATGTTGATATAATTAAATTGACCTTTACACTGACAATTATGACAATTGACATCCAGACTACATGCAATGGACAGGCATGACGGCTGACGTATGACGGTCACGAGGAACAGTTTGTTCCACTGATCATATGCATACAACTTAAACGAGTACAATAGCTAAGCGTGTCTAGTACGTTAGGTGTGAGTGCAGGCGCAAGCAAAGCACGGGCAATGAACCACCGAATACGACCGGGAAAGTTGCAAGCGAGGGTCTATTCAGGGAAGTGAGTTCGGTATCGTCAGGAATGAACACAGGAATGAAATTGTTGCGTTGAATCATTAACGCGGATCAAACTGGTGAGAATTACTCCTTCAGAGTGTAGCTCTAACTCTGGCTCATAGCAGTGTTCGGAAGCCGTCTGCAGGTCGACTTGCGAATCCTACTTTTCTCAAACAACTGAGACGGGCCCTGAATTCACGCAGGCGGGCTTCCAATCTCGAAACAATCGGAATAGGGTGTCCCTAAGCTCGTGGCGAGGTCCACCCAAAGGTCGAGCCGCAGAGCAAAGCTTAGGAGACACTACTATTTTCAAAACAAGATCTACGTTACTTAGGAACTCTGAACTTCTGAACGTGGAGGATTCTTCAACATTAATCTAGTCAGGCGATAATTTACTAGATACAGAACTCATTTAGTACAGGGTGGTTACTGATAAACTACAAGCAATGAGCGTATGAAAACCAATTTGAAATAGCTAACTTGTATGAAACAGGAGTACTGCTGGCTGCGAAACAGTCGACACTGCTACTGGCGCGACCGCGAAGTTCCGGATATCGGCACGGGAGACGCAAATATGAACAGTCGATGAATTTTTCGAAAAATAATAACGTAATTGAAGCTAGGTTAGGATTTCTAAATGGTAGCAAAATGTACAAACAGGAAAACTATATGCTGGAATTGAATTAACTGGAATGTGAAAAGTGACTGGAATCTGAACTGGAAAGCAAAGCAAACTGGAATAACTAACCGGAAAACTAACTGGAATAATTAACTGGAAAAGTAGCGCAAGCACAGGAACACTGGTAAATCGACTGGAAAGTGATACCGGAGAACCGAACTCAAGAACTCAAGAACTGTAGAACTGTCGAACTCTAGAACTAACTGACTGTCAGGCTAACTGACTGCTCGCTCCGATGGACCGAGTATTTATGTCCTGCCTAGACCTTGACGCAAATTGAGCAAGGCCAACAGCTATCCTTGCTCCTTGCAATATTTATATCCTACAAGCAGAAATATTCAAGTTATTGCTAGGTAAATATTTGCATCTTCACGGTCAGGGCCGAACATGTGGAAATTATTAATTTCCAGGAAATCTTACATTCAGGGGCTTTCAAAAGTTGCAGGAAGTCCTCTCGCATCTCCAAGCCAGGATTACATTTTACTCTATTCATCAGGATTGTTTTCCAAACATATTAGAGGCTACCAAAGAACTTCCCGTACTTGTAGATCAAAGAGTCAATTTCTGGAGCTAGGACAGGGCTATAATGACACGAAAGACATCCCTAGTAGTTGGTATACGAGACTGATATCTTTCAGAATAGGTTTTCCATGAGGAGGTGTGTAACAAACTGCATATTTTCAAAATCTGCTAGATGTCGAGTAAAAGGTTAGTATTTGAATTATAAGCAATTATGAGACCCCTGTATCTTGGATGATACTGATTTAACTGGAATATTAGCTCGGAATGAAAATATATACGATAAGACAGGAATTTAGATAGAAACCGTTCCTTAGTAATGAAGTCAAAGAAAAACCACTTCATTACAACTCGTGTTTCGGGCTTTCGGCCCTCATCAGTACGGTGAAAGGAAGTGCAAAGGATAGGCAGCACTGGGTAGAGAACGAAAACGAAGGAATAGAAGCCAGCCGCATATTTGTGATTTCGGTCAGCAGACCCTGAGGATTCAGGGAAATAGCTAACGTCACCACGGAGGCAGCTATAGCTAAGTACCTGCGTGACATCCGTGCGCAGGAGTATAAAAAATAAAATGCGAATATTATCGAGGGAACTGTAAAGTGACTAGGAGGAGGTTATTGGACATAGCCCCCATAAAGAAATAACCGTAAACACGCGATTATTTGTTGTTTCGTTCTGTACCAAGTGCTGCCTATCCTTTGCACTTCCTCTCACCGTACTGATAAGGACCGAAAGCCAAAATTCCTTTCACAAATGTTGATTGCATCATTGACCAGTCAATTTTATGAATTACTATCAAACATAACAAATAAATTATTTCTAGCGAAGTAATCTGGGAATCGAATTCACGAGCCTTCGATTCAGTTCACCAATACGATGAAAAAATATAAGAATCTATGATTAAATTAACCACATAGTGCGAGGTGAGAACATCAACGCAGTACGCGTTACCGTACACTTATAATTTATCATCTTGAAAGCAACCCTGTAGGTTTCTATGGGAGATCGAGGATGTATTTATTTATTGGAAAGCATTAGAGGCGGCTAAACTTCAATACGTGTATTGAAAACAGATGTTATTTATAAATCGGCATTTAGTTGATAATTTGTATGAACATGGCGAGAGACCGCAACAAAATACTGCGCATGTTTCTGGCGATGCATTATGCATAGGATGTGTTTGGAGTAGGAGGCCGACAATGGCTTGAAAAATCATAGAACATGTACGATTTCAAGAGACTCTTATACATTATGTGTATAGGTACGCGACTTACAGATGTCTCTATAAATTTCGATTGAAATTTCTCTGCGACATCTTTGAATGTCGAACCATTAGAATCGTTTGAGGAAGTAATGAACTACAACGAACAAATAGTGATGACAAAAGTTATTGGTATACCTATAGTCACAATGAATGAGCCGCTCGTATAAGTTATCAGGTAGTTATTGTACTAATCGTTTCACTGCCGGATATTATATTGAAGTTGGATTTTGGTATATCTTAGATCAGTCACAAAAACTTCCGAAAAGTGTATTCATAGGTTTCTAGAAAAGAGGATTTTCCTAAAATGATAAAATGTAATGGAGTATATATATATATATATATATATATATAGTTTAAGAGAAGGGTAGTCTATGACTGACTATAGTTGAAGTAAAATACTAGTGATTTAGAAACAAACACTGGTTCAATTCTTCATAGAGTTGCAGTCAAAATTTTAGGCATCAAATAAGTGAACTCTTCGTTATTTAGCCGAGCTTTCGGAAACGTTTATTTCCTTTTTCAAGACATTTAACATGAGATTGGTTTGAAGTTGGAACAATTAAAGAACAGACGATTCATTTGCTGAATTTGTTACACAAACTGGAAGACATTAGGATTTGTAAAACGTAGAAAACAATTTAAAAAACAGTAAACCACCGGTGCTATATATATATATATATATATCGACTAGTAAATAGTGAGGTTTTGCAGCAAGTAAAAGAGAACTCTTTGAAGATTATCCAAGCTTTCGGAATTTAATTGATTCCATCATCAGGGCATACTACAATAATTATTGTCAGTGATAATATAAAAGTCAAAATTAAATTGTACTTACATCTACGTGAGGATGATTACTATGATGTTAACAATAATTTTCAAAAATGAATTGTGATACATCATCCAGGAACGAAGTTGTTTGTAAAGTTGTAAAACAATTAACAATTAAAATAAAACAGTAGTAAAGTTACAATCACACATGTTAAAAACTTGAACTTGAACTTGAACTTGAGCTAGCTAGTCATGGACACCATGTGGCCGGATATGAAAAAATTAATGAATGAATGACAATTGAAATTAGGTTAGAATGTTGACAGTATTGACAAGACAAGTACTATCAGTAGTACCAACTATTGTACCAACCGTAAAAATTGTGGCAATTTTGAAAATGATGAAATGGAAGTTATAATTCAGAATTATCAATGGAGTTAACCCTGAAGGGGTTGATGTCTAATGTCAATAAATAGGCATAAATTTCACTTAGATAGTTGATGTCTGTTTTTTTATTCATATTGTTGGCCTCTTGATAGATGCAAGCCATTTCTAAAAAGGACCTTTTGGTCAAATTGTTCTCAGAAGCTAAGATTTTAACATTGTCATAATCCATATGATATGTTAAAATCTTAGCTTCTGAGAACAATTTGACCAAAAGGTCCTTTTTAGAAATGGCTTGCATCTATCAAGAGGCCAACAATATGAATAAAAAAACAGACATCAACTATCTAAGTGAAATTTATGCCTATTTATTGACATTAGACATCAACCCCTTCAGGGTTAACTCCATTGATAATTCTGAATTATAACTTCCATTTCATCATTTTCAAAATTGCCACAATTTTTACGGTTGGTACAATAGTTGGTACTACTGATAGTACTTGTCTTGTCAATACTGTCAACATTCTAACCTAATTTCAATTGTCATTCATTCATTAATTTTTTCATATCCGGCCACATGGTGTCCATGACTAGCTAGCTCAAGTTCAAGTTCAAGTTCAAGT
Source organism: Phaedon cochleariae (assembly GCA_918026855.4). Taxonomy (NCBI): domain Eukaryota; kingdom Metazoa; phylum Arthropoda; class Insecta; order Coleoptera; family Chrysomelidae; genus Phaedon; species Phaedon cochleariae. Next base: position 40,757,591 of record OU896708.1, read on the forward strand.
TTTTAACATGTGTGATTGTAACTTTACTACTGTTTTATTTTAATTGTTAATTGTTTTACAACTTTACAAACAACTTCGTTCCTGGATGATGTATCACAATTCATTTTTGAAAATTATTGTTAACATCATAGTAATCATCCTCACGTAGATGTAAGTACAATTTAATTTTGACTTTTATATTATCACTGACAATAATTATTGTAGTATGCCCTGATGATGGAATCAATTAAATTCCGAAAGCTTGGATAATCTTCAAAGAGTTCTCTTTTACTTGCTGCAAAACCTCACTATTTACTAGTCGATACCTAACTAGTCAGCAACGACTACCCTTCTACTTATATATATATATATATATATATATATATATATATTTGGCCATTGAGGGTGAATCAATTCATGTGAAAGGAACGTTATACCTGCTTCGTTAGACGCTGGTTGTAGAGGCATATGAATAGATATAATTCCGTTGAATTATCAATCATGATATCTGAATTAGATTAAATCACTTATTTGTTTGAGGAGAAAAATGGGTATGTTGTTGTCTTGACGTTCCAAACTGGAACGCATTGATTCCATAATGAAACATTTTGTCTCAAGAATTGAAGAGTCTTAGTTTCCAGAGTTCCGAAGGTATAATATTCAAACTTGACACGTGTGTTGGATTCGAGAGTTGTAAAATTTCTCGATATTTCATACTCTCCAATCACTTTCAGTTCCACAGGAAATGACCCGAACCTTCGATTTCCTTATGAAACACCCTGCATTTTATTCCATCATAACCAGTTAGAGATCATCATAACGAATTCAACAATACCGGGTTCGATGAGGTTATTTAAATCATAACAAAGATATTTGCGTTCGAAGTTTCCATATGCTATGGGTGTTACGGCGCAATATCGAAACTTCTTTCTTTGTTACACTCGTTGAGCAAATGGATAATCAAAACGAGAATATCTCTGTGATGGTACGAAATAACCCTATCAAACCCAGTATTGTTGAACTTGTCATCATATTTCCTGACCACTAATGGAATAAAATATAGCGTGTCCCATTTGAAAATTAAAAGTTGGGGTCGTTTGCGGTGAAACCAGAAATGATGGAAGAGTATGAAATATCACAAAATTTGACCAAATACCGATTCCAATACCCCTGCTAAATTTGAATCTCATACCTTTGAAACATTGGAAACCAGACTTGTCTAAAAAATTCGATACCCGGTATATATGTTTAAAAATGTACGACACATAGTATATGATACTAATTGTAAAAAATTCCATAATCAAAACATCCTGTATGAATGCTCCTTAGCCAAAAATTATTTCGAGAAAACGAATTATGCTTCATCCTATTGCCCTCAATGGAACATGAATGAAATCTCTGCCAAACGGGGCGACTTTTCCAAAATTATCACAAGTTCAGATATCACCATTTAGGTCTTCATGTCGAAAAAGTTGAATGACAAAAAATACTGACGTTGTACCCAATCAAATAAGCCATCAGAGTCTTGAAAAAAATTGAAAATTGATTGATCCAATCCAAAGTTGTGATGATTCAAAAATGATAAAAATTTTTACTTGTCTTACTTCAAATGTGGACAGTTCAAATAGCAGACCATTTCTCATTCTCCTCTCGATTCGATTCTTGTTATTACTGAATTTCAAACGAGTTTCACAATCAATCTCCAAGCGAATGTGGGATTTCACACGAGAGAAATACGCAGCATCAGACGTTTGTTCGATCGGGTTTGGTACCAAGCCCTCCTGAACGAATCACTTATTCACACATAGTTAGCTCTTCCATTATGACATCAGATTAATTTTCGTTATAACTGATTTTCGAGAGAGTTCAATGAGCTACCTCCTAGCATATGTAACACGAAAGTAGCATTTCACCCTAGAGGAACACGGAGATGTGAGCGTTTGTTCTATCGGGTTTGGTACCAAGCCCTCCTGAACGAATCACTTATTCACACATAGTTAGCTCTTCTATTATGTCATTGGATTAATTTTCGTTATAACTGAATTTCGAGAGAGTTCAATGAGCTGCCTCCTATATAGCATATGTAACACGAAAGTAGGATTTCACACTAGAGGAACACGGAGATGTGAGCGTTTGTTCTATCGGGTTTGGTACCAAGCTCTCCTGAACGAATCAATTATTCATACATAGTGCCAGTGAATTGATTATCAGTTTGTTTTTTCATGATCGATACTTCAATATTAGTAGTAGAGTACTACACTGCTCCAATTAATCCCAACAAATTTTGTCACTCCAAATCAACGGCCAGGTGTACTGAACTACCCTGATAGCATCATACTCCTCTTATGCATCAATACCGACAGAAACCAACCCCAAAGTTCACGAACACACCAGATCTGGAGAAAAAATGACAATTTCGAATCGGTCGAAAAATGGGTCTATAAAAACCTTGTTCAATTCAATGTTCTGCAGGCACAAGAAGTAGTAATTTTGAATGAATAAGTGAGCCTTGATACCACATGGTCGAATCAAAACTTTATCGTTACACGAAAGTATTGGGATCCGCACGGTTTGATTCCAGTAGGCATCAGGATCTCCATAGTTCGATTTATTTGGAGAAATTGAACGAGATTCATATCTCCTCATTCTTGGATTATTTTCAAATCTTCGTTTACTGTCTGGAAATTGTTGCCTAAGGTGGTCGCAGCAGAGATTGGTACATGAAAGGAGTATAAACCCATTGAATTGGTATCATCAGCAAAACTGGTGAGTGTGAACCGAAATGCCAACCACATGGTTGATTATATTCCTCAGTTGTATGATGATATAGAAAATTTGCAGAAAAATGTAATCAGTGAGCAGGATTTAGGAATTATCGTAAGAACATTTTCTGGGTCGATGGCCTTATTCGTGTGAAGTTTTCTGGGAATGTGCAGGATTATGCGTATCCTGAATATGACTTCTAACATTGATGTAGGGGCATTGGGAAGTATGGGAGATCCTTCGTCCTGATAATCGAGTATAGGTTTGCCCGGAAACGAGACAGCAATTACCATATCAGCTTTTTTTACTCGGTAACACCGAAACAGCCTTCTCTGCTTGATCGGTTGAGGAGATGAGGAGTTCATGAACATGTTCTTGGCTTCAAGTATAGATACGAAATATTCGCTACTGCTGGTACAGTGTCACTGACATATTTACAATCTAGATTGCTATATTATGTCAAATTCCAGCAACTCGTAAATTATGGTCGAATTGCTTGCCTGAAAATGCTTCTGCTACAAACTGTCGTTCATGACATCAGGTCATGTATCTTGGTGTTCAGAAGCATAGGTAAGAGTAAGATATATGGAAGATCCTTGAAGCGTACGCTGTATCGAACCAAGTTTGATCTCGTGAAAGATTGATAGCTTAATAATAATAATAATAATAATAATAATAATAATAATAATAATAATAATAATAATAATAATAATAATAATAATAATAATAATAATAATAATAATAATAATAATAATAATTAACGTCTTTATTACTCACATCACATCACATCTTACATCAGTATATAAAAAAAGAAAAAAACAATTGAAATGAGTAAAAGGCGAAGTTCAATTCAGGTGGAGATGATGGATCACCACTGAATTGTTCTTCCACTTCTATATAGTCTCTTATTCCGCATTATTTCAAATATGGATGTCTGCATGATCGAGTTTGCTACCTAAGATTGAAAATAGTACTTTTAAGAATTCAATATGAAATTAAGAAGAGGGGGAAATACATGATACGTTATATGGAGCCGATATTCAAGATTTTCATGGTATCAATTTGTTACACAGAAGCTGAAATAAATATTTTTTGTAGGTGCTTTTGAATTTGTGAATACCTAAATTTTTTATTGATTGTGGTATAGAGTTGTAAACTTTACAAATTTGGTAAGAGAATGACCGCTTGAAGAATTCTGTTCTGAAATGGGGGAGGTGATAACGTACCTTTGTATCGTATATTCAAATTGTGGATGTCGGACCGGAATCTCAACCTTCTGTGGAGGTAAGGAGGTGTTTTGCTGATAATGATTTGGTGGAACAGGCAAGCATTGTGTAGAATTCGTCTATGTTCCATATTTAACCAACCAGATTCCCGAAGTTTGTGATTCTTTGCCTTCTGCGCATACCATATATAAGTCTCAAACAAGAGTTTTGAACTTTTTGAATTTCTTTTTATACTGATTGGTTAAATTGGGACCATATAGAGTGTCGGCATAGTTGAATACTGATAATACCAAGGTTTCACATAGGGTAGATTTGATAGTTGATGAAAGGAGATGCCTACTGCCATAAATTAACTCTATTGCGGAGTAAGCCTTTTGTATTGATTTGTTCACGTGTTTTTCAAACCTCAAATCAGGTTCAATCAGAACACCAATAGATTTCTAGCTAAATTTATCTTTACAAGAGCCTCATCATTGATTAGAATACCAATATCAATGTATCCCTATTCATTTTCGGACCAAAGATCATCAAATTAGATTTTGAAGAATTTATCAGGAGACATTGATGAGATGCGAGCTTGACGAAAGCATTCAGGTCTGCATTGATCAGAGTGGATGCATCTTCAGATTCATTCAGTGAAAATTTGAAATAAATTTGCGTGTCATCCGCATAGAGATGAACAGAACAGTTATGGAGAGATTGAACTAAACCTGCGGTATATATGATAAAGAGTAAAGGGCCCAAAATGGATCTTTGAGGTACACCTGAAAACAATTCAAGATATTGTGACTCATCATCTCCTATGCGTGCTTTTTGATGTCTGTTTTCCAAATAGTCTCCCATTAATGCAATAGCTTCCATTCATGGCATTAGCGGTTTAGTTAGTAATTGGTGTCGGTGGACAGGCTATATGAGAACTTCCTTCTAGTTGTACCGCTGTGGGATTCCTTTGCCTCGTCGATGACATTCTCAAGTATTTTGTGAATTAACAATTATTATGGCGCGATTTTTGATGATAAGATACTTGAGAAAGAATTTGTTTTTTGTCATAGCACGTCGAGTCAAGACATTGGGAACCATGATCTGCTCAATGATGGGCTGTTGTAGAACGAATCGTTAATTTCAATTGTTGATTTTAATATTCAGAATCACGCGCAATATAAATCAGTACTGAGGTGACAATTTCGCGCATCCCCACCTGTGTGCATGATTTACCTTACCGGAAACGATTATAGTACACTAAAACTGTGTGCTTCCAAGAAACTTATAAAAATCCGCTTGCTAACAAAAATCGCAACAGATTGTTTTGTTCAATGTGTGCGTGAGAAGAACATAAAAAGGGCCCTTATTTCCTCCGTGTGTGCTGCTGGACCTGAATATCCTGGAAACAAGCCTCCATATCGGTGAGTCTCTCAGTGCGCTGATCGTTATCTATATCTAATTCCTATGACGAATATCGGGATGAAACAGTCCATAATTTCTCTCATATTATCGAGCTTTATCGATTACCAACAATGAGCTATATGACCAAGAACAAGAATTGTATTGCTTAACCTTTCTTGATGATGGTTTTTTGAGTTTCAAAGTAGAAAGGTAATGAGATTGTGGTTGGAGATTTCCATCAAAGAATTTCATGATGTATAGGTCAGGATGAGTAGTGAGGAGAATGTTTATGAATTCTGACTACAGAACGTTCTATTAGTGAACAAATTTTACTAGACTATAGGAAGGTCTCGGAAAGGTAGTGCAAAATATCTTTTTTTTTCTTGCACGAATATCAACCGAAAATATCAGAGACACATACTTAATGCGGGCAACCAATTTTGGATACCGTGTACAAGATGAATATGCAAGAACTAAATCTTCGATTGCATTTTCATTTGGATTTGGATGTTATATATCTGAGCATCAATTTCATTCATGACGTTACTATAAGAAGAACTGAATATAACCAGTTAATATACGATTTTAATGAGGTTTCTATAGTATACCGCCAAAGTTGAAAGTAATTTGGGAAGAATTTAGATTGAAATCTTTAGAAAAACGCCCACTCACAGCCCAGATAGCACCTAATGTTCTAAGAATATTCAGAAAAGCTCCTGGTCGAATATTCTATAGATATTTCCTCAAACTATTTTATAGATATCTCGGGAATATCTGAATATTTTCAGAATAATTCAGATAATAGGCGAGAACACGAATTTCTGGAAAAAATACCATGGCCTTCAGTATGACGATAAAAGTCTCAGGTATTTTTCTCAGATTTTTATTCGAAGTAGTTTTTCCACAAAAAATTTGCAAAGTATTGATCCCGTTCAAACGAACTGGAATATCGCGCGTTTATGTGACGTGACAAGTATTAGACGGTGATCCGGCAACGTCGCTTGTTATCTTCTGGACAGTTGACTGTGTGGACAGTTGACGATTCGTTCATCTGTCACTACTGTCAGTTGTTATTTTATTTTATTGTTTATTTGTTTTTGTCGGCCAATATTATTTTTATTCGTGCCATTCGAATTATTTATTTTTCTCATCAACGTTGATTCACATTTCTGGGATGGCAGTAGCTGTGAGAAAAAGCCACAAACTTGGTTTCATCCTGCTTAATCAACACTGAACAAAGTATATGGATAAACCGAGGGATAAACCATACCTGGAATCGAATGATATATTTTGCTGTGAGAATCATTGTAATGTGAGTAGAATTTTTTCTTCAATATGGATTGATCATATTCATTTTGTTCTAGCTTGAATATGACATGTTGACCTGGGTGGAATTGAAACTCATTGGATCTAGAGTTTATATGCCTGAAGATGTGATTCCCCAAATTATATTCATTAAACGTCCAAAACTGAGAAAACACCCATCAAAATCCTAACTTTCATCTTCAGCACGGAAAAGGAGATCCTTGAGAATTTGGGAGATAAGCTAAAATGGAACTTCCCTCAAATCATATTGACTATCCTTGAGGAAAATTCTTGGAAGTACCAGTGAGTGTTTTAGTTGAAGAAAGTTTTCTTGAAGAAGCTGAAAAGAAACCTGTCATGGAAGAGACTGACATCAAATACTTTGTTTTCTTGCAAACTTTGTGATGATCTGGACAAGATATTGATATAATATTTCAATGTTCTACATCTATATTCATTCTAGAAGAGAAATATATCTATTAGGAAGTCTATTGATATTCAACTGTTCTAATTATATCTATACTGCATAAAGTGGACAATAAATTAAAATGTGAAGATGGGGGCATTTGATAATTTCTGTGTACTACCTATTTGTTTACATTTTTGACAAATTTTCCCCACATGATATAGTGACAATACCTATCTAGTAATTTTGGCTTGTATGATTTTGTTTTTCGCATTGAGAATTGATGTTGCATCTTCCATCATTTCTAGATATGCCAGTGCTTTCTTGGTTTATAGTTACTGGATTTTTTTCTTACTAATTTCATTACTTTTTTGGTGTAATGATAGGTATTGTCTTTCTTACCAATATTCCACTGACAATGAGATATGAATGAACTAGGTTGTTCGACAAGAAATAAACATGAATTTCATATACCTACCATCTCCAGTTTGTGAAGGTATAGTGTATGATCAATATGAGAAGGGATTTTGAAGTTGTGTATGATGAAATATGTTATTTATAAGACACTGGTGAGCTCTAAATAAGTCCAATTTTGAAATAAGAAGAAAAAAATACTGTAGTACTGATATTTTATAATTTTATCAAATGGGTGAAAATAACAGTTTGCCAAAAATTTTCAGCATCTTTTATAATTTTCTAAAGGAATATAGGGTTATATGACACTTCAAGTAACTGAAAACTACCATTGTTCTCAAAATTCTCCTGCTCATTTAATGTATCTTTGAATGTCTTGCACTTTGTGCCTCATAGCTTTGAAGCAGTAATTCTCCCATAGCAAACTTCAAACCATGCTGATAATGATGATTTGTTTTGATTCACTTTTATATCTTGCACCAATTCACAATCACTGTCACTGATATTCTGATGAATGAAGTCTTGGAATCCCTCAGGAGACAAATTGGATGAATGTTTTCTGGACAAAATAATTAGCTTATGAATCAGAATCAAACTCTTTCAAAAACAGTTATCCATGGCATCCATGTTTTCTATCTACTTGAAAAACTTCCTCAAGAAATTTTGATGGAACCACTGGGAGGGTAGGAACTTGTTTTGGTGCTAATTCTACAAGTGGCATGAATGTTGATAGGAAGCTCAAAAATTTGGTAGTTTGGACACTGAGTTGGACACTTTTCAGTAACACTCCATAGAAGATACAGAGGGTTCTTCTGATCTTCCATGTAACCATAATAAGAAAGCCACACTGTGTTTACATCTACCTAAGAATATAAAAGAATACAGTTTATAAAAAAGTCAATAACTTATGTACCTTTTACCTTTTGAAACTGCACAATCCAGACTACAGTTTCTTCAGCTTCATGAATCTCAGCCTCAACTCTTTATGGTGTAGGACAAACTTTATGTTGTGGACTAATCTTCACCTTTATGAAACAGCTCATGCCAGTTATTTGAACTTGCAGAATTCAAAAACCATAGTTGAATCAACTACTGGAAGATTGTGATTGCTTTATCAAATACTGGCTTCATATCTCCAATCAATAAACATGAACCATCAGACTATGTCACAATAATAGTCACAATGATTTGAATACTTTGATTACCCAAGAAAATATTCAACTCTATTAAGCAGATGAAAAATCACACAAAAACTCTGATGTTTTGATGTTTAGGAGTTCGGTTTTTTAGGTTAGGAAATAGGTTAGAATATTTTGAAGGTACAGTACAGCGTTGCCAAATGCACGCCAATACTTGTTACGTCATCACGTATCCGCCATTATTGGTTTTTTGAATGGTCCACAAATTTGTATGGTTTTGGAAACGCGTTCCTTGGATAATGACAGCATTTATAGTTGAAAAATCTACTGGTACACATTATTTCAATGTTATATTTATTTCTTATGCACATTCGAACTGAATTCGTGATATTGTGTTCTCGCCTATTCTGAAATACAACTAACCATTTCTGAAATTGAATGGACTTTTTCTGAAATTCATCTTACCAATTCTGAAATTGAGTTCACCATTTCTGAAATGGAACTAACCAATTCTGAAATCTAGATTACTTTTTCCGAAATATAACTTACCGATTCCGGAATTGAAGTTGAAAAGGTATAGAAAGGGGGTCATGCGGGTTCCGAGGCCGGCGCTAACTGTTCTATTAGTTTGACTTCAAATGTAGTGAATTTATTTTCTTGAGGTATACCTCACAGTTGAAGGTATTGTCAGGATGGTGAGCGTCATGGTTTGCGCATATAGCAGGTTTTGTATGAGGCAAACTGCAGACCAGCACACTTCAGGTCGACGTCAAGTGTCCACTAGCACACTTCAGGTGACCTGAAGCAGTTCTGGTATGTTATTTCGTCGGAGTTCCCATATTTCACTTTGTTGTTCAATTATAAGAGTGTATTCAGGATTCAAATTGACCAGGTAGAGTGGCCTGATTCTTGTTCGGAGCCTGATTACCTCCTTAAAAACGACATTATGTTGACATTTCAGTCGTGATTCCGGAGGGCTCAGTCTCAAAACCGAGGCCTTTGGTGTGGAATTTTGGAAGGAATATATCAAATATTGAAAATCGTCTATATAAGTAATACGTATTTGAACAACTTTCACTTTTGTTATTTGAAGAATAATAATTGGATTTTTTGGTATTTCATTTCAAAAATGACTTTCTATTATATTATCAGAAAGGAATGGTTATGCTGAATAGTACAGGCAAGAAAAAGTTGTATGTTCCTATTTAAGTTATGGACCTACAGAGTATTGTTTTTTTCCCAATTTTTCCAATAATTTTTTTTGGCGGCTGTTTATAACGCCGACGAATGAAAATAAAATATCACAGTAGTAGCAACTGTTATCAAGTGACGTATGGTTTCCATAGCCAACTTTTCAATTTTTGGCTTTCATTTTGCTTCCACGGCCTACTCGGTGAATTTCATTAATAATTTTTTTCTGATCTAGTTTCTGGTAAGATACCAACTTGTGATATGTCATTAGAAAGGGAATTGAATGCTGAATAAAGAGAAAAGAAAAAAAAATAGGGTTTCCATTTAAAATGAGGAAGTTGATGTTACTTCCGGTCAGACCGGAAGTTAACTTCGACATGTCAATATGCTCAAATTCTAGCTCTTATGTCATTATATCGACGCTTCAAATTTCACAAATCTACTTTATACAATAACTGAGATATTCTGTAGGCAATACTTCCGTAGCCACCCGGTATAACTAATGGAAATAAAATCAAGTCGAGCGCACACTCGTTAATGTTTTTTCTGAAGAAAAGCAAGACATAATTCGATAGCCACAAAAACTGAATTTTCAATTCATAAACTTGGAGAGGAAACTAATCTGAATAGTATATCATTGAACCAGAATTTTCCCAAATCTTTGGAAGAAGTTCATGGTAACTAAAAGTGGAGTGGTGTAATTCTTCGATACAAACCCAGAGTCATCTTCACGACTTTAGAATTTTGTATCCATCATGCCATCACAATAAGAGAATTTGGTGAATTGATTTTTTGAACAAGCAAAGTCATAGATTTACCTGGGTCACCTGGTGTATGTACGTATATATCCATATAGTTCGGAATCAGTTTTAATCTTCTCCTGAAGATGCTAACATAGTTAGCGATCGTGTCGAGGCGTTAAAAATCGGTTTGGTTAGTGGTAAAACAGTGTAGTGTATTATCGTGCCAAAGGTTCCAGTCTTCGATATATCGGAATTGTTCGTCAATTTGTCTCTTAGGGCCGATTTCAAAATGAGATTATAAAAGCTTGTTTTGTTAAATAATACTTTCAGTTAAAGCGATATTTGAAACCAGTTGCGTTATGTGAAATATAACATAACTGGTGATGGAATGTACATTTCAATGCCAGTTATGGAATGAAAATATGAATAGTTGAAGAAAATCGTGATTATGTGGTGCCTCCCCGATATCAATCGATAAATCTGAACTTGAATGCCACTTTTTCGCTGATTTGTGACAATATTGTCAAGAAGTACAAATGTCTATGAAATAACTTTCGTTCATTTCTAGATCTTCATTCATAAATTAACTTTTCCAAATTCAAACATCTTGTACAACGTTTCGATCAGGTCAAAGCGGAGTTCATAGACTCTAGTTCCGGTAAAATTTGCATGAAACCGCTTAGCTTGCGATGCGGGCCAAGCTATACGCCCGGCATCGAGCATTGCCATTGCGGAAAATTGCAATGTTAGCATCGATTCCAAATATAAATAGATTCCGAATCGATAAGCCATTCATTACTTTTCATTACTGATTTTTGATTATTGTTGATCACCCATTTCTGATTACTGAATACATTACGATCATGCATTTCGATAACACTTTACTTTACTCCGTAATTGAGTTATTAATTCACGAGTTGCTGCCAAAAAGTGTACCGTCTTCCCGACTTTGATCCTGCTGGTCAACCCCATGTTAGACGTCATATTGTAAGTACTGTTTTTCCATGTTCTATATCTGAATTGTTGTTTTGTATTGTGTTCCGTTTGGTAATTCACTATAGTTGTCTCTGCTACTTTGCCATGTGGCAAGCATTTATTCACGACTTTCCCAGTAAATCAATAAATGTTAATCTTATACGAAAACTATCTTGACTCTTCATTTGGGGATGAATATGGTTGGGTGGGGAAATGATCAAAATCCTCTCATCAAGCCAAGCGAGTAGCCAAGTTACGATCCATAGGAGGGCAACATCTGAGTTGCGACATGTGGTGGACACGCCGTTTGCCAAATAATCTACCAAAACCATCTGAGTTGCGACACGTGGTGGAGGCGCCTTGCTCCTTCCTACAGATTAACTCTTCATAGTTAATCTATTGAGTTCGTTCTGATTTGTGATCAATTTTAGTTATTCCAGTCAATTTTGTGTTTCATAAAGCTATTACACCCATCCAACCACGATTCATTTCAAAATATGAAGTTCTCGTGAATTCAATGATCTGTTCCAATAACTACTTTTTCAATTCACTTTCAAGTCAACTTTTTCACACTAGCATTCTAGATTTTTTCATATTTTCTGACTAAGCTAATCTCCATTTTACTGGGCGTTTTTGATGAGTTTTTTTTGGGAAAATATAACTATTTCAATTTGGGTTTTAGATAAGTAAGCTACAGATAATTTTTGATTTTTTTTACTTGGGTCTTTGTGAAACTAATTCGATTTTCGTGCAGAGATATACAGAGCGTTTTGTTTTAGCAATCCACTATCAGTTCAAGTGATATAAATATAATATAGTTTTCTCAAATAACAAATCAGTACACTTTTTCAACCAAAATGGAGCCAATTCTAATTTTTTTTCTCTCGTTTTTATTGGTATATATATTTTAAGTTGTTTGCGCACTATCAACCCTTATCAACACAGCATCCAAGTGTACCTAAATATTCAGATTTTTAAATTTTTTCAAAGATACAGGGCGTCCTTGACAATATTCAGTAATGAACATGCATAAATGCAACTTTTCATTTCCAATTTTGACATTTTATTTTATCTATTTTCTCTCACCACGTCACAATTCTTGAGTTATGAAAGATTATGCCCAATACCTGTCTTACTTCAGCTTGGAAATATATCATTGATATTGTCTAATCGTGAAGAATACCTGTATCGCCAGTACCAGCTTCTAAGCGATTACCAATAACATATTTTGAGAATTGTGTACAATTAGAGCCACCCTGAATCAAACCTACTGATTTGTTAATGGTACATACATTCCAATACCTGTCTCGTCAGTATCAGCTTGGGGTTGTGTATCATAAATAAGTCAATGATTACCTAATTGGAGGATAACTGTCCACTTTCAGCTCACTCTGATCGAGCAGTCATAGATTTTCTATTCACTTCCCCTAAAATTTCTTTGAATGGCTCGTTATAATCTAAGTCGTCGACAATATTTATTGACTAAGGCAAGAAAAAATAAAACAAGACTTGGAAAAAAACCAAAAATCACGTTTATTTCAAACTTTTAAAACTAACTATACATTCTACGCCACTGAACAAATGCCAGTACGCCCTGTAAACCCCACAGTTCAACTAACCCGTGAAGAAATAGCACAGCAAAAATTGAGAAGATTATTTCGTGAATTTTGAAGTTAAAAATAGGTACATTTGGAAAAACAGGTTGAGAAATATCTGACAAACGTGTAGGCTCAGTAATTTTTATTTATAACTTTTGATTTTTGATTTTTAGAATTCGGATTCAATTTCGAACAATTTTTTGCAATCACTCATAATCTTGATAGAGTATTTTTCGAAATATTGACTAGCGAGTTCTCGGTATTCCTTTAGTATTAGTATATTTTCAGAATTCAAGATAAGATTTTTTTTTGGGCAATGAATTAGTGTCTTTAAGAATAATTTTTCCAGCTCGTAGGGAAAAGGGTCGTAGTATTACCAGGTATTACATATTTGCTAACATATTTTACTAGTTGATATTATGTTTATTTTAGTGAATGCTTTATTCAAAAAATTATTTTTTGTTTTTTCGTTTAGGGCACAACACATAGGTAACATTAGGTTTTAATAACGATCTATAATATAATCGTACATTTGAAAATCATTTCAGGTGTTTTTTCAATACTTTTTTGCTTCAATAATGCTATTTACTGAATTTCCTACAAAAAGTGCTTTCAATTCTAATTATTAAACTATATACTTCATTTTGAATCATACCTACTTTTTAATACAAATACTTAAATATTTTGAAGGTAAAACATATAGGTATCTTCAGCTTTGTTTAATGAATACACAGGATGATAATTATGCATGATATACCTACTCGACTCTTAATTTGATTCAACAACATTTTTAGATATCTTCAGTTAGATAAACGTAGATATTTTTTATTCAGCTATCAAGAACAAAATCGAAGTCAATATTGATTGAAACATTATAGTTTTTTTTTCTACGATTCAATGAATAAGTGCAAGTCCGTAGCATAATGCCCTTAGTAGGCATACCTCTGCTTGCGAAATTCAACTTTGCTGACATAAGTCTTGCTTTCTATGAGTTCATAGACCTTGCTTACTTTCAACTAAATAGAAAAATAACAGGCGCTCATTTCTATGATGTGTGCAGTATTTAATAAAGATACTAGATCTGGGATTTAATAATGACATCTCGATGAGCATAGGTAGTTTATTTGAACATTTTTATTTATGCATACTTCCCTAGAGATTTCAATGATTTTTTCAGACTGCTATATGATGGTTAGCCACCACCAGTCACTAAGACTATATAAGAATGATTTTGAAGAGTTCGTAATTTCAATAAGTAGGCATGTACTCAAAAAATATTGAATAATCATATTGGTCGAGTTGTTTTCAGGTGAAATTACTCGAATTTAGCTATCAACTTTCTTTTCTTGAGAATTAATATTTATCAACAAAGTGTTGATGAATACACAGGTTATTCAGTTGAGAAATTCGTGAATGAAACATTGATATAAACTTGATGTTGAAATATCTCCCGGCATTTTTTGAATGGTTTTTTAGTTTTCTAAGTGTCAAATGCATTTTTTAAGTATATTAGTTGCATTTCTGCTCTTGTGTATATCTGATACATATATTTTTTGAAACATTTCGTACTACCAGAATACCTATAACAAATGATATGCTCTCATTTTTATCGGGTTATTTGAGCTAGCTAGTTCTATAATCACGTGTGCTTGGCTATTAGACAAATAATTCAATAAATATTCGAAATTCCGTGAAGTTGAATATTGTTGATAGAATGAATAATGAGAATTGAAGAATTGTATTGATTATATATTGAGAGTTTCCCCATAGACGAGTAATTACACAGGCAGACGTGGCAGATGACCTAAAGTATAGGTTGAACGTCCACCCGTGTAGGTTGTCTATTAATGAGTTGATAATGATGAATAATGAGTATAATTGGTTGATTATACTTTCGGAGAAGCGCGGTATATCAGAGATTGGTCGTGGAAGAATATCCTGATGACTGGATTGAACGACTGCCTCTGATTTGCGTTTTATTATGATGATATGAGATGAGATGATATGTTATGAGATGATATATAATTTTTCGAGATGAATATGATATATATGTTTATGAGATGAATATGATAGATATTGAAGCATTGCGGTTTTTGTAGGAATGATCTGATGAAATCAGGTCCTATGAGATATTTGGGAAAAGTTGATATATGAGGAATACAGACAGATGAAAAAGTAATGAGCATGTTGTTTTTCATTGATAAGTGGAGATTTTGTTTCTGGTGTACGTATTTTGGTAGTATTGTTGATATGAAGTTTTTTTTCATGATTCTATAACGAACAAAACATTTTCAAGAGCAGAAAGTTTTATAAAAGTTATTTATACATATAAGTATCAAATGGAAAATAAAAACCGAAGTTGATAATTCAGTATGAATGATGAAATGTTTTGTGCATGTGATGAATGGTAAAGGTAGTTTGAGAAAAAATAGAGGATTCGAAAAGTAGAAGATTAAGAATAATAATTTTATTCAGCGCTGAAAGGCCTATTTTTCGAATCGCCTATGGATGATAGAATACAGGATTGAATGAGGTATGAAATGTCAAAAGAATGATAACATAGGAATCTTTGAAAAACTGAATGAAACAAAAATGTGCAAGTTTTTTTATGAAAGAAAACAAGATTTAGGAAATTTCAATTTGTATAATGAAGAACCGCATTATAATAATGACTTTTGTGTTAACTAACATCTGAATAACCTGTAAAATAATGAAATAAGCCATGAACAAAATTCACAGAAGGAGTATTTTTCGCGAGGCACTAGCTAGAATCTGCTCACAATTCGGCATGCCAAAATCGAATTGCTTCTATATGGAATTTTTTCCGTATAAGGCATTTCTGTTGGTGTATTCCAGTTCGGAATGCTAAAACCAACTGAACTCGGATCAACACAATTTCTGTATTGAATTCAATTCTTCAAAATTAACATTTTTTTTTCCTTTACATATCCAGTATACTTATCTGTTGGGGAAAAAATAAATAAGTGTACCAATTATTTCAAAATAAAACTAAGAGATTTTCAATGTTTGATAATACTAATAATATTTTCCAAGAGGTGCCTAACTCTAGCCAAATCAGAATCGAGTAGTCAACCTATATGAAAATAACGTAACTAGTAGGAGGTGTATGTAGGTACATTCATAATCAATGAATTCATAAATTACAATGAAAATTATTGGCAATCATTGACAATGCATGTCATGCACTTTGCATAAGTATAGAAAGTTTTATTCAAGAGGGACGCAAATTCAAGAAATGAAAAATTAACAATCAACCAGTTACTGAATGATTAAAAAATATACCTACTGTATATAGCTGAGTAGTATATTGCACTTAGCAATAAAAAGTCCTATTGAATGACAACTAGTAGTCATAATTGAATTTTGAAATAAAACATTTTAATTCAATATGTTCAAACGTTTCAAGTATAAAGAATAGTGGAGTGTCTCTCTCCAAATATTGAACATATTGCGAATATGGACATGACACACCCACACTACCACCTAACTATTCCTGTATGCGCACCTATACTTTTTGTCAATATAGTTTGTTATATGTATATGTATTGTTATGTCCAAGACAAGATCTCAATTTTTTATGTAAGTGATTAAATATGTATAGGTACTTGGAAATAGAATCTCGGGAAAAATACTGAATATGCGAATTACTAGAACATAACAGAAAGTTGTATCTGATGAAGTAGGATTTATTATGGAGAATTATGTTGAAATATGATACGCTTAGGACAGATGATAATGCAAGATAAGAGGGACGCCTCGAAGATGAATAACAACAATAGTTGCAAATCAGCTGTCAAGCCATGGCGTATGAATAAGTGCAAAGATGTTATTTTGTTATTGTCACGTAGTAAATATGATGCGTGAAGAGAGAGAGATATAATGACGTGAAGGCACTCGAAAGTGCAAATTGATGTATTCGTTTCAAAGTGAGACGATAGATGTATGAAATAATATGTTTTTCTCGCGATATGAAGAGAAATAGGGACAAAGCAAATTGTCAGATTAGAGGTAATAATGGCAGATACAAGGTTAATGATATTCAGGATGTACGAGATGAAGTTTCCACAAAATACCTAGATATTCATCATATGTAATTCAATGCTCGTCGTTAGGTATTAGCCAGGAGTGTAGTTGT
Source organism: Phaedon cochleariae (assembly GCA_918026855.4). Taxonomy (NCBI): domain Eukaryota; kingdom Metazoa; phylum Arthropoda; class Insecta; order Coleoptera; family Chrysomelidae; genus Phaedon; species Phaedon cochleariae. The sequence continues at coordinate 40,774,869 of OU896708.1, forward strand.
TTTATGATAAATATCATATAGGAAGATTTGTTTTTTTTTTTCGGTGACAAACCATTTATAATATTAGAAAACAAAAATTGGTAACATTGAGATAACATAGGAATGAGAATTAATTGAATGAATGAGACATTAAAATAAAAATCTTCAATACGGGGGTGTCATTTCCTATTCCAAATCGAAGAAGAATCTATTTCCTACAATTCAAGAAGAAATTTAAGATAAAACAAACAATTCCATATACCTATAGTAGAGGAGAGATCCTTGGAAAAGTGATAGCAGTATAGGTACATCTTGATTTTCCCTGTAAGCGGTCCTATCTTTTTGATGAGCAACAGAGGAAGATTAGGAGACATTAATTTTTTCATGAACTAACTTAGGTAGTTTTGTTTTTAGAGATCGCTAATCGATAAAGTTATATCACCAATATTCAATTATTTTATAACTAGTTAGGTAGTTTTATATGTATTCTTGTGTATGAACTTACTGCCGATATTTTTTCTCTCTTGTTACATGTGAAACGAAGAACCACACTTGATGGCACCACTCAGATGCAGCCCAAGAAGTCGACCTGAACCACAAACAGTCATAGGCCCATATACCACGTCAAAGGTGTTTTGGTCCATGAGAAGTTCCATCGTTCCTGGAGTCATCTAGTAGATGAAATTCGAATGGTAGAGAGCCCTGGAAAATTGGAAATTGCAGTTATCACGGAATGAATAAGCCGAGTCGATATATCGCAATTATAGGATGCATGCCCCAAGCAACTTACTTTGTATCCCGCCTGATGTGCCTCGAAATGGTAGATACGCTGCCCCGTGAAGAGCTGCCCAATTCGCACGACGATATGCTTTTCCGACGCTACAGGAGCCCAAAAGGCAGCCAAAATCCACGAAACCTAGACGAAATTTCCACGAGGTTGAGATGGAAAGGTGCAGAATAGACAAAACTTACCAGAGCCCCGACTACAGGAAGTCAATACAGTAACCAAAGTAATGTCTATATTCCCAAGCAATTAAGTTCGCACTACCACTCACTATACGAAAATCACGCCGATTATAAGTGTAAATAGTACCGAACTACCGAAATCATTGCGAAAACGAAGCACTAGTAGCAATGGACGACAAACTACTTATTCAGCAATTTCCGTTATCTGCATATAAAGAGACAGAGATACTCTCCTAAATCTCTTCTCGATTTTTCTCCAGAGACGATAGAGCGCAGCATCCAAAGAACGCAGCAATTGCAGTCTATTAGCTGAACCGTACACTGCCATAGAAAACGTCTCATCAGCGAGAGCTAGTGTTCCCTCCCAGGCGAGATTGGACGCCGTTAGACCTTCTCACAGATCTCACGTGCATCAATCCTACCATGTTATGATCTCAATGTTATGGATGTATCGAGTTGCAAGTGAAACAAAACATCACTGACCTACGATACTAACATATGGAAAATGGAACTGCAACCTCAGATGACTGGCAGGACAGAGTTCAGTGTCAACAAACAATTAAAGTGTAGTGCCGGACCAAGTGATTTTCAGTGTGGTCCTCTTCGAAACTCTCACATACGCGGAAAAAATAGACTTATCTAATGGACAGTTATCACAAGTTCTTTTCATTTGTACATTTCCTCTTTTAACTAACGATTTTTTTTATGAAATGTTTTTATTTATCATTGATGTAGATATGATTTTTACACAATTTTTTATTTTTTTATTTTTTCATTCGATCACTTAGGTAATTCATTTGACTGACTCATTATTCGATTTGATTATTGTTTTGTATCATGTATATAGGTAGTTATAGACACTTGAAGCTGTGGGGCCAGCTTCGTCAAACAGGGGAGATGTGTCAAGAAGTACAAATGTCTATGAAATAACTTTCGTTCATTTCTAGATCTTCATTCATAAATTAACTTTTCCAAATTCAAACATCTTGTACAACGTTTCGATCAGGTCAAAGCGGAGTTCATAGACTCTAGTTCCGGTAAAATTTGCATGAAACCGCTTAGCTTGCGATGCGGGCCAAGCTATACGCCCGGCATCGAGCATTGCCATTGCGGAAAATTGCAATGTTAGCATCGATTCCAAATATAAATAGATTCCGAATCGATAAGCCATTCATTACTTTTCATTACTGATTTTTGATTATTGTTGATCACCCATTTCTGATTACTGAATACATTACGATCATGCATTTCGATAACACTTTACTTTACTCCGTAATTGAGTTATTAATTCACGAGTTGCTGCCAAAAAGTGTACCGTCTTCCCGACTTTGATCCTGCTGGTCAACCCCATGTTAGACGTCATATTGTAAGTACTGTTTTTCCATGTTCTATATCTGAATTGTTGTTTTGTATTGTGTTCCGTTTGGTAATTCACTATAGTTGTCTCTGCTACTTTGCCATGTGGCAAGCATTTATTCACGACTTTCCCTGTAAATCAATAAATGTTAATCTTATACGAAAACTATCTTGACTCTTCATTTGGGGATGAATATGGTTGGGTGGGGAAATGATCAAAATCCTCTCATCAAGCCAAGCGAGTAGCCAAGTTACGATCCATAGGAGGGCAACATCTGAGTTGCGACATGTGGTGGACACGCCGTTTGCCAAATAATCTACCAAAACCATCTGAGTTGCGACAATATCATTGTTGACAGATACTTCAAAGTGACGAGCGAAGACAACTTGCCTACTAAATGTTGAACATAATCGGAAGAACTCATTCGGGGTGTCCCGAAATTATATAAAAATACACATTCTAAGAACAAGAATGTTATAAAATATTTATATGAACATGAGCTCAGAAATTGCCCCTTGGGGAGTTATAACCATCTCAAAGAGGTCCCAAGATGATGGTTCTTTGTAAATATTTCCGAAACACTTTGTGGGGGGTTAACAAAATTTTGTACATTTATATTACTTTTTATGCCCCCATGCACAGGTAATGTCGAAGAATTTCGGGAACATTCATCAATGGCGCAGGAAATAGGTGGGGCTACAAACATTCTTTCCCGCTCTTTGTTTCATACAATATTTCGCAGTTTGACAGGAAACATGAAATTATCATCATTTTCACGTGGAAACGATACTCTTGTTCAGTTTGAATGGCTCTCATCATTTTCGAGATTAATCGATTTTGATGGTCTGCTGCGTGATAAAAATTGTTCTTTTTCTTAATAGGGTAGGTACATACCTGTCATAATATTTTTCAATCCATTCTCTTCATTTGTCCTATCATATTCTGAATCCAACATAATGGGTAGATGTTGAAAAAAGGGTGTTTTCCGTCAAAAAAATGACTGTAGAAAATTGGGTACTTTATTATAGGGAAGAAACGATATATTTGGTACGCAGCAGACTCTCAAATTGTGCTATCGACACTAAACAAGAGTATCATTCTTAAGTGAATATTTTTTATATTTCCTGGTCTGGAAACTGCCGCATATATTCTTAACATTTTGAAATCGAGCGTGAAAAGTAATATAGATACATGTACACAATTTCGTTATCTCTCCACAAAGGATTTCGGAAATTTTTACAAAAACCTTGGGCCCTCTTTCAGATAGCTTCCACTCCTCAGGGAGACATTTCTCGGCTCATGTTCATATGATTTTTTTGATATCATCCTCTGTAATTTCGGGACACCCTAGAACTGGTTGTTATTTCTGATCGAGCTAAATCTCTCATCGAAAGTGAAAAATAGTAGTTTACATAACATATGCGGGAAGCTTAAAACTCACCCCCTTCTCCCGACCTGAGATCGCCCGTAAATTGTTTTTTCTTCCATTTCTGTTATTTTCTCAACCCTCTCCAACGGGTTTCATCCTACTATTTCATTTTTTGGTTTGAATAGGACATCATGGAGAATGTTGATGGTACATTCTGCGCTACCAAGTCACGACAAATTATGAGGTTAACCCCTCAAAATGATAATCTCATCATCCATTATTATTATTATTTTAATATTTTGATCGTTTTCATGCCAGTATAAGGATTTGAAAGCTCATCAATTGAATGAATGCCGGCTGATTGAAAGTAGTGATTCACACGAGACCAACGAGACGAGACTTTATGAAAGTCTCGTCTCGTCTCGCCGATGGAATATGAAGTCTTGTCTCGAGTCTTGTCTCGCAGCCCCGAGTCTCGTCTTGTCTCGCGTTTCGTACGAGAGTCTCGCAAATGTATCGCAATTTCGTCATGCATAATCTTGTTCCATTCTAGTACGGGATATTCACCATTACCTACTTTTTAGGTATAATGTAGAAGTAGGAAGAGAAAATTACAACAAAAATAACATTAATTTATTGAAAAGTAAGTACATAATAGGTACATACTTACATCATATATCTAAACAAGAAAATAAACATAGCATTATATATTCGAAAGTTTTAAAAATAAAATAAAAAGTAACACGTATATTCTAAACAAATAAACAAAACAAAAACTTTAATCCAACATTATTCCGCCGTAAGAGGGAGAATAGTCCGTTTTCGTTTCACGCATTACGTCGTTTTACAACAGCACACCCTTTCGTTGTCAACCTCGAAAGATGTCGAACAGCACTTTATCAAAACTCCTTCATCCATAGAACGGCTAGGCTCTGAAATTCATTGCCTGAGGAAGTATCCCCAACAACATATACTTAATCTCCAGAAGTTCAAGAAAAAATCCAATACCTACCTCCTGTCCCTATCCTCTCTAGGAAAGCACGATGTTCTTTGAACATTATAGGGATTTCCTTTCGTGCGCTCCAAGCGATGAAAAAAAAATTAAAAAAATCATGGATTGTGTTTCTGAAGTATTTATGGATGAAATGTTTTGTCTATCTGTGCTAAATATTCTGAATTCTTTCTGAATATGTTGTATTATGAATGAAATTCTCTAGTCTGCAGTCGCCACGCAGAAATATTTCCTGCGAGACTCTCGCACGAGACACGAGAAGTCTTGCACGAGACTCGAGACGAGACCAATAAAAGTCTCGTCTCGTCTTGTCCGAGTCTCGTCTCGAGTCTTGTCTCGAAAACGAGACGAGACCATGCGAGACTCTCGGAAACGAGACTCTCGCGGGCACCACTAATTGAAAGTCGGGAAACCGTCGCCTTGCGTGTCCTTTTCTTGATGGCCCCACCAATGCTAGTTATTTTGCCGCAACATCTAGTTAAGCAATGTATTGGGCCTTCATTTAACCGCAAATGAATGTTTGTTGGGATGGAATTGGAATGAATGGAACGCGCTGTATCAAGAACTACGAATTAGTCCGGTTTCTAGACTAGGCAGAATCTTGTCGAATGGGAGATGATATGTGGTCGATTCGCCTCTTGTGATACAGGATGAGAGAAGAACTATTACCTTGAGGAGTTGGTCATTTTCTGTTCAGCTGGACGATTTCAATAACATATCAAGTGGAAGCATATTCGTCATTCGGAATCGCTGACAACTGTTCTATAGTCACCATATAGTCAGCAACTCCAATCGTTGCTGCTCAGTGTGGTATTCGTTCATTGCTCGTACATGTATCGAATTAAACAGTAATGAAATAAAAACGATGGGATTGTGATGACATATATTTGATTAGTTTCCAGAATTAATAATAAGACAGACACTCAAAAATCTTCAGTTACAAATAATAATAATAATAATAATATAGTTTATTGGTATAAAAAAATGTGTAAATACAATTTCATTTAGATGACGGCGATAACAATTTTTTCACAAATAAACAGAAAACCACAAAGTCAAAGACTGTCTGTGGTGTGAGTGTAGCCTATGTTTAAAATTAGTATCGATAAATATTGAGTGAAGCGAATAAAGAATATGTTCAATTTCAAAATCAAGATTCTCTAACATGACTGAAATTGGTAAAAAACACATGTCCAGTATACAAGCAGCAAAGCAGACAAATCGGTCACCAAATGCGAACATGTAAATTACAAAACACATACAATTTAAATCAGCTTAAAAATAATATAGTGAAGGCAATTGAAGTTTGATAAAATACACATGCCTAGTACAACCAACAAAGTGGTCAATAAATATGAAAAATGAAAATTACAAAATAAACATGCAATTTAACATATAGAAAATATTTAAGGAGAAATTGAAGGAAGACATTGAACTAATGAGCTGAGATGGAATGATATCTGATTACACCGTTGCACCAGCCTCCACGAGCTCATGAACAGTTAGTCTGTTTGAATTAAGTAAATATTTTTTTAGCTTTTTCTTGAAACCTCTATAAGAAGATGTCTCTTTTATTTCGACAGGAATAAAATTGAAAAATCTTGGTACTAAATACGAAAAGCATCTTTGTCCTATGGATTTTGAAGCAAGCGGTGTTTTGAAATATTTTGATTTGTGTCTTGTTCCGTAAGAATGTTCTAGTCTCTTTAGATTAGATTTAGCTTTGAATTCAAAGCAGGATGATATAAAAAAATAATGTTGACGAATGTCAAGGATTTTAGATTCGGAGTATATCAAATCAGATGAGTATCGGGAGGGTTTGTTTAGTAAAATTTTCAAAAAGGTTTTTTGAAGAACTTCCAGATGTTCTTTTAGTGCACATCCCCACCCTATTATCCCATATGTCAATCTAGATTCAACCAATGCGTGATAAATCATTCTGAGATGTTTTTCTTCGAAAAATTTGGAGATATATTTGAATCGGTATAAGATACTTCTCAGGGTATTGCATTGTTTCAGGATATGTATGTTCCATCTCAGATGTTTATCGATAGTTACTCCTAAATATTTAATCGTCCATATATCCATATATCCATATGAAAACCATAAAATCAAAATATACGATGAGTGTAGTTTACTGCACTCAATAATAAACAGGGAGGTTTTCCTCGAATGCTCTCTGTATAATAGACGGAGGTAGATGACCAAATTCACGAGCAATTGCTTCAACATCTCCAGCAGCCCCTTCCGCTAAGGAGCTTGTTGTTTCAGACACTCCTTCAATGTTTCCTCGTAATACTGAGGCATAGGAGAAAGAAGCTACTCCAAGAAAAAGGAAAAAGAGAATCTGAAAATGAATTCTAGGTTATTGAAATGAAGTGATCGTGCTCATTATTATTCGACTATAGTCTCAAAACTATCGACTTGACTCTGAATTCAACGGAATTACATATACTTCACAGTTCCATCATGTATACGATTGATTCAGACCAAATTCTAGGCGCAATTCAGGATGATTCATGATTTCAACTTCAATGAGTGAGTGATTCAGTTCAGTTACTAAATAAATCGAATACTTCATTCTGATTTCATCAACTTATGATACTTATCAGAAGATTGTCAATGAGCTGAGTGAAAGTGTCACAGAAAAATATGGAGTTCTCATTCGATTACTTATTCGGGAATAAAAGTTTATGTCTCTCTATTTTTCATTGAATTCTGATAGAGGAGATCCATTCGATTTTCCAGTTTTTTTTTTTTCTATTTTAATTCGAACCTACGGATCCGATGCCATATGGAGTGATTGGAGTGAAATGAAAATCTCATCATAGTTGCTCATTGTCGTTTGTCTACACGACACAATAGTATAAGGAAAAATAATTATCAAACATGAAATATACAGGACTTTTTAATTTGATGGTATGCAACTGAAACTCATCAGGAACAGTATAGCAGATAGGGTATTGGTAATCTGAATGCGAAGTGGCGCTTCAGATCGATGATATATGACACTAACAAATATCATAAAGCTTCTCCGAATCAGTAAACAGAGAAAAACACAAATCTTGAAAAATAAATTTCGATCGGATATATTTTTCTGGTAACCTTTCAAATAAAATGAACACTTTCTGGTGTTGAGTTTGCGGGAATTTGGTCAAAATGTTGAAGGAAACCAATTTTTCAAATTGTAGACGTTTCGAAGCTTTACTGTTCCATCTTCAGGACACTGAAGTAAAAACAAGAACACACATATTGAAATGATATTTTAAAATAAGGGGTTTTGATAAAAGCAAAATAAGTTTCGTAAAATAACAATCGTTGGAAATAAAACACTTCTCACACTTTACAGAAAACAACATTGATAGATACTTACATTTAGGGTCGCTTTCCGGGTTTAAAAATAGTGAAATAAATAGAATATGCTTTTATCAAAACCTTTCATTTTGAAATATCATTTTAATATGTATGTTCTTGTTTTTACTTCAGTGTCCTGAAGATGAAACAATAAAGTTTCGAAACGTCGACAATTTAAAAATTGATTTTCTTCAACATTTCGACCGAATTCCCGCCAACTCAACACCAGAAGTCATATTCAGTGGTCGCCTTTCTATTCAACTATAAAATAAACACTTTTCCATAGTGAAGTAACTGGATGATATTAGTTAGATGAGAGTTTGAATGACAACTGTTAGTGTTTTTGTATGTTCAGATTTATGACAAGAGCACCATAGTCGTTCCGCGATTTTTTCATTCAAAATTATCTGAATTTTACAATACATTTTATGAACGTCAGAATTGAAATATAATTTCATAACTATTCGCTATAGAGAATAACACGTCGCCCCACCGGACGGCAGTAACTTGAACACTTTTGGGCGGTTTCTTTTGATGATATGACCATGAAGCACAAACAAAAAAACAAATTTGAACCAATGAAAACAAACCAAACATGCCGCTTTGACAGCTATCACGAACTCCGATAGGTGGCGTACGCTTATTTTCTATCGCGAATTGGAAAAATGACATGAAGGAAAATGTCTAGCTATGTGATGAACTGTGGAAATTCCGAAGAGAATGGATTTCATTCATTCAATTCTTCAAAGAATGACTGTTAACCATTCTCATATGGATGGCATGTATGAAACGGCCTGGATGGAAAATTAATTTGAAGACAAGTAGAATTTGTGAGGTACATACTGCAAAATTCACTCCTCATAACAGCAGATTAGAATGAAATTATATTTCAAGCCCATTTTGGGATTCATTAGAGAAATTATGCAGTTCCATCTATTCACAAAATGAGATTATCATGAAGAAAGAGGAATAGATTGCAAAACTATGTGATGAATTTAAAAATTTGTGAACAAAACTGAGCAAATCAAGTGAATTGCAAACTAATATACACTGTGTCCAGGATAAGGATGTGTATCATGAGGTTTATTTTAATTTTTTTTCTGGCGTTGATAGGAAATTAGAAGGAACTTCAACATTCCCATTTTTTGATTTTTTCAATATAGCGTTGAGAAAGCTATATCCCATGATAGACATCCTTATCTTGGACCCACTGTATATATCATTGAATGGCGTCTTCAATACCGACCAAACTAGCTATATTGGTATAAGTATATCCATATGTTTCTATTATCTCATATCAAAATGTTACATGCATTCTTCTAATTCTTATAACTGCTGTTTTGCTAAAAGTGGCATGAAAATTGAAGTGGGTGTTAATACCCTATTCCTATTTTCCATCTATGGCTATGATTGATTGGACAGAAAATTCCACCTCTGAAATCGTATCTGACAATGAAATTGAAAAGACAAAGCGCAGAATATATGTATTATTTTATTCACTCAAGCACTGTTATTTGGAAAACGGAAAAGGACAGAACTTCAGCTGTGTCCGAACTCTCATCTACTAACACCATCCAGTGATTTCATTCCATGTTTGTACTCTATGTGAATATAGGGATCATACTCAAACTATGTACTTTCGAAGACAGACCTTCTTCATTGCATATTTTTGAACAGCAATGTTCAATACTGGCATTACATTTTCTTACAAACATTGTTTCTTTATAATCGAACTATAACCATGGAAAACTGAGAATTTATTCTCATTATAGCCCAGTAATATCATAATTCATTTCTTATAGAAAGTATATTATATATTATGATAAAGCAGGTTTATGGTGAGAAATCGAAGCAACTCAGTTCTCAGTAGCAATAATATACTCCTGTACGAATTCATCACATTTAACTCGAATGAGAATACTTCATTCTACAATAATGATCATATAGTAATTCTGAAAGAATTCCTGATGATGGTTCAAAATTGCCGAAGAATTTCAGTCCCATGTTCCAATCCCTTGAAATTCAATGAAAATTCATGAAAATGAAGGTCCGCACATGAAGTTATATATTATATGATATACATATGATACTTGGGGGATATTGAGGGGACTATTCTGAACGAATGAGAAGAAAATAGTGGACCTAGAGCCCTCATGAAGAGTTAATCGTAGACACGTCTTTCGGGCTTTCGGCCATCATCGGCTGGATTCTGTTTGTTGTCGTTATTCTGTTGTTATGTCTTCCTCCAAGTGTTGCCTATTTTGTGCACTTTTTCACCGTTATGATGAGGGCGATAATCCCGAAACAAGTGTCTATTATTAACTCTTTATCAGGGATATGTCCACTATTTTCTCCTCAGTCGTATAAATACTCAATACATATTATAATAATTTCCTGACAGTTTCGATATCCCATTGAAACAAACATTGAGTCAAATTAGAACACAGTTACATATAAATATATAAACAAAAACTCACCATTGTCCGCATCTTGTTTTCGTGATGACCTATGTTGTCAATGCTAAAATTGATTCAAAAATCTGATTCTCATCTGGTGAAATTTGCTTTTATATTCTCTTTGTGATAGGTAATTTTGAAACTGTTAGCATACTCAAAATCCAATCAGGTACCTACCTTATCACCAAACTAATGAGTAGTTCAGTCACTATTTGATTCAAAAATAATTTACTTTCACAAAGTTATCAACGATAAGTTCATATCGGCTAATGAGGCTGGATCGAATGTGTAGATAATATGTTGTAATACCGAATTCAATTGGTACAATGTCGGCACCTGTTACTGTATAATTTGAATATCAGAAATGCTACTCTTGATTTTTTTGGAGATTGTATCAGTTGAGATGTATCATATATATGTAGGTATGTGGATGTAAGTATATTTATGGATAATTCGAAAATCCCAAAGTCATTTCCACAGAGATCAATCACGCATGTACATATTTCGGGCTCATGTAAGCCCATCATCAGCCGATTACAATATTGACTATTCTAGAAAAAACAACAATGACTCATGATATATGGACGCAATGGTAATTTACTCACATGGGGATGAGAAATATGATTTTCCAATAATTTAGAGAATTATTGGGCTAAACCTAGACGTGTGCACCATGTTCTGGAATGAAATGAGCTCATGATAAGCTGCTACAAGGAAAGTACTCAATTGAAGAAGACTCACTGTCTATATTTTCGAATATGTGTTCTTCACATGAGAGTATTGAAAATCGGAAAAATATCGGTTCGCTATTTTATAAGGGCTCACAAGCCCTTGAAGTTACCAAGGTGGCAACCAAACATCCAATATATCAAACTAAAAAAGTTTGATGAAGTATCAACTTAGCCCCAATAAATGTTTTAGATCATGCACGTACAAAGAAATCAGACAGAATTCAAGTTATCAAAAATCACATGACAGGCAACAAATTAGCGTCATGTCAACTGGATCATGGAACACGAATCTCGATATATTGGGAACGATTTATACCGGGTGTCCCAGATCTTGTCATACAGTCATCTCAGAGTCAATTTTTGTCGAACTACCCCTGACAGCCACTCCCAACTTCAATGACTCAAAATACATCCTGGTGTATGGTTTGTTTCATAATACACATGTAGTCTTGATAGTCTCTATGAAATTTTGTAAAATATGATGGAATGAAAGTGAAAAGTGGAGTCTAGAGCACATATTCCATTTACTATGGTGTAAATAGTTGTTTGGGTGAGTCAAAGTTCAAAATAAGATTCACTATTAGGATAACTGAATGAAAAACGAAGTAGAGTGCCGGAACCAAAACAAACGTTTTTTTGTGGACTGATCATCTGTAGAACTGAAGCGGTACATGAACTGAAAACATTAGAACAATCTCCATTTATTGGTTATCGTCTTAGATTCCCCGACAATTGATAATTCACCAAAACTTGTCCAACGCATGGAAATGAGTGAATCAATCACTTTAGAAACCATATTTGCTGAAATATTGAAGAATAGAACTGACATTCAAAACTTAGTTGAGGCATCGGAAGCAAGGCTACTTATGGATATTGTATCAATGAAAAATTACGTACAAGAATAAGAAAAAGAAATCAAGCTCCTGAAAGAAGAAGTAGAAAGGTTGACATGTCGTGTTGAAGTGAACTTGGACATGTCGCAGCGACAATGGCTGCTCAACAAAATGTAATCCATATTCTACCCCCTTCTGGGAGTCACCTTTTAATTTGTTTGTAATGTATTTTAACTCAATGTCGTTAGTTTCAAACTGGACCAAAGATATTTTCATGGACGAATTTTCCTGTTAACCTGACGAGTACGCACTGATGATGACTTAACAGTCGAAAGCGCTCTGCTACGAATATTGAATAAATTATTTCACACGAAATACAAAATCTTTCCTCCTTTGCTAGTTCAGTAGGGTTAATATGGAAAAAATGGAAGCGGGCATTAGGTATATACCTAGATGCCACAATTATCACCGATCCGAAAAAAAAAGAAAGCAACTCTGTTACATTTCGTAGGACTTGGAATGCAAGAAATCTTTTACAACCTCCCTGGTGCAGATGTTGAAGAAGACCCTACTAACAGAGAGTTGGATATTTTTAAAATAGCATTAAAAAAGCTAGATAAATACTTCTCACCCAAACAAAGCAGGGTATATGGAAGACACCTGTTTCATCTAATTAAACCAGAAATAGAAGAGAAATCTGAAAAGTTCCTCGTGAGGTTGAGGAAACAAGCCGAAAATTGACAGTTTTCAAACCTTGAAGAACAATTCATTGACCAGTTCACAGAAAAATGTGCAACAGAACTGAGGAAAGAAATCCTGACTATGGGTGACTCTGTAACATTGACAATTGAGAGACAACTTTGCGAGTTTGGAGAAAAGCAACCTGGCAGCTCATTATCACTACCCACTATTAACGAAGTGTCATACAAGCAGAAACCAATGGGGAACAGAAGAGACTTGAACACAAAATCCTGCTCCAGATGTGTATCTAGAGATGTTATTCATAGAATCTGCCCGGCATCAAACGTCATCTGAAATAAATGTAAATTCAAGAGCCATTTTGAGAGATACTGCAAATCAACGAGAATATTTTTTCCTAGTAATGTGCCAGTTACAACGGGACCACCAACGAAGAAATTTAAATCCAGACGAAATGATGACGACATCCATAATGTCTCCGACACAACCGACGACACTGAGTATGTATGTAAGCAACTCTGTTACATTTCGTAGGACTTGGAATGCAAGAAATCTTTTACAACCTCCCTGGTGCAGATGTTGAAGAAGACTCTACTAACAGAGAGTTGGATATTTTTAAAATAGCATCAGAAAAGCTAGATAAATACTTCTCACCCAAACAAAGCAGGGTATATGGAAGACACCTGTTTCATCTAATTAAACCAGAAATAGAAGAGAAATCTGAGAAGTTCCTCGTGAGGTTGAGGAAACAAGCCGAAAATTGACAGTTTTCAAACCTTGAAAAACAATTCATTGACCAGTTCACAGAAAAATGTGCAACAGAACTGAGTAAAAAAATCCTGACTATGGGTGACTCTGTAACATTGACAATTGAGAGACAACTTTGCGAGTTTGGAGAAAAGCAACCTGGCAGCTCATTATCACTACCCACTATTAACGAAGTGTCATACAAGCAGAAACCAAAGGGGAACAGAAGAGACTTGAACACAAAATCCTGCTCCAGATGTGTATCTAGAGATGTTAATCATAGAATCTGCCCGGCATCAAACGTCATCTGCAATAAATGTAAATTCAAGAGCCATTTTGAGAGATACTGCAAATCAACGAGAATATTTTTTCCTAGTAATGTGCCAGTTACAACGGGACCACCAACGAAGAAATTTAAATCCAGACGAAATGATGACGACATCCATAATGTCTCCGACACAACCGACGACACTGAGTATGTATTCCATCTTGATGACGATGAAAACACAGTCACCTGCAAAATTGGGGGTATCAATATGGATGTGCTTATTGATTCGGGAAGTTAGTCCAACATAATTGCTGAGAAATCTTGGGAATCCCTGAAGAGATCTGGAATTATAGTTTCTAAACGAATGAAGAACCCTTGCAAGATTCTCTTTGCATATGGTGCAGAAGAACCTCTGAGCATTCTAGGATCTTTTGAGGCTAAAATTAAACTTGGCATGAACCAAGAAAATGTTATCATAGAATGGAAAGAGAAACTTGTTAGGCAAGTCTACAGCAATCTCATCAGGAGTTCTCAAAATAGGCATGAATATAAGTAACGTAACAGACGTAGAACCTTTTCTCAAATCAAAAGATTTGTTGATACATATTCCGATCGACAGACCCATTAAACCAATGAGCCAACCTTTTAGGCGGGTGCCCATTCTGCTGGAGACCAAGATGAATTCAAAACTAGATGACTTACTCAAACTCGATATAATCGAGGAAGTCAATTGTCCATCGGAATGGGTATCCCCCATGGTGCCTGTCTTAAAAGAAAACTGAGATGTCAGAATATGTATTGACATGCGTACAGCCAACACAGGGATGAAAAAAACTACCCTCTACCTACAATTGATTCACTCCTAACAAAATTTCGTAAGGCAAAACATTTCTCGAGGTTACACATTGAAAACGCATTTCATCAGATTGAAATCGCCCCTACATCGAGAGATATAACAACATTCATATCAAGTAAAGGATTATATAGATATAAGCGACTTTCATTCGGGATAAATGCTGCCCCTGAAATATTCTGAAGAATCATGGAAAAGATGTTACTTCCATGCAGTAGAACAGTCAATTTCATATATGATATATTGATATATGGCATATCGGAACAAGAACATGATACACGGGTATCTTTTACTCTGAGAGTATTGAAAGAAAATAATGTTGCTTGAATAAATCAAAATTTGTATTCAACATATCAGAGGTAAAATTTCTGGGGCATCTCTTATCACCTTCAGGAATACGACCCTTGGATAATTATGTAGGAGTAGTTGAGTCATGTAGAGCTCCCAAAACTTCAGAAGAGTTACATAGTTTCTTGGGGTTACTCAACTTTATTGGAAAATGGTTACCAAATTAAGCTACCTTGACAGAGCCCTTGAAACTAGAACTGCCCAATAACACAGAAATTTCAGCATTCTGGACTGAAAAACAAACTCTAGCTTTCAATAAACTCAAAATCTGCTCAGCTCAAATAAAGACACTAGGATATTATGATCCAAATGATAGAACCCAAGTCGTCGCAGATGCAAGCCCAGTAGGTCTAGGGTCTGTTCTCATTCAGTTCGACAATAACGGACCCAGAATCATTGCTTATAGAAACAAGAGTGTAACAGATGTTGAGAGGCGATATTGTCATACCGAAAAAGAGGCCCTTGCTTTAGTTTGGGCAGTTGAACATTTTAAAATGTACTTGTATGGTAAAGACTAATTTGAACTAATAACAGACCACAAGCCCCTAGAAACAATTTTCGGTCCTAGATCGCGTCCCTATGCGAGGATAAAACGTTGGGTTTTAAGGCTTCGGTCATTCCATTTCAAAATAGAATATCGGTCAGGAGAAACCAATATTATTGCAGACCCCTTATCTCGTCTTTGTGAGCTGCGAGTACACGCACCATATGAGAGTCACGACTTCGTCCATAAAATCGTAGAACACTCTTGTCCTGTTGCTGTCACGGTTGAAGAAATCAGAGAAAACACAGAATCTGATCAAAAAAGTCTACAATTGAAAGCAGGCATCGATCAAGATACGTGGAGAGACAAGATTGAGCACTGTCAAGTATTTAAAGAGGAATTCTGTTTCAGTGATGGGATTCTGTTGTAACGGTCCAGTAGACTATTCATGTCTACCTGTCCATTACAGAAATATTCCACTCACAATACGCTACGAAACATGAATATATAACTATAGGAAGTGTTACTCCAATCACTCCTGCTTTCATTCAACATTCGCTTCCTCATTCACACTCATACATACACACACCGGTACCTATTCAGATATTCAGATAGTGGCTCAGATCCATGATAAGGCTTCAAATCTTTCACATGAAATTTGCCTATATTCTTTCCTTCCGAATCGCTCAATTCATACACCAATCTCGAAATTACTCTTCTCACAGTACAGAGAGTAACCTTAGGTCCGAGCTTGGCTGCAAAGTTTTCAATTTTATTGGAAAGCACAAAATTCCTTTTCCAGACGCGGTCTCCAAGGTGATACACGTCACTGGGTCTTTTCCGCAGATTATAACTTTACAATTTTTAGCGTAGGCATCTGAAAGTTTACGTCGCACATCAATATACATCTGAGGAAGTTGCTCTATATCGTTACGGTAATCTAACCGATTTATATTATTCAAGTCAAAGTCTGATGCAGATTCGATTTTACCATAATAATCTCCCTTAGCCGGAACATATCGACCAAAATTAAGGGCTGTAGGACTAACGCCAGTTGCCTCATGAACGGCTGTCCTGAGTGCAAAACCTATCTTGTGGATTTCCTTATCCCATTCACGATGGTCATTATCCTTTATATAAGATCGAATAGCAGTCTCTAGTACCCTATTGACACGTTCAACAGCGTTTACTTGTGCGTGGTACCGCGCATTATAATAAATTTTGATATTGTACCTATCAGCTAATTGCTTAAAGGCGTTAAAGACTTGTGGTGAACCGTATATCAAAATAACTTGTTCCTCGATAAATTCCACAATTTGAAGCGTTGTTGCCTGACGCAAAGGATGAACTAGACAAAATTTGGAAAAGTAGTCAGAGACTAATAGAACATATGAAAATCCATTTCTAGAACGAGGCAAAGGTCCAAGCAGATCTACTGACACATACTGCCATGGAAAGTTAACTTTCTTAGGTTGTCCCATAAATCCTGGGCGAGCAGATGAGCTTACCTTTTGTTCGCTACATACATGACAATGTTTCACGTACTTTCTGACGTCTTGCAACAGTCTAGGCCATAAATACAACTCACGGATTCGACTCACGGTCTTATAAACTCCAAGATGTGCAGCTTGTGCATCATCGTGACACTCTTTGAAAACTGAAAGGCGTTGCTTCTTAGGAACAACAAGCTTCCATTCAGGGAAATTTGTAGATATGCCAAACTCTACTGGAATATGTTTATATAAAGTTCCACCGCGGACATCAAAATCAGGGTACTTTTCGGGCGATTTCAGGACTCTTTCGATCAGCGTAGTATACCAAGTATCTGCCTCGACATCAGTCTGCGCAATGGTAAAAACATTGACCTCGAGAGGTGCCCTGGAAAGTGCGTCGGGAAGAATGTTGAGGACTCCTTTCCTATAAATTATCTCCATGTCGAACATGCTCAGACGCATCGCCCAACGAGCGAGACGACCGGTCGGATTTTTCAAGTTGCTAAGCCACAACAAAGATCCATGATCAGTGATAACCTTGAAATGTACACCGTCTATATACGGGCGAAATTTATCAACTGCAAACAAAATACTGAGACACTCCTTTTCGGTGGTAGTAAACTTTTTCTCTGACTCAGAAAGTGATCGAGATGCAAATGCTATGATAAATTCTTTGCCATCAATACTTTGGGTTAGGACACTGCCGACTCCAACATTTGAGGCGTCACATTGTAAGGTGAATTCACGAGTAAAATCTGGCGAGGCCAGGATGGGTGCAGAGATTAAAGCTTCTTTTACTTTGAAGAAGGCATCGTTAGCTTCCTCTGTCCACTGAATTTTCTGTGACTTTCGACGTCCTTTAAGTAGAGCAGTAATCGTAGCAGTTAAAGAAGAGTGATCTTTGACGAAGCGACGATAATAACTTATGAGTCCTACAAAGCGTTTTACCTCAGTAGCTGTCGTGGGTATAGGATATTCTAACATCGACTTAATCTTGTCAGGATCAGTACGAAGTCCCTCTCGGTCTATAGTCGTGGAAATACACCAAGGCAAAATCTGTTTCTTTTTCTTCATCGCAAGCTGAATGAGACAAAAAATCACTATAAAAAGGAACGTCGGAACTTGATTCATATATTTTGATCATTGAATTGTCACTGTGACTTAATGTCAAACAATTAGAGTACTGGTTATACATCAATAATATTTCGAATTCCTTATATCATAATGGTGAAACGATTCAATGGTCAATCTAAAACATTGATTCTGAGTGTGATCGCGTATTTTGAAAAACACGATGATTTCTGCCAAGTTCAAAGAAAGAATGTTGTCAGCATTGCCGCGGAAGCTCTGAATATTTCAGAAAGGAGTATTTATCGGATCAAGAATTCGCAAACAAACTCTGATGCTGTTTATGCAGAAAGAGTTTCGAAAAAGGCCGAAGAAATAAAAAGGAAGGTGATCCCACAATTTTACAGGCTCTTAGAGTACATGTTACAATAAAATCGCTCCATAAGCGTTTCACTGAAGAATGGCCTGATTTTCCTTGCTCACCAAGATCCGTGAATACCTGGATTCGCAAAATTGGATTCAAATTCAAGAGAAGCAACAATAGGAAGTTTCTTGTAGAACAACCATCAATTGCAGGCAAGCGTACGTCATTAAAAAAAAATATATCATCTAGATATTTACGCATCAGAACATGGTCTCAATATTTTGAGATTACCACCTCACCATTGCCAATATAATGCCATAGAAATGGTGTGGTCAGAGGTTGAAAGGATTTATGACGCCGAAATCATCAAAACTAAATCATCCCCGGGAGATGTGATATTGGTCTGGTCAAAGGCTTCAGAAGCTGTGGGTGTGGAGCATTGGAGAAATTATGTACGGCATACAGAAAAAGTGATATTTTCGGCATGAGAGACGGAGAAATGCATAGGTGCCTCCAATATTGAACCTGTCGTGATAACTTTCAATTCAGATGAGAACGATACGTCATCGGAGGAAGGGTCAATGCGTTCAAATGAAAATGTTTGTTTTTGAAAAATGTTACTTAATGAAAAATTTATATTAAATCAAGTTGATGTTGACGAGGAATTATAATTCGAAATATAATTCATGTGAGTTATACTACTTACTAACTTTCTTGCAGAAAGCCAAAGACAAAACATTTGTTCGAAAGAATTCCATGTTGATAATGGATACAGAGTGTTTTCCGAAACCTCTAGTTGATATGGAGACATCTTATTTCACGAAGTGTCACTGACTATCAGCTAAAAAAATTCTTTCAGGTCTGAAAATAACTTTTAAACACTTCGAGGCAAAGAAAAATCTCCACGCCCAGTCATCCACTGATACTTTTATATCTCTATAATTTATAATAAAATCATTTCTCAGAGAAAAGGGCATAAAAATATTTCACTCGATTCTATACTGGCCTCAGATGAACGGAGAAGTAGAACGACAGAATAGGGACATCCTCAAACGCTTTAAGATAAGTCAAGGCCTTGAAATGAATTGGCAAGAGGAGCTTGTAAATTATCTCATGATGTACAATAGTACACCACACGGAACTACTGGAAATTATTGTGAATTATTTTTTCGTCGCCAGTTAAAGGACAAAATTCCTTCTGCCTCAGATACCCAACATAGCGTTCTTGACGATGAAATAATCGACAAAGACCGAGTACAAAAAGAAAAGGGTAGGAAAAATGAAGACAGAAAACGAAAAGCAATAGATGAAAATGACATCAACATTGGCGATGAAGTTTATCACAAAAATTTAATCAGGCCAAACAAGGTCACTCCATATTATGACTCACCCCCCCACACAAAATTAAAGAAAAACGGGGCGGGGATATCTTAGTCCAAAATTCTGAAACGGGTCAGGAACTAAGGCAAAATATTGTTCACCTTAAAAAGATAGAGGGTCGATGGCAAGTACAAAGTAGGGATGACAATAAAGTCAACCAACAATACCATTTGAAATAAAGCTATTCCTTTCCAGATTGCAAAGGACCAAACGCTCCTTACCTCTTTTAACATCCGATGAAGAATCAGCATAATAAAATCATTAATTGAATTAGGTTTTCATGTGTATCTATTCACCATTGTCATAGTTATTAAACGAATAGCATTCTTAGTTTAGGAATTAGATCTTAGATCTTATGTTTACCTATGTATTATTATTGTTGTTGGAGATATTGATGTTTGTTGATTATTTTGAATCAGTTTAGTTATTCGTAATTCAGGTTTAAAACAATGGAAGAGATGTGATGTATCGAACTGGGCGAAGAATTGCTATGATGATTCAGTATATTGATTTTCGTTCATTGCTCGTACATGTATTGAATTGAACAGTAATGAAATGAAAACGATGGGATTGTGATGACATATATTTGATTCATTTCTAGAATGAATAACACGACAGGCATTCAAAAATCTTTTGTTACAAATATCCATATGAAAACCAGAAACTCAAAATATACGGTGAGTTCAGTTAACTGCACTCAATGAACAACAGGAAGGTTTTCCTCGAATGCTCTCTGTGGATAGGAGGGAGGTTGATGGCCAAATTCACGAGCAATTGCTTCAACAGCTCCAGCAGCCCCTTCAGCGGAGAAGCTTGGAGTTCCAGACACTTCCGCAACGGTTCCTTGTATTACTAAGGCATAGGAGAAAGAAGCTACTCCAAGAAGAAGGAAAAGGAAAATCTGAAAATTAATTCTAGGTAATTCAAATGAAGTAATCGTGTTCATTATTATTCGAATATAGATTTAAAACTATCGACTCGATTCTGAATTTGACAATATTACATAAACTTCACAGTTTCATCATGTATACGATTGATTCAGACCAAATTCTAGGCGCCATTCAGGATGATTCATGACATTCAACTTCAATGCGCAAGTAATTCAGTTTAGTTACTATATAAATCGCGGACTTCATTCTGATTGCGTCAACTTCTAATACTTATCAGAAGATTGTCAATGAACTGAGTGAAAGTGTCACAAAAATATGGAGTTTCAATTCGATTTCTTCGGGAAAAGAAATAACTGTCTCTATTTTTCATTGAATCCTGGTAGTAGAGATCCATACTCGATTCTCAAGTTTATTTTATTTCAATTCGAACCTACGGTTCCGATGCAATATGAAGTGGAATGAAAATCTCAACATAGTTCCTCATCTTGTCGTTTGTCTACAAAATGGAATAAGGTGAAATAATGATCAAACATGCTATATACAGGACTTTCAGATTTGGTGGTGTGCATGCGAAGTGGCGTATCTTCAGATCTATGATATATGACACCAACAAATCTCTTTGAATTCTTTGAATCTGTAGTATACAGAGGAAAAAAACAATCTTGAAGGATATATTTCGATAAGATATATTTTCCTAGTAAACTTTCAAATTGAATAAACACTTTTCCATAGTAGAGTCACTGAATGGTATTATTTAGATGAGAGTTCGGACACAGAAATGACAATTGGTTGTGTTCTTGCATGTTCTCATTTATTCAGTCACTTAACTTGCATTGTGACAAGAGCACCAAAGTTGTACCGCGCTATTTTATTCGAAATTGTTTGAATTTGAAAATACATTTCATGAACGTCGAGAAGGAAAATATCTTGGTGTGTAATGAATTGTGGGCATTCTGAAGAGAATGGATTTCATTCATTCAATTTTCCAAAGGATAACCATTCTCATATGGAAGAAAATTATGTAACGGCCTGGATGGAGAATAAATTTGAAGACATTTGAGATCTATTGGAGAGATTCTGCTATTTCATCTATTCCCAAAACAGAAATATCATAAAGAAAGAGGAATAGATTGCAAAACTATGTAATGAAATCGAAAATTTGAGAAGAAAAGTGAGCAAATCAAGTAAATTGCAAAGTAATATACACTGTGTTCAAGATAAGGATGTCTATCATAAAAATCATTTTCATTGTCTTCTGACGTCAATTAAAGTGATATAGGAAATCAGAAGACACTTGAACATTCTCATTTTTTGAGCTTCACCATATATCGCGTTGAGACAGCTGTACCCCATGATAGACATCCCTATCTTGAACTCATGGTATATATCACTGAATCACGTTTTCAATACCGACCGAACTATCTATATAAGTATATTCATATATATGTTTCTATTTTGTCATCAAAATGTCACATGCGTTCTTCTAATTTTTGTAACTGCTGTTCTGCGAAAAGTGCCTTAAAGATTGGAGTGGGTGTTGATACCCTATTCCTATTTTCCATCTATAGCTACGATTGATTTGACAACAAAATTTCACCTCTGAAATCGTATCTGACAATCAGGCGCTATCAGAGAAATTGAAAAGACAAAGAGCAGAATATATGTCTAATTATTTTATTCACTCAAGCACTGTAATTTGGAAAATAGAAAAGGACAGAACTTCAGCTGTGTCCGAATTCTCATCTACTTATACCATCCAGTGACATTATTTCATCTTTGTTTTCTATTTGAAAAATACAGACCTCCTTCATTGCACATTTTTGAACACCAATTTTCAATATTTGCGATATATTTTCTTACAAACATTGTGTTTCTTTATAATCGAACTATAATCATTGGAAACTGAAGATTTATTCTCATTATAGCCCAGTAATATCATCATTCATTTCTTATAGAAAGCATATACGATACACCAGGTTAATGGTGAGAAATCAAGGCAACTCTGTTCTCAGTAGCAATAAAACTCCTGTACGAATTCACCACATTTAACTCAAATGAGAATTCTTCCTGCTATAATAATAATCATAGAGTGATTCTGAAAGTATTGCTGATGGTGGTTGAAAATTGCTGAAGAAATTCAGTCCCATGTTCTAATCCCTTGAAATGCACTGAAAATTCTTGAAAATATAGGTCCGCACGCAAAGTTATGTATAATAAATGTATAATATAATATACATGGAATACTTGAGGGATATTGAGGGAATGTTCTGAACGAATGAGAAAAAAATAGTGGACCTAGCCCTCATGAAGAGTTAATCGTAGACACTTTTTTCGGGCTTTCTGCCCACATAGGCTGGATTCTGTTTGTTGTCGTTATTTTGTTGTTATGTCTTCCTCCAAGTGTTGCCTATTTTGTGCACTTTTTTCACCGTAATGATAAGAGCCAAAATCCCGAAACAAGTGTCTACGGTTAATTCTTTACAAGGGATATGTCCACAATTTTCTTCTCAGTCGTATAAATACTCAATACATATTATAATAATTCCCTCACAGTTTCGATATCCCATTGATACATAGATACATAGAGTCAAATCTGAACACAGTTACATATGAATATATGTAACTGTGTTCAGATGAGATGATTAGCGGGACACGTTGCTACGTGAAGGCGAAGAAAAGTTGTTAATTTGCCCCAAAATTGTCGATCTAAAAGTTACATTTCTTTGTGCAATAGTTGCAATAAGTTCTGGAGGTGCTGAAAAGTGAATAAGAAAAGTAAAATTTCATTTGATAATGAGGAATTACCTAGGAAAACTATTATAATTCACATATATAAATAGTTATCAAAAACCAAGGAACAAAAAAAAACGAGGTAAAAAGTAGGCCTGAGTGGTTTACTGATAACGCGGAAACGCAGAACTTTAGCAAGCAAATTACAAGCAGGGTTGCCAGATCATTTTATTATAGGAATAATGACGAAAAAGAAGTTGGTTGATTGTAAAGGGTGCAAAATTAATATAACAAAAACGCAGAGCTGTATGAGATGTAATGGAGACTGTCAGGGATGGTTTCACAAAAAGTGCACAAAACTCAACAACGAAGATTATGATATTTTTTGTGATAAAAAATCAAATAAGAAGTGGATCTGTAACAGCTGCGAAGAATCTTCATCTTCATCTGAAAATGAAGATAGTCATGATGAAAGTAATTTGGAAGAAATGAGTGGAAAATTAATAAATAATAATGGAAATAAGAAGAGAAATTCCAGTGCTAGTAAAATCAGAGGAAGTGGGACTATTGAGAAGAATGCAGATCCTTCTAATAGAGAACTCATGCAATTCATGACTAAAAAATTCTCTGATTTGGAAGAATCTGTGAAATTCAATGCAGAAGTAATGGATGAGCTGCAGGCATCTATAAAAGCCTTAACTAAAGAAAATGCAGTATTAAGGAAAGAGCAAAAAGTTTTCAAAAGCAGGCTGGAGGATCTTGAAGTAAAGCTGAATAACCTCAACTATTTGGCTGAAAAGGAGGAAGTGGAACAGAAAAACAAAAATGTTGTTGTTTTTGGCCTCATGGGTGGAGACACAGCCAAAGATGACATTAAGAAAATATTACAAAAACTGGATGCTAGGATTGATGAGGGTGATTACAATCTACAGACACTACCTAGTAAGGAAACTAGAAAACCAGTCTTAGTAAAGCTGAAGGACAAAACGAGCAGAGATAGATTACTAGAAGTGATGAAAAACAAGAAAATAAATACTCTCCACTGTGGAATTTCTGGAGAGGACAAACGTATCTACATAAATGAGGATCTGCCAAGGAGTGTTAGACTATTATTAAATAAAGCTAAAAGTCTCAAAAGTCATAATTTCAAATATGTATGGTGTAAAAATGGGACTGTTTATGCTAGAAAAGATGAGGGAGAAAGGTTTATAAGAATAAAGAATTCTCTACAAGTCGATTCTATCATAAACTCCTAAATTAATTACTTTTTGTTGATTTATTTTGTATGTATAATATTTACCATAATGGCGAATACAATGAACTCGGATAAGCAAAACTTGAAACACCTGAAAATTGGTCATGTTAATGTCCGTTCCTTTATTCCGGCTAAAAATGATATCGTATCTTTATTAGATAAATATAATTTAGATATTTTAGGCATCACAGAAACCTGGTTGAATGACAAAACGATGAAGGATCAAATTAATATAAAAAACTATGTTTTTTTTAGAGTTGACAGACATGATAGAAAAGGAGGTGGTGTGGGTATACTTATCAGATCTACCATAATCAAGGCAAGTGTAGTAGAAGAATGTTCTTTTATAACAAAAGAGTTGGAGCAAATTTGGTTGACTTTGAAATTTTCGAATATAAGATATGCTTGTGGTATAATCTATCGTCCACCTGGTCATAATGTAAGAGAGGCTCTTAGTACCTTAGAGAATGCAATTGCTTGTATGCTTCCCAGATCTGATGAAATAATACTTATGGGTGACTTGAATGTTAATCTGCTTAGACCTAATAGAGCAACTCAGCAGCTTATTGATTTATTAGAATCATTTAACTTAGAGCAACTGGTGAAGCAACCTACGCGATTGACAAATGTTGCTTCCTCATTACTTGATATTATTTGTATTAGTAATAAACACTTGGTGATAAATGATATTCAACATGTAGACCTGCATTCTATAACTGATCATCAACTTATATTTTGTGAACTGGAAACTAGAGTTACTAAGGAAAAAGATAAATTCAAATGTTATAGAGATTATTGTAATTTCAACATAGATAGTTTTAATAATGATCTAACATCTTTTAACTGGCAACAAATATTTTATACAGATAATATTGATAATAAAGTTGATATTCTAACAAACCAAATCAAAAATTTATTTGACAAGCATGCTCCGTACAAAAGAAAAAGGATCACTAAGCCTAAAGCACCCTGGATAACTGATAGATTTCGAGTAATGAAGTCTGACAGGAATAAGTTACTGAGTAAATTCAGAAGAACAAGGGATCCTGAGGATTGGAAAGCATACAAGCAAATTAGAAACCTCTGTACAATGACAATGAGAAATGAAAAACGAATATATTTAGATCAGATAAGCAGAAACGAAAACAGTAGGAACTTATGGAGTGCTTTGAAACGTTTGAATGTATATACCAATAAAAATACTGATGCTATTCCAGAACATCTACTTGACCCTGATCAAATAAATGATTATTTTATTGATTCTGTTACGAATTTGCAATGTCAAGTGGATCCTGCTTTAGTTGATAGTTATAATAATGAGAAATTTCTAGGTGCAATCGAAAGCGAATTGCAAGTCGTCTCGGAGAATGATGTAGTGATTGCAATAACTAAGATCAAGTCGAACTCAGCAGGCTCAGATGGAATAACTCTAGATATGTTGAAACTATGTTTACCAAGCATATTGCCGTATTTAACACATATTTTTAATTGTTGTTTGACAGATAGCTATTTCCCACTGAATTGGAGAGTTGCTTGTATAGTTCCATTGCCAAAAGTGAATAGCCCGAAACATATTTCTGATTTGAGGCCAATAAGTAAGCTATCTGTATTGTCCAAGGTTTTGGAAAAATTGATATATTTGCAAATGGTACAGTTTCTATCAAACAATAAGTTATTTCCAGAAAATCAATCTGGTTTTAGGAGTGCTCACAGTACAGTTACTGCATTGACCAAAATGTTGGATGATATCATACGAGCAATAGATGAGGGGAAAATTACAACACTAGTTCTATTAGACTATAGTAAGGCGTTTGACACTTTAGGCAGAGAACTCCTTTTGGCTAAAATTAACTATTATGGCTTTTCTAATAGGGTAGTCAAACTATTACGGAGCTATCTTTCTCATAGGAGCCAATATGTGTTAATTGACAATGTGCAGTCCAGCTCTAGATTAGTTGATAAAGGTGTACCGCAGGGCTCAATACTCGGACCTCTTCTATTTTTAATATATACTATGGACCTCAATAGGAATTCTGTAAATTGTACAATTGATCAGTTTGCTGACGACACCCAAGTTTATAAAAGTTTCCTTGCTGATGAGTTGAATACTGCATGTTTAGATATAAATCAAACTTTGGAGAACATAGTTGCATACTCTAATAAGCATGGGCTGAAGATTAACCCAAAGAAGACCCAAGCTATATGTTTTGGTAATGTATCAGTAGAGGTGAAATCTGATTTGAAAATTGAAATTGCTACTGTTAGAATAGAGCCCTGTGATGTAGTGAAAAGTCTAGGAATTCTTATTGATTGTAAGCTGAGATTCAAGGCACAGGTTAAATCTATTGTTAGTAAGTGTTACTCTTCATTGAAGAATCTATATCGCAGTAGGTCTTTCATCAATGTACCCTTGAGAAAGCAACTATGTGAATCACTAGTATTGAGTCATACTAACTATGCTGATTTAGTATATGGTCCATGCTTGGATGCAGTTTCATCAGCGAGAATTCAAAGGATTCAGAATTCCTGTATCAGATTCATTTACTCACTAAGAACCAGAGACCACATTTCTCATAAACTTAGAGAATTGGGATGGCTCAATATGTTCAATAGGCGTAAATTGCATATTGCCTGCATGGTTCACAAAGTATTAAAAGAAAAAAATCCTATTTACATTCATCATCGATTAACATTCACTTCGGAAATTCATAATCGTTCCACTCGAAATACAGGTCTTCTCGTGATGCCTATGCATAGAACAGCTTTATATGGGAGATGCTTCTCCTATAATGCAGTTAAAATATACAATTCTCTCCCACAAGAGCTCAAGAATAAATCAATGTTTCACTTCAAAAATTCAACAAAATTATTTTTCTTTCGCTAATAGACCGTATTTTAGAATAGATAATAATGTTATACTTATATTTAGTAGATAAGTTAGTTTTATATTCAAGCTACTATGTAGGTTGTTATTTAAATCTAATGTAATATGGTACTCGGTTAAGTAGAACAGCTTTGCTGGACTTCGCCGAGGATATTAAAAATAAAGCCCCTATTATTATTATTATTATTATTATAAACAAAAACTCACCATTGTCCGCATCTTGTTTTCGTGATGACCTATGTTGTCAATGCTAAGATTGATTCACAAATCTGATTCACATCTGGTGAAATTAGCTTTTATATTCTCTTTGTGATAGGTAATTTTGAAACTGTTAGCATACTCAAAATCCAATCAGGTACCTACCTCATCACCAAACTAATGAGTAGGTCAGTTACTATTTAATTCAAAAATAATTTACTTTCACAAAGTTATCAACGATAAGTTCATATCGGCTAATGAGGCTGGATTGAATCTACAGTGGATATTCTGTTGTAATACCGAATTGTAATACCGAATTCAATTGATACAATGTCGGCACCTGTAACTGTATAATTTGAATATCAGAAATGCTACTCTTAATTATTTTGGAGATTGTATCAGTTGAGATGTATCATATATGAAGGTAGGTGAATGTTAGTATATCTATGGATAATTCGAAGATGAATCCCAAAGTCATTCCCACTGAGATCAATCACGCATGTACATATGTCAGGCTCATGTAAGCCCATCATCAGCCGATTACAATATTGACTATTCTAGAAAAACCAACAATGACTCATGATATTTGGACGCAATGGTTATTTACCCACATAGGTATGGAAAATATGATTTTCAAATAATTTAGAGAATGAATGGGCAAAACCTAGACGTGTGCACCATGATCTGAAATAAAATGAGCTCATGATAAGCTGCTACAAGAAGAGTACTTAATTGAAGAAGACTCACTGTCTATATTTTCCAATATGTTCTTCACATGAGAGTATTGAAAATCAAAAAAGGGTCGGTTCGCTATTTCATGAGGGCTCACAAGCCCTTGAAGTTCCCAAGGTGGCAATCAAACATCCAATATATCAAACTAAAATAGTTTGATGAAGTATCAAGGTAACCCTAATAAATGTTGTAGATCATGCACGTACAAAGGAACCAGGAAGAATTAAAGTTATCAAAAATCACATGACAGGCAACAAGTTAGTGTCATGTCAACTGGATCATGGAACACGAATCTCAATATATTGGGAACGATTTATACCGGGTGTCCCAGATCTTGTCATACAGTCATCTCAGAGTCAACTTTTGTCGAACTACCCCTGACAGCCACTCCCAACTTCAATGACTCAAAATACATCCTATACATTTTCTTGTGGTTTATTGTTTTTTATTATCATGACTCCATTCCAAAAATAAACAAAATACCAGAACATTATTTTTTCACAATGAGATAATGATGATGATTATCACAGATTATCTGCAAGTTGTTTACCGTCTCGTATAGGTCGGGTATTTTTCCATCATGCTGGAAGACAGCTAGAGTCCAACCAATCCCCAAAAAAGGGAACAAGAACCTGCCCAACAGACCCATTGGACCATTGCCCTGTTATCAGTAATCTCCAAAGTGATGGAGGAAGCCATCAATATCGAGCTTATTATCAAATATCTGGAGAGCTCAGGAATCATCAATGATAGACAATACGGCTTTCGCCACCGAAGATCTACTGGAGATCTACTTACCTACGTCACCCATTTATGGCAAGCTTCATTAGAAAAACACGGAGAATCTCTAGCTGTCGCGTTGAACATATCGAAAGCATTCGACCGTGTTTGGCACGGAGGACTGTGACGGCGTATTAATATCAATGTTTATGTACACATTGTTTCTGTTTGAATCTGAAATATTCGATTATCTGTAACAAGGACTCCTCCATAAACTACCATCATTCGGCTTACCACCTCAGCTATCTCTTATCGAGTTTTCTTTCAGGCAGATCGCTTCACGTGGTGGTGGATGGTGTATCGTCTGATACCATTGGCATCAATTCCGGTGTTCCACAAGGATCAATTTTGGCACCAACATTATTCCTTCTTCATATCAATGATCTGTTGGGAGTGATAACTTGCCCCATCCACAGCTTTGCAGATGATAGTACCCTCCATAATGCGTTCTCTTTCAGAATTCCAATTTCTCCCCAGGAAACTAAGAACTCACGGCGCAGGCAGGTCTATGCTGTCAATGAAGACCTTGCTGAAATCAGAGCCTCGGGAACCAACAACCTAGTTGAATTCAACGCCACCAAAACCCAAGCCTGTATTTTCTCTAGAAAGGCGGAACTCAGTATGCCCGATATTGTAATCTCTGGCACCACCATCCCCACCAAGCCCACCATATCTATGCTCGGTATTTCCATCAGCAACACTCTTTCATGGGATAATCATGTCACACAAAAACTCGGATTCTTGTTCCGTGCGGAAAGCTACTTTACACCTCAACAGTTTATCATGATCTACAAAGCGCAGATACGGCCTGTTCTAAAATACTGTTCCCACATATGGGTTTCAGCACCAAAACATAAGCTGATGCTCTTAGATTCCATCCAGAGAAGAACCATTCGCCTGGTGAGTGACGCCACACTCACTACTTCTTTGACATCATTGGAACACCGTAGAGAGGTCGGCGACCTTCCACTTTTCTATCGATACTTCCACGGAAAATGTTCTTCGGAAATCTCTGCTATCATCCCTTCACTAGCAATACCAGTCAGACGAACTAGACAAGCTCAGTCAGCACATCCTTATGTAGTCAACCTCGAAAGATGTCGAACAGCACTATATCAAAACTCCTTCATCCATAGAACATCAAGGCTCTGGGATTCATTGCCTTAGGAAGTATCCCCCACAACATATAATCTCCAGAAGTTCAAAAAAATTCCAATACCGCCTCCTGTCTATCCTCCCTAAGAACGCACGATGTTCTTCGAACATTATAGGGATTTTCTTTCGTGCGCTCCAAGCGATAAAAAAATACAGAATGCTTTCAATATTCTCCAACATAGTACACTATATTGCGATGTCATGCATATAAGGTGTTTTGTTTGAAAACATAGTCGCGGACTACCCAACTACAACATAGACCACCCTGTTCATTCAATGTTTCATCATAGATGTGGGAAATTGAAATGAAAAATAGACGTATCTCACGAGATTCCTCAGAAATACCAATGGAAACGATAAGCAACTTGATTCGCAGTATGCCTCGTAGATTAGAAGTTCTTAGAGTTGTTAGAGGAGGCAATACACGGTATTGAGCAGTCATCCCAATTTATAATTTTGTGTTTATGAGAATTTTTTTCAAAATTATTGATATCAGTTTATTTCATCAGAAAATTGTTTCACGATAAATTCAGAAAGTTGGTTTTCTGCAAAAATTCAGCAAAAAAGCTGTAATTCGGAAAATTTTAGAGATGAATCAATGAATAAAAATGCAAAATGCTCGCAAAAGAAGACTTTTTCGAATAGGGTGTAAGCACTTTTTATGCCATTACTCAATTAACACACAGGGTGAGTAAAAAATTAAGAATAAATCATGGTTCGAGTTATTCCATCACCATCAAGGAGGCTTTGAACAAATTTTCACCTCTTTATTTTTTTTTTCAAAGACAAATGCATTACCTACCAACAAATAAAAAAAATCGGCCTACTATTTTTTGTTTTTTTTTCTAAGAAGATAGGTCAAATATCAAGTGCGTCACTTTTTTTGGATCTGAGTGTAGATATTTTCGCTTAAAATGAATTCATTCAGTCCTTCACGAAAGCACGCCCAGTAAACACAGGATAAACATTTCAAACATGAGTTCGCAAGAAGCATAATGGCCAGTGGTGTAGCGTACCTGATCGATAAGCCAAAGATCGCGGGTTCAAATCCCGTGAGCCACCAAATTTTGTTTTCTCTTCCAAATGCCCATCACCTAGATCGAAATGGACACCTATTTGATGTCCAATTTTGTGGCAAATGGATATCTAATGGATATCTGAAGAATATCCATTGGATGTTCCTCTGAACATAATCGGACGTACTATTACTTATCGTAATGGGCAGTGTGGACATACATCGAATATCCATTGTATGTACGTGGGTTATATGGGCGTAAAGTCGTTGAAAAGGATGTCTGAAATTATTGTTCAGTTGATATCTGGTAAATGCATGAATATGATTCGTGATTTAAGTCTCAAACATCAAGTATAATCTCAGGCAGACTATCAAAAAAATTTTCAATCATTATCGAAAAATCACGAACGTATATGCTCTCTCTCTCTCTCTTGTTATGGAAGGAGAATGTACTTCAATCAGTTGATCTCTGATTTCAGCATGAGTAGATAGCTCCACTCGAATAACATAAAACTGTGAACACAAGTAAGTATACCCATATACTGTTAAGTGAAAAAAAAATACAGAAAATGCATTACTTCAATTTATTTTGCCAGTTACATCCTAATTTGAGCATGTTGAATCAATATCCAGATCCGTGGTGAGAAACAATATTTTTAGTTTGCTGGACTACTTCACCGAATCCTTTCGGGAAAACGGATGAAGTCTGCTGCACACGGAGAGTTCCAACTCCTGGGGCACTGAAACCGTTGAGGAATCCTTGGTTAGCTAATCCTTGGTTAGCTAATCCTTGGTTACCTAATCCTTGATTGAAAAATCCAGCTGGGCAGGAGCAGTAGCTGGTGCCATGAATTGGGTTGATTCCGAAAGAGGTCCAGTACTGTATAGGATATTGTCCATAGGGAGGGTAACCCTGGAATGCCCCCTGTTGGTAGTTGGGGGTGTGATGGCCAAATTCATGAGCTAATGCTCCAACAGCTCCAGCAGCTCCTTCAACAAAGGAGCTTGTCGTCTTAGACACTTCTTCAACGGCGCCTTGTATTCCTATGGCATAGGAGTAAGACGCTACTCCAAGAAGGAAGAAGAAAGAGATCTGGAAATTAATTTCGAAGAAATGAACGTCACTTTTCTGCACTCAAAGATATTACACATACTTCACAGTTGCATTATGTACACTTCAGATCAAATTCTTGGCAGCTCTTAGAGTGATTTTTAAGATATGCAACTTCTATGAGCAAGTATTTCGACTGAGTAACTATAATTAATCGAAGATTTTATTAATATTCCATCAACCCATGATACTTATCAGAAGATTGTCGATGAACTGAGTGAAAATACTGAGTCATAATAAACCATACAAAGTTATTATACTGAGTGATGGTTATAGGCGATGGAGATTAATGTTATGATCGGTCTAATATACAATCATGTTGTCTCAGAAGTATCGAGTCTTCATTCGATCACTTTGGAATGGAAATGTCTTTATTCTCTATTCTATCCTGATATTGAACATCGATAGTCGATATTCGGCATTTTTCATCTTATTTCTATTTATGCCTACTGATTCAATATAATCCGGAGTTAAATGAAAATATTGTCATAGTACCTTATCATGTGAAATCTCTTCGAATGAAATATACAGGACTATTCAGATTCGGGAGTAGATATGCAATAGGAATTCGAAAACACTCAAGAATGAAGTATTGGTAAGCTGAATACGGAGTTGCGTATTCTTGAGATCGATAATAAAAGACAAAAAATTCCTGTGCCAATTTTTATAAACGGAACATTCGAAAATTAAAATGAATGATAGCTCATAGCTTTTGGGATATTCAAGAGTGTAAAAGAACGGAATGAAAAATCTTGGTCCATATTTCGAAAACTAATGACCTGATTTTGGTTTCTGGAAGAAAAAACGTCTGATTTCGAATTAAAAAACTCCACCTTGTAGGAAAGAAAAAGTAGCCTAGTCATTCATTTCGATCGATTTCAGATAACTTGAAGACATAATGTTTTAGGGACTTCCGTTTCTTTTTCCGTATATCTCCGAAAGTATTCGAAACTTTCCAGGTTCCAGAAACGCATTTTATTAGGAATTCAATAGCGCAGATTCTCCATGATTCAACCGACCCTGTATCCCTTACGGTTCACGAGATTCCATTGATGGTGCTAGAATTCCACTCCATTTCAATATAAGAATTATCCACAACTAAATATTTTGAACTTACAAATACAGGCCTTTATTCTATTTTTGAAAGCCAGTGCTTCATATTGGCGTTTCGTCTCTCACAGACTATGGATTTTTTATTATCGCACCATCACCATTGAAAACTGGATATGTGAGATATATCGTCTAAGCATAGATCTAAATATACACATTTAGATCTATGGTCTAAGGATATAATCGTTCACTCTCAATAGTCGATTTATGGTGAGGAATCAAAGAAAGTTTCAGTGCATGAGTGAGATCTCTTCAGTAGCAACAGTTCTCGTGTAAGAATTCATGATATTAAACTCAATTGAAAAATTCTATGTTTTACCAGAATATTCAAAGAGCATTTATGAAAGTATCACTAATGATGGTTCAATATTTCTCAAAGAATCCTCAGTCCCAGTGAGAATCATGCTCTGATATCTCGAATTGCAATAAACATTTATGAGAATACAGGTCCGTACCCAAAGTTTTAATTCATATAATTATATGAATATCTCACCGTCTCGAAATTCCTTTAATGCATAAACTCGAATCTGAATAATACTGTGAAATTTTAGTATAGAAGTAAATACAAATATTTTGAACAATAAGAAAGTTCGATGGACACTATTGAATGGTACCAATGAAGAAAATATAGGGATCAAAATAAAATTTGGGGTGAGACCCCTTTTTCCACCCAATATTATATTATTCAAATTGCCTTGAAAGTGGTGTATACTTGACTTTATTTTCAATTTTCAAGATGAAATGTCTCGTTTATCAGAAGAATTAAAACAAATGTGAATCTTGGGATTATTCATCAGACTGTATTGTAATGCTGTGCTCAATATATGTACTTCGTCGTATATATACAAAAACTCACCATTATCCGCATGTTGATTTTGTGATGAAACTATGTTGTCACTGCTATGGTTGATTCTGATTCAGATTTGGTGAAATTGGCTTTTATATTCTATACCCACTTTGGGATAGGTCATTTTGGAACAGTGAGCATACTTAAAATTCAATTAGGTAGGTACCTACTTAATCTGTAATCACCTACCTAATGAGTTGGTCAGGTACTATTTTATTCAATGATAATTTGACTTTACGGAGTTATTAACGGAAAGTTCATATCAGCTGATGAGTTATTCAATCTCAATCAATTACTAAAATGCTTGTTGAATTCTAAAGATATAGAACTGAAAATGCTCAGATCCAATTCCATTATTGGGATATCACAACATCAAATGAATTGAACTAACTCAGTATTAACCTTTAATAAACATATATTACAATGGTGAACAATTTTTATCGATGTACTAATACATGAAATCCTGAATCTGATAGAAAATGGAAAATAGAGAACTCTGTTGATGCAAACCATGATCAGACGGAATCTAGTTCATGATTCCATCAAGAAAAATTGGAAAATCCGAAAAACAAATCCGAACTCACTTGATATGGAAACTAACAGTGAACATTAAGACGCCTGGTTGCCAGATAAAGGGTCTTGTAGAATTCTTTCAAAAACAAGAATGGTTCACTAATAATTATAGATCCGTCCATTTCAAGTTTGTAATTCGAGTTAGTTCTGATAAAACTGCTAACTGGTATATATACATAATGATTCATGAAGAATAGTGAATAGTCAAAGATTGTATGAAGAAAATCAAGATGAGTTCATTCAAACTATACAGAGTGCAAACCATCTTGGTTGAGTCAGCCACGTTTCTTGATTTAAATTATTGAAGATAGAACTTCTTCGATTTTCTCGTTCTTGCATTACTCTCTCGTGAAACTCAAAAAAGCCTAAACAAATTCTGCATAACTGTTTTCGTCTATAAGATACAATGCGATTCTGAAAATGTATACTTCTTGGATCCCTTTTATATCTATGAAATTATCAGAAATGATGTTGCGCCATAAGAACTATACCTAAGTCTAGCAGATAACTCTTTGCAGAATCCAGTAAATAAGTACTCAATTCTTTTTGCGGGGTATGATTTGGAGGGAAGAGTTAGATCTCTTCAATTTCTTTCGTCGAACCCTACAAAAATTGAATTTTTCGTCGATCTCTACAAAAAAAAAGCATTTCACGTACTAATTTCCGAATGAAAAATCGACTATTTATTCACTTTTCTTCTGCAGACACGAACTTTTCGTCTGCTGTGGTCACTACGATATGGCACGGTGCAAGAGCGGCGATTGAGATGACAGCTGTCAACCGTCCTTTGCTGTTGTCAAATCGATTATTCACAAAATCCGATAGATTTCACATCTGAATAAGACGATGGTGTAAACGGTGTGTGAAAATAAGTCTCGAAAAAGTGTTCGAGATCTACTCGACGAAGAAAATTGATACGCACCTCGGCAAAAAACTGCGTCTATTGGGTCGCCTCATTGCTAACCTCGGCTGGGCCTCGGCTATCGATTCGCAGATTCGACTCTTATAGACAGTTGTTCGTCCTTGTTACATAGATATCTATTTATGAAAAAAATTACGAATGTAAAATAGACTATTTTTAAACGCAAGTACATTTCATCCGCAGACCCTAACTTTCGTCCGCAAACAATTTCTGTCCGCTGTCGTCACAGCGAATACCTACTATTTGGAAAACTAGTGCTGCACTGACAACGAACTAGTGTTGCACTGACACTGAATCCGTTTTGCACGTGTGCAATCCCAATTGGACTGACAATTTTGGATCAAATATTGAAACTTCAAACTTGAATTGCTTATATAACCATTCTCAATTATTTTTTATGAACGATGTTTTCAGCAACCCTAATTATACAGGTTTACTTGCAATTTAACACATTCCTTTGGAAATGTAATAGGGGAGGTGGTAAGAAGTGAATTCAACCCTAATATGCATTATGCAAAAGGTTATAGTTTTTGAGATATTTATTTCTTCCTGTTTTTCTCCAAAAGGACTTCAAGGTCAGCTTCCCGAGAATCTGCTATACATTTCTTCAACTTTCAACTAGAATACATAATTGGTACTAGGATTTTATGTTTGAAATAAAAAAAATCCAGAAATAATCCAGATCATAGATAAATTTCAAACACAAAAAGTCGTATTTTTAATTTCCGTTCATTTGCTCCAGAAACATTCAAGAAGCATAACAAATGTTCTTGATCTCCATTATTGGGCAAAGCAATTCCCCATTTAACAAGGAATAGTATATTGTGATAGTTATTTCCTACGAGAATGAAGTTTGCAGCATGAGCTATAGGCGACAGCTCTGTCTAATAGATGAGCATTACTTGATGGGAAATAGTAAGATGGCTACAAGACGAAGAAATCGAAAATACCGCTGTTTTCTATTATTATTCGAACATATATAGATTACCTACAGGATGGGCATCCCAAAAAGCAACACCAAGAATGTAAGAGGAATGGAATTTGAGGTATGCTCTTTGAATCTCTGAAATGATTTTGTTACAAAACATCGACATCGATGTATATCTATCTATCAATGAGATCCTGTATGACTGTCTTGTTTTCTTGATGGAAGTTTGTGATGGTATGTGAAATATGGTAAAATCTTGTCACTGATACTAGCCTACTAATTATAGCTTTTCCATGAAGATCGATGAAGATGAAAAGAGGGCAATCGCAACTTGTAAGACATATACCTATTATTGAGAAATATCCCAGTAAGCACATAATCTTTCAAAAAACGTCGAATAACGGTTGTAATCTTGGAAATACCGTTATGGGTTGAAAACGTCAACGTTGAAATTTGGTTGAAGGAAACTGGAAATTAACACGTTATTTAGACGTTTTGTTTTCAACAGTTCATTATATAATGTTGATATACAACCACTATTGAACGTTGAAGCAAAACGGTCATGCTTTCAAGCAATTATTGTTAATTTCAACGTATGATATCCACAAATTTATATATTTTGGTGAAAAAATATGTATGTTGAATGTCTTCAGACAGGAAAAAAAAATATGTTTGTTTATTGTCCTCAGACGAGGGAAAAATATGTATGGAAAATTCTGACCTCAACTGCAAGTTCTGGATTTTGTACTATTAGATTCCAACTGTGGTCCACTATAGATCTCACTATTCGGATGAAACGAAGACACTCCTCCCTCAGTCGGCGTTGGGGGTTAGATGAGGTAGGAAAACTGGATCCCCACACAGTTGACAGGAGTCACAACCACCTGATGACCTGGGCACTTGGTTCATCCCAGGGCAACTGGATGATGCGCTGGAACTCTGGCTGACGGGTCCACAGGCTGCCACCAAGGCAAGCTCTTTCCACAATCCAAGCTGGACCAGGACGTCTCACTATCCGACTAGGCACTGGGAGTTCAGGCTCCGAAGCAACAGAAATCCTAGGGATGATGGATCATCTACCACACCAGGAGTCTGGACTCCCTTGGACTTCCTGTCAGAAGTCAGGATCACTGGCTATCTGTACCAGTATGGCTGCTAGGGACTTGCACTGTTGGCAGCGAGATTCTGCCAGATATTCCGGGCTGTCGGGTCCTATAGATGCTCGAGGACATACACAAGAAATCACCAGGGTCCTGCCTCCACCTTCAAGTGTATTGATAACTCAGGCTTCAATGCAACGAAGATTCCTCAGGTGCCTCAACCATCGAAAAAAGTGTCCACGTGATGCCCAAATAGTGAAGTCCAGAAAACAGTTCAAGATTTCCAAATGCCCATAGTTGATGAAAGATTCGATTTTTCAGTGATCCATCCAGTTGACAGTGTTGAGTGTTGAAATTCAAGTCCAGGCACATGCCATATCGTCAAAGGAAAGTGGAGTTCATATCATCCACTTATGTTCTCCTTGCTCCCCTGTATAAGGGCGTGATATCTGGAATGTACGTACACTATCGAATATCCTTCACAGAAAGAGATTAAATATTTCTTACCTTTCTATCGGAAAGGCCTAACACAAAAATAGGTGTCCACCACCTGACCTGATCGCACGAGAGCCAAGATAAAAAAGGGCCTCATTTTGGCATCAACACATGAAACCTCTTGGTAAGAGAAGGAATCACCAGGAAGGAAGAAGAAACGGGAATTGCTCAAACAACAAGTATTGTCAATCAGAGCATCTCAAAAATATATTGCGAACCAAATTTCGTATCTGCGCAGCGTCAAGCTAGCCACTCAAATAATATGATTCAAGGATGCAACTCGAAAGACATAATTATTAAATATCGATTATGATATCGATAGTCGATACATTATAGTCGATTCAACAGTCGATACAGAATTGTGAATATACCTGAACCATTACACGCCACTGCCACTAAACGCGACAAACAGTCTTCTACTGGCAAGAAACTGAGATGTAGAATACAGTAATCATTGGCATCTGACAAATGTGTAAGATTGAATAAGAAGTGGACGAAAATAACCCAACAGTCATCCAGTCATGTACATTGAAAATGAAAACATTCATCAAGATGGAATTATATAAAGTACCCCAAAAGCTAGGAAAGAAATCATTTTAAGCAGTGCATCTTCACAAATCTTCCTTACTTTTCATGTTACAATGTGGGACGTACTTCGAGAAAGGTGATAGGGCGTCTCAAGAAAATAAAAAAGTTTTTCTAAACAAAAGTCGTAGAAGGCATCGTTCGCGAGATACAGGGTGTTGAAGTTGGAAATATCGATAGAATTTTCTTATGTTCCCCCTGTATAGCTTATCGTGAAAAATTCAGTATATTATGTGACTGGTATCTTGCCACAATTATAGAATGATATCAATCATGATGATGGAGTAATATGAACAGATGTCGGTTATTTGGTTTTTCTCGAGAACAGTGAATCTATACGAGTTTCAACACTTGGTGCTTTTTTTCTACGAAATTGCATCGTCTCTTATATTTTCGAATGAAGTTGCGAAAAGGTTTCATCGCCACCGATGCTATTTCTGAAAAATCACACATCAATACCCCTCAACGGTGCCACTGAGAGACAGATCGACCTAATAATGCAACTCGTCCAATCATTCTCAGGTAATTAGTAATGCATATATCAAGAATTTTTGTTTAGCAGTTATCTGGAAATTCGATGAAAATTATTTTTAATTTTCAACATTAACATATCCTGTATCTCGCGAACAAAGCCTTTTACGACTTTTGTTTGTGAGAACTGTTTTATTCTCTTGGGACGCCCTATCACCACCTTGTATATCTATATCAATTATAGCATTCATCTCTTATACGTAGATTAGTTCAGATTAGGAATTATTGGATTGTTAAATGTGGCACAGTTCCAATTTGAGAAATTTGTTCCTTTTTTTATTTTGTGCAACTCTTTTAGTGCATGGGCAGCTTTGCTTGCTTGTTCAGTTTACCTTTTTTTGTGAAATAGATATGGAATAGCACGGCATGATAATTTCCTCCACATTTCAATGCAACATCGAAATTTCAGATATCACTCGAATACTAATATTTTTCACTTTGTAAATAATAATAATATCTTATGAAAAATCGAACTCGGCACTAACATATTTCAAGAAAACGATCAAATTATCTACTTGATCTGTATTTAATCTGTCTATTGACGAACTCAGCGATTCATCATTTTTTATCAGTGCATCGAATACTGAAATAAAGATACCTAATAAAAATTCCACCGAGAACCATTTCAGTCAGCTATATGTACAGTCCTTTCGACATATTCGGAAATGTTCCATGGGCAGGATCAAACAGCACCATATTCGTATGCAAAGTGACACCTGAAAGTTTTTCTTCTTCCGAATTGACCGATACTTATAAACAAAACTTCTGAAAAAACTCTTGAAAAAACGATTTTTATCAGGTGAACATGATCTTGTACAATATGACCATGAAAAGATTCCTCGTCATGATATCGAGACGAAATATATGCATGAATTCATTTTTCGAATGTCGAATTTGCATAAGTCATTTCTGATGGCCCCACTGAAACTTGGTAATGCTGTGATTATAATTCTACTCCTCCTACAAACTGGCGGTGTACCTTTGAATAGATTTCTGCTAATATCAATAAATTTCTCGTATAGGAAACGTAACTGTCACCGATTACATTTATTCTCTCATCTTATGCATTTAAATTCATATTTAAGTTTTAATTGCATTATTTTCTTGGCTTCAGTTCACAGTGATTATATTTTTATAGGCTGTTTTGCGAACTTCATGTCCGAGTATTGCCGTATTTCAGAACTGACTCCTCGACTGACTCATTCTTTGCTGGCGTTTCGTTGGGGGTATGGATGGCGTAATTAGGTTCGTGGGCGGGATTTCTGAATAATTCGTGGAGAAAATGTTTGGGTGGCTGGACGGCAATGATCTTGATAAATTCCTTCAATATTTCCATTGATACATCATTTGTGAATGAGCATAATAAGTGTGTGTGCAATTTGAGACCACGCAAGCATTCGCCAACTTGATAGGTATGCCTACTCAGAAAAATTGTAGGTAGCTTTCTAGAAGTAGTAGTAGAAGTAAATACCGATCGAGTTGGCGAATGCTTGCGTCATATCAAATCTCACACACACTTATTATACTTATTCATGAATAATCAGGAGAGCATTTTCAGAATTTCAAAATGAAAATTGTGATTCATCCTGTATAATCGATTATTCGATTGAAATTTTCAAGCTTCTTGTTACAATATGGTATTGTCTTGGTTCCTCTTGATCTCAATGCGAGATGAATGTTTTTGAAATGAAATTAAGAATGTGTCACTGTTCCAAAAAGACATTGAAGAATTTTGTTCCTATTTTTCGCGAAATGCTGAAGGAGTTGTGGAAAACTTCATTTATCATCATAAAAACAAAGGAACAATCATACTGGAGTTAGAATAGCAACACAAACGGAAACTTTGGATTTGATATAAACCAGACATAATAGTTAAAATTTTTTTAGACTATTACCTAATAGCGCACGACGTCCTAGGGACGTCCCTATTTGGTACAATTCACGTCCGAATGTCCCGAACAGAAAATAAGTGTCCTTGGAACGTCTCATCCCGTACATCTCATGCAATGTACGAGCAAGGACGTCCACGGAATGTCCCAGCTGGTACATCATTTCAAATGTCCTAGAAATAGCATCCCTTAGACGTTCCACGTGGTACATATTGCAGAATGTTCATGCAAGGACGTCCTTGGCATGTCCCTGATGGGATATGATTTTAAACGTTCCTTTAGGGACATCCATCGGATGTCCCGAGTAGTACATATTCTGGCATGACTTCAGATCCTATATAATGTCGTTTCTAGACAACCATGAAATGTCCCTGATGGTACATTCCTTTAAATATCTCTGCACAGACGCCCTTAAAATTTCCAGGAGCGTATAAAAATCGAAATGTCCCTTAGGGACATCCTTCGAATGTCCCAATTGGTACATAAAC
Organism: Phaedon cochleariae; assembly: GCA_918026855.4. Lineage (NCBI taxonomy): Eukaryota > Metazoa > Arthropoda > Insecta > Coleoptera > Chrysomelidae > Phaedon > Phaedon cochleariae. The sequence goes on from OU896708.1 coordinate 40,816,848, forward strand.
TGTACTCTTCCAATGTCCTAGGAATAACGTCCTATGGACGTCCCAGTCAGTACTTTCAATATGTTGTCCCTGCGAAGACGTTAACTTACACCTCGCAGACGAATGATTGCTCGTAGGCTATAAGTACTCTTCGTCAATGTCCTTCACGTGAGTCCATTGGACATCCTTGGGAAACTTCTTGGGGACCTTCTACGGATCATCAACTCAACTGGATGTACTAATCAGTTATGCAAGATCTGGTCCTAGAGAGACCCAGAAAAATTCAAATTCAAGAATAATTCGTACGTCCCTGGGACATCCAATGAACATCCAATTGATATCCCTCAGCGTTGCTGATAGGTTGTCCTATGGATGTCCTAAGGATGTCCTCTGAAGTGCTTGATGAGGAATACTGTAGGATTAAGGTATTCGATAGTTGTCCCAGGGACATCCCTCAAGGACGTCCCTAGTTGGTCCTCAAGTAGGACATTTGTGCGTCCCACGTCCAATGGACGTGCACGGTACCAAATTCGAACGTCCTATGGACGTCCTGAATGTACCGACAGGACGTCCTAAGGATATCCATGGGACATAAGCGTGTTATTAGGGTTATAAAGTACCCCGTGGAATTTGGGTATTGACAATTCTTTGAATTGAATCCTTCAGGCTTTTTCTCTTCTTCTCCCGAAATGATGGGGTTTCGTTTATACAAACGGTTGCCTGAGAGAAACGGCAGATCTGTTGGAATTTGGTTTATTCTTGCTAAATCTCCCATTATTTTTTTCCACTTCAACTTTCTTGAATTCTGTAGGAGTTTTTGTATAAAAATGCAATAGGATGTTCTTCCTCTACTCTGACTATCTACAGAGTTATTATTTCCAATTTCGAAGGCAAGGCTTTTCTTTGGTGTCTCGGATCAGATTCACACATTGATCTGGTGTGTAAATAGGTATAGGAGCAGATTTCAGTGACCGTTCAATCTCCCTCTCTATGATCTTGTGTGTGGCCTTTGATTAAGAACTTATGCGTGATTGGAATTTTGAAAAAGCATACGAATACAAAGTCATCATCACCTGGTTCTTTTGTTGCCCGCAACAATTATCTGAGACGAATACGACATTTAACTTTTTTGAGTGAGGGTTGCTGGGCTGTGTGCACGTTAATATATTCCAAAGAAGGAAAGATTTGTATTTCGTGCAAGATGATTAATTCAAAATATTGGTTGCAGAGCGCTTTCGACTGTAAAGTCATCATCAGTGCGTACTCGTCAGGTTAACAGGGAAATTTGTCCATGAAAATATCTTTGGTCCAGTTTGAAACTAACGACATTGAGGTAAAATACGTAACGAACAAATTGAAATGTGTTTCTCAAAATGTCGTGTTGAAGTATGGTTGCTTGACAAAATGTAATCCATATTTTACCCCCTTTTGGGAAACACATTTTAATTTCTTTGCTACGTATTTCACCTTAATGTCGTTAGTTTTGAACTGGACCAAAGATATTTTTATGGGCGAATTTCCCTGTTAACCTGACGAGTACGCACTGATGATAACTCAACAGTCGAAAGCGCTCTGTTGCGAATATTTTGAATAAATTATCTTGCACGAAATACAAATCTTCCCTTCTTTGGGATCTGACTTTCTTCCTGCACTTGCATTTTGATTCCACATCTGTGATATTTATAGATACATGAACCAATTTCATTCACACCACAGTTTCATTTGCCTTTGTGCCACACAAAACAGTGAGAATCTCCATTTTCAAAAATGTCAATTGTGGCATTCAGGATATTTATTTTGAAGACGTGATGAAACTTGGATTCGTCTTCTTTCGGGCAAGATAGGGTTTCCTGCGAACGATAAACTGCTACAATGCAAGAAGGATCATCATTGTTGTTATCCTTTTTTTTTCTAGTCAAGACAACGTTTTTTCCTTGGAATGATTATCGTAACATAATTTCAGCTGCTTTTCAGCCTCCAAATCTGCGTTTAGATAAGAAGTGCAATTTTCGCATTCATCCTTCTTAGGCGTGGAGAAAGTTGTATTGAATTCTGCCCAAAATATTTTCTGGTACATGACAAAGTTTCCGTATAGTATGTTTTTCATAAAGAAATCATTGACGTAGTCTTTATATTACTCGGCTACAGAGTTTCCTCCATCAATGAAGGCTTTCGTTGTGTCTACCATACAGTATATAGTGGCTATCGATTCTTGGTATGGAATCAATATGATAGCGACTTCCATCTTTCATGGAATTGTGAAAATTCTTAGGATTTCCTTGCTTGCCTCAATGATCTAGAGGAACAATAACCCCAATGGAGTTCCTCCTTTTGGAGGGTACGGTCCTAATTGGTCGATCATGTATTCCCAGAGTTGATCAGAAAAATGGCTTGCATACACGAATTTTTTTATCGTCTACATCAAAATAAAAGGCGTTTTCACCAGCACAATGACTATGAAGATTTATGTGTGTATTCTGGTTCAATTACTATAATGTTAGATAGAATATTCCCGTTGTCTTTGTAGATCTCCGAGAATTTTAGAACAACAACAACACCTCTTTTTTCATCTCTCTCTGCACCTGTTTCTTCATCTCATATCGGAATATCTGTCTTTATCTCTTTCTCCATTCCTTTTGGAATATCTTTCTCTATCTATGTCTTCTTCAGATGAAGAACCACAAGAAGAAGGTGAGTTTGGAGAACTAGTTGCCGAACTAAAAGGTGATCCCAGCAAACATTGAACTAGCGGGAGAAGTCCGGCCTAGTGCAGGCTAGTCTGGGGAAGTGACGACGCTGGGGTATTGGTAATGGGCCGATGATTTTCCTATGCCAGGTAACCATCAGTTGAAAATACGATGATGGCCTTGTGATGGTAAGATATCTAGAACTAATTGGATACTAACGAGATCTGGCCCTTTGCTGGCCAATTTCATGTTCGCTACTCGTCCCTCTGGTGGATGTTCTGGAAACGTCTACATCAACAATCAGCTGATTACTATTATATGTGACTAAGATGGCTGACTCTCGTGAGTGGTGATCGCGTACTAGTTTGTTTATGTCGAATTAATGTGGTTCCTCTCTTTCCCTGGTGGTCATTTATGATGGCAGGAGTATTCTCAATTGATAATGATAGAAGACAGATTCCTCAATTATAATGATTTTGAGTAAGTATCAATCTACCAATATGGAGTGTTTCGAATTTCATTATTGAATGCATGTGTTTGGATAACCTGATATACCTAATAATCATAATAATTGGAGTTGGCTATACTTCTCCACAAGCTGTAACCTATCTTTCTAATCACGTAAATTTCAATCAATTTGAATTTAAAAGAAAATTAAGTACATATGCGAACGGCTGCTTTTCGCCAGAGAACAGTTGATGTGGATTCGAGATTGATTTTCGAGTTATTTTTGGACGCCACTCAATTTAATATCAAAATGTGAATTGATTTGGATAATTGAGAAAACCAAATACTTTGATCTGATATAAAAAAAAATACTTCACAACAAATGCCAGAAATATGCTATACAAAATATGCTCTAGAAAATATGCTTAAAAAAGATATTCCTGAAATAGTGAAACGAATTTGTGTTCCTGAAATATTCAAGCGGGGCAGACAGTGAAATGAAACAAAAATATTCCTGCAACCTATTTATTCTTCACCAGAGCCAGACAAGGCACATTCAGACCGCTGTAGAGGACATCCTAACCAATTTCAACTGAGTCAGATAAATAGTGATAATTTCTAGATATTTAAAAATTAAATACATGGGGAAATGGTCAATATTCTATGGATTTGTTAAGCAAAAAATCATCAAAAATTGTAAAACTGAGACCGCTGTCTCATGGTACCATGGTGAAGCTTCACAGGGAGTTTTACACTAGAAAATGGTTGAATCTATTAATTTTGAGATTTTAAAAGTCCCTAACAAAAACCTGGTCAAAAATAGGGGGAAGGTCCTCTCCAGAGGTCCATATCACCCCTATCACGGTCCGCTCTGGTGATGATGTGGCAGTAGGTGACTGCGAAGATGGTCTGCGATGATGATGGTCTGCGATGAAGATGAGATGGGGGCTGAACTGCTGGGCCGAATGCTGCAACCCCTGCTCCTCGGTATTCCTCCTGGCGTGCTAACAGCAGTCGGTCCAGAAGTCCAGCGAAGAAAGGTGGTGCTTCCACTAATCCACTGGGCTGGATCCTGACGCCTCTCCTCCTGGGTATTCCTCCCGGCGTGACGGCAGCATGCAACTCAGCGGATTAGCTGCAGTGAAAAGGGAAGAACGAAAAGAGCCCCCTCCGATCTGTATGCTGAGTTCCGTAGCCCCTCGTCCTGGGTATTCCTCCCGACGTGACGGCGAAACACAGCGCAGGAGATCAGTGGCAGGTCATAAACCACTAGTGCCCTAGGCACATCCTAGCACCCTAGTGTATAAAAAAATACGTCCTGTAGCTCTAACTTTGTGGACGAACCGTGGCACCAAAAAATTCTCACAACTAACAATCAATGAAAAATTACTCACCTTCTGAGAAGGGTTGAAGAAGGGCCAAACATCTTAGCTGGCACGTGGCGTCACTACCAGGCGGCTCCAAAAGCAGCGAACAACCATCAGCTCTCAAATCTTTAAGTTGGTGATGATTACGCTTAGCGTTGAAAACGTTATAGAACAAAACTTGATATTTCACCGGTTTTCACCAAGTGATCAAAAATATCACCACCAAACTTAATGGCTCAAGTCGTCATCATGGCTGCCCGAGAAGAGAGCTTCCCAAAGGAAATCTTCCTCGACCAGTCCCTATTCCCCCACCCTTAACACCGACCTCTCACGAAACAGCAAAAATCCGAGAAAAATAAGTTTCTCGCATCCTATTGGTCGAGATAAAAGCTGGGAACGAATAGTTCAAATAAACCTAAATGGAATAGGAACCAAAGACAGAAGAGTATTCTCATTCTTCCTTTTCCTTAAAAAAACCATGATGTAAATAAGCAGCCAGGGTTGATGAACGCTTCTTCTTCTTCTCCTTTTTACTGCAAGTTGCGAAGACTATTGATGCTCACGACGACCGTAGTTCCACGCTAGAGTGAGAATAGGACATACTTAACCACAAAAGAGCAGTCCTAGAAAAGTAAAGAAAACAAACAAATATCGAACGACCACTCTGAACTGAAAGAAGCCCCTGAGTCCATAATGGTACCATCACTCCGAGGAACATCACAGGTAAGTCAATCAATCTAGTTCAAAGTAGATCTATATTATATTATTTTCCCTAAATTTCAGGACCTGTTCATTGGACCAGAGAACGAAGCCGAAGCTAAAATCATCACTTCCCACACGTATGCTGAGCCTCAGGGAAAATAATCTGAATGGATAATTTGTTTACTGGAATCAGCTGTATTTGTTTTTATTTTGTAATAAAGATGAAGATCTGATTTATCGACTGTTATCTAATGACTGAGTGTTCTCTGTAAGTATGTATTTTCTCACCAGACTACTTATATACACCAGGTAAAAATAAACTAAAAAAATAGATGATAAACTAAAAACTTATTGTAGCAATTTCAACTGCTACAAAGCAACTATCATCTCTATATTGAAGAACTAAATAACGGTTTCAGCTACAGAAATACATGTGCCAAGAAAATACTGAGAATTGAAAAGTTCCATGTTATAACGTCATCACACTATATCATCAAGTTATAAACTCATGCAACTCATAGGCCACTAATATAAAACAAATGATGCACTTTATATTTCAAAAGTACCTCACAACGAAGAATCTACTCTGAAGAATTGCTACCCAATAAGATATACATACCACATAACAACCAGTAAGCAGTTACTCCGAGAAGTTGCATCGTTGAAGAACAGAGAGGTTAAGAAGATATCATTGTGTCATTCATAGAGTTGTTTTCTTGAAATCTGGTATGTGTCTGATTCATGATGAGAAATGAAGAGGTACTAGAACTTCCAGATTCATTGGGCCCCTAAAACCCCTACCCCTCCCCTACCTCGATAGTATGTAACCGATGTCGTTAATTGGCCATTACAGTCCCATCATTTATGTATATGCTGGGCTATGCTATGCTATGCTATGGGAAACTCAATGTGCCGATTATGTTGTACTGGCATTTTACCGGGGAACTGAATATGATTGCTGGGTACCCAGCACTGGGACCAGCTGCCGGCCGCAGTGTACTGATATATATATATATAAAGTCTCACATTTGGGACCATTTACTGGGCCGCTGATGTCAGGTATGGGAAAAATATATTAGGCCATTGATGCCCCATATCAAAATGTTTGCTGGAGAAGTATTATTAGAAGATGAACTATTATTTCTTTTATATATGGGATTTTTCACACTGTCATCTGGATAAAAACCCTGAAATGAATCATTACAATTTTTTTTAATCGCTTGGAGCGCACGAAAGGGAATCCCTATAATGTTCAAAGAACATCGTGCGTTCCTAGGGAGGATAGGGATAGGAGGTAGGTATTGGAATTTTTTTTAAACTTCTGGAGATTATAAGTTGTTGGGAATACTTCCTCAGGCAAAGAATTCCAGAGCCTAGCCGTTCTATGGATGAATCCTCTAACACAATCATGTTGGATTCATCCATTACTGAAATCGAACAGTAGTTCAGGAGATATTCAAGGATATTGATAGTACAAAAATATGATAATTTATTTGGAGCACTCATCACGTTGCAATACATCAGAATGTATACCATTAAGATTTTCTCGTGGTCTTCCTAAAATTTTAGGAAACCGGTTGAGTCAACTAAAAACAGGCGGAGAAATTTCAATTATCCGATTATATCTCATACCTTCTGAAAATATAGCACCACTATTGCGAATGTCTACTACTGGTGGTGGGTGAAATATGCCATCATAGTTTTGGGGAAGGTCTCCTCCTTCCGACAGGAAATCTATAATTTTGAAATACTAGTTATTACCGATGTTGAACATTTGAGATGAAGAAGACAATGGTATCCAAGACAGACAATTTTTAGTCCATTTAAGGAAACCCATATTCATTGATTCGATATCTTTTTTTTCTCAGCGAACTTTTTTCGCAGCGCATGGATAACATAGGCAAGTGAATCCCAAGTTAATCGCTGATGGCGAGAGCCATATTGTCTATCATTAAATAAGCATTCCTGAGCATTCCAGATCTTCGATAAGCACAATGTTGATGGTTTTCTTCATAACTTTGGAAATAACTGATAACAGCGCGATAGTCCTATAGTTATTAGGGTTCGCTTTCTCTGACGATGTTGTTGCTGATGTGTAGTCGTCTATTGAGAGTAGTAGGAATGAACATTGATCGGAATTCCATTGATAAATTTTGCTCTGGTTCTTACAATTTTTGCTCACTGAAAGTCTTTACGAATCATATGCAATCAATGATCGAGTTTATGTTCATCGAAATTAGGATATTGGTTCAGTTCAAAATGGTATGGCTCGCAGTTCTTCTTTTCTGGGGTATAAGTTACATTGATAGTGTAAGAATTTGTTTGGAATCTATGAGTATTTTCACACCCTTGAAATCAATTTTTGATGGCGTTGTTGGGGACTAGAGCCTATCGATTTGATAGCAACACAAAAACAAGACTGAATCTATCTACGATTTTCTCACATATAATAAAATGAGTACTAGAGCCTATGTACATTACGCCTTACTATGAGAAAAAAAACTCACCTATCGCGAATAGAAGCAAATACACATCGATAATCTCCAAGAACCATTTTCAACTGTGAATATTTTGCATCTCTGAAAACGTTTCAAGAATGTTTGGTTTGATACTCGAATATTCGTATAAAATGCAAGTTTCATTAGAAAGAACTCGCGAAAATCAATTTTGCATCGTTTCACGACATGAGAACGCAATAAATTTGTGAAATTCATTGTGAGTGTTCTTCGAATGTCTCATTCCACAAATATAAACTGTGAAGTTCATTTTGCACCACCTTGTATTTGCTCTTTATCGCATAGCTACTTGAAGATGAATCGACTCCTAATTTTTCATATGGAATGTTCTTCAGTTAGCACCAAAATTATTACTTGCCAATAATCTTTACTTTAAGAATGTTTATTAGGAAGGAATCTCACAAAAGACTCCCAATCAATTTTTTCGTCGAATTTATATAACCTCTGCATCATTTTCGTTTTAGGCCTCATCAATATGTTACTTGAATCTTCGTACTGACTCGGAGAATTACTTCGGAAAATTCCTTCTTTCATACACTTTCATCTCCACACTTGGAAGTCGGTAAGCATACATACTGATAGCAGATTGTGTTGCCTCAGACTCATATATTATAGCAAAATGACGCTTCTAGCTATTTGAATTGCTATTAGAGTCTGACACAACGAATAGTTTTATGACAAATTATTTTTTTATTATTATTATACTGACTTTGACAACAACCATCTATCAATATAAAATGAACTACTTCATGAATATACAGAGTCAAACTAATAATGCTCGTAATCTTCAACACCTTCCCTCATTTGCCAGTTTGACTAGTCCCATATGTTCTCTAAGTTTTTCCAACCTTGGCTTGAAAACGGGCTTTGTCAAAGCATCAGCAACTTGTAGTATGGTGGATATCTTTTTGATGTATAATATCTCGTCGCATACCAATTCCCTTATAAAGAAATGTCTCGTTCGGATATGTTTTGTTCTCCGATGGAATTCGGGATTTTTCGATAGTTTTATTGCTGCTTCATTATCCACCATCACACAGGGAATGTCTTTCAAATCAATGACTTCTTCATAGAGTCGTTTCAACCATACAACTTCTTTAGCGGCTTCGCTTGCGGCAACTATTTCCGCCTCAGTTGTAGAGATGGATACAGAAGGTTGACGCTGACTCAACCAGGATACAGCACAGGAAGCATACATACAGATAACTCCAGTAGTGGAACGACCAGTAGATGAATCACCAGCATGATCTGCATCGCTAAAAGCCTTCAAGTAGCCTCCAGTTCCATACAAATATTTCAGTCCGAAGTGAATGGTCCCTTTAAGGTAACGGAAAATTCTCTTCACCCTGACAATATCTTCTTTAGTTGGACTTTCGAGATTTCTTGAAGCCACTCCAACTGCAAATGCTATATCAGGCCTTTTTCCAGTCATCAGGTATATCAAACCTCCCACTGCTTCTCTATACGGAAAACTTCCAGTTATTTCTACCTTATCTTCCTTCCCTAACTGGACATTTTCCTTTGTTATAGGAGTTGTTACAGGGTTACTGTTTTCCATGCCAAATTTTTCCAACAGTTTCTTAGTGTAACTAACTTGACTTACACACACTGTTCCATCTTCCATTCTATCAATCTCTAAGCCCAAAAAATAGTTAGCAGGCTTTACTGTTACCTTGAATTCTCTTTCTAGGCTTTCAAGAAATTCTTTCATCAATTTCTCGTCATTTGACGCCAATAATCCGTCGTCAACATAAAGTGCCATGAGTAGTAAACTTGAACCTGATTTATTGATGAACAAACAAGGATCTGCTTCACTTGTTTTGAATCCAAATTGGAGTATGAAATTAGCAATTCTCTTATTCCAACACCTCGGTGCTTGCTTGAGACCATAAAGGCTTCTTTGTAGTCGACAAACTCGATCAGTGTTATCTTTGAATCCTTCAGGTTGTTTCATGAATACCTCCTCGTCTAGTTCACCGTAAAGGAAAGCTGTTGATACGTCGAATTGGGTTAGCAATAAGTTTTCACTTCCAGCAATACTCAAGAGTGCTCTTATAGTTCCGGCCTTAGCAACAGGACTGAAGGTTTGAGTATAATCTTCGCCTTCTTTTTGTGAGAAACCTCTCACTACCAACCTTGCTTTGAACTTATCTATGGAACCATCTCTGCTTATCTTCACCTTGTATACCCATTTACAGGAAATTGCGTTCTTTCCTTTTGGCAATTCTTCCAGGGTCCAGGTTTTGTTATCTTTGAGTGATTGCATCTCACTTTCCATCGCTTCAAACCACTCTTGTTTTTCATCGCTATCCATTGCTTCTTGATAACTCACGGGTTCATGGAGGTTTTCAATTTTGGTTACTGCACTCATAACATAATCTTCTAACTTGTGTGGTTTCTTAAGTTCATCTCGATTTCTCAAGGTTCTTGTCACTTTCTCTTCATTAGATAGACACTCTTCTATATCAAAATCTGAAACACTTTCGGTAGCACCTTCTTTTTGAGCCGTATCAAATTTACCTTGCATTGGATGCATGTCATCTTCATCTTCAGAATTGCTGACAACTATGTCTTCTGAATTTGGTTCATCAGGTTCTCCTTGTGCTTCAACTCTTACAGATTGTTCTGAAGTTACTTGTGGTATTTGAACTCCTTCTAAAAATCGAGGTCGCTCTTCAAAAATTACATCACGTGATCTTATCAGCTGTCTGGTTTGTTTGTTGCAGATGCGATATCCGTCATCATTGTCGTAGCCAATCAGAATACCTTTTCGTGCTTTTTTATCCATTTTCTTTCTATACACTTTAGGGATGTGAGCATAACATGTAGATCCAATTATTCTCAAGTGTTTCAGACCTGGTTTCTTGTCCATCCAAACTTCATATGGACTCTTATCAGGAATACTTGAGTTGCCTGATCTATTGAGGATGTACACAGCCGTATTAATCATCTCTGCCCACAGGCTTGGAGGAAGTGGTTCATTGGCTGAATGAAACAAGGTTCTTGCTGTCTCAACTATTGTTCGGTTATCACGTTCAGAACAACCATTCTGTTCAGGAGTGTGTGGCATAACCAGTCTTTGACGTATTCCATATGCCTGAAGAATTCTCCTCACACGTTGACTGTCAAATTCGCCTCCATTGTCGCTCAGGAACTCTTGAACAATATGACCCATAGATCTAGATTCTTCTAATGCAACTTTCAACTTATCCGGTACCTCAGATTTTTCCTTCATATAATAAACAAAACGATATCTACTATAATCGTCTTTGAAAAGGACGTAGTATCTGAATCCAGATTGAGATCTGTCGAATGGTCCACACACATCAGAATGCCATAGTTCTCCAGGTCGATTAGCGCGTTTTCTTGTACCAAATTTCAATCTATGTGCTTTTCCATAAATACATCCCTCACATAGCTCACTATCTAATTTGACACTGATGCCAAATTCTCTGGCTAATAGTGACTTTATGTGCCGTTTGTTTTGATGCCCTAGCCTCTCATGGTAAAGTTGCAGAACATTTTCAGTTGAGATAATATTTACTTCATTGGCATTAAGTGGTTTGACATTCCTCACACATAATTTGTACAAATTCCCATAACGACTTCTCAATCCATAGAGTAGGACTTGACCATTGACCTTTAGTTCGCATTTTCCGGTTTTCGAAGTAAACTCACTATCTGGATTTCTATCCTGGGCTGATAGAACAGAAAACAGATTCTTCCTGATATTTGGAACATACCAGACCTCTTCTAGAGAAACCTCATTCACCTCTCTCCCAACAATAGCTTCCAAAGTGATTGTACCTTTTCCCAATGCGCTAATCGAATCGCCATTTGCAGTGGTTACAGAGTGCTTTGTCAAAAAATCTTCATAAGTCTCAAATAGATCTCTTCGATTTGTGATGTGATTAGTAGCTCCATTGTCAACAAACCAGCTGTCCCTATCGCATTCTGCTGCTAACACAGTATTGGTCTCAGCTAATAAACTTTGCTTATGATTTTCTTTGGAGGAAAGTTGAGCTTGTGGTTTTGGCGGTCTACCATCAGCTTTCCACTTGTCACATTGACGTACTCTGTGTCCATATGATTTACAGTAATTACAGAAGGGTCCCTTTTTGTAGTTGGTCTTCCTTCTACCATATGATTTTTCTGCTGCTAGCACTTCTTTATTGTTGCTATCTTCGATCTTGTTCATCAATGCTTTTTCATATAAACAGAGTTGACTTGTTAGATTCTCAACAACTGTTCTTTCAGCTTTTGACATGAGCATCCAACCTGATTTGAACGAAAAATATTCCTCAGGTAGTGTGTCTAAAATCTTACAAATCGATAGTAGCTCAGGAAGGTCACAATCGCAAGAATGTCCCATGGTTAACCTGTCTTTTGAAATTTCCATCCGAAGTTGATTCCAAATATTCTTCAGTTTTGACATATGGGTAGCTATATCATCTCCCATATCTCTTCTATAGCTGAAGAATTGGAAACACAAATCATAGGTTTTATCTTCCGAATTACCATCGAATAACCTATGCATTTCTATCCATACTTCATATGCAGTTGAAAATCTCATGACTTTGGTGAGAGTTTCTTCGGTAATGTTAGTAGTAAGTAGTAAGTATAAGAACATGACACGCTGGAGTTTTGGCATTTTTTGTCGTGTAATGGCCTCGGCTGATGCCTAAATTACGCCCTTGATACATAAATAACTATTTCAGAAGATATCAATATGAAAGCCTCCACGTGATCTTGGGACAGACAGTTTCATACTCCATTTAAAATTAATTTTGATATAGAATAGTACCTCACATAGTTACATGCAACTTGTGAAATAGACACGTCAATGAATATCTTCATACTTACCTTTTCTAGATCAGGGTAGAATAAACATGCGTTTGTATGAAATTTCAAATCTCTACAAAATATCGGGAATAAAATGAAGCTCCAACAGGCAGGCCCAGGCCAGTGGGCCAGAAATGAGCCAGACCACCGGGCGATCGCCCGATCGCCCTACGGACCAGTCCGGCCCTGATGGTGGCTGGCGGTGTTCATTTATTCCCAGTGAGTCAGTAGCGGGTGTTCGACCAGTGGACATTGGAAAATCCGATCAAGAGCACATAAAATTATTGACGCTGTCTCATGGCTTTTGTGCCCGCATCCGACGGACATACAAATGCCAGCGAATCGAGCGAATCGACCATGAAGATGACAATGTCGCTATTCACTGTCGGCGATTGTGCTAGCACCGTGAACCGCCGTAGTCAACTGGTCAACTGGTCGAGCCATGGACGTATTTGATGAGTCGAGCCGAGTCTGCTGCAAATGTTGAGAAGATTTATGCATATTTCGCAGTACGGCGATTTGGCGACATCTCGAAACGCGGGTGAGGTGAATGATCTCGCACCTATTTTGTCGCTGGATAATCGTCAGATTATAATTTTTTCCACGGGCGCCTCGCAACGGTATCGCACGTACGTTGAAAAAATGTTATTGACAATCAGTAATAATGTCGTAGAACACAACGTATCTCATTCTAGAAAGTATTACTCTTATTCTTCACCTATAAAGAAATCAATATCTACTAAATAATACTCGAAATCATCAATTGTGTCCTGGACCCACATAGCACATGTACGTCCAAGCTACGTACAATGTACGTCTACTTCGGATCGTAAGGACGTAAAATGGACGTACTTGAATGGACGTTCAACGTCCAATGAATGACCACTGGATACCCTGAGGACACCACCTTGGACGTACAGTTGATGTCTATATTTGGACGTACCGGGTGAACAACTAAGAACGGCAATCATATCTATCATTCTCCCAACTTTGATAGTTAACATCTTCCGTTGGCATTAAGTTTCTTCATTACATCATGTGATGATATGCATACCATTAGATTTATTCTATCTCAAACTTGTATCATTATTCGTTGTTGAGATATGGCCGACAGCCGTTTTTAGTTGTTCACCGGGAACAATGGATGCTCATCTTTGTACTCACAATGGATGTCGATATCTGAGCATGCATTGAACGTACCGAACTGGACATTGAAGGTCCTATGGACGTTCATTGGTTGTCCTGAGGACACCACATCGGACGTACACTCGATTTATATGTGTACGCATAATGGATGATCATCTTTAGAGATCGAATGATGGTAAATCACTTGATAGATATACTTTCCCAGATAGCACTAGATGTCTAGAGGACGTCCATTCCAGGTCCATTTTTGGTATGAACTTCCAGGAGCTTTCATGGACGTTTCTAGGACGTCCATTATTGGACACACTCGAGATGTTCAGAAAAAGACCTCTTTGAAACGTCCAATTCACAAACTCTAACTTTATTTCGTTTTTAATAAATATAAGTAGGTATTTATTATTTTTGATATCAGAATTCTTCAATCGGATATGTATGAAAGTGATGTGTTGAAAATATATTATATGTCAGCTATATTAATGTATTCAATGTCATTTTATCATAATAATATTCTGAATTTGATATATTGATGTTTTCAAGTCAGTTTCACCTATAGTTATATAAATATGTTGAAATATATATATTACTTCAATCACATAATACCTACACTTCGACCATTCTCCAGCACACACTGAAGTATTCATACAAGCCGCGCTTTTATAATAAGATTTTATTGGTTCGCCGAATCCGAGGCCGAATCACATGTGAAGCAACCGTAGAACGCATGCGTGAAAGGAAAACATATGATGATGATGAGGTAAGATGGCTTCAGTTGACCACTACCGAATTCACTGTGATTTAGGTCCAAGGACGTTCAGAACTGTTCGAGATCTCAGCAAAAACTCAGACACTTCCATCGATATTCATTACAGGATGAAAATGAACAGAGTGAAATCTGCAGAGGAATTAATTGAATATAGAAATATTCACAAATACAATATATACTTTAGTGGTCAGTTTCCCCACACTATAGTGAACAGTTATTCCACCCAGCCAACCTTACTCGCCCCAGTGTCCCACTGGGCTAGTCAGTGTATGCTTCCTACTATTCATAATCAGCGTATTGTTCACCAACAATTATTAGCAATACCAGTCAGACGAACTCAACAGGCCCAGTCAGCACATCCTTCATTGGTTTTCAACCTAGAAATATGTCGCACATCACTCTACCAAAACGCGTTCGTCTATAGAATGTCAAAGCTTTGAAATTTTTTGCCAATGGAAGTATTGACAAGAACCTATAATTACCAAAGGTTCAGAAAACTCCAAAATCATATAAATTTTCTTTCGTGCGCTCCAAGAAATAAAAAAAATCTGATTTGACAGTTACAACTTTCAATTTATCTTGTATCGAAGAATTTCAGATAAATATTGTACGATCGACATTTTGAAGAAACACTCCCAATATCAACCTTGCCTCTTGAGTGACATCGCTAACCTAACCTTCAACCTCATTCCAATGAAGTCTTGATATTCGTTGGCAATATAAACTCTCCAATGTATCGTTATATAACGCAACGACTGCACTGTGCAAATGAAAATACGACATAAAATCCTTGTTTTATTCATAACCCTAATAACACAATTATGTCCCATGGATATCCTTAGGACGTCCTGTCGGGGCATTCAGGACGTCCATAGGACGTTCGAATTTGGTACCGTAGACGTCCATTGGACGTCTGTGGGACGCACAAATGTCCCATTTGAGGACCAACTAGGGGCGTCCATGAGGGATGTTCCTGGGACAACTATCGAATACCTAAATCCTACAGTATTCCTCATCAAGCACTACGAAGGACATCCTCAGGACATCCGTAGGACAACCCATCAGCAACGCTGGGGGATATCAATTGGATGTCCATAGGATGTCCCAGAGACGTACGAATTATTCTTGGATTTGAATTTTTCTGGGTCCCTCTAGGACCAGATCTTGCATAACTGATGAGGACATCCAGTTGAGTGGATGGTCCGTAGAAGGTCCCCAATAGATCCTGAAAAAGTTTTCCAAGGATGTTCAATGGACTTACGTGAAGGACATTGACAGGGAGTAATTATGGCCTACGAGCGATGATTCGTCGGCGAGGTGTAAGTTGAAGTCCTCGCAGGGACAACATATTGAAAGTATCGACTGGGACGTCCTCAGAACGTTATATCTAGGACATTGGAAAAGTACAGTTCATGTACCAATTGGGACATCCGACGGATATCCTCAAGGGACATTCGAAGGATGTCCCTAAGGGACATTACGATTGTTATACGATCCTGGAAATATTGAAGGCGTCTGCAGAGATATTTGGAGGAATGTACCATCAGGGGCATTTCATGGTTGTCTAGAAGGGACATTTCATGAGATCTAATCTAAAGTAATGCCAGAATATGTACTACTCGGGACATCGATGGATGTCCCTAAAGAAACGTTTGAAATCATATCCCATCAGGTACATGCCAAGGACGTCCTTGCATGGACATTCTACAATATGTACCACGTGGAACGTCTAAGGGATGCTATTTCTAGGACATTTGAAATGATGTACCTGCTGGGACATTCCGTGGACGTCCTTGTTCGGACATTGCATGAGATGTGCGGGATGGGACGGCCCAAAGAGACTTATTTATGGTCAGGGACATTCGGACTTGAATTGTACCAAATAGGGACGTCCCTAGGACGTTGTGTGCTATTAGGGAAATAGGTGATGAGTGGAATATTATCAACAAATACAACTCGTTCGAAGCAGATAATATTGTCAAGCAATATAATTTGTTTCTCAAAAACGAAGAAATTTGTATTTCGATAATCATCAATACACTTGTTGTGTTACATACGATAATAGGAGAACGATGTCGTTTTCTTCACACTAGATTGCATGATATTCAATACTTTTGTTAAGAACAATGAGAACAGAACTGAAAATATCGTCGAATAG
Source organism: Phaedon cochleariae (assembly GCA_918026855.4). Lineage (NCBI taxonomy): Eukaryota > Metazoa > Arthropoda > Insecta > Coleoptera > Chrysomelidae > Phaedon > Phaedon cochleariae. The sequence continues at coordinate 40,833,455 of OU896708.1, forward strand.
GAGCTTGAGAGAATGTCGATATGAGCTGTGGGGAGAGATCTCGGTAAATATAGTTCTTCGCAGTTCAGTCTTTCTGTTGAGTAGCTAGCTAGCTAGGTACCCGTTTCAGTAGACTATCTGGGAAAATTCGAAGTATCCAGAGCTTAGCAAGGTTAATATATCAATTAGCCCAATTAATGAGATATCTCAGGCATTATGATTTTGAAAAGAGGAAACACATTTTTTCCATCGCATCAAGTTTAATTGACTAAATCTAAAATTCGTTTATCAAGTGTACCTCAATTTGAGATGATCCTTGAAATCAACACAATTTATTGAATAATCTTGCAATTATGATTTTCATTGATGAGAACATTTGTTTTTTGCTTCATTGCCCTATAATTCCAAGATAAATCTTGCAATCAATTGGTTATAATTGACAGAATAATCTCGCTTAAAGTTGAACCACGAGTATTATTCCACTAATAATTAATGTAAACAGAATTTACGGGTATCATTTATGGCATTAAATTAATTCACAAATTCATTATCATATGCACTGGAAGAAGAACAGTTTCTTGATCATTATCTCCATATCAACGAATAATTATTTTCACAGCAGGAATTTTCTACCGAACAACAAACTATCGAACCGGTCAACTTCTTTAATGGCACACTCGACCTATAAAGTACGATTATTAAATTAACACGCGAAGTCGAGTCGTATCTTTGTAGACACTTCTACGAGCGTGTAACTCATAAAAGTTGACAAACCTGTTGAGATCAATCAGACAAATGACATTTTCATGGCCGCCCCCGCTGATCTAACATCTGCTCATCGGCTGGAATGGGCCAGTAGCGTTCCTCCAAGGTCTCACTACCAATTTAACTATTTTCAAAAAATATGAAAATCCAGTACATGAATAGGACCGGATTACCCCTCTTTCTAGAACCCTTTTCTTACTTCTCAGAATACATGTTTTCTATGACAAAAGTCGAGTTGTTCCGATCGACTCCTTTTTCAATCTTTTATGTGAAATTGCAACAACATGGTTACTTCGACATGATGCTACAGCATCACCTCACATGCCTGACTCATTGCTTTTTGCTTTCATTGAAGTGATCTTGATAAATAGGTTATATTTATAGATGAGTGAACCGTTTTTAAATTACACTCGTTCTTCGTCTAGTCGATTTTCTCAAGGCAGTCTTTATCAATGAGATCTAGCACTCTAATCCAATATCCAAGTTCGTAAGTTTTCATTTTCAGATTAAATGCACGGTCGACAAACACACAAATCGCAAATACAAAAACTGTTCTTATCATAAGTACAATACAACTAAGAATCGGAGTTTATTCAATGTGAGTGAAGTTTAGTACCTACTACTCTACTCACTCAGCCGACCGCCCTCCAGCTGCGTTTTGAATATTATTTACCATACATTACGATACGGAACGCATACAATGAATCGGGGATTCCCCGCCCAACGTCAAAAATGTCAGTTGCCTAATTCGCCTCATAATCCGGCCTGGATATGAAAAATCTACTGAAAACTCAGAAAAGGCGTGACATTTACGAAATAATACTGTTGACCCTTGAATTATAGAATATGTGATATGTCGATATCGAATTGTGCAAGTGAGTAAGGGATACGATTTTTTTTTGCTGTTTCGTGATTCCTCTGATAGACGTATTAGTGAAGAATATCATCATTCTCGAAGGATGAATTTCCCACATATTTTATGAACGATTGTTCGAAACAGCGCTATATATAGGGAATTTTTTCTAGAAAAAACGACGGATTCTTATTGAGAACCACTTTAAATACACCTGTATCGATTTCCATGATTTTGAGATAGATGGATGAGAAATTTATGTTATAATAGTACCAATTGAAATTCGAGTCCAAGACAGTGGTCGTAGTATGCTATACGATTACAGCTCAAAATGTAGTCACTCATCAATTCTATTGCATTCGCGGTTTCGAATTAATTGAAGATTTTCATCAATTAGTTCATATAATTATTCTAGGTGCATATGGATTGAACATATAAGTGAGAAATAATGATTGAGGTTCATGATATGAATCAATACTCACATATTCGTGACTATAATGTTCTTAACGTTTTATTGGTACTCAAACAGAAAAAAAGTTACCGTTACCTATATCTTGAAACATGATTTGAACCTGAGATAGTTCAAATAGGAATTGAGCTCATGATTTTATTCATGATCGAAGCAAACAACAACTTTGAATTATCAATAAGTTTCTGTAGTAATTAGTGATTGAACCCAAAAGCTGTCAAAGTAAAGTACTGAGAGCTATGAAATTCTTTGCGGAACTCATAACCTCCGGAAATAAACAAAAATCGAATACCTACATTATCTCCCTATCCTTCCTAGGTACACATGCACGATGGTTCCCTTTCGTGTGTTTCAAGCGATAAATAATAATATATAAAAAAAATTCTGGCATCTAGCGTTTCTTCCTTCTGATGGTACCGCCACTGGAGAGTGGAACAGCTGAAACCGAAATTCCGTCAAAATACCCCAAAAGTTTTTCTCACCGCTGAGAAACGTTGATTGTTCTCCGCACCAATTATCATATTTCACGCGACCACAAATTGTAACTATACACAGTGCCCTCCGTTTTTCATACCCTTATCTAAATTATCATCTTTCATTGTGCTTTGTGCCTCTTTCACCGTGTAATATTTTTCATTTTAATTTATAAAGACTGTCATGTTAGTCATATCCGAGGTCGTTACGTTTCTCTAGAGGTATATTTCTGTTGTTCTTGGTATACGATGTGCTCAAACAAATTACTGAAATTCCTGGAGATTTCAGTCTTGGCTAAACTTTCCCAGGAGAAATAATGTTATTAACCCTAGTAACTTAATATTGACTGAGATATAAACAAGTTGTTATAAAACACATAGCAGTGAAATGAATAATAACCTACCTACTACTAGGGCAGGTTTGAATTCAAGTTTTCATTGGATTCAGTAGGCCTTTTTTTTGCTCAATTTCAGGATATCTCTCTCGATTTGTTATAGAGAGATTCAGAAATCCCACTTATGTGATATTAATAATACGATATTTCAGTTAATGTTCAAGCTGTAATGATTTGATGATACAGTGTCACATTATTCAAGTATAACATGATAAAGATCGGTATTGCAGCTATACAGGTTCAACTCCTCTTTGACAATCGATAGCAAAAATTAAAATATTATACACATATTATTTGGTTTTGTGGTGACGAAACTTGTTTTCATTATACGGGGTGTTGAAGTTATTCGCATACATTTTTGATTTTTATGTTTTATCTCTCTGTTGAAACAAAACCTAGCGATTTGAAATATGGTGAACAGTTTTATATCGGCAATATGAACAGTCCTTCTCAATAGAGGAGACTTAGCTACACTGGGTGTCATTGATTTCATATCCACTGATATGGAACCCTACAGATGCTTTCCATTAGGACGCTAATTGTGAGTTATAGCTGATGAAAAATAATCCTCATCTATTCACCTTGCTGTCAGCGCTTCATCAGTTTTGATATCTTTCTTAGTTTCCTTGTTATTTGAAATAATTTTTTGTTATGTTCTGGCTCCCACGAAAAGGGATATCCTGTAATGTTCAGAGAACATCGTGAGAACCAAGGAAAATAAAGTAGGAATTGGTGTTCTTCTTAAATTTCTGGAGGTTATATGCCTCGGGGAACACCTCCCTTGGCAATGTATTCCAGAGCCTCGCTGTTCGTTGGATGAGATGCAGGTCTCCAAAGTGACCACGAAGGGGTGTGAAGCCTCAAATCGACGGGTTAATTTCGCGGGGACTGTCAAGGGAGGAACAATTTTTGATATTTCAGAAGAGCATCGTCCATGAAAATATCTATAAAATAGAGCCAGATCGCCAACTTTTCAACGGTGTTCCAGAGAAGTGGGTGAGTTTGTGAGCGATGCATCACCCACGAGACGAATTGCCCTTTTTTGGACAGAATCCAACAGTTTCAGGGTATGTTTGGGTGCTGCACTCCAAATATGGGAACAGTATTCCAGAGCAGGTCGGATCTGTGCCTTATAGATCATAAGCAGCTGAATGGAAATGAAATAGCTCCCGGCCCGAAACAGAAAACCAAGTTTTTGGGATGCACTTCTAGCGATTGATCTCACGTGATTTTCCCAAGAAAAGTTATTGCTGTTAATGAAAACAAGCATCGAAATGAATGTCTTCAAAGGTATGGTTACTCCTGACAAGCTTATGTTGGGCACAGTGAGATCGGCTTTTCTAGAGAAAACGCATGCTTGTGTTTTGTTTGCATTGAAATCTACCAAGTGATTGGATCCCCATTCAAGAATGATTGCCAATAAGTCCATATTTATGTTGTCAACATTTCTCCCTCGTTCGTTTCTGATCTGCCTGGCTGGTATTGGAGCCCTGGAAGAGAAGGCGGTATGGAGGGTACTATTATCCGCGAAGCTGTGTACCGGACAAGAAGTTGCTTCAAACAAATCGTTGATATGGAGTAGAAATAGTGTTGGTGCTAGAATTGATCCTTGCGGAACACCAGCATTTATAATAAGAGAGTCAGATGAAACTCCGTCGACCACTACATGGAGAGACCCGTTTGAGAGAAAACTAGCTAGCGGAGAAAATAGCTGGGGAGGCAAGCCATAAGATGGAAGCTTGGCGAGGAGTCTGTGGTGCCAGATTCGATTCAATGCCTTGGAGATATCAAGTGCCACGGCTAAGGTTTCACAATATTTTTCAATAGATTGCTGCCATATATGTAAGATGTGAGCGAGCAGGTCACCAGTGGATCTCTGATGACGGAAGCCATATTGCCTATCGTTGATAATACCTGAATGTTCCAGGTATTCCATGAGCTTGATGTTGATAGCTTTCTCCATGATCTTTGAAATAATAGATAGCAGTGCATGTTATACTATGAATACAATTTTTTTGACCTGAATGTTTATCCTACATCGAGTTATCATTCGAATTGAACAGTAAATGGATCACGAAAAATTGATTTCAGAATTTCGTTCCTAGAAACCACTAAATTTATGATTGATCATTTTCAATATTCAACATTGTCCAAAGCACTCGAGTATGATGCGGCCGAGGATGCGCCTAATATGATTTGCTCAATAACTCGGAAACTGAGAAAGATATTGAAACAAATGAGGAACACAAAGTGAGGTGAAGTCATTAGGTTCAATCCACTACAACGTCATGATGAAAAAATTGATAGGTTCCCCAGTGGGCTCGAAAAAGGATACCACCCAGTGTAGCTAAGTCCCCTCATATTGTCGATAAAAAAGTGATCACCTGATTGATATTTCAAACCGATAGGTATTATTCCAACTGAGATAAAAAATATAAAAACAAAAATGTATGCGAACTTCAACACCCCGTATAATGAAAACTAGTTTCGCCATGACATAACAAAAAAAAAGTATCTAATATTTTCATAATCGTCATCATCATCTTCATTATTCCCAAGAAACAATTGACGTATATGTTTATAACAGGAAACATCACGAAATAAACCATAATGTATTACATTACATTCAAAATATAGTTTTTATAGGTATAATAATCATTCTAGTGATTCTCAGAGTTTGAGCTGATCCTTGTTTGAGTGAATAAATGATTACAGTAATCGATATGTTATATGATCTCAATTTGGATGACATGACAAAATTCAGACGAAGAACTATATTTTTTGAGTTCTTTCTTGAATGTTTTGGTACTGATTTCTTTTTCAAGTCTTCTTGGCAATTCATTGTGAAGTAATAATCCATTGTAATATAAAGACCTCTTACCAAATTCAGATTTGATTTTGATGAGGAAAAACATGTCTGTTTGTCTAGTTGAATGTGAATGTATATCAGCATTAATTTCAAATTTCAAATTGGAATGTTTATAATTGTGTTTGACTGAATAGAAAAATGTTAATATTTTGAATTTATATATTGATTGGAGATCTAATATTTCATTTGGTTTCTTGTTGGTTCCAAATAATCCAATTTATATTTACATTTCACAACTTTATTCTGAAGGATTCTAAGTGGCTTCATAATTGATTTCTGCTATCGATTGTCAAAGTTAGACGAGTAAAACTTGAAACAGCCTGTATATATACGTATATTCGCGATGAATATGTACCAATGGAGGGTTTGGTCATTTATTCATCAATTCATTTACTTACGAAGAGAAATATAAACAGGACTGATTGAAACACCGTATTCACATATAGAACATTCCTGAAAATACAGAATCTGATGCACTGCGGTCCCATTCAGATAAGAGTTATTTGCATGGTGGGTGATGTCACACTCACTAATTCCTTGACATCATTGGAACACCGTAAAAATGTTGGCGACCTCTCACTTTTCTCTAGATACTTCCACGGGAAATGTTTTTCAGAAATGTCTGCTATCATCCCATGACTAGCATACATTAGAAAATTGGCGAATTGGAATCATTGGGATGGATCTTCATGTTAGTTTAGTATCGAATATTAGTGCCCTTAGATGAGATCCTTGAGGCACTTCAGAAGTGATTTTTAACAATATGCAGATTTGTGGCTATCGATTTGACAACGATCGGTTACATAGGATTCTAGCAAGCTATTGCCATTTATACCGACTTCAGTAGCAAAACTATCGAATAAACATAGTGCAGTCAATAGCTCATACTTGAAATATCGCCCTAAATTTGGAAGTATATGATTTCTGTGATCCGTAATATTACCAAGATCGGTACTTTCAACTTTCTGTTTATGATTGTTACGATGAGAATTGGTGGCGGGAAAATAGAAAGCATCAAATCCAATTCAGTTTTTCCTCCTCTTCACGATTCCTTTCATGAATTCTGTTAATTATTAAATACAGTGTGTTATTTTAATATTTCGAATAAATGTAAATTTTTCCTGAAGCCGAACCTGGACTTTCACTCCGCCCGATAGGTGAATAAATTCGACGTCCCAAGAATAAGCTCCATACCAAATTGGAGGAAAATATACTGGGTAATTCGATACTTATAAACGAATGAATAATCATTCGAAATCGATAAATCGCCCTGTATCTCCGTTATGAAGATTCTAAGACCTATCAAATATCGTATTTCCAGAACCACCTTGGTGACCCCCGTGTACCATTGAGATATTACCCTCTACCTGTGAAACACCCTGTATATGAAAAAAACCAATGCCACAAAGAAATCTCACAGTGAAAGGAATTCAATTTGTCACACACACACAACATCTAACATATTTGATTTTTTTGCCCTTATTCTAATGCTTCTTGGGGGCATATCTATGTTTCAAGAAAGGGTTCTGTGTTCCAGTATTGCCCTTTATCTACGTGCATAGGTACAATTACAAATCGGGATATGAGTTTCGATATTCGAAACTTCTTCAATAGAAACACCTGTGAATAAAGTATCACATCACTATAGGAATATTGTGTGCTAATAACACCTTTCTACTTATTGGCAATTTGCCTCATGAATGGGTAATGTACTTATAACAACTCTGTATTCATTTTTTCGAAAATAAATATTCTCAGATATTTTATGAATATGGAAAAAATTAGAGCATGAATAAATGCATGGAGAATTCGAATTATTTCTTCATCTCTTGGAGCGCCCTGAAAGAAATCTCTAGAGAGTCCTCTATCTGATGAGAACATGGATTATTTCTCGGTATATTCAACAGAATACTTATTTTTCTGGCTATCTTCTTCTCCCTAGAAGCACTGGCGGGCGGGTGAACACCCCTGCACGTAGGCTTCCTTATTCGGGCCCATTGTGCGCCCACATGTTCCGACATTCAGCTGGGTATGCCGACTTCCTTGGAGAAGTTCAGCAGCTTCCTCAGCTAAATCTCTTCTAAGTCCTCTGGCCTCAAAATAATGTTGACATGATAGCCCTTCTCTAATGTTTCAGTGCTGTACACTCAGTAAGGACATGCGATAACGTTTCGTCATCTTTCAAGCACCATCTGCAGGGGGAATCAGTTTTGATCCCAATGAGCTCTAGGTGCCTATTGAGGTGGTTGTGCCTCGTTAGGAGCCCCACTACCATTTTGAGGTCTCGCCTGTTGAGAGATAAGACCTCTGTTGTGAGCCTCCATGTGGAGCTTCGATTGTACCATTCCTGGTGTGTTCTGCCACATTTTGAGGACTGATGTCCGCTGCTATCCCCTCATGCAGGACATTGCCAGACTGTTTGGTATTTCCAAAATTGGCTCTGCTGGTCCTATCGGGGTCCGTCTTGAACCGATCTTGGCCAGTCTGTCTGCCTCCTCGTTTCCGGGTATCACTGAGTGTCTCGGAACACACATGAGGCTGACATTCCTTGATTTTACCAGGCCTTTTTGCACTCGGCCACCAAATTGCTTGTGATCCTATAGGACTGCGAAGCAAGTATTGCAGCTTCGCTGTTCGAGCATATAGTGATTGGTCTCGACCTCTCATAAGCAGGTTTCCTTGGACACATAATATGAGTATTGCAAGTTTCTCAGCCTGAAACACTGAGGCATATTTGCTCAAAGGAACCAAGATTTCTTCTCCTGTTCCTTCATTATATACCTCTGCACCTGTATCGCCCCCAAATTTTGAACCATTCTTGTTCCATCAGATGATTGACTCATTGGGAGGAGGTACGCCAGGTGCTGTGTCATTCTATTCTCTTATAGTAGAGATGACAATGTTTGGGGTTTTGTTGAGGTGCAGCATTGACATGGTACTGTCTCTCTTCATCATGAAGTTGAGTCAGCTTTCCTTCGCCTCATTCCATGTGAGGAAGTGTCCATGATCCCAGATAGCACAAATTCCTTTTGAGGCCCTTCTGAGGCGTTCACAATCATGTCCTCAGGACGTCGAGAGCGAGCCTGAGGACATTCTCAAGACGTCCTCCTGTTACCATTCTCTACATTCTAATAACGTCTCAGAACATCCCTATAAAATCTTTTGAGACAACCTCAGGACATCATGGTAACAACTTGAGGCGGTTTTTGATGATGTTTCAAGGAGGTTCAAGATTTATGGGAGAATATTATTCGTATACAGAATGAGTCACTATAGTGTGTTCTCCTCTGATATTAGCCAAACCGTCAGATATATAAAATGAAAATTCAAGTACAACAGTAATAGGGTTTCATAAGAACAATCACCTAAAGTTGTTTTCATATCTATAGGGTGTTCGAATCCCAAGATATCGGTTGATGATTGGTTTTTTTCAATGGAACACCTTGTATATTATTGCATTTTTGAGTTTTCCCTGAAGAGTTGATTCCATCAATGCATCACACTTGGTGTCTAGTGGGAATTATTACAGAGATATAGGGTGTTGACAATTGAGATTCTTCAAATGTAGGATTTTTTGTGTCGAAACTATTCATTAATGGTCAAAACGGCTCACATGATCCTGTCATAACTTTTGATTAGCTATCTACTGATATTTATTTGGAACAGATACAATAAGCTGATCAGTATTCTGAGTGTTAACCCACCCTCTATTTGTTCCGATTGAATGTCAGTAGATAGTAAATCGAAAGTTTATAAGGATATGTGAGCCGTTTTTGACCAATATTGAATAGTTTCCACAAAAAAAATCCTAAAATTGAAAAATCTTGTTTTTGAACACCCTATATCTCTGTAATCATTCCCGCTAGACCCCAAGTGTGATACATTGATGGAATCAGCTCTTCAGGGAGAACCTAAAAATGCAATAGTATACAGGGTGTCCCATTTGAAAAAAAAACAATCATCAGTCAATATATCTTGGAATTCGAACACCCTACAGATATATATGAAAACAATTTAATGTGAAAGTTCTCATGAAACCCTATTACTGTTGTACTTGAATTTTCTCTATTTATCTGATGGTTTGGCTAATATACAAGGATAACACACTATATTGACTCACCTTGTATTATGCAAATGATAATTTCTTCAAAATAATATGGATCTCATGATATTTGCAAAATTTCCCTCTATTTATAATAGGTTCAAATGAAAAACCAAATGAAAAACTTACATTCTATTATTTATAACTTATTCTGAAAAATTTCAATTTCCTTTTCAAAGAAATGTATTTCAGCTTCTTGTTGAGCACTACTAGAAGTTATTGCCTATTGATAGTTATATTTCTCCATGTTGTTTTTGATTTCTGAACTCTGGACATTCCTGATGCAGAATAATCAACTGGAAGTTGAAGCCTTCATGCAATATTTTATAGATTCTGAAGAAGCAAAACTATCTTGGAATGAAAATATCATCAGGTTTGTGTTTTGCATAACCTTCTGAAACAAACAATGTATCAATATTTCATGTCCAGTACTTACTATCAATGATATGATTTATGTAGTTATAGGTACCAACCATTATTGAATCTACTGAAAGTTCAAGTCTGCATAATATATGTACAATCTTTCATGATTTCCAAAGAAGCCAAAATATCTTGGAATAAAATATCTCTGCTCTGATGATATCATCATTTTGTGTTATCAATAACCTCCTGAAACAAATAATGTACCTATTAATATTTCATGTTCCAGTCCCTACTATATCAATGATTTGATTTAGGTACCTACCTTTATTGAATATACTGAAAGTGCAAACATGCATAGGCAATCTCACATAGACTTCAAATAAGCCAAAATATCTTGGAATGAAACATCTCTGCTCTGATGACATCATCAATCTTGTGTTCTCAATAACTTCATCTGAAACAAATAATTAACCTATTAACATTTCATGTCCAGTACCTACTATATCGATGATTTGATTCAGGTACCTACCTTTATTGAATTCATACTGAAAGTTCAAGCTTCCATACAATATTTTATAGATTCCAAAGAAGCAAAGCTATCTTGGAATAAAACATGTTTGCTATGATGATATCATCAAGTTTGTGTTCTCAATAACCTCCTGAAACAATAAATAATGTATATGAATGTATCAATATTTCATGTCCGGTACTATTAATGATTCTATTTAGTATTACTCACCATTGTTTCTTGCTACCTGAGAGAAATGTCATCAACAGAGATTATCATCCTTTTGTTATTGTTATCTTTTAATTCTGTGCAATGAGTTCTTCTCGCAATCATTTTGTGAAATAGAAATTTGATGAAGGTATTCAATGAATACTCTAATAATTTTGATATAATCATTAATATATTATGATGTATCTTGAACAAATCATGACTATCATGAGACATAACCTCAATTCTAGTTCTTCTTTTTCTTCCTTTTGTCTTCGATGACACGTTATTTCATGGAATGTCATCTGAAGACGTCCGTAGGCACGAAATTCTTTACATCCTCAGGCTGTCACTGAAAGAACTCATTTAGGACAATTACATCGCTAAATTTACGCCTGATGATGTTCTTAGGTTGTAGAAAATAGAACGTCCTCTCCAGGCGTATGGCGACACATTGAGGATGACCTTAGGCGAGTGTGTGCTATCTGGGATCTGATTGTGTTTAGAACAACTGGTTCGCACTGTTGAGTCGGTGAGCAGTTTCCATGGCTTCGTTTTGTCAGGTGTAGGGGCGGCAGACCTAACAGAGCTTCGAGAGCCCTGGTAGGTGTCTCTCTCAGTGCACCTGTTATTCCAGGCAGGCCAGTCTCTGGACTTCATCTAGTTCTCTTCTGGTATTGCCATTATTAGTACTGGTCCACCATACAATGGACCGGTATGTCAGTGCTGGGCGAATTACCATCGTGTACATCCAGTCTGAGGTGTGAGACACCATGTTTTTCCGAAGACTCGTCTGCATTTTCACAAGCAGCATATAGCCATCATAACTCCAAGGTTATTTGATGACCTTTTGTATTGAAGACACTTTCCCGGAAAAGATATCTCAGGAAGTGTTCCTGTTTTGCGTTTCTCAGTGAATAAAACCAAGTTCTAGATTGACTCTCAATCCACTAGTGGAACATCACTGTTCCACTTTTTTGAGGGCTCCCATAATTGGGTTTCTCAGCCTGTTTGCCGATTGGTCTTGAGCCATTATTACCAAGTCATCTGCATATGCTTGCGCGAGTATAGCCTTCGCTTATTCAAATCTATGAGAAGCTCGTCCACTACCAGGCATCATAGCATTGGTAATAAAAACCCCTCCGTGATGACATCCTGTTGATACCTTGGTAGCAACTACCTCTCACATAGTTCTGCTTTTACCACTCGCTGCGATAGCATGGCCCTAATTCACCTGGTCAAGGTTTGATGGACATGACGTAATGCTCCTTCTGGCTATATGCCACTTGTTCACTCCTCGAAACAAACGCAAAGCAAAAAGGAAAACAGAATGAGAAAATCAGTACGGGATAGTAGGTACTGGTTGAACGTAATCTTTGAACAATAAAAATACTAATCGATTCTCAATACCGATAATTTCATCATTATCCACATACCATATTATATTGTATCTTCAGAATGGGAATATAACATATGTATTATACAGGGTGTCCGCTGAAAATAGGCCAATCCATTAACCATATATTACTTGAACAGAAACGATATGAGTTTCTGAATATCATTTTTCATTTTAGCCCTTTATATACAAGGTGTCAAAGTTGGAAATTTAAAACTCTTTTTCTCTAATTACTCGCGTATTTAATAAGATATTGATGTCAAAATTGGTACATTATTTCAGCACAAAGAGTTACATCGTGTGAGGAAAACAAAAGAGGAAATAACGGTCAAATATTCAAAACACTGGGGGTCAAGTACACACTTACCACTATATTTCTTTATGTTCGTGTGCTAATGACTCCCTACCTATTTTTCTCCAAGTGTTCAATAATTTTTGAGTAATTTTTGTCTCTTGTAGAATTTCGTTAAAAATATTTGTTTTTAAGATAATTCGAAAGGTACTGATTATTTTTTGAGGCCCATGCGGCTGACGGTAATCTCATAATGTTTACATACTCCATTTTATTTTGTCGAAATTGAAAGAGGGCGTAACTCCTCACGTACGAAAAGGTAAATATAGAAATACCGGGTGCTCAGAGCGAATAGAAAAAAATTGATGGAAATTCAACACATCTGAATAAATTGCTCGATATAACCTCCACTTTTTGAATACACATACGAGCCCTTTCAATTAAAGAAAATCTTAGCCTTTGAAAAATATGTGGCTTATACACAAAATCTCACATACATCCCCAGACAGTCCTGACCTGCTATTTCTTTAATCAAGTAGCTATTAAAATCATGGATATCATAATTTCACCTGAAACTTTCGAAAATATAAAATATAAATATAATAAATTTTTTCCGATTTTATTTTCCGTTTCCCGTATCTCAAAAACAATTGATTTTATCGAAATTTTACAAGAAACAAATAATACACAAAAATGATTGAATACTTGTAGAAAAATAGATAGGAAGTCATTAGCGCACGTACTGAAGAAATATGGGGGTAAGCGTGCACTTGACCCCCAGTTTTTGAATATTTGACAGTTATTGAAAAATTGTATTCAGAAACTCATATTGTTTTCGTTTGAGGAATATATGGTTAATGGATTGACCTCATTTTAGCGGACACCCTGTATGACAAAATCAGCAATGAACGAGTACTTTTCTATCATGGTGGCAGTATACCTCCAATCGAATCAATGGAGTCATTGAATCGCCACCTATATCGTGTTTGTTGTGTGAGGAACCAAAAATTCGTTTTATGCGTGTCAGCCCAGCAAACCTGGATTTTGTAACTCTCTGACGGAACACTGCAACTTGCAGTGCGGTATCAGCAGTCAAAGGTACAACTAAAACTGAGCGGGCTAGCCTGTGTACAGGCGGGCAATTGCCATCAGTGACAAAGATCATTAAAGGTCATTCGTCTAAATCTACATATAATCTCGGTATATTCAAGAGAAAAAAAGCTTATTACCTGGCTATATGCCATAACGAAAATTGAACTATATCTATTGAACACACACGATAAGAATTCGAAAATAAAACCTTCTGGAATTGAGAATTTGCATTCACTTTCAGATGAAATATATATATATATATATAGTAGAGGAGAGGATTAGACGACTGTCTAAGTTAAGGATGAAACTGTCGATTTCCTTCGGGTATGCAGTCAAAGAAAAACAAAGTGTACTCTTGTTTCTGTTCAAGCTTTCGAGTCTTTATTGGCTCTTCATCAGGAACTCTATAAAACAATTAAAATTGATATGGAACTTTAATCCTTGTTATCGATTATAAAACACTTACGGAAAATGAGGTTTTGTTGAAGCTGGCTTCCATTAAGTGGGGAATAATACATGTGTAAAAGAACATTCACAACATGAAAACATCAATATTTTTGAAAGTTGATAAAAATTATTACATTATATTTGATTTTAGTCGAGAAAACTTGCAAAGCATTTTTGCTGCGGTAAATATTACAACATGGCTGACAAACAGAAGCAGAACAGTAACATGGACACCTGTCTGAATGAATTATGTAATGATCAAAATTTCATCTGTCATGAGTCAATTGTCAAAATTCAAACATCCGGAAATGACGGTAATTCATTAAAGTGAATAAAAATAGAAGAAAAAGATGGACATTCCAATGATGGTATTGCCAACTGTTCGTTTTTACCGGGAAATTTAAAATTCATCAATGATTGTTATGTTATTGCGGTTAGCTGGTAAACTTAAAAGGTGCGAGTAAATTATGCTTAAATTGTCTATGTCAGTTCTAGTATTAATAGTGTTCGTTGATTTGAAAATATGTGTCATTTCTAAAAAGGTTCTTTTTTTCAAGTTTGATTCATGTTCTAATATTGTCACATTATCATAATCTGGTCTGTGATCATAGGTATTCACATGATGTGCTAAGGAAGAAGTTAATTTGTCACAAAAGTGACATTAGATTATCCAAATTAACTTCTTCCTTAGCACATCATGTGAATACCTATGATCACAGACCAGATTATGATAATGTGACAATATTAGAACATGAATCAAACTTGAAAAAAAGAACCTTTTTAGAAATGACACATATTTTCAAATCAACGAACACTATTAATACTAGAACTGACATAGACAATTTAAGCATAATTTACTCGCACCTTTTAAGTTTACCAGCTAACCGCAATAACATAACAATCATTGATGAATTTTAAATTTCCCGGTAAAAACGAACAGTTGGCAATACCATCATTGGAATGTCCATCTTTTTCTTCTATTTTTATTCACTTTAATGAATTACCGTCATTTCCGGATGTTTGAATTTTGACAATTGACTCATGACAGATGAAATTTTGATCATTACATAATTCATTCAGACAGGTGTCCATGTTACTGTTCTGCTTCTGTTTGTCAGCCATGTTGTAATATTTACCGCAGCAAAAATGCTTTGCAAGTTTTCTCGACTAAAATCAAATATAATGTAATAATTTTTATCAACTTTCAAAAATATTGATGTTTTCATGTTGTGAATGTTCTTTTACACATGTATTATTCCCCACTTAATGGAAGCCAGCTTCAACAAAACCTCATTTTCCGTAAGTGTTTTATAATCGATAACAAGGATTAAAGTTCCATATCAATTTTAATTGTTTTATAGAGTTCCTGATGAAGAGCCAATAAAGACTCGAAAGCTTGAACAGAAACAAGAGTACACTTTGTTTTTCTTTGACTGCATACCCGAAGGAAATCGACAGTTTCATCCTATATATATATATGTAAATGATATCCTGAATATTTAACAAGAAACTACTAAACTACAATGAATGATATTTGTTGAACATCCAAGAGGAGGATATGACGATGAAAACCTTCTAAAATTAGAAATTTACATTCTCTTTCAGATGCAATAAATAATATGATTTATAATGATATGAAAAATATAACTCACCAATATATATTTGGTATCGAAATGCAAATTGAAATTTATAGTGGAATATACCTGTACCAACTCTAATCATCCTGAGTTTGAAGTTATCAAACATCATTCGTATCAAAAGATATATTTGGGTTGAGAATTCGGCTAATTGTATTGAACCTATATAATTGATTCATTATAAGATGTCGCCTTTTCAGTTAACCTCCCAATCCGGGTTAATATATTACGAATGTGACCAAACATTTCAACATTCCTCATATCAAGCGTTGAAAGTTTAATTGCTTATTGAAAATAAGTTCTTGGCGACGGCCTTTAAAATCTTCCAGTACGTTTCCCATATCAAATTAATCCTATAAAATATTCAATTTTATTCTGAATAACTAATGAGCCGCCGATTATATCACTATTTCCAATTCTGGTTGTCATAAATGAAAACTAAAAAACTCTCACGCCATGTCGATATTTCCGCGGCTGGTTTTTGGTCGATAACGTTTTGCAGACGTATGTGGCATGATTTTTACATTCCATCATATTTCATGAGCTTCGAAGTGATCTTTATCGGATCTTATTAATTAGAGGCTTAGTCATTAGCAGTTCGGGTTCGAAATTATCGATGATTATTATCTCGGCCGCAACGAGGAATAGCATGAGAGCAAGTTACTTATCTACTTATCTTATGTTAATCCGAATGAAAAAAATAAAACGCTATTTTCCCAATTGTTTCGAATGAATGTATTTATGAGAGCATTGCCCAAGAAGACTATCAATATATTGTCAGATTATGAATCGATGAACCAGAGATAGACACATTTTCCACACTTATCGAATAGTTCGAACCACAAATAGAACATCGTTTTGATGCTGATGGATAAGTGAAATTATAGCAGCAAGCTGAAGTATATCAATCGACGAATATTTCAAGGAGAAATAGTATAGCGAGTTGTATTCGCATGAGTATTCCATGATTGAGACAATAAATTAACGAAAGGCTTGCGAAAGTTACGTACACTGCATCCATGATTTTCCATTAGGCCTTTATACATGCTGGATTTATTCTCCCATCAGGCCTTCATACCTGATGGAGTTCGACTTCCATCGGCTATCATCACACCTGATGGTTTTACTCTTACAACAGACCTTCATACCTGATGTAGTTGGTATTCCATAGGCCTTTATACCTGTTGGATTTGCTCTCTCATCAGGCCTTGATACCTGATCGATTTGCTCTTCCAGCAGGCCTTTATACCTGATGGAGTTGGTGTTCCATAGGCCTTTATACCTGATGGATTTGCTCTCCCATCAGGCCTTCATACTTGATGGAGTTAGTGTTCCATAGGCCTTTATACCTGATGGATCTGATTTTCACCAGTGTAACGGGCTATGGGGCTATCATACCTCAACTGTCTCAACACCCAGTTGAATTTAAGCTAGAACTTTCAGGTTTGTACCTGCTT
This sequence comes from Phaedon cochleariae, assembly GCA_918026855.4. Classification (NCBI taxonomy): domain Eukaryota; kingdom Metazoa; phylum Arthropoda; class Insecta; order Coleoptera; family Chrysomelidae; genus Phaedon; species Phaedon cochleariae. Next base: position 40,850,759 of record OU896708.1, read on the forward strand.
ACAATCAACGTAGTTTGAACATCTTCATGTCTTTTGAACATACTACTCCTTCATACGCATAGTTGTGTTTGGATCGGCTTGCATGTATATCTTCTCCAACTCGATAACGGTCATTCGGCAGTACCTCAGCGACTTTGAACGGTCCTTTGAACTTCTCCACCAACTTCTAACTTTGGCCTTTATTCGTAGGTATACTGAGATTTTCACCTGCTTTGAAAATATTCGCTGCTTTCCTTTTCCTATTGAACGGCAGTCACGCATGAGACATCGTTGAGTACAGACGTGTATTAAGCGATAAGAGCGGAAAGAAAGTGAATCATAAGTGAATCATCATGGTCATTAGAAGAGTCAACACGCCAACATTGGATTTTGAAAATGTTAGGAAGAAACCATCGAATACAAATCTGCATATGTGGATGGAAAATGTTGTCAAATGTAGGGTGGATCAAATAGTGGGAATCCAGATCGATCATGTCAAGCACAAAATTTTCCTGAAGCTGTATATCTTCTGGCAGATGCGAGCAATCCTACAAAAGTTCAATGATGGTTTAATGAAATACGTAGAAGATGGAGAAGAGTTTGATGTCTACATAACCGAAGATACAGATGATATACTCATAAAAATTTTCGACTTCCATTTGAAACTCGGAAATAATAAAATCAAGGAGAAAATATCACATTACGGAGTTGTGAGGAGTATAAGAAATGGAAAATATGCTGGGGAAGGTCTATTCAATGTGGAAACCGGAATTCGATCAATGTGGATATCAATAAAAAAAACAATCCCATCCCAGATAGCACAAATTCCTTTTGAGGCCCTTCTGAGGCGTTCACAATGATGTCCTCAGGACGTCGAGAGCGAGCCAGAGGACATTCTTAAGACGTCCTCCTGTTACCATTCTCTACATACTAATAACGTCTCGGAACATCCCTATAAAATCTTTTGAGACAACCTCAGGACATCATAGTAACAACTTGAGGCGGTTTTTGATGATGTTTCAAGGAGGTTCAAGATTTATGGGAGAATATTATTCGTATACAGAATGAGTCACTAGTGTGTTCTCCTCCGATATTAGCCAAACCGTCAGATATATAAAATGAAAATTCAAGTACAACAGTAATAGGGTTTCATAAGAACAATCACCTAAAGTTGTTTTCATATCTATAGGGTGTTCGAATTCCAAGATATCGGTTGATGATTGTTTTTTTTTTCAATGGAACACCTTGTATATTATTGCATTTTTGAGTTTTCCCTGAAAAGTTGATTCCATCAATGCATCACACTTGGTGTCTAGTGGGAATTATTACAGAGATATAGGGTGTTGACAATTGAGATTCTTCAAATGTAGGATTTTTTGTGTCGAAACTATTCATTAATGGTCAAAACGGCTCACATGTTCCTGTCATAACTTTTGATTAGCTATCTACTGATATTTATTTGGAACAGATACAATAAGCTGATCCAGTATTCTGAATGTTAACCCACCCTCTATTTGTTCCGATTGAATGTCATTAGATAGTAAATCAAAAGATCATGAGGAAATGTGAGCCGTTTTGACCAATATTGAATAGTTTCCACAAAAAAAAATCCTAAAATTGAAAAATCTTGTTTTTGAACACCCATATCTCTGTAATCATTCCCGCTAGACCCCAAGTGTGATGCATTGATGAAATCAGCTCTTCAGGGAGAACCTAAAAATGCAATAGTATACAGGGTGACCCATTTGAAAAAAAAACAATCATCAGTCTATATATCTTGGAATTCAAACACCCTATATAGATATGAAAACAATTCAATGTGAAAGTTCTCATGAAACCCTATTACTGTTGTACTTGAATTTTTTCTATTTATCTGATGGTTTGGCTAATATACAAGGATAACACACTATTGACTCACCTTGTATTATGCAAATGATAATTTCTTCAAAATAATATGGATCTCATGATATTTGCAAAATTTCCCTCTATTTATAATAGGTTCAAATGAAAAACTTACATTCTAAATTCTAATATTTATAACTTATTCTGAAAAATTTCAATTTCCTTTTTGAAGAAATGTATTTCAGCTTCTTGTTCAGCACTACTAGAAGTTATTGCCTATTGGTTATATTTCTCCATGTTGTTTTTGATTTCTGAACTCTGGACATTACTGATGCAGAATCAACTGGAAGTTGAAGCCTTCATGCAATATTTTATAGATTCTGAAGAAGCAAAACTATCTGAAACAAACAATGTATTAATATTTCATGTCCAGTACTTACTATCAATGATATGATTTATGTAGTAAGGTACCAATACCAACCATTATTGAATCTACTGAAAGTTCAAGTCTGCATTATGTACAATCTTTCATAATTTCCGAAGAAGCCAAAATATCTTGGAATAAAATATCTCTGCTCTGATGATATCATCATTTTGTGTTATCAATAACCTCCTGAAACAAATAATGTAGGTACCTATTAATATTTCATGTTCCAGTACCTATCTATATCAATGATTTGATTTAGGTACCTACCTTTATTGAATATACTGAAAGTGCAAACATGCATACAATCTCACATAGATTTCGAAGAAGCCAAAATATCTTGGAATGAAACATCTTTGCTCTGATGACATCATCAATCTTGTGTTCTCAATAACTTCATCTGAAACAAATAATTAACCTATTAACATTTCATGTCCAGTACCTACTATATCAATGATTTGATTCAGGTACCTACCTTTATTGAATTCATACTGAATGTTCAAGCTTCCATACAATATTTTATAGATTCTGAAGAAGCAAAGATATCTTGGAATAAAACATGTTTGCTATGATGATATCATCAAGTTTGTGTTCTCAATAACCTCCTGAAACAATAAATAATGTACATGAATGTATCAATATTTCATGTCGGGTACTATCAATGATTCTATTTAGTATTTACTCACCTTTGTTTCTTGCTACCTGAGAGAAATGTCATCAACAGAGATTATCATCCTTTTGTTATTGATATCTTTTAATTCTGTGCAATAAGTTCTTCTCGCAATCATTTTGTGAAATAGAAATTCGATGAATGCATGATGGAGGTATTCAATAAATACTCTAATAATTTTGATATAATCATTATTAATATTATGATGTATCTTGAACAAATCATGACTATCATGAGACATAACCTCAATTCTAGTTCTTCTTTTTCTTCCTTGTGTCTTCGATGACACGTTATTTCATGGAATGTCATCTGAAGACGTCCGTAGGCACGAAATTCTTTACATCCTCAGGCTGTCTTTGAAAGAACTCATTTAGGACAATTACAGCGCTAAATTCACGCCTGATGATGTTCTTAGGTTGTAGAAAATAGAACGTCCTCTCCAGGCGTTTGGCGACACATTGAGGATGACCTTAGGCGAGTGTGTGCTATCTGGGATCGTATATTACCATAGAGGGGTGTACCTCTCTGATAACATATGCCAATCAGGTGCGTACCTGTACGATATGTGAAGAACTTGGTCATGAAACAAAAGACTCTTCGAGACGAATAACAAATAGGAAAAATGAAATCAGAAGACCAAGTGCTCCAGTAGTGCCAATGATCAGTAATGAAATATTACAGCAGAAAAGTACGGACTCTCAGTTAGAAATTCCGGAAACGCAGCTTACACCAGCTATAAAAGTGATAGTAAACAATGAAGAAGTGCATCATGAGGAGGAGGAAAAGGAAAAAAGTGAAGAAAGTTTGGATTCAGAATTGGAAAGTGAGACTATTGGTGATATCATTTCACCTACACCAAAGTGGCAAGAAGGTAAAACAAATAATTCTGGACTGAAGAAAAAGAAGCGAGAGGAAATGGAAACGAGCTCTGAAGAAGAAAGAAAGGTACCAAAACTGACCATCAAACTTCCACCTAAAGCCGGAAGGAGCTCAAATGGTAACGAGAAACCGCATGAAGGAAATTTTGGAAATATAGATATAGGCGAAAGGTCAAGCGAAAAAGATCCATTTTTCTGAGTGAGTGTTTAGGGACTGACTGTATTTTGAATATTACAGTAGCACTGGAAATATATTCCATATATGTTCTTCCGATCTGGTTTTACAGATTGATGATATATATATTAAGACTACGAAATAGCCACAATGCTCAAAGTGGAATGGAATGTTAAATAAATACAAAAAGCTCGAAGTCATTTCCACACAATGTTCATAAAATGAACAACAATGGTAGATTTCGGGAGAAAAACAACTACTTTCCTGGCTAATGCCACGCAGGAAATTGAATTACATCCTCCCGAAATCTATGCATCGACTCGTATAAACGAATATTGATACAAGTGATTCTTTCCTGAATGCCTATTGATTTCGATTTAGCCAGGCCGCTAGATAACCACAGACCGGTTTCGAGCTCTTTGACTCTCATCAGTGCAGTGTAGTCTCCAGCCAGCAGTCCTAAGACCGCCGACTGAGTGAAGCCTAGGCAAACAAAAATCAAGTCGGCATTATATTCACCCCGAGGCGTATTTCATCGACAAAATGAAAGTAACGCCATCTGAGTAGAACAGAGGAAAAAATCACTCCAAATAATATAATGAGAGAAAACACTTTTTTCAAAACGATATCACCATGTACTTGAATTGAAATCTTCCCATGTTCTTACTAGGTGATTTCAATGCTGTAATAAACAAAAATCAGGCACGTAATCAAACGAATATATGTAAAACTTTGCTAAACTTAGTGCAATGGCTCAGATTACATGGAATTTGATAAAGAAGAATAAAATCGGGTATACCTATGTTAGAGAAAATACTGCATCTAGGATAGATAGAATATATTTCACCCAAGAGAATAAAAGCTCAATTCACAGATGTGAAATAAAACCTGTAGCCTTCTCTGATCATAATTCGGTCATTGTAAACTTCAAGTTGAATCCAAATGATAGAGTACACGTCACAATTCACGGATGGGGTTTTTGGAAAATGAAACGTTCTTGTTTTTCCGAGGAGAATATTGAAAATTTCGAAAAAGAAATCAGATATCTCAAGAATAATAAAAAATCTTCTGTAGTAGTCCATACTCGAAGTGGAGTGGAATGATCAAGAGAGAAAAACTCAAAGTCGTCTCCACAATTTTTAATGTATAAGCAGGCAGTCAATACTGCTTCAATAAGGTTGAAAGTTGATACATGTTTCGGCCATTCAAATGGCCATCTTCAGTCAAAATAGCAAAGTGTATGTGGAAATCACTTCAGAACATCGTGAAGGCGAAAATTATTATTAGAACATCATTAATTATTCGTTGTATACAGGGTGTCCCATAATTAGCCTGCCAAACTTCACCAGCGACTTCTACTACCGAAAATAGATAGAAAAGTTTAAATGAACATAGGTCTCAAAATGGCTCCTAAGGGAGCTACGGCCACCTTAAAGGGGGCTTCTGAAGATGGTATTTCCTGAATATTTCCGAAACGCCGTGAGATAAAATGATGAAAATTGATACAAGTACTGAACTTTTCATGCTTAATGCAGTGGAGATAAAATGATTCAAAAATTTGATTTATGAGTATCAAAAACAGGGTGGAGCTACTCTAAATATCACCCTAATGTTTTTGTATACAATTTTTTCGACGATTTGTTCTCGGATTATGAATATCTGAACATTTTAACAGAAGAAAGGTACTCTTGTTCCATGTTGATCAGATGAACCATTTTCGAGTGAAATCGATTCAAAAATATCAATAAATCTCAAGAATAACGCACAATATTGCAATATCAAATCATGGTGGCTATGGCAATACTAATTAATACATTATACGTGAAGAACGCCCTTATTGCATGATGTCCTCGATATGAATATGCGAAATCTTATTAATGGTCATAGAAATTGTTCGAATAAATTTCCATTGTTATCAATGCATAATCTCGCTCGACGACTTATTGCGCTTGTTGCTCTCAGAATTTGACAGCGATTTCCTCTGAGCTCACTTGCTGCCAACTCTATTCGTTGAAGTAATTCTTCATGTGTGTTCACCTCAGTTTTATAAACCAACTCTTTCATATGACTCCATAAATAATAATCTAGTGGGTTCAGGTCCGGTGAACGTGATGGCCAAAGAATGGGACCATTACGGCCTATCCACCTTCCAGGAAAAATCTCACTCAACCATGCCCTAACGCGCTGTCCATAATGTGCTGGAGCCCCGTCGTGTTGGTAATACATATTTTGCCGTACATTGAGAGGCACATCTTCCAAAAGTATGCCTAGGTTATTCTGAACTAGATACGAAGGTTTGGGTATGATCAATTTCTGGACTGATTTATCAAAATTTTGAGCGTCAAAACCAGTTGGATGAGTTCATCGATTTATTAAAGCTAGGTATATCAAGATATAATCATGAAAAATATATAAATTTTCCTAGAAAATATTTTATTTTTGATATGACTTTTTCTACAAATTTGCTGTGATACCCTTATTATATATGTATAAAATTTATATATAACTCACATATATGCCTAATCATTGAATAACACTGCCAAATTTCAATCAAATCGGTCGAAGGATTATTAAGATATTTACGAAAAAAACGATTTCTTTTAAAAATTTTGACACCCTGTATCTTGAAAACGAAGCATTACCGGACCTATATGTTTATATGAACTTTTCGTCTTAGAATCACTCAAAGAATCACCCCTTCAAGTTTGGCCACGTACTAAAATAACACCCTGTATACCAGGTTATTAGTTGAAATATTATCTATTGAGTAAGAGAAATATTTATTTATCTCAGTATAGTTAGTTTTTTTGTGTTATATTTTGTATCCATCTTGTTTTTTTATGAATGAAGGTTTTGATGCTTCTCTGCATCAACTTCAATATTTTCCTGTGCTGTTCGTCTCGGTTTGGTCACGTCTACAACTTCTTCATTCTCCTCCACGTACCGATCTCCTTGACTTCTCAGGGTTATCCCAAACATCAGTTCGGCAGAGGTAGCTTGTACTGTTTTATGTTTTGTACTATTCAGTCCATGCTGGATGGCTTCTATGTTTGAATCCCAGTTGTCTCAGGTTGTGTTTGCCCCCATTGTAGGTGCAGCATCTAGAAGGGATCTATTAACTCTTCCAACCTGACCGTTCCCTCTTGGCATTCCTACTACAGTTGTGTATAACCTTACAACTCTGGTTTCGCAAAATGCTGTGAACTCTTTCGATGTGAAAGCTGTACCCGCATCAGCAATCATTCTCTTAGGATTCTCAAAGAAAGAGAAGATATTCGAGAGTTCCTTTATAACATTAGTTGTGCATGTGCCCGGAACAGCTCTTGGAATTGAATGATGATATCCTGGCTTCTTTCCACTAACTGCTTTGTGGTACAAACAGTTTGAATATAAACGGATATTTTTTTGTACGAAGCGCTTCACCTAACTCACCTAATTATAATAGGTTGAATGTATACTACTCAACATTGTATATGTACAGTGCGGCCCAGCTAAATCGTAACGACTCCTGTGAAAAGCCCTTCGGTTTATGCACCCGGACTTATATTTATTCCAACCGCTCGCTGTTTCAATAACTTATTTCTTATGGTGGTAAGAGATAGTTAGGTGTATCTCTGAATATTTCTAAGATTTGGGTCGATATTTACAGTTCAAGAGTAATATTTTCTGCTTCATCTTATGAAGCTGACTACAGAAAAAAAGAACTGACCGAGCATCTGAATAAAAAACTTCTTGATAATATAAAGCGGTGGGTAACGAGTATCATTCCATTTTTTTTTTAAATAAAAAATTGACGTTAGTGTATACTCAAAATAATCTTTCCATGAAATCATCTGCCCACCCATAAGGGCAAACGAACAGCACTAAAAAGAACAAGAAGAAAACCTGATGTGACTTGAAACATTGACGCGGAACAATTTGATATTTGACTTCAGAAAAATTGGAATTCATCTAATTGACAGCCAATGAAAATAAATAAACAATTACGAATTCGAAAATGATTTTCCAAAGAATCAAATTTGAAAAAGAATAAGGGATGTCATAGTACCTGTACGATCCAACTGGTAAGTACTACTCTTATTGAAGATCAAAAAATCAATCTGTGATTTCACCTAATCATTTGTTTTCGTTTTCAGAGTGTTCCTGGAGTTCAAGGATTGCTTGGAGATGACCACATCACTTTGAAGAATACACGGGCTGACTACATCAGTTTAAAGGATACACGGAGTGACATCAGGTAAGTTATGACCATCACTTTGGGCAAAAACCTACAGGTTTATTTCAATTTTGAGCATCAATATTCCCAATTGTTTGTTGAGGGATTTTCTTGAATCCTGTTATGTTTTCGATTTTCAGCTTTTTCTTGGGGTTTGGATTCGGTTTCATAAATAATTCGAAGGATTATTTAGAAGAACGTTTCACCCATGGTCATGGGCTTTGTCAGAGCTAAAAAAATGTAATAACGTTTCTCTATATACCTAATCCGAATTATTTATGAAACCTAAACCAAACCCCAAGAAAAAGCTGCAAATCAATTCCCAATAACATGAGCAGTGAGCCAACCAATCCAACAGGTACAAGAACAGGATGAAATACCCACAATTGTCATGTAACGTAATTCACATCTTGTAAGTTCCTGTAATAAAATGTGAACTATATGCCTGGCTGTTTACGTTGAAATGATACTTGACTCAAGTCTGAGCACAAAAAGAGTAAGCTCTGCACCATTCTGGTATTTCAGTTATAACAAAGGTAACTTTTCATGTTACAACTTTTTTTCATAGTTCAATTAAGAGTTGAATTGAATATGCTTTTTATGAATCCTAATCATCTTGGAATTAGCGCTATTCAAGAACGCGCTATTTTGTTCGCTCTGTTTTGTCACGCGCTGTTTTGTTAATACCCGCTATTTCGTTGCAGAGCCACCGACGACCTATGCATCTGATGCCAACAAGTAGACGATGTGGAACAGAACATAAGCATCTGCGATGGATAGCACTGCGAGAGGAACCGCCTCGAACAGGAAGCAGAAAGGGCTTTTTTATCTCTTGGAGCACATGAAAGAAAATTCCTATAATGTTCGTGGAACATCGCGCGTACCTTGGGAAGGTAGGGAGAGGAGGTCGGTGTTGGAATTTTTTTGAACTCTTGGAGGTTATCAGTTCTTGGGAATACTTCCATTGACTTTGCAGTTCTATAGGCGAACGAGTTTTGGTAAATTGTTTTTCGACATTTTTCAAAGTTAACGACGAAGGTATGTGCATTATTGATGATGAAACTGAACGATTCGGAAGAAAGACAACACCAGATGAGACAATTAGCAAACTACTAGATTTGACGCCGCTTGTATCTGATGCAATGTTCATTGAATAGTTCCAGGTATAAGAAAGGGCCATAGGAGGTTTCAGTGGAAATAACGCACAATACTTTCAGAGCCTATAGATCCACATGCCAAAGGCTCTGATGCCAATGCGATTTCCTCTAAAAAAAAAACATTCAATTTTATTTCAATATTATTTCTGTTGTTGAATCATTTAGAAATTCTATATGTTGAAGCCGTAGAAGAAGTGAAGTGTTCAATTCACATGGAATGTTGATTCTTAAATACTGTCTGTAGGTTAATCGAGGAGGTGGTATATTCATTATTCCAAATTTTTTGGGATTTTCTCTCCTCGTTTCTATAAAATAAAAATATGAATATTATTTCAATATACGTATCGTGGCGATACGTAGATGATATTTTCATAATTTGGCCTCACAACGTTATGGAGCTAGATAATTTTCTGGATTATGTGAACAATGCAGAACCTACAATAAAGTACACTTTGGAAATTGAATCTAATAATCAATTACCGTTTCTAGATGTTCTTATTGAAAAATCAAATAACATCTTTGTAACGAGTGTTTATCGTAAAAAGACCCATACTAACAGATACTTGAACTTTCAATCAAATCATCAGAAAATTATTAAGAAAGGAATAATCAAATCACTCCATGATAGAGCCAAATCAATATCATCTGACCAACAAATTTTCAATAACGAAGTCCACCACATTAAAAATGTTCTCCAACTCAATTCTTATCCAAAGAATTTTGTCGATAGGACAATTCATCAAATTGAAAACAAACAGGGTCAACCACAACAAAATCAACCATCAATAACGACAAATATAATACCATACATTCCCGGCATATCTGAAAAAATAAAACGTGTTGGTGATAAATTTCAAGTGGAAACTGTGTTCAAAACTGAAAATACAATGAGATCAATTCTAACTCAAACAAAGCCGAAATGAAGAACAATCGTCAAAAAATTGTATTTACAGTATACCTTGTGTTTGTGGAAAGTTTTATACAGGTGAAACCAAGAGACCTCTTTCAGTAAGGACGAAGGAACATAAGTACAATATAAAGAAAAGAAACATCGATAAATCGCAACTAGCTGAACATATCCTTACTGAAGACGGACAACATATGGCAGAGTGGAATAATATTAAAATTATTGGAAAAGAAGATAACAACCAGAAGAGAAAAATCAAGGAATCTGCTTGCATTCTTCTGAACGGAGACAATAGCATTGCTTCTTGTTCAGTTGATATAGACAGAACATGTTATTCACTACTAAAATCTGAACATGAAAATGGTAAATTCAAGATCAATTAATGAAAACATCCTGTAACTCATTTGATTGCCAACGTCACCAATTGTCATTGAAAACTGAAAAGCTTCAAGACATTATACGACTTCGCTATTGAAATAATATCTTCTCGTGTTGAAAACGGGAGCAGAACCGGTCCCGAAACGTCCAAAGATGAGTGAAAATTTGATATTTTTTCTATATACCTTTATTTCCCTTCTCCAAAAATTTTTTCAATACAAATTGTCACTGACAAGCTAGTGAATTTTTCTTTTAGGCTCTCTGATAAGAATAGTTATTTATTATACAAGGGAAAAAAGTAGTAGATTTTAGCTCCAGGTTGTGTTGTCTCCCGACGCGTAGCACTATTTTTTTCTGTGACAGAAGAAAGGACGAATCAATATTGAGAATTACATTATTTTGAAATCTGAAAATTATCGACGTGAAATTTCAAGTTTTTAACAGTAGGGACACCTGCGTTTTATAGGCATCTTTATCATTCTTTTGAAGTAATCAAATATCTGATGTCACTTCTGTCAGTTCAATTCTGTGATTTGATTTTGAAAAATTGCGAATTCAGTAGTTGTTTAGTAATATACGAAACCGCGAAGTCGAATGGAAGATAAAAGGACTTGCAGTTCTTTCTCGGAGACGGTATTATTGACTCATTTTTCGGAACTATAGCACAACAAAGGCCATTAACAGAGTATATATATGTGATATATATCCGGGAAAGAAGTACTCACTTTTTTCCCACGGGAAAAAAGTAATTTATGAAAAGTGACATTTTATAACCTGCCAACAGAGATGAAATGCCAAACTTTTTTCCCGTCACAGAAAAACATTCTTTAAACGCAGTGACATTTTGGGGCAAATCATCTGATTTGTCCTTACTACACGTATATTGAAATAATATTTATATTTTTATTTTATAGAAACGAGGAGAGAAAATCCAAAAAAATTTGGAATAATGAATGTTAATTCTTCACTCGCATAATTCGTAGCACGAGCCGTTCAGTGGGATATTTAATGAACTCATGAAGTATGTCTCTGTTTGTTATTTGGATAACTTTTATCACAAATAAAAATAACAATATCTCTTGATTCTGAAACGCTAAATGAAAAATAGATTACTACATAACCGCCAATAATAATTGACCAGACCATGCATCATGTTACGATATGTGGCTGTTTCACCTGCTGTTTGACGTTCGCTCGTAATAACTCATCCCTGTTTACACATTCTGCGATCCGCAGACAAATATAGAAGACCGCTTTAATGCAACGCAAAATAATGGGCACTTCAATTAACTACTAAATAACTGGTTCGAAAATATATGTAACGATAATGCATGATAATGATGATAGAATCTAGTAGGTAGTTTATTTCTCAAGTTGAGGATGCACTATGCCTTCAGGAGAGAGTGCCAAGACAGCACTAGATATTCCATGAATATTCATAGAATATCATTTTTTGATATTCGGAATATTCATGAACTTGCCAGGTATATACCCTGGATGTGCTGGTGGTGAAGAATGTGAATATTACTAGAAAGAAACATTCCCTACATATTCAGAATGTACCTATAATATGCTAGAAATATTCAGATAATTTTCAGAATATTCCATCGAGAGTACAGGAATATTATTAAATGAATATTCCTGCAATATTTCACTGAACATATTCATAATCAAAGAAGCTGACCCAAGATGGACTCGAGCTCGTGACTTTCAGATTGTCAGAGCAACGCCTCAACCACTAGGCCAGTAATCGAGTTGAATGATATTGTACATAACAATTTCTTGAAGAGCGTTGTTCAGAATCGGATCATAAACACTTCATGTTTCAAAACCTTCATACATAATAATAAAGATGAGCCTAATATGGGCTCGAAACATGTACGATGATCTGATTGAGTAATTTGATCCCTAATAAAATTGTGGGGATGGCTTTGTGTTCCTGATTCCTGGTAACTAACCACTCCATTTTGAGATATGATGGATTTTTACAACATTTTTATACTATGTGTTTATACTATGCTATATTTCATTAAACCACATGAGAATAATTATCATGGAATATTCCATGAACAAACAAATCAGAATATTCAGTTGAGAAAATTCCTGGAATATTCAAACCTGAATATTCCCTGAACAATCCAACATCATATTTGAATATTCCTTCAGGAATATTCCGTGTACATTATTTTCGAATACTACTAGAATATTCAAATTTAAATATTCTTTGGATATTCCAGAGGCACATATATATTCTAGGAATATTTGGTGGATATTCGGAATGAACTTCTCTTTTAGCATCCCTTACAACACCAGTACATCCTAGGGACTTCCCATGGACGTCCCTGATTTCATACTAGGACATCCCAGGGATGTCCATTGTCGGGACAACGTACATACTAGGGATATCCCAGGGACATCCTTTCGACAAAAGAAAAAAGTTGCAGGTCGAGAACCCGGGACCTTTGGCTTATCATGCACGCACCTTGCTCCATTGGCTATCATGCCTCCTGAAGATTTATGTACTAAACAGATTTATAAACAGGACTTAACTACAGAAACCTGAATAAATACAACTTTATTAGGAATTGGGTATAATTATTATCATTCTTGGGTGTTTAAAAATGAGGGGCATTATGCATGTACGATTTCTGTCTGCGAAAAATGGTAATTTCTTAAGAAGTTCTGAGACTTTATTCTTTATTTTCATTACAATCATTTTCCGGAGGAGAAACAAACATTTTCAGAAAAATTCAACTCAATAGTTTGATGAAATTCAATGACTCCGATGTGAATGGATATTAGATACTCCAGGGACACGAATAGGATAACCTAGGGATGTACCGGGCGGGATGTACACTGGACAACCACTGCAGGACATTCCCTGGATGTCCCAATCATGTCCTTGTACCGCGGGACAAAAAAGGGACGTACCTAGGACATCCCTGTGTTGTTAGGGATATTTAGAGAATATTCTAAAAATATCCATTGCTGTCTCAGTGGACCATGAAGGTATTTGAGGCACAATGGGACAAACAGAATAATTACGAATTAGTGGGTGGATATCGCTCTCATTCACACCAGAATCAAGGTTACCAACAGGTCTACAATGAACTCACAAAATAAAGAGGGATCACTCACAATAACTCACAACACTATCAAAATATCAACATCAAGGCAGAATTTTCATAAATAAATTATACAAAATGAAAGAAAATAAGAAAAAATGAAAACCTATAATGTTTGCCTCTTTCCGCCACCATCTGTTGATAAAATAAAAAATGAGACCACTTGACTTGATCGCGAGGACCTTGACAATGAAAATAATTCTGTGATCTGTGGTAGTTTGTGGGCACAGGTATACTATCACCTGTCACTGTCTTCTTCTTTTATTTTTTGTTTTTTCGTCTTTTCATCAAGGTTGAAGTTTCAGTAGCGTCGTGTACATTTTCGAATGAATGAGAAATGATTATGTCTGTTCGTGTTGCTCAATCTGCTGAAGTTGATTTATTTTCTATGGATATTTCTGTTCATCGCATTAAAAAAAATGGTAATACAAAAATATCAACTTTAGGAGGCTGAGCAAACACAAACGAACAAGGCTAATGAAATAATAAATTACTGTCTGTAAAGCGCGTGGATTTCAGATAATCAATGCATGTCAATTACTTTCAATGACGCTGACGTCGGATAACTCACAAATAACTCACAATTGGTCATAACTCACGAAATCACTCACAGTCCTTGAAATAACTCACGAATGTCAGTTATAACCCACAAATTGGCAATCTAAAAAAAATTGTTCTAAAATTGTTGTTCTATCCGTCATTCGGTTGCCCCCTTACGAGCAACCCTCAGAAGTCTTCGAGAGTCTTGTGCGAGCAAGGAATGACGGGGGCCTTACCTTTTAACGTGTGATCCCAAACACTTTCTTGGGCCATCAGAAAAATTTCTGCAGTCGATGGAAATCGAACCCACGACCGGCAAGCGTATGCGGATTAGAATATAGACACTCTGTCCGCTCGGCTACCTGGCCCCAATTGACCAGAATATGAGATAATGTTTTACGGGACCCCTATAAAGCACTACATTGTTTTTTTATCGCTTGGAGCGTACGAAAGGAAATCCCTATGATGTGGGGCACAATGAGACATATCCTCTCACTAGAGAAATATCAGGTAGTTATCTCAGGCAGAGTATCAAGGTTATGTTATCACCAGAACTTCTGAATAAAACAATAGAACGGCAACACAAGGAATGAACTGAACATCCATTCTCGAGTTCAATTTTTTTATGTTTCCATACCCACCGAATTTCATGTTATATATATTGATCATCAGAAGAATATGTTTTATCAAACGAACAAAATATTTTTTTCTTCAGTGGAATGGGATGTAATATGTTTGTCCCATTAGATGAACTTGAGTAAGACAACTTAGGTAAATCGAATCAAATTTCAAATTTTCGTATTCAAAAAACAAAAAATTGTGCCACTGTGACACATCCTCTCCAACTACAAGGAAACAAGTATTCTTCGTCCACACACTAGTACAAAATCAATTTTCTACATGAATACAAAATTCAAATTAATTTGCCATTTTCAAGCTCAGCTTAGATGCAATTCAATTTCTTTGAGTTTTTCCAAGGAAATACTTTCACGGGAATCAACACATCTTCATCTGGAAATAGCGATATATACATTGATTTCTTCGACAAAATCAAATTCAGAACATAGGGAGTTGGCGCACAAAAATTCGAGAATTCTATTTCCGAAATGAAAAGCTGTTGTATTGAATAGTCGACAAAATTCTTGTATACATGTACTCATACAAAGATCATGTAAAATAAAATCTTGCTAGCCAAAGTTCCCAACAGATAGAGTTGTTGTGAATTAGCTTAAAATGTATTCATTCTGTGTATTAATCTATATTCCTTTGTATATAATGTATTATAAGATAGTTGTTTGTGAAACAAAAATGAAAAGTTGTCATAATAAAAAATAATTTGAAGACTGACAATAGATTTCAAAAAATTACGAAAAATATCAAAAAAAGGTCATTCGAGCGGATCTAATACACTAATTCCAGGTAAATCACGAACATAACTGGTCATTCGAGCGGATCTAATACACTAATTCCAGGTAAATCACGAACATAACTGGTCCTTCTTTGCCTTTACTGAACAAGCACTGTGGTGTGTACGAATCATTATACATACTCTCATAAAAGAATGTCGAAATCTGCTCCGATTGTGAGACGAAGCGAACGTATTCGAGCCAAGCAGCGAGAAGAAACGAATAAACAAGACACGGTTGTTACTCTTGCAACTGAGAAGGACAAGTCTTCAGCTACACGGTCGAATATCAGCAAGAGGACGAAGAGAAGCATGGATTCCAAACGAGAGCAGGTTAAAATCGAGACTGAGATGAAAAAGAAAGAACATCTTCTGAAGCATCAACAAGAAATGATGGATTTGGAGTTATAGCGATGAAGTTGGCGAAGTTAGAAGAAGAGGGTTTCGAGGAAGAGGAATTAGAGTCGATAGGGAGTGAGTCTATTCAAGAAAGGCCTAATATTAGCAAATGGGTAGAGGGTAAGTGCCCATGGGACAGGTCTGACCGTCATTCACTGTTATCAGCTAAGGATTCCAACCAGGTAAAACCACAATCTTCTAAAAATATCGACAATGAGAGAATAGCTTCATCGCAACTAGCGAAAATATTGACAAGACAATCTATACCTACAGACTTGCCTCAATTTAGTGGTGATCCCATTGAGTGGCCAAATTTTATTTTTCAATTCAGAAATACGACAGATATTTGTGGTTTCTCCAATGAAGAGAATCAAATTAGACTACAACGGTGTCTCAAGGGTCAAGCAAGAAAAATAGTAGAAAGTTTACTCATTATGCCTAAAAATGTCGACAAAGTGATCAACATTCTAGAAAGTAGATTTGGTCGTAAGGATATGATCATCATGATGCTCTTGGACAAAATCAGAAATGTAGCTCAAGTGAAAACTGATAAATTAGATACTTTAATAACATTTTCTGATGAAATAAAGAATGTTGTTGGAACGATTGAAAGTCTAAATGAGAATGATCACTTACGAAACACAATTCTGCTTCAAGAGTTGTTGAGTAAACTTCCTACCGGTCTCAAACTGAATTGGGTGGAACATATTTCCAAGAAAACCTTTCAGGAACCTATTTTAGTAGAATTCAGTTCGTGGTTAGATCACAAATCTTCAATTGCATGCCAGGTACACAATCCAATAATGATTGACAATCATGCCAAATTTGACAATTCCAAATTCAAACACAAATCTGACAGAAGAGACATTACCTTAGCAACTAATAGTACGAGAACAAATGGGAGAAAGTGTATTTGTTGTGATAATGAACTACATCATTTGAGTAATTGTTCTAAATTCAAATCATTAACAAAGGATGATAGGTGGTCACTGATCACAACAAATAGGATGTGCTTTTCTTGTTTGTTACCTTATCATAGTCTCAAGCAATGTAAAAAAATTAAGAAATGCGGAATCAATAATTGTGTAAAGCCCCATCATGAGCTTCTACACAAAGACGAGAATGAGAAATCGGAAAATGATATCACGACAGAAAATAAAACTGAAGTCAATTATCATATATCAGCAGATAGGAATGTTTTGTTGAAAATTTTGCCTGTTGTGAGTTATGCCTGGATACTTATGCTCTCCTAGATGACGCCTCGACTGTTACCTTGATAGACCAGGAGTTAGCTGATCAATTAGAACTTGACGGACCTCAGCGAACTTTGAGTATTCAATGGACGAATAATCAAGTGAAACAGCAAGGAGACTCGAGAATTGTGACATGCAACATCAAATCACCGAATAATGCCGATCATTTTCAACTCAGACATGTGAGAACTATAAAGGGTATGTCCTTACCGACACAATCTGTTGATATGGAGGAAATTCGAAGTAAGTATCCTTATATAAGTAATTCAGTTCATTCAATGGTTAATGCTAAACCAAGAATACTCATTGGACAGGATAATTGGCCTCTTTTAGTCAACAGAAAGATAATCACCGGACCATGGAACGGACCTGCAATGACAAAAACATTACTAGGATGGGTACTTCATGGAAATGTTGAGACTGGAGTCGAAATCACTTTAGGACATGGTTACGTTTGTCATGTAAAAGTCATGGAGAAAAGGATGAATTGGACCTCCTTCATGATTTGGTGAAACAACAGTGGCAAATTGATAATTACGGGACACAAAAGGACTCTAAAACCATGTCAAAAGAGGACAAAAGAGCTCAGACTATTTTAGACAGAACAATGAGAAGGAATGGTGAAAATTATGAGACAGGTCTTTTATGGAGAGATGAAAATGTGGTTCTTCCCGAGAGTAAATCTGCTGCTATGAGACGACTATGTAATACAGAAAGGAAAATGGACAAAGATTTGCAATTTGGTAAAGCATATTGTGATAAAATGTTGGATCTTGAGAAAAAGGGCTACGTAAGAAAACTCTCTAAAGAAGAAATGGAAGTAACCAATCCGAAGATATGGTATTTACCACATTTTGGAGTGGTGAACCCAAACAAACCGACCAAACTGAGAATTGTATTCGACGCAGCAGCTAAATCAAATGGAATGAGTCTGAACGATTGTTTACTTACCGGACCCGATTTGTACAACTCTCTTTACAGTATCCTTCTCAACTTCAGAATAAAGAGGTATGCCTTTACTGCAGACATAAAGGAGATGTTCCTGCAAGTTCAAGTCCGTACAGAAGATCGATTTGCACAGAGATTCCTATGGCGACAGATGGATCGCAATCGATCTCCTGATGTTTATGAAATTGGAGTCGTATTTTTTGGTTCTACTAGTGGTCCATGTCTTGCTCAGGAAGCAAAGAATAGAAATGCTTGTGAGTTCAAGCAAGAATTTCCTGAGGCAGCTAGAGCAATCATAGAAGACCACTATATGGATGATTATCTCGGGAACGCAGATACTGAAGATGAAGCCAAGAAGCTGATTAAAGACGTAATTTGTCTGCACCGAAGAGGAGGATTCGTTATTTGTAATTGGATCTCAAATTCTAAGACACTCTTCGAAGATATTGACATAACATTAACTGCTCAGGGTGAGCAAATGGATCAAGACACCCAACCTGAGGTAGAGCGAATTTTAGGTGTTTGGTGGAATCCACAAGAGGATGTTTTTTGTTTCAAAACTAAATTTCACAAGATTAAGGATGATATTCTGGAAAATAGAACTAGACCGACAAAAAGACAGATACTGAAAGTAGTTATGTCAGTTTTCGACCCTCTGGGATTTTTGGCGAATTTCCTGGTTCAGGGAAAGGTACTCCTTCAGGATATCTGGAGAAATAAATTGGACTGGGATGATGAAATACCAGATATTTTAATGGAAAAATGGATTCTATGGATATATGACTTAAAAAATATTTTTACTTTCAAGATACCTCGTCAATATTTCGATATAAATAAAAACACCAGAGATAGTTCTTGTATTCAACTCCATATATTCACAGACTCATCAGATAAATGTTATGCATCAGTGGCATATTTGAGAATTCAGAACGAAAATTTAATTCAGACAGCCTTCGTGAGTGCAAAGACCAGAGTTGTACCATTGAAACCACTATCCATTCCTAGGTGTAACTCCACAGGCAGCTTTGATGGGAGCACGACTAGGTCATTCACTGAAGAACAATTTGAAGTTGAGTATTTCCACTGTTTTTTATTGGACTGACTCGAAAATAGTACTGCACTGGATACGATCTGAAGCTCGGAGATTCCAAGTCTTTATATCTCAAAGACTAGGTGAAATTCAAGAAATAACCAATTCTGTACAATGGAGATATGTCCCTAGTAAAGAAAATGTAGCTGATGAGGCGACAAAAAGATCGAAACCATTAGATTTTTCTTCTGATAGTACTTGGCTATATGGTCCAAAATTTCTGCTGAAAGAAATGGATGCCTGGCCAATAGAAAAACAATCAAATTCAGAGCTGTTAGAAAATAAAGGAAATATACTGGAAGTTAGAAATGAATTTGTCCTATTGACTTACGTCACAGAAACTCTAGTCATTCCGGATCCACAAAGATTTTCTAAGTGGAACAGAATTCTGAGAACCACAGCGTGGATCGTACGGTTTATCGGAAACTGCAAAGGTAGCAAAACTAAAGGAGAACTGAATATTCAAGAAATCCAACGAGCTGAGAGACTGCTATACCAGAAAATTCAAAATGATTGTTTTCATGAGGAACTCATACAACTGGAACAAAATGGATCATTAGCTAAATCCAGTAGACTTTACAGTTTTTCATGTGTACTAGATAATGACAAATTGATTCGACTTGGAGGAAGACTGAATAACTCAAAGATCATTGACGAAGATGTTGAAAAACCTATTATCCTGGACTCTAAACACAAAATTTCAAGACTTATTATCCAATATTATCACGAAAAAGCATTTCACCAAGGTACTGAAACAGTAATCAATAATTTGAGACAACGTTTTTGGATATTACGCATCCGTCAAACCGTGAAGGGAATAATTAAATCTTGTCAATTATGTAAAAATCGAAAAGTAGTACCAGCCACACCTATTATGGGTCAACTTCCATTATGTCGTATTGAGCCTACTATCAGATGTTTCGTCAAAACTGGAGTCGACTATTTTGGCCCAATCAAGGTTGCTGTTAAAAGAAGTACTGAAAAAAGGTATGGCGTAATATTTACTTGCATGGTGACAAGAGCCATTCATCTGGAGATTGCCCATGATTTATCCACAAACAGTTTCATACATGTTCTTCGACAATTCGGCTGCAGACGAGGATTTCCAGAGGAGATTTATAGTGATAATGGAAGTAATTTCAAATCTGCAGAAAGGGAACTATCCGACGCTCTCGAGGCACTGAACCAAGGAGAAATTTCAAAATTTTGCATTGTTCGAAATGTGAAATGGATATTCAATCCTCCACTGGCAGCACATATGGGAGGAGCTTGGGAAAGATTAATTCAGTCAATAAAGAAGATTATGAAAGAACTGTTAACATCTAGATGCCCTCAAGAGTACGTCCTCAGAACAGTATTTGCCGAGGCCGAGAATATAATAAACTCAAGACCACTTACTCACGTTTCTATCGACCCTAATGACTCTGAAGCTTTGACTCCAAACCACTTTCTTATTGGTCCAGCATTACCTTGCACCCAGACTGAAGAAAGAGACCTGAATCTACTTGCGAAGTGGAGAGCATCCCAAAGAATCACCGATCACTTCTGGAGAAGATGGACGCAAGAATATATGCCATTTTTAGTGAAAAGAAGTAAATGGCACAAAGAAAGCAAACCAATAAAGGTAAACGATATAGTCATTATCGTAGACCCCAATGGACCAAGGAACACATGGCCAAAAGGACGAGTAACTGAAGTCTATCCTGCCAAAGACGGCAAGATAAGGATTGTAGATGTGACCTTAGCTAACGGAACCGTACTTCGTCGATCTGTGTCAAGACTGTGCATTCTGGATATACAGGATGAACAAAATTGAGTAATTGTCTCTATCTCAATACTCACCTTATGCTGAGCCAATTACTGAGGGGGAGAATGTTGTGAATTAGCTTAAAATGTATTCATTCTGTGTATTAATCTATATTCCTTTGTATATAATGTATTATAGGATAGTTGTTTGTGAAACAAAAATGAAAAGTTGTCATAATAAAAAATAATTTGAAGACTGACAATAGATTTCAAAAAATTACGAAAAATATCAAAAAAAGGTCATTCGAGCGGATCTAATACACTAATTCCAGGTAAATCACGAACAAGAGTAGTTTGCCTGGCAATGATATAATGACGGCATATTTAGTACCAAGCAAAGAGGGGAATAAATATTACAAAAAAATCTTCCTCCTCATTTGACTTGATGATCACAAAAGATCATGATCAATCTTCGACGTATGAATAATTTAGAAAATAAATGAAATGTATCGAAGATAACTTTGTTGCTGTTATTTTTCCAATTTCGTCTGTGGAACGCACAAATATACCACTTGAGAACCAACTATGGACGTCCTTGAGGGAGATCTCTGGGACAACTATCGATAACTAACTCGATAACTAACTCGAATCCTACAGTATTCTTCATCTATCACTACGGAGGACATACGTAGGATAACCTATCAGCAACGCTGAGAGATATTAATCGGATGTCAATAGGATGTCCCAGAGACGTACGAATTATTCTTCAATTAGAATTTATTTAGGTCTTCCTAGGACTAGATGTCATGGATAACTGATGAGGACATCCAGGTGAGTTGATGGTCCATAGAAGGTTCCCAATAGATCATGAAGATGTTTCTCAAGGATGTCCAATAGACGCACGTGAAGGACATTGACGGACAGTGTATTCATAGCCCACGAGCAGTCGGTCGTCGGCAAGGTGTAAGTTTACGTCCTCACAGGGACAATATATCAAATGCATCGACTGGGACGTCCGTAGGACATTGATAGACTAAATCATCATTCGCTTGCGTGATGTACATCCATATAGAATGTCTATCTGAAGTCCTGTTGCCAATGTATACCACCGATAGATGTTTCTTAGAACACATTCCGATTGTATCAAGGGTATTCTGGGGACGACCTTGAGGCGTTCATTGGACGATGTACTCATAACACCTCATGAAATTACATTCTCTGAAGAATATTCTTGTACTAATAACTTAGATAAACATATGTGTCATCTATAGGAGTTCCTTCCGTAGTCATTACAGTTCATAAACTGATTGGTACATTTCGAATGTTATACGATGTTGGAAATATTGAGGGCGTCCGTGCAGAGAGATTTGATGGAGAGTACCGTCTTGGATATTCCATGGATTTTCTAGAGGGGACACTATATAAGATCTGAAGTCATGCCAGAATATGTATTACTTGAAACATCTGATGGATGTCCCCAAAGGAACGTTTAAAATTATATCCCATCAGGAACATGCCAAGGTCATCTTTGCATGGACATTGTAACAATATGTTCCACGTGGGACGTATGAAAGATTCAATTTTTCAAGACATTTGAAATGGCGTACCAGCTGGGATATCCCATGGACGTCCCTGCTTGGACATTGCATAAGATGTACGAGATGGGATGTCCCAAGGACAATTATTTCAGCAGAATATTTAGACTTGAATGGTATTGTGCTATTAGGGATATGGAATATTCCTTGTGGCATGAAAACGATTATGTCTATCGCTTTCAAACCCAGTGGTATTCCTAGCGCTACAGCGAGAAATCAAGTTATTACCATTTTTATTGGTTGATGAATGTCGAGACGAATGAAATATCTTGGCGCTAGAGGATTGAAAAAATGATTTATTGCTGTGCAACAATATCTTCATCAGTTATGTCGACCTCATTGATCTGAGGAAAAACATGCGTCTGGTTATTCCTCACATAAGGTCAGACGTAAATTCAAACAAAGATGTGCTTCAAGATTTCCGGATATCATATACCTAATCGATGCGAATGACCCATATATCGATGAAGCATTCAATTATATTCAAAATTAGCTGAACACATCCACCGAAAAATGCGAGGAATAGATAATACAGGGTGAGTCATGATTAACTAGCCATAGCTTAATAGCGTTCCACTTATGATGGAAGAACCTCCGCATATTCCGAAATTATCAACGTATGATTCTGAAACTCGCAGGATCGTGAAAGATACCAATGATTCATTCGATAACCTTATGGAGTTATCATCAGGGATATATAATGCATATATGCACACACAAAATGACATATTTGTCCACCCCATAATTTTTGCATGAATAAAATGCATTCTCCTTCTAGAAGAACTTATAAAAATGAATGAATGAAGAATTCAAACGTGAACAGTGATTTTTTTTCACTTCCTATTGAAAACAAAAAACAAGCTCTATTTGACTTGATGAATCGTTTTTCGTCAAATTATTCCTTTTGTATTCTCGAGAGTTGATGATGATGAAATAATTGGCATCATCTATCCTTTCTGAAATGCTCAGAATTTGATTGCCTCTCGAAAGGACACTCATCTTATTTCAGAGACTTTCAATGACAGCATCAGCTATTCAGTAAATAATGGAATTCAGTTTGAAAAACCATTATATCAGAAATGAAAGAGCAAGTTCATTCGCTTTCTTATTATCCGTATCAATTCAATTCATTTGGTTTAAACAAATATTCTGAAGCTCTGTTTCTCCTCAAAGATCTCCTTCCAACAAGTTTGCTGATGATGAAAAATTCCATCAAAACATATATCTTGCATGACCTAGGTCAATATTGAAATATCGAATTGGTTGAGTTGTAATCGTTTACCATTTCCTGATGAATATTCTGAATTCAATGAACTGACAGTCTCCAGAAAAGAGGAAATCCCGATTCTTGGAATATCTTCTTGTTCTGAGTTAATCTCATAAAGCATTCCTCTAATCAGATGATGATTCGTTTCAGGAGGAGTATAAATCTCTGATACCATTCTCTTAGATTCGTCGAAACACATGTTTCAATAACAATAAGTCAGTGCACGATTAGCAGCTGATCGGTTGAACCGCAACAAGCACATTTTTCCAATAAATCGAACGCTTTCGCGGTCATTCCACATTGTCGGTTAATTTTTTGTCACTCTGAAGATATATCTATCAGGTTTAAATATATGAGATCGCTGATGATCTGGATATTCAGAGAGATGGAGAGAGCTCTAAAAAATATTGAAAATTTCCCATGCTACCAATAATTCGAATAATAGTTTCTGTGAAAGACCACAGGGGAAAAAGGGGGAATGTCACAATTTATTGGAAATTGACTTGACACCGCCATCTGATAGCCTACCTGACCACTATATTCGAGTATAAACAGAAGTCCATAGCAATAACTCAGCATAGTCAGCTAATAAGCTCGTTCGAAAATACGTTCACATGGAAAAAAGGCGAAATTTCCACTTCAAAAATGTGAAGAAAGGGGACAGTCCAAGGTTAGTACTTGCTTGAAAACAGATTTTTATAGGTTTTTTTCACACTGTCAAAATGTCAAAGTGAACTCTCAGGCAAACAGAATATGAGAAAGAAAAGGAACCTATAATGTTCGGGGAACATCGTGGTTACCTAAGGAGGATAGGGAGAGGAGGTAGGTATTGGGGTTTTCTTCGACTTTTGGAGATTGTAAGTTCTTGAGAATACTCTGTTTGGCAAGAAATTCCAAAGCTTTGCCGTACAATGTATGAACGAGTTTTGGTAAAGAGTTCTTCGACATATTTCGAGGTTGACGACAAAAGGGTGTGCTGACTAGGTTTGTCGAGTACGTCTGAGTGATGGAAATGAGATAATGCGATTGCTACTTGATGATTTCTACTCATATCGCGTGGAATTTATAGAAAATGATCAAATTATAGAGATGCTAGATGTACTATATGACAACTTACCGCTCATTTGATAATCAGGCAAGCAAATATATATTCAAGGCGAAGCCAGAGCAGTCATCAGTAGATTGTCAAGGGGTCAAACACCCATAAGCAACGCGCACGGTAAAGACTATAGAAAGCTATAGTTGGAAAGCGACCCCATCATGGGAATGCCAACGAATGGCATAATTCCAGAATATAGCTTTGAAAAAACTCAAAACTCAAACGAACAGAGAGGCATGGAAGGAAGGACCTCCTATCAATGCATACATTGCTGTCTATTCGGACGGCTCCAAAACTGAGGAAGGATCAGGAGCAGCGGTATTTATGAGGCCAAGCCAAAGACAAGAATCTCACTGAGCTTAGGTGAATACGCGACGATGTTTCAGGCAGAAGTTATTGCAATACATCATTGCGTGAAAGAATTGATAAGGCAAGAGTTTGAAGGCAAAACCATTGCAATCTATTCAGAGAGCCAGGCGGCCATCAAAGCAGTCAAATCTATGCAAGTTAACTCAAGACTAGTATGGGACTGCATAGAAACCCTAAATGAACTGGGCAGTCAGAACAGACTGACTCTAGCTTGGGTACCAGCACATACAGGGTAGGAGGGCAATAAAGAGGCATACTCACTTGCCCGCGCAGGACCAAACAAAGCTCTGAATGGCCCAGAACCCTTCTGTGGTATTGCGAAAGCTATACGAAAGACTAGTATCAAATCATGGATGCAAACCAAGTCTCAAGAATGGTGGAACAACTCGCCAGGTATGAGACAGGCAAAAGAGTTTATTGAAAAACCATCGCCAACATTCACAGAATATCTACTGAGCCAGAAACGGAGGTCAACTAGAATACTAGTGGGACTTCTCACAGGGCATTGTAGGCTCAACAAACACATGAGTACGATAGGTCTGACTGAAGAACTGCTGTGCAGGTTCTGTCAGGAAGAAGAGGAAACAGCAGTACACATACTTTGCCACTGTGAGGGCTTGTCGAGACTAAGATTCCTCACGCTGGGTGAGGAAAAACCAGGAGCCCGAAGATACACAGGGGATCTGAAAGCTAGCCTATGTAGTCTCATAGAGAAGGTGGGGCTAGCCGAAGAAATCGATTTTGAGGGCAGACACAATAAATCTGGAAAGGTCGCGGTGTGGAGGCAGATAGCCCGAAGGCCCCATTCTAAATTTAATCTGAAAGCATAAATAAATGTACCAGAGCAGATAATTGCGAGTGAACAATCCAGATTTTTGACAAATTATTTCGACATTCTCCATTTTTTCGTTGAATCTTTGTACTTATTTTTTGTTTTCGATGATTTTTTCATTCAAATCTGATTTTTATTTCTAGTTGTTCAACTTTATTGCTCATTATACTCCATCAAATGAATCCAGGTGGTTTGATTTCAGTTTCCTCCAACTTCCAAAAAGTAAGGAGGTTTTAAACTTTGAAATGCATTTTTCTCGAAACTCGCTATCTGTGACATTCCCCTTTGTCTCCCTGCTGTCTTCAGTTACATTTTTTTTATTGCTCAACAGTCAACTCAACGAAGGTGTCATAAAGTGCGTGAGCAGGGACCTAAGCGATTTTTCCAAAAACCTGTTCAGAATGCTCACAGAGCCAAAATACTGAGAATCCTGACGTCCAGGAGGGAGCAGGAGGAGGAGGGACAGTGAGGATGATCCGTTCTTGGAGTTTTCGCTTATATGTCGAAAACGGTTCGCCGTATCGAAAAATTTTCCCTATCACATGAAAGCTGGGGAAATTATCAACTTTTTTCTCTCATGTTTGCAAAATTTTTAATATTTTCGAGCTGAGCGACCCAAAATGATAAAATTTTTGAAAAAGATATTTTTACCACACATATTTTGTCGAACATTCATTCCTATCATCTGAACTATCCGTTTCTGAAAAAAATTCATACATACAATGTAGGAAATTCCATTTTCTTCAAAAATACATATGCGAATTCATCTACAACTGGTCAATAGTTGAGTACACCAGTTTTTGATATTCCTGAGTCCTGAGTCACAATTAACATTTGTTACAGCTCAGTGATTGATAATGTGTTGCCACACTTACAAGCAATTGACGAGTAGTGGAATATCATTTCGAGCACTCGAAATTCTCTTTATTCACGTTTTTATCCTCTCTGGTCGTGAAGTCCTGGCAAGAAGAAGATTATGGTATTCTCAACCTCAGTGTACCAAAAACATATTTCGTGTTGAAGCATTTCTCTTGGGAGTGCCACGAAACAGTTCACCAACCCTTTTCTTCATCCACATTTGCCACTACTACAATCCTTGGTACAGTGGCAGAATATAGTTTTTAGTAGGACCTCTGACGCTGGTGGATCTTCCATTGCAATTAAAACCAGAGTGTTTCCTATTTGCTTCCACCCTTCCCTCTTAAGGGGACAACTCATTCCCGAGCCACTGATGAACTTAGAGGTAGGTACTCTGGGAATGCTGTATGGTTGCGATCTTAGTTGGTGGGAGGGAGCTGATGTCTGGCTTAATTTCAGTAACTGACCTCATGCACGATTGGAAGCGATCCTCCTTGAGGGATGTTCGTTTTGGCTGGTGACTCATAAGATTTCTAGAAGCATATCTTTCAAGCCTCTTCAAGAATTATGAAGACTCTCTAAAGCTTCCTCAATGATCTCAGACTTCAATCAAGTTTGTAAAAACTCACCTTGCTTCTCCTGAACGTTACAGACGTTGTTTCGCAGCCGCTGAATGAATGTAAGAACAGGATATATGTGTTTAGGCCCATGCTACTGCATCTCTTGGGTTGAGAGTGCAATTGTTTCAGATTTGCCTCTACTGCGTTTCAGCAGTAGGATGTCTTTGATGAGAAGAGTATGAGCAGTCAGAAGAAAAGCTTTTTCTTCAATAAGGAGATGAACTGTCTCGTTGGTGGAATCGTTCGCTCATACATATCCAATGAAAATGAAACGTTGGGACAACTGCAACCATTTTATCGTGGATATTTGCGACACAACTTGACGTCTAAGGTTGGATATTCACTATCTCAGTCATTGCCTGTTCACCAACTGGAACAGCATTATAGCAATTTATGTGGCATCTACCACCTCCCCACTCTTAATAAAGGTAATTTCACAGTTTTGATCTTCTCCAGAAATGCTAACATTGTTAGCTATCACATGTCGAGGCCTTGAAAAATCGGTTTGGTGAGTGACAAAGCACTGTAGTGGTAATTGCACTGTTTCGTGGTGAGGCAGGATGTGAATGAAACCACTAATTGAGTTTGGCAATGTCTGCCCTCTCTTTATTCCGGTGGGCTTCTTTATGATATTTGTGCTGTTCACTTGACGTGAAGAGAAACAAACTCACTACAATGTTTTACCACTAACCAAACCGATTTTTTTAAACACCTCTATACGTGTTTCACTAACTATGTTAGCATCTTCAGGAGTAGATCAAAACTGTTTTAAAACGAGTCCTCCGCGTCATTATTGTCAAGTGTCATTTTGTCGATCGTCATTTGTGATCAGTTAACCTAATTCAACAAATTCAGACCCACATGTTGGTGCTTTCGAATATCTTCTTTACATCCAACAATTTTCGAAATTCAGGCTCTTTTAGAGCTTGTTATAATGTTTGTCCCTAACAGCTACCCACCCGCACTATGCGCGGTTCAAAATAGTGTCTTAGGCTATTTCAGTAGTTTTCTTTTTCCACCAATAATAGTAGGTATATATTCAGACTTTTTGACAATACTCAGAAAACTAACATAAGCGCTGTTTTCTTCATACTGATTTTCTTCTTTTTATGAATTTGCTTATGATGAAGGATTAATCCTTCGAAACCTTTGACCGTTGGTCATTATTAAATTGTTTAATTGGTGGATCTGTGACTGTAAGTTCTTCAACCCCTCCTGATAATATATTATGCTTATCAACTCAAAATCATTTCATAATAGGGCCAAACGAGAAAATCATGACACCATTGACTTGGATACTACAAAATGGCTACAGGTTCAAAGGTCAATGAATCAATGTGTATAAAAGCTATGACGCTCAGCAGGATATATATTCAATAATGTAGTTGAATCAATAGAAATATCTATACAAAATCGAAATTCTCCGGGGTCTAGGTCTCCGACTCCATTCATCATAGTCGTTTGCAGAGGGAATAATGGAAGAAGAGTTGGCACAAGATATAGATCAGTGTTATCTTCCAGAGCATCATTTTTCCTTCCACTATTAATGAAATTTTAATTACTTTCCTCCCTACCCTCCATGAAAAAGCGCAGGTATACGCCTCATTCAGTATAGATAATGAAAATAACAATTATTTCTTGCCAACGAGGACCTACAAAAAATACACCCAGGATACTGTCGAGATAACAAATTGAATTATCTCATGTTTGAAACGATCAATTTGTATCAACTTTTCTAGCGTCCACATGTTACACCATAATTTGTTCCCCTTACGATTCCCACCACAATGTGTTCGTTATTTATGCATGTCAGGGCGACCAGACGAAAAAATCGAACGCGATGCAACTGGTAATTGCGAATTCACAGACAGGACAGTAAAATGATATGCTGTTAAGCGGTGCAGCGCTGCGTAGGAGTTTGGCAGGCGGCAGGCGTCGCTGGCATCGCTCTAAGTTTAGCGGGAGGAGTGAGAAGACGTCTACAGACTGTTCTTCGTGGAGAATGGCGATTGAAGGATGTTGCCACATTTCGTTTATTCTCAACAAATTCAACAAATCATTGATACCCTAAATACTGTCTGTAGGTTATTCGAGGAGGTGGTACCCAGGTAGCACATTATATTGGCTGGAACCCGATTTCATATTGGGCCGATATAGATATATCGTACATGTGGAGAATAATATAGGTCCAATATGAGAGTATATTGGACAAACAATATTGGAATGATAATATTGGTGGAATATTGGTTCAACCTGAGCTGAATATGGATTGTCAGCTACAATATTGAAGCAATATTGGTTGTAAAATTCGTTAACAATGTGTTGAAAAACATATCTATGAATGTTATATAATATTGTTTCACGAATGTCGATACTACAACATCGTAAACATATTATTCTCGACATTTATAACCAATATTGCAATTTGAACATTCCCCCCATGTCGATTCTGAAGCGGTTATGCAATATTGTATATTCAAGTTAAACGGCATATTGGTTGGATAATGTTTTAACAATATTTGAAACATTATATTCACTCATCTTGATTGATATCATGTTACCTATATCATGCGGAAGATATCGTATACATATTGTTTCCACAATACTATATATAACCAATATAGCAATTTGAACATTCTCCCCATGTCAATTCTGAAGCGGTTATGAAATATTGTATGTTCGAGTTTGACGGCGGTAGAATATTGTTTCAACAATATTTGGAACATAGAATTTACCTATATTGATTAATATCATTCCAACTATATCACGCGGAAGATATCGTATACATAATTATTGTTTCCAACAATTATAACCAATATCGCAATTTGAATAGTTGAATGGTTTTCTAGCCATATTCAGAAAATAATATCATCCTATATTGGCTGATATGTGATTCACTATATCATGTGAGCAATATTATTGTTCACATATTGTTTTGGGAATACATATCGATATCAAAATTTCGATATTTATTCCATATCACGCACTCCCAAACCGATGTCGATAGATGGCGCTATAAATGATTGGTAACGTACTCCCATTGCTGATCAGACGAGAGAATATAAATATTGGCTCTAGACGATTGTAAAGTATTATTACCTGGAGTAGGGGTTAACCGTGATCAACAAGGCGGTTTCCTCAGGGCAAGGACCTCCCATTGCACTTCAGCTGGGCTGACCTTTGTGATTATTCCTGATGCGGATATTGGTATGAAAATATTTCACCAATATTCTGAAGACAACATAGCTACATAATGATTTTCAATAATGTATCAATATTTCCAACCAATATTGCACCAGTATTGTCAAATGTTCACTGTCCATTTATCAGCAATATTGATATCACATTTTGTGACCAATATAACTTCACGAATATTCCAGCAATATTGGTATGAGAATATTCTACCAATATTTTTGAGACAACATACCTGCATATTTCCATATAATATTACACCAATATTGCCGAATGTTCACCATCAATTTCTCGCCAATATTGATATTACATTTTGTGTCCGATATAACTCTAGGAATATTCAACCAATATTGATATGAGAATATTCTACCCACATTTGGGAACTGATATTGTACCAATATCGCCGAATGTTCACATTTTTTTTCTCGCGAATATTACTTTCATAATATTTTGCCGATATTTTCGTAATATTGCACCGTTATTGTCCCAATATATGTGTGATATTTGGGTACATTCATTATTCCAGATTTTTTGTTTTCTCTCCTCGTTTCTTTAATATAAAAATATGAAAGTGCGGTAAGTGATTCTTTTCCTCACACGACTGCCGTTAACACGAACGAAGCGAAGCGGAGTTCGGGCAAGCAGTCGAGTGCGAGAAAGATACTTTCCGCATGAGTTAAGAACAATATTTTTTCTACAAGCGTAGGAAATTAATTGATTTGTTCAACTAATTATTCATGCATATAGGAACAACTAACAAGAAAAAGATATTCTCTATCTACTGATTGTTAGTAATAGCTATTGTGAACTTACAGTTTGACGCATCATGTAGGTTCATTGCGGAAGCCAGCAGGCCTATAAGGTGTTGGGTCTCTAGGTTTCAGACAAAAATACTTCTTTTTTATTCGGTATTTTCATTTCTTTATTGTTGCAGTATTCAATAAAACGCGTGTATAACTTCTCATACCTTTCTTAAGACTTCGTTGGCAATAAGGCATCTGCATCGCATTACTATAGCTGTAAGTTTTTGATCACATTGTGGCAACTTCACTGAATCGAAAATGACAGTAGCGCCGTGTCTGTCACTTCGACAATAATCACAAACTCATTTGGGGTTTGATTGGCATGACAACAATAATCGTTTCCCATCAGAACAATCCAAATCTATAGGGGGATTTTTATAATAAACAATATTTTTATTTTTCGATATTTCTCAATTTTCACAATAAATAGTGCAATTTGATGGATGATTCTGAACTTACATACTTAATAGTGCAACAAACAAACTTAAACTTCCATATTCTATCACCTACCACTTATATTTTGCAATATTAACATATCTTTGTTTTTCCCGCACTAGTGAAATTTGAAGAAATTATTAAAATATACCTTATCGTAGTACTTACAGAATATCATTACCATGGGACCTTATATATCCGCTGGATCTTCGGGATATATTTTTGGTACCTAACTAATAATGAATAATTTACTCACTAACATAGTGAATAAATGACAACTATCATAGTATCAATAATTAACGAACCGAGAAAATGTACGGAATTCAGTGCAAAAATGTTCAACATGACAGTAACGCTCACCTCTCGCTAAAGTTTTCATACTATATTCAATATTAACAGCACCCAATAATGCTGGTATTATAATTGAGTACCGTCGTTCCTCAGTCCTATAGTATAGTCCTATGCATTGTCAGATATCTTTCAACTACTTATTGAAAGATTCATCTCTTATATGAAGCTGTTGTCATCGATAAGCATTATTATTTCATTACCTTGGCGTCATTATTCTTGGTGGTTCGATATCGACCAATAAGGTTTTCTCAAAAAAATAGCATTCACACTGTTATTTCAAGTTAATTTACTCTTCTCTGGAAGTTTTATGCTAAATTTAGATTTGCTATTTTTCAGCAACTTCTGATTGAGAAATTTATATGAAGCAATGATGGTGCATCAGATACATAAATAACCACAGAGCATTTGGTTTTCGCATCCAGCAAGGGAAGGTTTTTGAAAATTTGTTATGATCATGAAAATCATTAATAGTTTCATCTAGTAGGTTCAGAAAAGTATGTTCAATATTTTTATCGCATTATTCGTTCCTTTGCGTTCGATGGGCGTGAATTGCTTCGAGTATCTCATCACAGTCAAGTGTTCTAGATAGAACAGACAACTAACAGTGAAAACACTTTCTGTGTCTTTTTGTCACAAAATTCAGGATATAATTTATATCTGGGTCCACCAGTCCAACGCCCTTCAAGGCCCACCTGGATCAGTTAAAAATCCACTATTCACATCGAATTATTATCATGATCATTATTACTATTATTATCATCATTATCGACATCGAATAGATTTTGATCTTATTATCACTCATCCATGTACAGTCTTCCCAAAGTCAGTTGGAGCAACTCGAGTATGGAATGTGCCACAGTGAGTTTGAGTTTCCAATGTTCCGTCAGCTGGCGGCGTATATTTTTTTTGCTGATGGAGCTGCTCCAATTGACTTCAATAAGATACATAAATTTGAAGGCATTTGACCTTGAGCAAGAATAGTTTATTCCCTACAGCGCATTTGCACTTTCTGAATAAAACGCCCCTATCCTACACGTAGGTATTGTGGAATAACTTCAATTTTGAATTGAATTGTCCGACGCATGAATTAATAACGCACTCCATCCTATATCCTACAATCTGTCAGCACGCGCCTAGGATAAATATGATTCATTCCGTGAGTAAATAATGGGAACGAATATTGGTGAATCGGTTATTGAATGTCGGCAAAGACTTTGAAGGTAGTTAGAGATTATCAAGTATTACTACCGTTTGGATAACGGCATCACCGCGTAACCTCTATGCTTGAGCGACAGAAGCCGGTGCGCTGTCAAGCCCTCATAAGTCTTCATAAACGCAACTAATCGTAGAGCTCGCGGATTCGGATGATGCATGGCGCGGATTAACTGTAACAGCTTCATTGCCATAACATTCCTCCACAAAACACCTGACCGTCTGCCAGACGAAAGAATCGTAATGTAGATAAATAGATACATGAAAATATAGATGGATTGATTGTATAAAATAACTACAATTTTTATTACAAGGGTTGGGTAATCTATAATGAATGAATATATGTGAACTAATAGCTAATACGAAAATCCCGCCTTCGTGACTTTGATACAATCTACCAATGAAGGCATTTAAATAATAATTGATATGCAAACTACTCATTCACAACAAAATATCTAAGGTTGAAAGTATCATGTAGATATTCAATATCTCAAAATAATCGATAATCCCTGATAACGGCACAAACTGGACATTCAAAAAAAATGTGTTTGGTGTGTGGAGTTTACAAACAGTGTTATGAAGTATTTTGGAGAACTTCATTACCAAGGAACGGTTTAGGTAGAAATTCCTGTCTGATCGGAAATATTTCAATTACAAGCAAATATTCACGTAGATTCAGTTGTTATCCACGATTCAGAGTGGACCAATATCAATAATATCCAAAAACTAACCTCATGTTCAACTTCTAGCTGACCATAAAGATACTTGATTCTTCATACACCTCTCTTCCCATACTTGGCCAGAAATATGTTTCTAGCTCTAGCAAAGTAACACAGGACCTTTCTGTGATATATCAGCGCTATAGCTCTTGATTGATGGGGTTAATGATGTACAGGAATGGGAAGTTCTCATGAAGCTCTGGTAAGCTCTCCAGATCAACTTAGTGATTTCAGAAGACAATACATTCATGTTCAAATGAGTCCTTAGAACTTTCTGATTCTTTTCAGAGAGACTATACATTGTCATTTACTGAGAATATAGGATATAAGACTGATCTCACTAGACCATGTGGTCAGAAATTTGTAGCTGTTTATAACTTTGGTCATAGGCCCTTCTGGCATAGAAAATGATTCTTTTCGGGAATTTTGATTATCAAGGCCAAAACCTGCCAGAAATTCGCGAGGTCTGAACGGCGGCTCCTCTCGGCTGAAATTTGAGCCAATCAGCAATGAGGACGCCGTATGTCTTCGGTTTACGAACCCAAGGTCTCGCCTGTGTATAAATCTGCCAACCGCGGGGCCTCCGCTCTCATTCGCACGCATTCGATTCCATAGTCCAAATCGGTCGATATATTTTGAAAATTGCTTCTTCTGGTTGTGGTTTTTCTCAGTCCTGACCACACTCCATGCAGTGCTGATATGACGTACCGATTCCCAATTATGGTTTTGATCTAGTTGCCTATTCGACTGCTAATTTCTTCGCCTTGATTTCAGTCTATTTCCTTCTATGTCCGGGAAAGCTGCCAGCGCAATTTCCTTATGATCTATGGAATGGATGGTCTTTTCTTCAAGATTGTCCAGTGCTAAATCCGTTGATTTGCCTGTTTGGTAGGTATATTGATGGGGATTCAGCACATGTTTCTTCAGATTCCTCTTTCTAATATGCCTGTCTAGAATTCTTTCTATTCTTTAATAGGAACGAGGTAAGACTGATCGATCGGAAGGATTTGGCTAGGGAGTGATTAGCTGTACCCGATTTTTGTATATACACATCCCTCGCTGTTGACCAGCCAGATCAATGGGTGTATCACGAATTGAACTGTCACCGATACATGTACAATATACATATCTGTAGGTATTATCATCCAGAACATTATATTTCTGTAGATACTTATTCGTCGCGATGCGGCTGGCAGGAAAGCAAAATTAAGCTAATTAAAATGAGTTATTTTCAAGCTTATTCGTGACATTGTGAAATTAGTGTAATACGTAATTATTAGAATCACAATGACCTGCAAACTAACTGCACAATGTACATCGTTATTTCTGCGGACATGCGTGCGTTCGAATTTATTCCAACGAAAATAACTAAACCTTGAAGATGACTGTAATTTTCTTATTCTCAAACAACGACGTAAATGCACATGTCTGATGATAATATAATATTTTACATCTTGTTATATTCTGAATATATGCCCGTGAATAATGTTGGACAAAAAACCTCTCCTGTTATATAGGTAAGTACTTCAAAGTTTCAAATAGTTGAATTACAAATGTTGCTGCTATCGAGATATCACTTGGATTATTTTCTTTCTCCACGGACAAATTGTAATGTTTTTTGAAATGGTTATCATGAGGAAAACGGTTAGAAAAGCTACAGCTATCCTCAGTTAATATTATATGAAACGTAATTAAAAATCAATCAAACAATACACGTACAACCTATATCTCGTTTCACTATCTTCCACACAGTTGAAATATCCTGAGGCAGTAGAACGCATAATAATATATCAGTAGAAGAAATTGGAAATTAATCAATTTTGACAATATACACGCACCAGCCACAAAATTTTTTTTGTAAAATCAATCTTCTTGTAACTTTTCTTAGTTCTTGTCTGATTCCGGTGGAATTTAGAATAAATCGTAGATTCATGTTTCGAAATGCTAGGCTGAATTTTAGTTCTTTTCCACACTTAACAGCAGCAGAAGAGAGTGGTTGAACTCGGCTTCATTATGTTTCGGATTGTAGTGTCATCCCGTCTCAACATTATGACTTTCGAATAACATCATCAATGTTTTTTTTTTTCAAGTAAAAATACAAGATAATATGGATATTTCTTTCAAATTCACCAATAAAAACTCAGAACTCACAAGAAATCATAAATGAACAACTTGAAAAAGTTCCAAAAATTGATATCGCTACTTCTCACCCCTATATACACGAAACATCAAAAGCATTAACGATTCTTTTGGAGTTTTGGAAAAAGGAAGAATTTCTATTATGCAGCAGCTCGTTTGTTTCATAGCAGGCCGTGATTTTTGTATTACAAAATAGTCACTTGTAGTTCAGAATAGTCAATTGGATTTGAGAAAGCGTCATTCGTATTTCAGAAGAGTCACTTGTATTCCAGAAAGTGTCAATTGTATTTCAGAATGGTCAATTCAATTTCACGAAGCGTGGATTGGATTTCAGAATAATCCATTGTATTTCAGAATAGTCACTTCAATTCTAGAAAATATCATTTGAAATACATAATTATGACGCATTCTGAAATTCAATTGGTTATTCTGAAATACAATTGATATTTTTTGAAAAACAAGTGACTTTTCTGGAATACAATTGCCGCTTTCGGGAATTCAATTGACGCTTTCTGAAATACAACTGAAAAAGGTGTAATGTGATTATCTTCCTGTTGAGCCCCACTCAATTTTCATAGCGACTCACTGCGAAAAAAAATCAGAAGTTAATATGAGTCAGAGTAACTATTAATAGATTTATTCACCGCAACCTGCCAACAATAGGTATTCGGATTTGGAGTTATATATATAATTTATAACATGATCAGAATTCAGTACAAGGGTACAGCTCCCTTCATATAGGCCTATACTTTGAGTTCACAGAGCCTCTAACAGACTTAATATTTCTAATGAATGAAAATCTTGATCTTAGGGTGAATGACGTTGATTACATGTAGTCGAATGTCTAATGACGTGAGACAGTGAAATATGATCATAAGTATTATCACGATGATCTGAATATTCGAGATAATTCTGTTGCGCCATTGTTCACGAAATTGTACGACAACACAATTGAATTAAAAATGAATGACCCGATTATGAGAAGATATTCAGTAGAGAGTGGTATTTTGCTAGACTCTTTCATGTTTACAAAGCATGAAAAGTATTTATTATAAATGAGTAATGCATTCTGACAAGTACAGTCATAGTTATTCAATGCCAAACTGACAGACTTTGATTTGCTATTCATGGTTATATCGTTGAAAACATAAACGCTGTCAGACCAATCATAATTGAAAGACAGCTCGTTTTCGCGATAAGCAAACGTTGTCTCGCTCTGGCTTGTGTTTGGTCAGATCATGAGTGATGAGTGGAATAGTCAGTTAAATGTCTTCAGGCAGGGAAAAGTATGATTGGTTCAATGTTTTCTGACAGTGGAGACGTATGGATAAATCTGACCTTGATTGCAAACTCTGGATTCGGATGGAACGAAGACACTTCTTTCTCAGTCGTCGTTAGGGGATAAACCTGGGAAAACTGGATATCCACACAGTTGACAGGGGCCAGGAACACCTAGAGACCTGGGCGCTTGATTCAACCCAGGGCAACTGGATTTTGCGCTGGATCTCTGGCTGACGGGTTCAACGGCTACCACCAGAACAAGCTCCTTCCACAATCCAAGCTGGACCGACTATCCAACTGGGTACTGGGGGTTCCGGCTCCAGAGCGGAAAAAAAAAACCTTACGGATGATGGATTATCTACCACACACCAGGAGTCTGAACTCGCTTGGACTTCCTGTCATAAGTCAGGATCGCTGGCCATCTGAACTAGTAGGGCTGATAGGGACTCGCACTGTTAGCAGTGAGGATTTTGCCCGATATTCCGGCCTGTCGGACATGAAGAAGCAATCACCAGGGTCCTGTCTCTACCGCTAAGTCGATTGGTAACATAGGCTCCTGAGCAGCAAAAATGCTTCAGGTGCCTCAATCAACGAAAAAGATGTCCACGTAGTTCCCAAACAGTGGAGTCCAGAAAACAGTTGTCAAGATCAAGTCAACAGTTTTCAGAGTTGGAAATTCTTGTCCAGAAATATGCCATGTAGTGAAAAAAATTTAGTGAATATCATTCACTTCTGTACTCCCCTGATGATCCCCCAATAAGGCCGTGATATCTGGAATGGACATACTCTACCGAATATCATCCACCAAACAATGATTTGAATATTTCTTACCTCCCTATCGGAGAAGATTAACATTAAAATATGTGTCTACCACCTGATCTGATCGCACGAGAACCGTGTTCTGAAATGAGCTCATTTTGGCATCTCTCCATCTCTTGGTGAGAGAAGGAATCACCAGGAAAAACGAAAGAACGGAAATTGCACAAACAACAAGTTTCCATTCAACCATTCTCAACCAATTTTCGTCTCTGGCAAGATACTAGGATATAAACTACACTGACCATGGGCATATGACAAATGTGGAAGGTTGAATGAGAAGTAGAAGAAAATAACCTAACTGTCATCTAGGCATGGTCATTGGCCAGATAGCCCAGGTCTAGGCCATCCAAACCGAAAGGGAGAAGGAGACTTGTCATGGACATTGAAAATGAAAATATTCATCGATATGAAATCATAACAGGCATCCCAAGCGATCGAGAGATAGAAGAGAAATCACCGTGCATCTCCACAAGGCTTCCTACATACCCATCTCAGAATAGGCAATCCATTGACCTGGTTGGAACACAATGAAATTATTTATGTGTTATAAATCGTTATTATATGCGAATTCCTGTCAGTATCAGAATTACAAATCAAGTCAACCAGCCATCCCAGTGGCGGATAGAGGGAGTCAAGGTGAGTTATATATGTATGAAAAAAAAAAAATTATTTATGACGGGAAAAAAGTTTGACGTTGCATCTCTGTTGACACGTTATAAAATGTCACTTTCCATAAATTATATTGTTCCCGTGGAGAACAAGTGATCACTTTTTTCCCGCATATATAACAGGTGGGCCAAAAGAAGTCATCCGATGTTGTTTGGCTCTCATTTCTTTTCTAAATGAAAAACTTTGATGATGTCTTTTGATTATCTTTATTTGAACCTTCACATACCTGTTGAACCAATAAACATAAATCAAATAACAGAATCGAAGTTTTTCATTTAGAAAAAAAAATTAGAGCCAAACAATATCAGATGACTTCTTTTGGCGCACCTTGTATATACACTGTTGATGGCCTCTGTTGTATGCCAGACAAATTGTACATAAAATATGGATAAAATTGCAAAGCGTCATGAATTTCTGATTTTTTTCAAATATCGTTAGGACCAGTTAGGATGAACCCAAGTTTGCAGCTTCGAAAAACCTGTGCTCGCTTCGTAATACATTGGAACGTCAAATTATCAGAACTTTTTTCAGATGTTACATTATAACTCATAAACTAAGAGTTTTTTGATATAAGATTTAATGAAAGTTTCTGAAGTGAAATGATCTTGCAACAAAACCAGCTGAATTGCAACTCTGTACCTTCGATAATTTTTGAGATAAATTACTCCAGAAATTTTGCGAATTCTCGTAAAGAATATAAATTTCGAGTTTTGTTCTTGTTTCGGGCTGAATATCAACATTACCACTCAACCTACGGAAAGAGCCCTGAAAATGAATTTGCAGTACATTTTTATGGCTCTCATTTGAGCATAAAAGGAAGCCTCTTGCTCTGATAGTTTTATTGCAATTGTGAATAAAGAAGAAAGGAAACTTTGGAGTTTTGAGGAATAAGCCAATAAATAATTTCAATCACAATATGTCGGCATAAAAAAATACTTTGAAGTGAAGGAGTCTTCATATTATTATAAAATTTCACAAATTGAAAATTGATAACGCTCCATTCAGGATTTTTCGAGGGTCCTGGTTCATCACGGTATTATTCCATCAGGACTGAAGGAAACTGCTGGTGTATTGTGTCCATCTCAGTCTGATCTTTTGAAAATGAACGATCGTCGTGGTTGTCCTCATCCACGTAGATGAGAAAAATAGCGACATTATCGTAAGTCTTATTGCCAATGCCCTGAGTGCACGAAGTTGGAGAGCCTACGTTCAGCTCTATGCTTGCACTCAAGAGCGATTGGAGAGGGATGTTTGGTGCAGGTTTGCATAATGTTGTTAATTGGAATTGAACCATGAGATCTCTTCCACCTACTCCACCCACTTTTGCACTTGGTGATATGTTCAATACGAACTAAAGGGAACAGGCTCTTTGGTTGGGAGCAAACGAGCCAGGTTTTTATCTTGGCGTTGGCTGCTGACTCTACCAATAGGCGGGATCGAAGGTCGTGTAGGCTTTTGATGCATACGTTACTTCCATATGGTGTGGGTTACTCAGCTGTGTGTACGTGTAGATAGATATACGAATGGAATTTGAAAAAAAAATTATATCGTGCAAAATATTTCGCAGAATATTCAACATTTTGTACAGTTATTCTTGGAGCTACTAGACACTTCTCTCCAGCTTTGCCTATAACCTTGTGACTAACATCTGTGTGGAGGAACACGATGGCCAAGTCTATCAATTCCCAGTTCTTCTGTAAAACACTCCATAATTTCATTTCAATTTGAAAGAAGAAGTTAGAATCCGCAAGACAATTCTATTCTTTCTCGATTGAAAGAAGTGGTGGAAAACTGTGGGCAACAGACACACTCCTGTCACTTTTGAGTATTAAGTAAATATTCCAGATGGCCGGGCACAAGCTTCAGAGAAGAACAAGTAGGTCCACATCCTCTCCAACCACGATCACGTTCTCGTAAGGTATGGTTTTATCCACAATTTCGTTGCAAGAAAGGGCATCGTAGAGACGCAATCGTTCTGCGGTTTTGGTACTCCTGAGGAATTCATCTTCAGGAAATGCATCAAAAACGTCTGACACTTGTCTGCCAAAGTGGTTCAATGGGGAGGTAATATAGCTAGCAACGATTGCTCTGTTAGAATTGAAAAAGAAAACTCGGTGAGAGACACATAGGTTAGAGAATCGAATGCCACTGAGTAACAAATTTGTAACTGGGTGATGAGGTTGAGTAGAAAGAAGGAACGTATGTCCCATGAGTTCTGAGAGATCCAACACTCTCACAGAACAAAGGCTATGGTCCTCACCAGGAGGTAATTTTCTTCACAATTCTCTGCATTTTCCCTACGTCAAATGCTCACAAATTGTCAAGCAAATTGTTATATAAGACGTGTTCAGGCTCATTTCTTCAAAAATCCAATCTTCCAATCTGATTTTTCTTATAATTCTAAGAAAACTATCAGATCTAGAGACTTCCTTTTATGGTCAAATGAAAGATATGAAAATGTAGTACAACTTTATTTCTAGGGTTCTTTCCGTAGGTTGAGTGGTTAGTCAATCGGTTTGAAAAAAAAGCAAAACTTGAAATTTATATGTCTTACGAAAATTAGCAAATCTTTGAAGTACTATATTTCGGAAACTATTGAAAGTACAGACTTGCATATGAGCTCAAATTGTTTATTCCTTTCACTTATGATCTTTCGTCAAAGAACGCATAGTTTATGAGTTATAACACAACATCTGACAAAAGTCCAAATATTTTGCCGTTTTTTAAGTGCTACGAAGCGAGCACGGATTTTTCGAAGCTGCTAACTTGGGTTCACACTACTCCAACTGGCCCTAACAGCATATCAAAAAATGAGAACTGTATCAGGCTTTGCGAAAAATAAGCCAATAATACCGTCTCCGAGAAAGAACTAACAGTCATTTTATCTTCCATTCCACTTCGCCTTACGTAAATTACTTAACAACCACTCAGTTCGCAATTTTTCTAAATCAAATCACAGAATAAGACTGACACATATCACAGAATTAGAACAGATATAGCATTACTTCAAAAGAATGACGAAGATGCCTGCAAATAGATGCCTGCAACGCAGGTGTATTCCAGTAAAAAATTTCAAATTTCACGTCAATAATATTCTGATTTTCATCTAATGTAATATCTTCTCAATATTGATTCGTCCTGTCTCCTGTCACAGAAAAAAATTATACACGGAAAAAATATCAGCTTTTAGCTCACGGTTTTTTGTCTCCCTCCGCTACGCGTCTGGAGACAACACAACCTCGAGCTAAAATCTACTACTTCTTTATTTTGAATAAGATGGAATTCATTAAATGAAACAACTTGTTCCCAATAGTTTCAAAAAATATAGATTCTCAGGCAGCTGTAGAACGCCAGAAATCGCAGCATTGTCGTCTGGCATTCAACACCTAACAGAAAATCAAAATTGTTCATGAAGGTAATCTCAGTGAAGTTTATATATTTGAAATCAGAAGAACTAGCTCTATCGATTGGAAATATAAAATACAGGGTAGGGTGTCTCATTCAGAGAATACCATCCTATGTAAGATTTTCAGATTTACAATGCTTTTCTGCATTTTTCAGTAATAGGCATGAATGCCCATAAAACATGCATCACTTTTGCCTACTAACCGGAGTTGACTGCACGAGTTCTTCGACAATAATGAGCTGTCACTCCACTCCTTCCACTGGTCTACTGCGCATCCAATTCTCAGAGGCCAAGCTAGAATGGTCAAGCTGTACATCTACATAGGTGTACTTACAAGCACGTATTTTCATACAGACTGTTATATTTTGCTTTCTGCTATCAATATAAATTTTCAAATAAACGATGAAAAGATATATTTTAGACATATTTCGATATTATTAGGTGAAAATACACTTCTTTACAAACCAGAAATGATTCAAAATCGAATAATTTTATAGCTCGACGATAAAATTCATATATTAGTTAGTTTTCACTTCGTCCTCAACTTTTTGAGGAGGAAATGATTGAAATGATAATTGAGAAGGCCTGAGACGCATAGCAAGAAGAAGGGACACAATAGATCACATAGGTCGCAGTGTACACATCACCCTTATCTACATACATACATACATAGTTTTCACTTCTATCGGCAGTCATCAAAAACTGTCCCTCATTTTTTTTTTCACTGAGCAAACTCAACCTATTTTGCAGTTGTCTACCTATCCTAGCAACTGTACCACCTTCATCTTGAAACACCCTCTATGTGTGTGTGTATACAGGGTGATTCAGATTCGAGGGCACAAACTGAAATGGGCGATAGATTTCATCATTTCCATCAAAAAAATCCAATCTCCATCAGAAACGGAGCTATAGAGGGTCAAAGTTGAATTATTTTTTTCTTTCACTTCTGAACAAATCCAGTAGATATTGAGTGTGGTTGATAATTTCGAGGCTTTTTTGCCTTCCAATTCATTTCGAGAAACCAACCGTTTTCGAAATAAATGAGCATATCCGTTCTAAAAACATGTTAATTCTGCCTATATTTTTTCGCCTAAATTTCACTTCGTAGAAAATACAATGAAATGTACTTGAATGAGAAATTGGATTAGTAGCAGATATACAAAGGGTAGAAGGACAAGGTATTTTACGTTTTCAAAGTTGGTGATATTATCTCCAAGAATAAAATTTAAGCATAACGTAGGCAAATTTTACATGTTTTAGAACGGATATGCTTATTTACTTCGAAAACAGTACTTTTCTCGGAAAAAGTTGAAGAGCAATAAAAGTCTCTAAATTGAACAGTGACTAGATGATGTTAG
Source organism: Phaedon cochleariae (assembly GCA_918026855.4). Taxonomy (NCBI): domain Eukaryota; kingdom Metazoa; phylum Arthropoda; class Insecta; order Coleoptera; family Chrysomelidae; genus Phaedon; species Phaedon cochleariae. The sequence goes on from OU896708.1 coordinate 40,894,915, forward strand.
GGGTATCACGAAAAAGTTTGGGGGGATAAGAAGCCTGTACCTACAAAAATGTATCACTCTGTAGATTTTGAAAATCTTGGAAATGGTTACAATGTAGATCTTCTAGAAAGTAACTAGCTCACTGAATTTCAAATTGATGACTTCAATAGAGAGCAAGATAGTCTAATTATTAATAGAAGAAAATAATTAATCTTTGACCTCTTGTAGCTCCGCTATTGATCGAGATCGGACCCATGTTTACATATACTTATTTGATCAAAATGATGAGATCTATCACACATTTCAGTTTGTGCCTCAAAATCTGAATCACCCTGTTTATCAGACTGTTTATTCATTCAAGTGATACTTCGACTGAAAAAAAAAAATGTTTCCTGGACGCTGCTGACCAAAAGGTGAATAAACGCCATGCCGATTACTCCCATACACAACTTGACGGTCCGATGATTGTTTTAACGTGAAAGAGCTCGTGTGTTTATATCTCAGCTCAGAACAATCAATTTTTTGTGCTGTATTCGAGAGCAACCGCCTATTCGGTAGCCCGGGGGCCATCCGAAGGCTATACTTAACTCTTTCGTTCCTATCCTCTGCGTGAGCAACAGGTGGTTGGCAAAAAAAAGCTGGTCCACATAATTTCGATTGGCCATTCGTGAATCCATTCTCGTGTTCGGATCTGATAGCTCTGAAAAGATGTGTAGGTAGGTAAAACACATTGTTTCGTTTATCGCATCCTGGAATATGTAACTGTGTTATGTGATTTGAACATAATTTAAACACCAGTTCTACTTTCGAAAAACCGTATTATTGATTCAACCGGTGATTTCATTACAGACGATGATATCGACTGTTTTTATATTGGTAAAAAAAAACTAGGCTGAATCTTCTGGAAAATTTGAAAGTCAAAAACTATAATTCTATCGAATACCAAAAATCCATTCAAATATTCGATTTTCAAAGACATGGTTTATATTGATGAATTTACCATACTGTTGAAAATATGTCCCACGTTTGATAACACCTTGAATAGACAGCATTGAATATGTCTTGAAGATTATTATAAATATCGTGAAAAGAAAAAGAGTATATCGAAGACTAGAACCTACTCCTCGACACGTGCTTCGCTAACTACACTCAGTTCCAAAAAAAGTGACGCACTTGATATTTGACCAATCTTCTTAAAGAAAACAGAGAATAGTAGGCCGATTTTTTTTTCATTTGTTGGTAGGTAATGCATTTATCTTCGAAAATAAAATAAAGAGGTGAAAATGTTTTCAAAGCCTCCTTGATGGTGGTGGAATAACTCGAACCATGATTTATTTTTAATTTTTGACTCACCCTGCGTGTGTTAATTGAGTAGTGGCATAGAAAGTGCTTACACCCTATACGAAAGAGGCTTTTTTTGCGAGCATTTTGTCATTTCATTCATTGATTTATCTCTAAAATTTTCCGAATTACAGCTTTTTTTGCTGAATCCTTGCAGATTACCAACTTTCTGAATTTATCGAGAAACAATTTTCTAATGAAATAAACTGATACCAATAATTTTGGGAAACATTCTTATTAAACACAAAATTATAAATTGGGATGACTACTTAATACCGTGTATTGCCTCCTCTAGCAAATGTAGGAACTTCTAATCTACGAGGCATACTGGAAATTAGGTTGCTTATCGTTTCCACTGGTATACGGTCCCATTCTTCCACTAATGCATCTGCCATTTCTGCGAGACTTTCCGGAGACCTCTCGCAAGAACGTACCCTTCTCCCTAATTCATCTCACAAATGCTCTATCGGATACATATCGATGCTTCTCGCAGGCCATTGTAATGTGGTAATACCAGTAGCTTCTGAGAAGTTCCGCACTATTGCTGCGGTGTGTGGTCGGGCATTATCCTGCACCGATATAAAATTATTGCCCACTAACTCTGTATAAGGTAAGACATACTGCTCTAAAATGTCAATGTGAATTTGGGCATTCATCGACTGCCTCACCGGAGAAAAATGAAGGGGTGTCTTTCCATTCATTGAAATCCCTCCCCATACCATAACGGACCCACCATCAAAACTTTCGCATTCTGTTATTAAATTTTGATTAAACCGTTCACCAGTTCTTCTCCACACTCTTTTTCTTCCATCCAAAAACCTTGACTCATCCGTAAACAAGACAATCGACCATTCAGGAATATTCCACTGTCCATAATCTTCAACAAAATTAATATTAAAGCAATAATTTGGGACCTTTTGCAGGTCTTCTAGCTTTTAAATCAACTTCTTTTAGACGTCTACATACCATCTGCTTACTTACTGCAACATCACGAATTTGGCGAAGATCTTGCTCAATCTCAAGAAGCGATCATCTCTTGGAGAAGTTTTTCGGGGGCGACCACAACCGACCCTCCGAGCGCTGCTTCCTGTTTGTTCGTACTTACGGATTGCTCTACGAGCAGTTGCTTCATGAACTCCCACTGCACAAGCGGTGTAATGTTTACTACGCCCATCGTTTACAAACGCAACTAATCTTACTACTTGTTCAGGATTTATTTGAGGCATTTTTTGTAATTTTAGTCAATAAAACAAGACGCTTAATTAATGACACTACGACAAATGGTCAAATATGGATGCATACAACAAATTAGTTGCTATGGCAACGGCATTCGTTTCTTTGAAGACAATGTTATCCTACCAGAGTACAACCCAATCAATTTTGAGTACTCTGATCCTTCAATAAATTTAATTTGTGGGATAAGCGTAGGGTATCAGCAAAAAAGCTGTAATTCGGAAAATTTTAGAGATAAATCAATGAATAAAATAACAAAATGCTCGCAAAAGAAGCCTCTTTCGTATGAGGTGTAAGCACTTTGTATTATTCCATCACTCAATTGACATACAGGGTGAGTCATAAATTAAGAATAAATCATGGTTCGAGTTATTCCACCACCATCAAGAAGGCTTTGAAAAAATTGTCACCTCTTTATTTTTTTTCGAAGACAAATGCATTACCTACCAACAAATAAAAAAAAATAAAAATCGGCCTGATATATTTTTTCTAAGATAGGTCAAACATCAAGTGCGTCACTTTTTTTGGAACTGAGTGTATGTTAGCATGATCAAGCAAAAATAAAAACTGTTTTAATCTTCTCCTGAAGATACTTACATAGTTAGCGGAACACAGGTCGAGGCGTAAAATAATCGGTTTGGTTAGTGGTGAAACAGTGTGTATTGAAGTAAAAGAGTGTATTCCAAATATTCTTCGAATATTCCTAAAATACTTACCAATAACTATACCTACACAATTTACATATTTGCCTCTGAAAATTTCAGGGATAACAAAAATCGAAAATAATATACGAGGAAGTTCCTTGCAGGTTTATTATTGAAACATACCAAGAACCTGTTGATTCGGAGATGATGAGGAAAAATCTAATGAAAACAGATTTTTCACGCGACTCCAAAATTTTCGCCATTTTCTCAGCCCTGTAAGTATCATTTCAACGACAGTAATTTTCGTGCACCAAATTTTGATATTCCCAGTTTTTAATGTGAAACTCTTTCGAAACCTACACAAACGGAGTTGAATACGCCAAAAACTGATCTCGGGCGCCATTTTTTCAAGTTGGCGGCACGAGCGGCGGTCGCTCGATGTTAAGTCCACGTTCCTATCAAGTTTCATCTCTCTATAATCTTTGGTAACCTGAAATCCTCTGATGACTGGACTAACATCGTTGGTATAAGTTTGTTTCAATAATTAGTACACTTTGTTTTTTCAATGTTGCGAACGGGTTTAAATTCCGGAGTACAACTCGAATCATATGGAAAATGACCGTAAAAATGATACATTTAATAAATTTCCACGCAATGCAGGTCGAGATGCAGGTATTCCTTTACTGAATCGTTTCGCGGAAATATTTAGTTCATCTTGGATAGTCACTTTTGATGAGTTGGTTTCTCACTTCAGAATCTGAAACTGAATACTTCTATAATTATGGTGTGAGAGGTAGGCACTTTCTCTATTCCAGTCTTATCTTCATGGAAAAAAACATTGTAATGTCCATGGCAATAACGAATCATCTGGATTCGAGTTGATGAAAACAAGGGTACCCCAGAGCTCTGTCCTGGAGCTCGTCTCCATATCATATATAACATCGTTTTTTTTTACCTAATAAATGTATCATTTTTGCGGACAGTATCTATTCAAGCAATAAAATTGGAAATCACTATACATGATAACCTCAACTGGTAGGGTCATGAAGAGTATTCATATAACATATATTTTTATTTCGACATCTAAATTAAGTCTGGAGAATTGGTTATTGTTTTATGGGGGAATTCTTCATCTGATGCGGATAGAGTTGCTTAGTTTCTTAGAAAAGCCAATAGATAAATTGCAAATGCAAGCTTGAAAGATATTCTATATATCGTCCTTTACCCAAGAATTTGAGAATACTTCTTCTCTGTATATTTACCACTTGATATCCAAGAGATTGAAAATAGTTTCGATAAAAACACTCAGTTCCATGACTACAGTTCTCCTAATTCAGCACTCATAAAATCCTCTAGATATAGACGGTATGAATCAGCAACTAATTTTCCCAAAACGAAACTTTGTATTATTTGACCTCAAAATGTTATGAAAGTTCAATGGCGAATAGACGAATGTTACTATGATGCTGTTGAGATAGTCTCATACACCTTCGAACTTCTGTCACTATGGTGCTCAAAGAAAATCGCCTTCCTCACCTATGAATTCTCATCAGTTGGATTTTTCTCCCATCAGAATATTCATGGAATTGACTGGCTTTTCTCTGTTGCTCCAAATATGGCCGCAGATTAGTTTCATTCTTCAGAAATCGCATAGAATATTCTGCAAGAAATGACTTTTAAACATTATTGATTTTCTCTGGTTGTGTTGAAAATCTGAATATATCTATTACTTCAATCGATTCACATTTTCGATTGCAATTTGATATTATTCAACCTGCCCTAACAACACAGGGATGTCCTAGGTACGTCCCTTTTTTGTCCCGCGGTACAAGGAGATGATCGGGACATCCAGGGGATGTCCTGCAGTGGTTGTCCAGTGGACATCCCGCCCGGTACATCCTTAGGTTATCCTATTCGTGTCCCTGGAGTATCTGATATCCATTCACATCAGAGTCATTGAATTTCATCAAAACTATTGAGTTGAATTTTTTTGAAAATGTTTGTTTCTCTTCCGGAAAATGATTGTAATGAAAATAAATAATAAAGTCTAAGAACTTCTTGAGAAATTACCATTTTTCGCAGACAGAAATCGTACATGCATAATGCCCCTCATTTTTAAACACCCAAGAATGATAATTATTATACCCAATTCCTAATAAAGTTGTATTTATTCAGGTTTCTGTAGCTGAGTCCTGTTTATAAATCTGTTTAGTACATAAATCTTCAGGAGGCATGATAGCCAATGGAGCAAGGTGCGTGCATGATAAGCCAAAGGTCCCGGGTTCAATCCCTACTCGACCTGCAACTTTTTTTGTCGAAAGAATGTCCCTGGGATATCCTTGGGACGTCCTAGGGATATCCTTTCATCGTACTTGGTACATTCCAGGGACGTATCAGAAGGACATCCCTTGGATGCCTTTTTTAACGGCCAGCGGATGTCCCTGGGACATCCCTAGTATATACGTTGTCCCGACAAAGGACATCCCTGGGATGTCCTAGTATAAAATCAGGGACGTCCATGGGAAGTCCCTAGGATGTACTGGTGTTGTTAGGGTGTGGTACTTAACTTCCATAGGCCATACTCAGTGACCTACTCATTTCAATTATTATTTTAGTGTATTAACATACTAGTCTTTCAGGAGTTCTTTCTATGGCAATTCCTTTTTTATCTCCTTTGCATATACTCACTCTATAATATGTAGGTGGGTATATCTCATATTTCATTCATCCGATAATAACTTCCATTACAGTCAGCCGTTCCTCCTAGCCAAATAAATAATTATCTGTCGATTAAGGTGAACATTAAAAAGATCATTGGCGTATGAAATCATTTTTTTTCTCCCGACCAGAAGCATAGCACCACTAATACTTCCAACACCCACATTATTGCGTGACACCCAATTACCTCAGGGCTCTGTAAGTGGGCATGCGACTTCTGGACGAACACTTTATCCATACCGCAGTGTTACAAATGCAGTTAATGAAAGTCACTATATAATGGGAGGTTAGATAATTATTTATAAGGTGATTGATAGCTAGAAATGGGGATAAGGCTGAACTAGAGAATGTTTTTTTAGTGCGAAGGAAGAGAAATATTGCTTATTTCTTAATTGGTATGGGTAACGTACATGTTTCCTGAACTCAATATTATTCGTGTTCAGGTATCCTACATAGGCGGCACGTCAGAGAAGATGGGGGGAAGTGGGGCCCTCGCACTTTTTCTCTTCAACATCTCGCGTGCACTGCACCGAAAAATGAAACAAGAAACTGTTGAGTAACAGTGTCCCTACTGATTTTTTGAGATCTATGTGTCGGACATTCCGTTCTAATCCTCTTAAATTTTGCCATCGTTTCATAGTACTATGATTTTGCTTCCTATTGGCTTCCCAGATTCAAACGATTATTGTTGAGTGAAATCAGGCTTTATCTCTGATATGGATGGTATTATGTGACCATGTATGTTGTTCTCAAGTATCTATGGAATTAGTATTGGCTTCCCAGATTCAAACGATTATTGTTGAGTGAAATCAGGCTTTATCTCTGATATGGATGGTATTATGTGACCATGTATGTTGTTCTCAAGTATCTATGGAATTAGTTGTAGTTAGATCTATGGTTGTAGTAATGTATAGAATATAGTATTATCTTGAAAAGTATAGTGTGTGTGTAGCTATATTGTAGTGATCGACTAAACGAGCTCCGATTCTAAATCAGTCCTAGTATGTGATCAACAACACCTTAAATTATGAGGAGAAGTGAATTATAGAAATCAAGATGATGTTAATAATTGTTGTGAAATAGTATATCACGTAACAAGTGTTGTAAGGAATATCACGCACAAATTGAAAAATCATGCATCCAGCCGCGTAGCGGCAAGTGTGTGATTCCATGTAATTCCAAAATTGCTTCACAACGCGCAATACGTAATATAATTCACCTATACAGCGTCCATATAAATTGATCAGAAATAATTGTAAAAAATATTGAAACAATATTTTCATCGTCGATAGATGTTATCGAATATTTGAACGTGATTTTCAATTCTTGTCAACTTTTTCTGTTAATAGTTTCCGATATTGTCGAAAATTAAGGTACTTCACTCCTGAGCAAAATTAATATTCATTGGCATACTTCGTATCCCAGTAAACACAGGATAACCTATGGATATCCATATGATGTCTATGCTTGGTCCATATGGAATTGGACACTGTATGGACATTCAATGGATGTCCAATAATCACTAGTACAATGGACATCCGTTTAGGAACATTCACTGAACATTCAGTTCTCGTCCATACTGGACGTGATGATAAAATGGAATGATGGAAGTCCATTGACTTCCCTTGTACATCCTTTGGTCGAATTGAAATATGCCAATCGAATGATTCTTCACATTCGAATAGTGAGTTTATCATATTTTCAATTGCATTTGTTATAAAGAAAAAACAAATTTTTGAATGCAGCAAAAGTTCTGGATCGGTACCTATTTTATTGGCAGAGGAACTGCGGAATATGCCCTCTCGAATAAAATGTCTATTCGAAGTGGTGAATATTGCTCAGCATTCAGAGGTTCCATAAAAATGAATAAGTAAGTTTGACTTTCTTGTAGTGAAAAGCCTCCAGTTTTCACATCTTGTTGACAATCTTCAATACAAATTAGAGAATATTCGTTGATATTCGACACCAAAATATAATATATCATCAAAATATAATATTGTGAAAGAGGTACTCATATACTCACTTTCTTGATTGAATCAAGGGAACACTTATATTGCTGGATGACTTTGGTAATGTTTCCATCATTTGTTGTCATTGTATATTCTCAAAAAATATTCCTCATCGTTGATTGTTGAATGAACTTTTGAAGATGTCCATAATACTCAAAGTAGAGTGGTAGTACTAGTTTATGAAAGGATAAATATCAAAATCATCTCCATGACATTAAATGAAATAACATGGTCATATAGCAAAAGGAGGAGATATGTTTCGGGATCATAATAAGCCTGTCATCAGCCAGAAGATACGTAAGTTAGTAAACGTTCTAAAATGAGTATAAACTAGTAGTTGGAATGAATCAGATTATTCGAGTTCGAATGTAGAATGGTGATAACAAATGTTCATATCAATTATCAGGGTTTTAGTTCGAAGAGAGTCATGTGCCTTTTGATTAAACAGCAGGAGGTTTTCATTAGAAGAACCGATATTTTTCTAAACAAAAAAAAAGCAGACTTAGTACGTGAGTACAATAAGAGTTAAGCTGTCATTGAGATTACGAAATTGATAATCTGAGATACACCAAGATTGTCCAGGTGACAAGATATCACGAACGACAAGACAATTAATTCATGAGGAATTCACAATAATCAATGAGGAACAAGGGATAGGTACTCGATCAAATTTTAGAGAAATCAAAATTCATATTCGGGTAAAATGTATCTGCTCACTGAGTAACAATACCAAAAAAAAGTCGGTCCTAGAAATCATCCTTTCTGACAAACATGAATGATTTGTTTAATTTTATAAAAGCCATGTCGCTGATAAATATTTGAAGATCATGAATGTAGGTTCTTGCAGCGTACTTTCTTTGATCTGCGCAATTAGGAAGATCTCGAAAGAAAAATGGAAACGTTCAGGTGGTTCAACCAAGCAGTAACATCTCGTTAACTTCTCTCTATCTTTTTTCATTGTTTCGTATTTATTGACTTTTGCATATTCACAGCTTTTCATCACTCGAAATCCTCTCAATAATATGTTGTCTCCAATGTGATTACTATCTCTTGGAGTTGTACTTCTGAACTGGATTATTTCGATGGAATCATTATTTGAGAATTACTTACTACCTCTCCACTGTTGATAACTTCACTCCGGTGAATATTGCAATTTTGGTATCGTTTCGGGTATATAAGTTTTAATTTTTTTGATCTCAAAACTCAAGCATCGCTACAGGCTAACTCTTCATCTTTGCATTGCCTAATCTGACGAGTAGGTAGGTACCACTTCTCTAAACGTATGCTATGTTTTCTTCGAAATAAATTTCTAGGAATAGAATTTCTGCAATATTACATTGAATTTTCATCTCAAACAACTCAGGTTCTTCTCAGATAATAAACGCCGCATGGTTCTGGGAGCATACCTTATCTGTCGCTTCAATCGTAATGGATTAGTACGTGTTTTTCTCCGCCTACACAGAACATACGAGTACCTCAATTTTTCCACTTCCTTATCAAGCGGTATCTCTCTTTCCTGAATGAAGTTTATTATTACTTTGACACGCTTACTGGCATACCAACTCGAAAAGACTTTCTTGCCCTAATCTAGATGTTAATCAAGATTTATCCAATTAATTTGATGCCTCCAATTCTATCACGACTAAGAAGATGCTACACTCTCCTCGGCTATTGGTTCAATGGGTGTCGATACAATCAATCACAATATTGTAGTGAATCAATCAAGTTTGCTGAATGAGATATTCCATCATAATCAAGAGTAGGTATTGACTCATCTCGAGAGTCTTCTTTTTTTTGTATTTGAGGATGAGAGTTAGTGTTTCCATCTAATGATATTGCATCTCTGATTGATAGTTTCATCATGAGATCATAATTTCTGTCACTGTAGCTTTGGATTGTATCACAGGTACGTTAACACCTTGTTGAATACCCGATCTTGCAGTGTTGAGCTCTGTTACAACATCAGAAAGCTTGGTAAGTGATCCTAGCTCTCATTCATATCCATTCATTCCAGATACAAATACAGAAAGAATCTGTTTTGCGGAAAAAACACTACCAACGTTCGACGCTGTCAAACGTTTCTGAATTCAGGTAGAATCCGAGGTGGAACCACAGGGAAAGCCTTATGAGTATGTGATTGTGAAGTTATATCAACAGAATAATTATAATAAACGTTTAAGGCGGGCCTTTCGCGATAGCTTTCCGACCGAATATAGCCTATATATATATACTAGTTCAACAACTATTTCTAGATGTCAGTGTGATGTCGAAATCGGAATAAAATAGTTAAATTACAGCTTCCACAGCTATTGTGGAGTCTTTCGATTTCGTCTGTTACAGGTCACCAATAGGTGGCACACAATTGAATGCAATCGTAGGTAATTCTATTGAGTACGTGCAGTGTTGCCAGAACTACTGCTCCACGTGCCCGTCTGTGTAATTCAAAAATAATGTGTGCAAGATTTTTGATCAAGTTCAGATGGCTATAAATAGAAATTGTGTGTTTACCGTATAGGGTATATACGTAGACGATAGCCTGATTTTCAATATTTTCATTCTTACGAATTCACACTGCTATTACTGATATAAGGGTTACATTGATATGTACAGTGTGTAGAATGTAAGGAATCCTCGATTCAAATTCCATATTCTTCAATTCACCCCTCCTTGCTGAAATACAAATTTCGATCATAATTACACTTATGAAGAATCCAATTTGTTCGGAGTGAGATCTTCTATAGGCGCGTTGAACACTTTTTTGGGTGAAGAAAAACGTTGGATTTCACGTCATCGTCACGTGTCGATCCCGTCACCGCGAGGTCAATGAACAGCAATAAATTTGAAGGGTGTATCTCATCTCATATTATGTAGTATTTTCTAGTTATGATCCGATACTATTAAAAATTGGTATATGGAGGTTTTCGGGGTCGGAGAATATGATTCTTTCGTGAATATTAGGATATTCAAGATGGCGGACGAGTTTTATAATAATTATGATCCGATTCTATTCAAAATTGGTGTCTATATGGATTCTCGGCGTCGGAGATTATGATTCTTTCATCAAAATTCGAAAATTCGAGATGGTGACACCAATATGGCGCACGAGTTTTGGAATTATGATTCGGTGCCATTTGAAATTTGTATCTGGGGTTTTTCGGGGTCGGAGATTATGAATCCTTCGTCGAAATTGAAAAATTCAAGATTCAGGATTGCAGATCCAATATGGCGGACAAGTTTTCTAATTTTTTTATTGGATTCTATTCAAAACTTTTATCTGATGTTTTAGGGGTCGGAGATTCTGAATCATTCGTCAAAATTGGGAGATTCAATTCAATAATCGTTTTTGTTGCTTTTTGTCCGAATGGAAACATTTCAAGAGCGGATATTTCAGTGACACCTCGCCGAATTTCCAACAATTGTACTGAAATCGAGAATATTTCAATTTGAGACAAAAAATTTTCAATGTTTACGTTTTTCAAAAATCTGTATCTTCTATAAATGAATGAGTTTCGACTCCGTATGATAACCAGGCCCTAGTTCCAACCTTCTTCTATACGATGGTTTAATCAGTTTTTCAATTAAACCATTCATGAGCCCAAAAAGCAGAAAATAGTGCAGGCCTGTATGTCGATTTGGTCTCCACTTAATGACACTTTATTCATCAATTATGGAGTATATCACTGACATTATCAATATGAGATTTCTGACAGAATGTTCGATACCATTGGGCACAAGAGTTGAGATAATTACATTCTGATTGGTTCTTATATTGCAGAAAATGGCAATTTCATATACGTCGTGGAATTGTCAATGAAATCTTCATCAAAGGAAAAATATTGATGACATCCTAATCCTTGGTGAACATCGTCAGTGTTGGATTTTCTTCATTCATGCACTCGCACAATGAGACTTAATTAAAAACTGGTTTCCGAGCAAGAATCGGAGGTACATTTTCTTCGATAATTTTGAAAATTAAGGCAGCTCTTCGTTTTCTCACTCTTCATCGATTCACCAATTACAGAACTCCTATTTTCAGTTGAACTGTCAATCGTTCGGTTGTTGATGGGTTGATTTCTGCATTCATATGATCGACTATATATTTGAAAAGAAGATTGCACTGTGCTTCAGTGTCTAACTTCCCTTGGAATATCTTGTTATACGTCTTGATAATCTCGTGACAGTCTTCATCATCGTTTGTATCCTCTTCTATCTCTTCTTTTTTTACCTCAACATTCAAATTATTCACTCTTTTCTCAGTCCTATCCTTCTTGGACCAACATTGAATGAAGCAGGGACCTTCCGTTCGACAAACCTCATTTAGCTGGCTCGATTCAGGTTTCTGTATTTCTTTCAACTGCCTCGTTGTTTGTTCACTGGATCGACAAATCATGATTGCTCTCTAGAGATCCAAATTTTCTTTGATTAGTAGCCTTTTCCGGACTAGATCTGATTTTACAACAAAACTCATTTTGTGTCTGAATAAACTGTCTTGCAGGTTCCTAAAATCACAGTTTTTGACCTGAATTAAAATTGTTATCAAAAACTCATGGAAGCATTCATTCTCTAGTTATACAATCTTGAACAATTTGTATTCGTTGGCAAATTCAGATTCACTTTGTTGAGTAACGTATATTCATGCATCTTTTTTCACCCAACAAAAAACTGAATGAATAGTTGATAAATTTTCTGAATGACGAAACCAACCGGATTGGTACGTCACGCCGACGTGATGTTAAGACGTCATTGCAACGTCAATAAAGTGATGTTTTCGATCGATACGCCTATTATCATTTCCATTTATACAAATAGAAACTTCTCTTTCTTCCAACTCCACTTGTATTTACAAGGTATCCAAAACTCGATGGCCTCACGTTCCTGGAGAACAGAACATAGGATTATTTTGAAGATTTGAATCCTATGGTTATCCGTTCTGCTCAATCATTCTAAAATTATTTTCAGCGATATCAAAAGATATAGCAACAACTTTGTTATTTTGAATATAACACCCTTTATATTATTGCGTTTCCGGATTCTTTATGTTAAAACTATTCGTTACTGGTTCAAAAGGAAAACGTATTTTCCCTATCTTAACTTTTCATTCACCATCAAGTGATATTCAGTTGAATGAAAAGATACAAGATGATCAGAATTTCGAATCATAAACCACACATAAAATTACTAAATTTGAAATATTTCGATTTTTCACACCCTATATTTCTGCAATCATTTCCGCTGGACCCCAATGTTATCAATCGGTGAAATCCACTCTTCTGTGTGATTTTGAAAATACAATGAAATACAAAGTGGTCCATTCAGTTCAGTCATTTCTACTTCTAGATATAAGCGGCAACGGCGAAGCGCTGAATATATTCCAGAAACGTTTGATGGGCCACGAATTTGAGACACCCTTTATATACATATATTATACACACACATACCAAACTATAGAGAAATATGTCGTTGACATGATGATCCTGCAACGTCATGAAACTAACGTCTTATTTCACCCATCCAAGTGACGTACTCAACGTCGTGATATAATGACGTGATTATCAAGTCATCATTACGACACCTAGTTGCTTGGGTTACGAGCAACTCTCAGAAGTCTTCGAGAGACATATGCGAGCAAGGAATGACGTAGCCTTACCTTTCAACGTGTGATCCCATACACTTTCTTAGGCCACCAAAAAAAATCTGCACCGGGAATTGAACCCACACCGGCAAGCGAACGCGAATTATAATACTGAAACTTCTACCACAAAGCTAACTGGCCAGCCAGAAGAATCCAAAATATTCAACTTCAATCAAAACAATTCCATGAATTACAGCATCCAAATTACTTGGGTAGTAAAATAGCCTATGGTTTTGTATGCGGAGACATCGAAAGTACAATGTTCGATTCATTATATTGTGCCCTTTTCGAATTCAGAAGCAGATTTCAAAATTTATATATCACACACTGGGATAACTCGGCCAACTAATTCGTTTTCGCGAAAAAAAGTCGGTTGTGACAATAACATTGTCACTTACGGTAGGAAAATAAGGTACTTGAAGTAGGCAAACAATATTTCGGAATTAATTTTCCTACTGTACGGAATCAGGACACTAGTTGTTATTAACAAAATTGTGGATGTCAACGAAAAGGCTTAGGAATCGTGGTCGAGATTCTTGAAAGTGGAGAATTCGGAGATAGTCAATAATTTCGTTGGTCTGCTTAAGTCTTCATTGAAATGCACGTATTGCGGCTATTCCTCAGTGACGTTTGATCCCTTTTGGGATTTGTCATTGCCAATACCACAGCGAACGCGCCAACTACGTTTGTTCCAGTGCTTGGACTCATTTACCAGAGAGGAGTCATTGGATGGCGAAGACAAGCCTACTTGCTCCAAATGCAAGGAAAGGCGAAAATGTACAAAGTCATTATCTATCCAGAGGTTTCCTGAAATTCTTGTCTTCCATCTGAAACGTTTCTCGCTGGATCTGTTCGTAGAAAAACTGAACGTCACAGTTGATTTCCCTTTAGAAAAACTGGATATGAGCAATTACGCAGCCGATGGAAGTGTACCGTTCCACTACGATCTATATGCTATTTCAAACCATAGCGGTACCATCAACAGTGGTCACTATACGGCCTACTGCAAACATCCTTACTCGAACATCTGGCACGAATTTAACGATTGTCGTGTTTCTTCAATTTCATCAGTAGTACAGCTAGGCCGGTTGACGCGCAGTGCCGCCGCAAAAGCTCACCAGATGTCGTGGTGTCGCTAGTGTCGCTGCGAATGTTCGCTGTATTACGGGCGGCGGCAAATTCAAATACTGGATGGTTTGTATTTATAATATTTTTCGTGACGTAATTTTGTTTCAATCTGAATTTGGAATTAAATAAAAAAAAGCTGGTGTCAAAACTCGGGGATTCGATCCCCGGCCAACGGACTGAGAGCCCGATACGCTACCATAGCGCTATACCACTAGACAGAAATTGTTACGAGTTGAAAGTGTAATACGCAGAGCGACGGCATTCACGCCGACCGGCAGACCGCCAGCAGAGCAGCAAGCGATAGATGCGACAGTGCAGGGTTGCCGGACGTTGCGCGCGGTGCGCTACATCGTTGTCGGACGTTTGAAAAAATCGGATATTGCTCCGTTTTCACACATCAGAACCTTGTTAGGAGAAAAAATGACGTATGGCAGATGACATTTGAGATATGATGTATGGAGTGCAAGAATGATAAAAAACAATAGAATATTATCGAATTAATTTATTTTATAGTAATGCTTTTCTACAGTAATGGCAAGTTTCTTAAGAAGATGGCGGTCCATCCCAGTGTGTAGTCCAATCGGGACGATTATAATGAACAAAGCATGGCAGCTTGATTTGTAGGTTAAAGTTGCAGCGATATTCATTGGGAAGTTTGTGCCACACCCTTAATAACCCACAAGGATCTGCATAATCAATGAGACATTCTACGGGAATGTACTGCAATTCTTGTTCGGTGAATTTCGTCAGAGTCAGAGCGGGAGATTTTAGGAACTCCAAGAGCACAGCTACTTCAGACTTCATTTTTTTTTTCCAATTCGAGCAAAGTTAAAAAAATTCAGATGCTTCTAGTTTCACGTCAATTGGTAGACTGAAATAAATATGATACTTTCTGTGCTCTAGACCTCGCCGCGAAAGCCAAGCGCTCTTTGTTATGAAAATACGAGAAAATACGAAACGGATTGTCCAAAGAATCGGATTTTGAAAACAAACGGATAGGTATAAATCTTTGATCATCAGTAGTTGAGGCGCTATTTCCACTAAGCCTTCATCAATGATGGGAGCTTCGTATGAATATGATTGTCCTAAAACGTTGAAAAGATATTGCTGCAGAAAAAAGTGTTTCATCATATCTGATCACAATGACGTAGTTGATGGAATGGCATGCAGAAAATGCAGACATTTCAGTTACTGCGTCTGCGCATGTGAATCGAGATGCAAAAATGGAATAGTCGAATGTTTTGTGACAGTTTTCAGATGTCTGCGACAGAGTTCAAACGTCAGTTGGAGGAATTCCAGAAGAAAATAAAAGAACTTGACGTAGCAATAAAACGATTCGAAGACAAACAGCTGATGATTCGAAATTTCTCGAAAATTACTCTATTGGAAGACGTTATTAGTACTAGAAGTATACCTTTATCAACTGCAACGAAAAAAATATGGCTATTTTGAGAGCATCATTTGTATTGCTGTTTTCAATGATGGGAGACATTCTGTATATGAATGTACCGAGCAAGGTTAGCGAAGCAGGAATTTGTTTCAATAATGAGCCATGCCAGTGGATTGCTATGCGAAAAGGATTCATCAATGACGGGCAAATGGAAGTGTTTTCAATGCAAGTACCAGAGAACGAGACGAAATATAAAATCAGATTGATTTTCAACGATAGGACCTTTGGCGACTCAAATCAATGGCAGTTTTTTGGATTCTCATCACCAATACCAACATTAGCACCACCAGCGGACTATGGAAAATCATTTGCTATGTTGAATATTTTCTCATTTATCAATTTAGCATTTCTAGTTGGAATAATATTAATTAAAATCGTACAACTTCTCTGTAGAAAATGACGAGAAACAAGCTCAATCTTGTCTGTATATTATTGAATAAAAAATCTCATATCATATGGCTGAAGGCTGTTATTTCGTTCGCAAGATTGTGCAAGAATTTTAATGGGTTTTTCTGACATGAGAATATATTATCGCAGTCTACGTATCGCAGTTATATTCCCATGAAGACGCCACATGTTTACGATCTCTTTGTCCTTGCTTTCTAATTATAATACAGCGGGGAATTTTTTCTTCCAACAGTTCAGATAACCTCGATAGCTTCCAGCACATGTGGCAAGATGTTTATTATTCCGTTTGGCCATTAGCGGCGATATCTCGAGATTGCTAATCAGTTTTAATATGCGCATTTATATTCCACTTAATAACATACCACATATCCGCTCTCTCTATACCCACGCATTCAGACGATAAAAAAAGAAACTGCGAGGCGCGCAGCATTCTAATTAACATGCCAATGCCGCATGTCCACTCTCTCTCTATACCCACGCTCTCTGATTATAAAACTGCCTGACGCGCAGCAACAGCATTCAGTTCATCAGTGAGCGCAGTCAGCCAAGTCAGCCTAGTCAGCCAACATTACACAATATAAATAAACTTGTTCGTCCACACCGCCGAAAATAGTAAGTACTTTTTTATATTAAAGTGTTCATTAATACTCTGAATCCTACGTATATTATAGACCTTTTTCAATTTGTATTCTCAATTCCGCGGATATAGCTGCCTTTTTCATTTAATTTCGAGTTTTTGCAAATGTTATAGACCTTTTGTCAATCCATCTCGAGGTTTTGGAAATAATTTCACAATTCTGCGTATATTATAGGCTTTTTGTCATTCCATTTTGAGTTTTTCTGAAAATAATTCCACAATTTGACAAAGTGTTCATTTGCACTCTGAATCCTACGTATATTATAGACCTTTTTGAATTTGTATTCTCGATTCCACGTATATAGCTGCCTTTTTCATTCAATTTTGAGTTTTTGCAAATGTTATAGACCTTTTGTCAATCCATTTCGGGGTTTAAAAAAATAATTTCACATTTCTGCGTATATTATAGACCTTTTGTCATTCCATTTTGAGTTTTTGAGAATAATTCCACAATTTGACATCTCATTTTGAGTTTTTAAATGTAGAAAAAATACTTTTTTATCTCATTCTCTCCTCCAGATGGATATCGCATCATTAAACAAAGCTTCCCTTGTGGCGGAAAGAAAGAATATCAGGAAGCTCACGGATCTTTCCTTGGGGCAACCGAATTCCATAGAAGGGGCTAGAATAACGAACACTCGATTTGGGAAGGCGGTTCTACTGGAGTTGGAGGACGCAGTGGTGTTTCTGCCAAATCGGGTGACAGCAATCTACGAGCCCCACGTAGGACAATTCACCCCAGGGAAATATTCCCTGATATATCGAGGAACCATCAACGTGGGAAAACAGCACCCGGCAGCATCATTCGAGATCATCGAAAATAAATAGAGTGAGTAACATTTTTTCGAAAAAAATATATTGACATAACACAATCATGGAAAATGTCAATAAAACTCTCACTAAAATCGATGAGACACTCTTAGCGATTAAAACAAATTATTCCAAATCACAAGCGTTATTTGCTCTCAAGTCAATAAACTCGCATATCAGAAAATGTATTTTGGCTACAAAAAAAATCAATTTTTCAATTGGGCAGAAGCGAAAAATACAAACGAAGATTGGTGAGCTCAAACGAATGAGGTTCTTAATCAAATCTATGAATAAACATCATCGTCATGTTGGCTCAGGTTTGGAAAAACCAACTGTTCGATGGATAAACGTAAATTCATTATTTGAATCAAGAGTTCAGACATCACTCATTCTCAATTTGAGACATAAGGAAATTATTGACTTTTTGTCTGATTCTTTCAAATTATTTGAAAAAAAAATTTCGAAAATCTTAGATAAGTTCTCCATGCTCAAAATTAATTTCACATTTTGCGGTGATTTCATTAAAACATCTAATGATGTAGAGACGATTGATCGCAAATACTTCAATACACCTAATGGCATTTTGGATGTAGGAACGGATTTGGAGAATTGGTTCACAAATAATTGTATCGATGTGGTTTTGAATAAGTTGAGCGAATTTGCTGAGAAAAATAGTGGGTGGGCTTTGAGGGAGATAATCTCTTTGGAAGTAGCAACAAATAAGTATGAAATGGGGAACGGCTCATCCTACATCAAATTACCTGCGGAAATCGAGAAGAAGCGGGCTTGCATTAATATTCGGAATAATGATAAAGCTTGCTTCTATTGGAGCATAGTCAGCGCATTATATCCTATAGCGAAAGACCCCCAAAGAATAACAAAATACTCGCATTATTCTACAGTTTTGGATATAAAAGGACTAGACATGCCAATGAAACTGTCTCAAATCTCGAAATTTGAAAAAATGATTAATATCTCTGTCAATGTGTATGGTTTGGAGTTGAATATGATTGAAAAAAAAGAATTTTACACAGTTGCACCTATCAAATTGACCAAACATAAATTGGATAGGCATGTTAATTTATTACTGATTCAAGATAGATATTTTCCAAAATTGAATGATTATGAGGCTCCTCCTGTACACGATGAAGATATCTCAATCAAATACCATTACTGCTGGATAAAAGACTTATCACGTTTGATATCCAGCCAAGCTAGCAAGCGAGATCATAAAAAATTCATTTGTGATAGATGTTTAAATTATTTTCGCAGTCAGGAGAAGCTTGATAGTCACACGGCCTTATGCGAAAAAGTCAATAGCGAAAAAATTTCTTTCCCAAATTATGATTCTGTTGAATTTAAGAATCACGTATACAAGCAGACATGCCCATTCGTTATTTATGCAGATTTCGAATCACAATTGGAAAAATGCGATTCGAAAATTTCCAATACAACTCTGAAATACCAACACCATAAGACCTACAGTGCTGGATATTACTTGAAATGCTCCTATGACGACTCACTTTCATTTTATAAAGGCTATCGAGGTGATGATTGCATGGATTGGTTTGCAAAAGAAATGTCTGACGTTGCAAAGTTCGTTCAATCTAAAATAAAAAATATTATTCCAATGGTAGTACAGCCGGGCAACACCAGTGGCGTCGCAACTGATGTTTGTCATATTTGTGAAAAGAAATTCGAGGAAAAAGACATTGTCGTACGCGACCATGACCATTTCACAGGCCTCTTCAGAGGCCTCGCGCACCAAGCTCCATGTAACCTCAAATTCAGAAAACTGTTCGTTGTACCTATAGCATTTCATAATCTCTCAGGGTACGACTCTCACTTCATAATTCGAGACATTTCCAAGCGCGGACGCGTGAGCGTGCTTCCAGTCAATATGGAAAAATATATATCATTTACACAACATGATTCAGACACTGACATTAAATTCAGATTCATCGATTCATTCCGTTTTCTAGGAGCAGGTCTCGATGCCCTTGCAAAAACGATGAATATTGAGGATTTAAAAATTTTGAAAAAAGAATTTAGCAGTGTAAATGACAGTCAATTCAAATTGCTAACACGAAAAGGCGTTTTCCCCTACGATTACATCGATAATGGGGAAAAATTGAATGAAACTGACTTGCCTTCTATTCAGAATTTCCACAATAGATTATATGATGAAAATATTTCCGATGATGATTATGCTCACGCTCGAAACGTTTGGACGGCATTCGGAATGAAGACACTTGGGGAATATAGCGACTTGTACATGCGTACCGATATTCTTCTTCTCGCCGACATTATGGAAAAGTTTCGCGAATCCTCATTAAACACATACGGTCTCGATCCAGCCTGGTATTACACTATGCCAGGGTATACTTGGGATTGTATGCTAAAATATACAGGGTGTAAATTACAAATTTTGAAGGATATAGACATGGTGATGTTTGTAGAAGAATCGATACGAGGAGGATTGTCGGTTTGCTGTAATAGATACAGTGAAGCAAACAATAAATATCAGATTAATTATGATCCTGAAAAACCATCAAAATATCTGCTTTACCTTGATGTTAATAACTTGTACGGAAAAGCTATGAGTGAACCTCTCCCATATGGAGGCTTCACTTGGGTTGACGATACTAACATTGATGTCACCCAAATTCCCGACGATAGTCCCGAAGGCTATATTCTCCAAGTCGATTTGGAGTATCCCGAGGGGTTACACGATTTGCACAAAGATTTTCCATTTTGTCCCGAACATCGCATTCCCCCCAATTCCAAATTATCGAAATTAATGGCCACCCTTCATGACAAAAAACAATATACCCTGCACTATAGAAATTTGAAGCAGGCTTTGGAACATGGATTAAAACTCACCAAAATCCATAAAGTATTGAAATTTAAGCAAGCCCCGTGGCTCAAGTCCTACATTGCGTTGAATACGCGATTGAGGACCTTGGCCACTAGTGACTTTGAAAGAGACTTACGAAAATTGATGAACAATGCCGTGTTTGGGAAAACAATGGAAAATATCCGTAATCACCGCGTTGTGAAATTGGTACAAAAATATGAAGGCCGTTATGGTGCTAAAAATTTAATTTCCAGTCCTAGATTCCAAAATCGAACAGTTTTCGATGAAAACCTCATGGCTATCGAACTGAAAAAGTCGGAGTTGATTTTCAACAAGCCCCTATACATTGGTATGGCTATTCTTGATTTATCGAAAATTGTCATGTTTGATTTCCATTATAATTTCATGTTGCCAAAGATCGGAGCAGAAAACTGTAAACTCATGTACACGGACACAGACAGTTTCATTTATGAAATTACCTGTGACGATGTATATAAAGATGTGATTGCTCCAAATATTGAAAAATTCGATACGTCTGACTATGCTCCTGATAATATTTATGGAATTCCTCAGGCAAATAAGAAGGTATTAGGGCTATTAAAGGATGAGGCCAACGGTAGGATAATTTCACATTTTGTGGGACTACGTTCTAAAATGTATAGTTATAAATTGAACACAACTGAGGAGGACATTGAAAATGCGAGAAAACGTTCAGAGAGGAAAGGATTAAATAAAGAACGATTAAATAATGAATTGAAAAATTTCGGAATAATCAAAAAATCAAAGGGGGTCAAGAAATGTGTGGTCAAAAATGAATTAACATTTCAGGATTATGTAGATTGTTTGAAAGATGAAAAGAAGAAGAATATAAGTCAACGAACAATTCGTTCCTACGCCCACAATGTTTACTCCATCGAGCAGGCCAAAATCGGTCTGAGTCCACATGATGATAAAAGGAAACTCATGAACGATTCGTTTGATACCTTGCCCTGGGGACATTTCAGTTTGAATTGATCTTTCTTTTTTCATTGCAGCAACAATGAATCTGCAAGAAAGATGCATTAGGACGGTATGCGAGAACATAGATTCGGTAATTGGGTTCATCCTCAGATCTCCACTACCTCCACCATTAACAAAAAAAGTTGTAAAAAATTTTGCGAAATTCAAATGGTCAAAGATACGACGAGAATCATTGTCTTATAGTGATTTCATTTTGATGAATTTTCCAGAATATTGCCGAGAAATTGATATGCCTTTCGATGTGCGAAAAGCTCTCTTAGATGCGGATAATTTGGAAATATTTTGCGAAAGCGATTGTTATTGTGCATTGAAAAAATGCTATAAAATTGATGAGTTCAATTTGTCAATTTGCAAAGTGTGTCTGAAAGTGTTCACCTCATTACTAAAAGACTTTCAAGATAAAAAAATAAATTTTACTCCAAGTATTGAGCATGAAATTGTCAGATGTGATGAAGTACATTCTTTATTCCGCGACAAATCTTATTGGTGTCAAAATGGGTTTCATAATGTTGTCTTCAAATTGAAAGATCGTGATGAATGTATTCACGATCTTCATAAATATAAGAAAGTAAAATTGTGCTGAAATTGTGTTATGTCAATATAATTTTCATAGAAAAAATGTTGCTCACAATATGTTGAGGGTGTTGTGCGCTGTATTTCATATTCTATTGATTGTTTTTTTCTTATTGTATTGTATTATTGTATTTTGTATAATATACCTGATGATTCTCATGAAAGAATAAAAACAAAATATTTTAGGAAATTTATGTGCTTTATTTATTCTACAGGATGTCATATGATAACTCGATTTGAAAACAAAAACAAAACAAAACATTCAATCATTCATTACCTACATGAAATTTTTATTCACAGAAATTAATTTCGAGAATGATAATAAAATAAATATTCTCGTAGAGCATTGGCATTAATGCTGTCTGTAGATGATGCCTCACAAAGTCCAGTAACGATTTCTGTAAGTGTCAAAGTTGTTTTATTTTCATACAACCATGTGTTGGCTATGTTGAAAATATGGTGGTAATAATCGTGAAAGTCCAAGGCATTCAACATGGCAACTCGATCAGATACCACACCCATATGTGTTTGTAGAATTTCCGTGACATCCTCTTCATTCAAGGTCATATCGGTGGCATCTTTGTGAATGCCAATTTGTTTCACGCCACTTTCCATGAATTGATGTAAAGTTACAAAGTCTCCACACTTTATCGCCACAGGTTCATACTCATCTGGATAGCTGCTGTTGTTGTTGCTGCTACTCCTAGCGGCTTTGAAGAAGGATTGTTTGATTTCCGTCAATATTTCTATGATGGAAGCCCACTCGTATGTGTTGAAAGATATTTGTTTTGGTGAAAATCGTTGTTTCAGGATCACACAGGCACCAAAATCTCTCGTAGGACTGAGACCACATCGGATTTCATAGCAGGGCATAGGAAACACCATCAACAGCAGAGGATTTTCACTTTGTGCTTTGATTTCATACCGAATCATTCCTGTGTGATTAGCACCCACATTGAATTCTTGCTGAGCTGCACTTTCGTACTGGTTCAAGGCGCGATTGATAGCGTCAAGAGTTTGCTTATAATCACCACTACTATTACTGCTATCATCACCACTAAACTCCATTTCAGCACTACTGATGCTGCTGCAATTGCTTATATCACGAGACATTATGAACTCTCTACTGGAATGCAGTTCAGACTTATGGTATTATTTATAGTTGGAAATCACGTGACACTGATGTGATTTTCTGTTTTTCCAATTTCTCCACACACACACACACACACACAACGAAAGGCCCCATAAAACGTGTAAAACTGCTCGTATTTTCCATAAGATTCTATACTAAATCAGCGTTTTCGATCCAGCTGTTGTGTTTGTTGTCTAAACCTAACCATTTGACGTACATTTTTTTCCCCTTTTTTCTCAGTACCTTTTCAACCAGATAGATGTTGGGGTTTGCAGTTTTCTGTAATTCTTCTTCATAGAAAGCGCCACTAATTGGTGAACCCTGCATGTCCTCCAGCATGTAGGTGGCAGGATTAGTAATTTTGCATTTGATGATTTTGAATAGTTCTGTGGTCCAATTTGGGGTATATCCTTTTTCAAACACATGCTTAGCTTTGCTTATGCGAACAATGTCACCAACTTTGAATTTTCGCGGGCCAGCAATTTTCAAGTGAGTAAACGATCTGCTCAGAATTTGCTTCTCGTTGGATTTGTTGACTTCTGATGGTTTGCACCCAGTCTTACTATGACGTGTATCATTGTAGGATTCTGTAATGGTAGGTAATACGTCTATCCATTTGTAGGTGCCGTTTAAGCTGAAGTATTTGAATAGTTTCTCTTTCAATGTTCTGATTACACGTTCCGCTATGGCTGCTTTCTTGATGCTGTACGTACTGTAATGATTGATTTCGTGCTTTTTCAGCAGACTGCGAAATGTGCTGTTGTAAAATTCCGTTCCTTGATCGGTTTGCAAATTTTTCGGACAACGTTTTGTGTGCGTCAAAATATCTGCAAACGTTTTTGTTATTTCCTCGCCAGTTTTCGTTTTCAATGGACGAGTCCAAACGTATTTGGAAAAACAATCAATCACAACCATGATTAGTTTGAAATTTCGATTCCGATGTGTTGCATACTGACGCATTTCAGCTAGATCCATTTGCCATAAATCATCTATGCCTTTAATGATAGTTCGTCGATGTGGGTAGTTTTTTCGGGCAGGTTTATGTAACTCGTTGACAAGTTCGATTTTTTCCCGAGATTGTGACATACTATCATAGTTTATTTATATATGGGGAGGATGGGAGGTAGGGAGGTAATTGAATGACACAGTTGAAGGCAAACATTGTATTTATGTATTTTTCATAGACACTACTTGGCTTGATAATGGTGGTTTCGAATCAACGGTCTGATACACGTTCTTTGCGAGGTCATCTCCGATCTGAGCAACGTTATCAGCCAGCTGAATCACTGTCTGATGACTTTGTTGCTGCTCATTCTTCAGAGTACTTATACTTTTAGTATTATCTTCGAGTAATTTCAAAACATCTGCTATGCCCTTTGCATTCGAGTTCACATCTTTTTCCAGTTTGGGCAACGATTCTTTGAGAAAATGTGTCATTTGCATAGCTGTATTTTCCAGCTTGGTGGTCAACTCCACCAACTGGGTATTCTGAGAATCATTAACTTTTGTGAATTTGTCATCAACTCTTTTGAAATACTCATCAGTTGCACTCTTGAAATCTGTCTGGATTCGCGCTAGGGACTGTTTCATGTTATTTTTTATCTGGTCCACGTATTCCTTGTTTGCAGCATCCTTTTTCAAAATAGGTGTTTTGACATTGCACAAATTCAAATTACCGAAATCTATATCGCCTTTAGGAGTATGTGCTAAGCCGCCGTCACCTGATGCAATCACCACCAGTTTTCGTTTTCTATCCGAACTACGTCCGAACTTATCGATTGTCATCTTTGAAATGATTGATATTTCATAAGCTTATATCTATTGTATAATGTTTGCCTCCTTCAGTTCAGAAATAATGGATACAATCTCATTGTCGAGAGAAGTATTTCCAGCTTGCTGCGATGCTATGAGCAATCTCAAACGTTCACACAACTCATTTGGGTCATCCCAATAGATGTATTCGACAGGCTTGGTATTGTACGTGATCATCATGGATTCTCTGCCCTTGATATCTCGGCTTATCTTTAAGCCCTGTCCCGTTGTACCACGTCGTGCCCTTGATTGTGAGGCTGCAGCTGCTGCTGATGGTAGAGGTGGCGGCCGAAACATGGGCCTGATGATTTCGCTGTATTTGAATCTTGGACTACCTTTCATCTTTCCACTTGCATTCAGATGGGCGTTCGATAGTTCCAAAATTTGTTTATATCCATTCAGATCTTCTTTATTGAAATTTTCAGGAAGATCGTAGAATATCAGCTCATATATACCAGGTGTTCCTCTCACTTGTTTTCCAGCAATTTTGATGTAGCCAGTTCGTGCATCAAAATCGATTTCTTTGTAGCCAAGCCACCATTTTGAATTACTAGAATCATATATAGGACCATATACTTTGTCTATTTTATGGCTATTTGTCCAATGTTCTTTCATGAATGGAATGCCCATTGTAGGATATTGTTCCAGATATGACTCAATAACTGCAGGATCGATGCTCTCCTCAGCACCTTCCCCTTCTTCTTGTTCTTCCTCTACACCTTGCTCAAACACATCATCATCACTTTCGCCACTCGTACTAGCAACACGTTCAAGTTTCTGAAACGGTATTTCATGAGCTTCTTCTTCTTCTTCTTCTTTGTGTTCCTCTTTCTTGCGAACTTTCTCTTCCTTTTTCGGTAGCAAATAAGGCTCATTCTTGATGGAGGCGTTGAATAATGGAGTTTTTGCTGCTATCATTTCTTTCAGTGGTGCAGATACAGGTTTGAAGAATTTTTGCAAAGTTTCATCCTCCTCTGATTTGCCCAATTTTAAAGCTAAATATTTCTTTTTTATAGCCTTTGCAATTTCATTAATTTTATTTTTGCGAACGACATCGACCTCTTTGCTGAGTGGTTTCATGTTGACGAATAGGCTTTATCACATCGAGTTCATACTTTTATAAACTTGTCAAAGCCTTGACGATATCGACCTGCGTTCAGATCGTGCTCCTTGACAATAACCATTGTACCATATTTTTCACCCCAGCAATCTGCACAAGTTCGCTTGAATTGATCAAATGTCATGTCCGGTGAGACATGTTCATCGAACACATGCTTCAAATTTACCTCATCCTGTTTGAAGAGCACCACTAGGTTACTGTTGTCGCGCAACATCTGTTTGGGGGCTTTACTGTACGTTTGTCCTATGTATATAGCATCGATGCCTCGATGACGGCACATGGAATAATACTCTTGAATTTTCTGTTGTGAATCGCAGGATATGTCATCGAAAATAAAAATGGAATTTGGCTTCGCTTCATTGGGACCCAAAATCTCCTCATTATCTTTGAATGGAAAATAACCGACATCTTTCACCATTCTCAGCACCTTTTCAAGTAACTGGTATTTGGGCTGATACAGTGACTTTGAGTACACGTATACGTTCTCAAATTTAGCACCATTCGGATGAAACAACAATGACAGTGCTGCATTTGTTTTTCCGCATCCACTTGGACCGCAAATGATTGCACGAAATGAGTGTGGTAACAGGACGCCATGTTTACCTCGATTGATTCCGCTACCGTTGTCATTCAAATAGTCCAAATTTTCGATTGGTAGCGTCTTTTTCTGTTGAACGACTCTCATGATGTGTGACGATTCATAGAGTATTGTGGACTTTTATAAATGAAGGTGCTTTCTCACACCAGTGCTCATTCTTAATGCTGATCTACCGCGGTGAAGGTATTGTCAATACGCTCATCAATAAACTACCATTCGAATTACATCTACCAGGTTATTCGTATTGTGGTCCAGGGACCAAATTACAAGAGCGGCTAGAACGTGGAGATATAGGCATAAATCCCTTGGACGAAGCCTGTAAAGAACACGATATCGCATACTCTCAGAACAACACTTTGGAAGAACGACATAAGGCCGATCGGGTGTTGGAAAATAGAGCTTGGCAACGAGTTAAATCGAAAGACGCTAAATTGGGTGAGAAAGCTGCCGCTTGGCTCGTCACCACCGGTATGAAGACAAAACGTAAACTCGGTATGGGGGTGATGCAGCACCCGTTCTCTAAAATCGTAAAAAATGTGCTGACTGCTCTGAAAAAAACGTTTGACGATAACGCTGCTGACGGTGGTAAACATCGGGGTAGTGGTTTGAGTAAATCATCTGCAGCAGCTTTGCGTGCAGCTCGTAAGGCAATAAAAAAAGTCGGAGGTAGAAAAAAAGTCCGAATTCCCAGAATAATACCTTTGCCTGCAACAGGAAAAAGTGGCGGATTCTTACCGTTAATACCACTATTTGCAGGCCTATCGGCTCTAGGATCGTTGGCTGGAGGAGCAAGCGCTATCGCGAAGACAGTAATCGATACCAAGAATGCGAGGAAAAAAATGGAAGAGGATAAACGTCACAATCAAGCTATGGAGCATTTGGGTTCCGGTGTGTATCTACGTAAAACACGTAAAGGATATGGACTGTACTTGAAAAAAAGAGGAGGAGGAGGAGGTGGTGGTGGTGGCTGTGGAGCTGGATTATTCTTGAAGAAGCAGCAAAAAAACTGATATCCAAGCTACCCAATAGAGCATTATATGATGGAGAGATTGTTAAATATGCCAAACAACTGAAAATACCATATTTTCGAGGTGTTTTCATGCGAGACACTCTACCTACCCGCCCTTGGCGTCGTCGTGAGTGTGCAGTTATGAATTTAGATTCCTCCATCAATCCCGGAACACATTGGGTAGCTTATAAAAAACATGGAGATATTGTCCATTATTTCGATTCGTATGGCTGTTTGAAACCACCAAAGGAATTGGCCGAATATTTCGGAAACAACGTGCAGATATTCTATAATAATGATGCCTATCAGAAATACAATCAAATCAATTGTGGTCATTTATGTTTAACATTTTTATTGAATTCGAAAATAAAATGATGATAGTAAAAAGCCCCCGACTATTTAAATTATGCATACCTCTACACTCTCTCATCAGTCATGTCTTTGATATTGACATTGAAGAGTCGTTCTTCGACGCTCTCTATTGATTTTTCTCCTCCGATTCCATTAGATCTCGATTCTGAATATGGCTTAGCTCTACTCAGTTTCCATTCGTACAACAGCGTACCCAACATTGAGGAAGGTACAAAGTTCTATTATTTCGAAAACGGTGACAAAAAACGAAGAAAAAGTATTGATATTCCTACTGGAGCTTACGAAATTGAAGATATTGAAAAGCTGATCAGAAAACATCTTGTACCACCACCTTCTTCGAAAAATATAACCTCATTACCAACATCGCAGAAACCCGAAGACCTTTTTTATCTCAAACCGAATAATAATACTTTGAAGAGCGAAATTTTCTGTAAACAACATGTGATTGATTTCACTCAGAACAATAGTTTGGCAAAAATATTGGGATTTTCGTCTAGAACCTTGGAAAATGGCATTCATCATGTGTCAGATCAGCCTGTGAATATTATAAAAGTTCGAACGATACATGTCGATAGCAACATTACCTCAGGGGCATTCTACAACGACAGACCGTCTCACACGATCTACGAATTCGCCATTGACGCTGACCCTGGTTACGCTATCGACGAAACGCCGAATCACCTTATTTATTTACCCATCGCCACCCATACAAACGAAATCTACAACATCACGCTCAAAGTGCTCGATCAAAACTTTCAACTGGTAAATTTCCGAAACGAAGAAGTCATCATTCGATTGGAACTGAAAAAATTATGGTCCTAAGTGTTTATAAGAGTCGCACCCCTGTGTCTGCTCCTTCAGTCTTCAAGAAGACATTCATCAGCCGCCACACTCGTCCACTCAGTCTGCAGAATATAAAATTCCTCAGGTCACTCGGCTATCATGTTATCCTCTCAAGTGTTCAACATATTCCGGAAGCCTCACATCGACGAATCCATACAAAAGGTCGAATGGAGAACATACTACCCTTACGTCAAGTCCTTTCGCAATAACGATGTCATAGAAATCAACATTAATCAGTCTGATGCTTTCGATGCCCTCTATGAAAGTATTTTGCACATTAGCGGAAAAGTTACGAGAACTGAAGGTGTTGGTCAAGTATCTTTCGTCAATAATGCTGGTGCCTATATGTTTCAATCCATCAGCTATGATCAAAATGGTAAGGAATTGGAATCAGTACGTGATGTTGGTACTGTAAGCACTGTCAGAGGCTACTTGTGTTACAGTGCCGAAGATACAAAACATTTGACTATAGCAGGTTGGACCTATCCCAATAACGTTGATGTCATCAATGCAGCAACTTTAGCATTCAGTTTGTTCATTCCATTGAAGCATCTGTTGAATATTTTCAACGATTATGAGTGTGTCTCCTACGGTAAACATTCCATTCGTTTGGTGTGAGCTGGAAACGATAATAACTGCTTCAAAATCACCGAAACTGCTGTCGGCACAGCTGTTGTACCCACAAAAGTACAATTGGAAATCGAAAACGTGGAACTCAAAGTGAAAAGACTATTTCCAAACGATCAGATTAAATTGCAACTTTTGAAGGCAATCAAAGCTGACACTCCCATCCTGATACCCTTCAGAAAATGGGAATTACATATGTTGCCTTCTCTCACGACAGGCGCCACCAATGAAATATGGGCCGTCAAAACTTCTTCGTTTCTCGAAAGCCCTCGCTATGTCATCGTTTGCTTCCAAACGGATCACGATCTGACTAAAGTTAATACTGATCCTACAATTTTCAATCATGCCAACATAACGAATATCACATTAACTCTCAACGGAGAAAGTTATCCAAAGGAGAAGATGCAATTGGCCTTCGATAAAGGAGCTTTTCCACAGGCGTACTTCAACTATACACAATTCGGATACAGCTATAAAAACACCTCCCTACACACTCCGCTCCTGGGTTACCCCGAATTCGCCAATAAACAGCCTCTTTTCGTTATCGATTGTTCGCGACGAGACGAAAGTGTCAAAAGTTCCACTGTTGATGTCAAACTTGAAATCGAAGCATCCCAAGGATTTCCCGCCAACACTCGAGCCTATTGCATCATCGTTCACGATAACATCATTGAGCACCTCCCACTCAGTGAAATTATCAAGAAGTGGAATTGAATCCCAGTTTCCTAGTCAGTTCCAGTTCGACCAGCATCATGAGAGTAGCGTTCATAGACATCCAAGGGTTCATTATCGAGCATGAATTCCGTCCCAAGGAGATTGCCATAAAAATTGGAGTTCAATGTAGTAATTATTTGCTACTCCCATACAAATCCTTCTCCTCTCTCAGCAAAGAAGACCGATGCGGCGTTTGTTTCTTGGAGAAAAACATTCATGGCCTAAGATATTCTTCTGGTTTTGTGGCATACAATTTACTGGATGATATCCTTCAAGATAAGCTGAGTGACATCGATATCATTTATGTGCGAGGACATCAGAAGAAGGAGTTTCTGGATGATAAACTAGCAACATTCAATGCACATGCAAGGGTCGTGAATTTGGAACAATTTGACGATTCCTGGTACAACACCGTTCCAACTTTTGATCACAACAACATCATCACATCCTGTATGCATCACCTTCGTCGAGAATCCTTCAATTGCAGCCTTCGCAACGTTGATATTTTATACAAATGGTTCGATAATTTGATACCCAAATGATGTCACCCAATTAATCAATAAAAAATAACAACCTATTCACTAATAATTTTATTTTTTCTATTCTCGATTCTGCACAGTGAAACGTCAAAAAACGGCAAACAACAAAACGTCAAAACGACAAAACGTCAAAACAACAAAACGTCAAAACGACGAAACGTCGAAACGACGAAACGTCAAAACGACGAAACGTCAAAACGATGAAACGACAAAACGTCGAAATGTCAAAACATCGTAACGTCAGAATAGATGTCAGATGTTGAATGTCATCTGTCATACGAAATCTGTTGAGGTTCACACGTTACACATCTTCAAATGGTCTATGAGCAATATCCGATTTTTTCAAACGTCCGACAACGATGTAGCGCACCGCGCGCAACGTCCGGCAACCCTGCACTGTCGCATCTATCGCTTGCTGCTCTGCTGGCGGTCTGCCGGTCGGCGTGAATGCCGTCGCTCTGCGTATTACACTTTCAACTCGTAACAATTTCTGTCTAGTGGTATAGCGCTATGGTAGCGTATCGGGCTCTCAGTCCGTTGGCCGGGGATCGAATCCCCGAGTTGTGACACCAGCTTTTTTTTATTTAATTCCAAATTCAGATTGAAACAAAATTACGTCACGAAAAATATTATAAATACAAACCATCCAGTATTTGAATTTGCCGCCGCCCGTAATACAGCGAACATTCGCAGCGACACTAGCGACACCACGACATCTGGTGAGCTTTTGCGGCGGCACTGCGCGTCAACCGGCCTAGCTGTACTACTTTCATCAGATTCGATCATCAGTAACAAAGCGTATTTACTATTTTATCAGAAAAATACCCAAGTTGTAACAGCTACCACTTCCACAAGCAAAGGCTGCTCTTCGAGAACCAAACCCGATCAATTCTCGAATATCACCCAGTCGCAAGACAACACCAAGTTTATCCTTGATGATTCCAGGAAAAGTTTTGCTTCGGATCTAGGTATCAACCAACCTAGTTCGAAAGATGGGCATGTGGGATCTTCAAATTTAGTCTCATCTACTGAGTCAAAACCTAGGAGGAGAGGAAGGCCCAAAAAAAAGCCTTTCAAAGATGAACTAGAACTCTTGGTGAATAGGCCAGCACATCATGAATCAGGCAGGCCGAAACGCACCTGTGTTGGTCAATCTACTCAGCATGAAATCGCCGGCCAGCACTCTGAAGATTCACAAGAATCGAGGTCCTATAGTTGTCGAGGCTCTTGTTAGCATGAACCTGGGGCAACTATATATTTGGAACTTCAAATTTTTCTTTCAACTTCATGAAATGTACTTATACATTAGTGTAACAATTTATTTTCCTCATTATTTATCAATTTCCGGTGGATCCGACACTGTTCATAGTGTGAAATCTACTCTGTACTATTATATTTAGAGAAATAAATAGATTCACATTAAAAAAAAAACAAAATCGATATGTATGTTGAGGATAAGTGTATTAGTGTATAAATATATAAATGTATAAGTGAACACTGAAATAGTGCTAGGTTAACGAAAACTCACCATTATTAAATTATTTTTCTGAGACGAAATCGTTTGCTCTGAGCGAACTCATCGATCTATCAAGTTTGCGTTCTTCCCAATTCTCGATTCGCACAATTTTTCACATACAGATTCATTTTTCCAATCATTTACGTATCATTCGACTATTGAAAACATGATTATTCAGTATAGATAAACATTGGTTGTTTTCTTTCGCCTCCTTGAGATATGTTGGGACAGCTAATCTAATACCTAGACTGGTTTCATTTCTTGAAAAATCCAATTTTTGGCTAGAGTAGTTTTTCAAAATGACAATGGTGCTAATGAGCCCACATGCTCGATTATTTGCATAAATAGAAGCTATATATTCTCCATAAACTTTCTCGTAGGATGAGTATTAGAACCGATATTTCACTCAGATTAGGGCTAAAACTACAATTTTCAACTTTTTGAGGTTAGAGCTAATTTTTGAGGTCTAGTATCTTGTGTTGTATTGGACTTACAAAGATGGGATTAAACTAAAATTGCAGAGAATTGTTCAGTTAGCTTCACAGAGGGCCTGATTGACTTTTTCTTCAGAAAGTCGCCTTATAGAACGTTTGGGCTAAAAAGAGTAAAAACCGAAATAAGTAGACCAATGTATGGGTTTTTCAAGTGGACTTGGTTTCACACGATTGGGATATAGCCTTACAACATGCAAAAGAAAAAAGGAATGTGCGAATTTATGCGAACTAGGGTGTCTAAACTCTAAAGTCAGCGGCCTATTAGGGTAATAGAATCTTTTTCATCTACAGCTACGACTGTAAATTTGGGTTAAAACCTTCTTGTTCACGTCTCCTAATCTACAGTTGAAACTATTATTTATCACCTATACAGGGTGTATCCGAAATTGAAACGATAAAATTGAGACTAGTAGACAATAACAGAACTACTGTGTGTAGGTTATTAATAGAGGAGGTAAAACATTCATTTTAACAATCTTTTTGGGAATTTATCTCCCCGTTCCTATGATTGAAAATTAAACTTTCATGTCAATATTCGTGTAACGAGGAAAAATCAGATAATCTATCTCAGAATGTAACTGCATTTAAAAAAAAATCACAATAAAAGAGCCTGAAAGAAAGATTCACTCAGCTGAGTGGATGTTTAAAATTTTTTCAAAATATCTGTATTCGTTTTCTTCAAACATTTCTCGGAACAAGTTATCGCTGACAATTGATTGAATTCGTCTTCTAGGCTCTGTAATAGTCAAATTATTGGCAAAACATCCTATTTCTCCTCACTACGCGTATATTTGAATAATACTTATATTTTTGTAATTCCAAAAAATCTGGAGAAATAAAATAGAACTCTTAAATTTAATATATCTGCGCCAATATTGAATGGAATGAGATTGATTGTAATAAGAAATACAAGTTGATCCAACGAAAACTTTACACCACCCCACCTTCCTCAAGAGCAATCAAATCAATCGCTAATCGTCGAGAACATGTTCAGTTATCAGAATCAGAAAGCTGAAAATATGTTCTCATATAGCCTTTTTTAGCTTGACGTACGTTTATTGATATTTATCCACAAATGATTACTAATATCAATTTAAATATAATCACTTTATCACATCTAATAGGCGAGAACACAATAGCACGAATTCAGTTCAAATGTGCATAATAAATAAATATAACATTGAAATAATGTGTACCAGTAGTTTTTTCAACAATAAATGCTGTCATTATCCAAAGAACGCGTTTGCAAAACCATACAAATTTGTGGACCATTCAAAAAACCAATAATGGCGGATACGTGATGACGTAACAAGTATTGGCGTGCATTTGGCAACGCTGTACTGTACCTTCAAAATATTCTAACATATTTCCTAACCTAAGAAACCGAACTACTAAACTTCAAAACATCAGAGTTTTTCTTTGATTCTTCATTTGCTTGATATTTTCTTGTATAATCAAAATATTCAAATCATTGTGACTATTATTGTGACATAGTCTGATGGTTCATGTTTATTGATTGGAAATATGGAGCCAGTATTCGAAAAAGCAATCACAATCTTCCAGTAGTTGATTCAACTATGGTTTTTGAATTCTGCAAGTTCAAATAACTGGCATGAGCTGTTTCATAAAGGTGAAGATTAGTCCAGAACATAAAGTTCGTCCTAAACCATAAAGGGTTGAGGCTGAGGTTCATGAAGCTGAAGAAACTGTAGTCTGGATTGTGTAGTTTCAAAAGGTAAAAGGTACATACATTCTTGACTTTTTTATAAACGGTATTCTTTTATATTCTCAGGTAGATGTAAACACAGTGTGGCTTTCTTATTATGGTTACATGGAAGATCAGAAGAACCCTCTGTACCTTCTATGGAGTGTTACTGAAAAGTGTCCAACTCAGTGTCCAAACTACCAAATTTTTGAGCTTCCTATCAACATTCATGCCACTTGTAGAATTACCAAAACAAGTTCCTACCCTCCCAGTGGTTCCATCAAAATTTCTTGAAGTAGTTCTTCAAGTAGATGGAAAACATGGATGCCAAGGATAACTGTTTTTGAAAGAGTTTGATTCTGATTCATAAGCTAATTATTTTGTCCAGAAAACATTCATCCAATTTGTCTCCTAGGGGATTCCAAGACTTCATTCATCAGAATATCAGTGACAGTGATTGTGAATTGGTGCAAGATATAAAAGTGAATCAAAACGAATCATCATTATCAGCATGGTTTGAAGTTTGCTATGGAAGAATTACTGCTTCAAAGCTATGAGGCACAAAGTGAAAGACATTCGAAGGTACATTAGATGAGCAGGAGAATTTTGAGAATAATGGTAGTTTTCAGTTACTTGAAGTGTGATATGACCCTATATTCCTTTAGAAAATTATAAAAGATGCTGAAAATTTGTGGCAAACTGTTAATTCCACCCATTTAATAAAATTATAAAATATCAGTACTACAGTACTTTTTTTCTCATCTTATTTCAAAATTGGACTTATTTAGAGCTCACCAGTGTCTTATAAATAACATATTTCATCATACACAACTTCTAAATCCCTTCTCATATTGATCATACACTATATCTTCACAAACTGGAGATGGTAGGTATATGAAATTCATGTTTACTTCTTGTCGAACAACCTAGTTCATTCATATTTTATTGTCAGTGGAATATTGGTAAGAAAGACCAATACCTATCATAACACCAAAAAAGTAATGAAAGTAGTAAAAAAAATCCAGTAAGTATAAACCAAGAGAGCACTGGCATATCTAGAAATGATGGAAGATGCAACATCAATTCTCAATGCAAAAAACAAAATCATACAAGCCAAAATTACTAGATAGGTATTATCACTATTTCATGTAGGGAAAATTTGTCAAAAATGTAAAGGAATAGGTAGTACACAAAAATTATCAAATGCCCCCATCTTCAAAATGATGCAAGAATGCTCAAGAATGTTGGTTGAAATTTTCATTTATTGTCCACTTTATGCAGTAGATATAATTAGAACAGTTAAATATTGATAGATATATTTCATTTCTAGAATGAATATAGATGTAGAACATGGAAATATTATATCAATATCTTGTCCAGATCATCACAAAGTTTTCAAGAAAACAAATAAACTTAATCATGATGGCAAAAATCACAAACATATTTGTATATCAATCAGCAACAGTCCTGAGTCATTTTATCACAATATGTTATGGGACTGTCAATTTGGTTCTGGTTCATAGTATTTGATGTCAGTCTCTTCCATGACAGGTTACTTTTCAGTTTCTTCAAGAAAACTTTCTTCAACTGAAACACTCACTGGTACTTCCAAGAATTTTCCTCAAGGAGAGTCAATATGATTTGAGGAAAGTTCCATTTTATCTCATCTCCCAAATTCTCAAGGGATTATTGAGATCTCCTTTTCCGTGCTGAAGATGAAAGTTAGGATTTTGATGGGTGTTTTCTCAGTTTTGGATGTTTAATGAATATGGAATCACATCTTCAGACATATAAACTCTAGATCCAATGAGTTTTAATTCCACCCAGCTCAACATGTCTTATTCAAGCTAGAACAAAATAAGTATGATCAATCCATATTGAAGAAAAAATTCTACTCACATCAAAACGATCCTCACAGCAAAATATATCATTTGATTCCAGGTATGGTTTATCCATATACTTTGTTCAGTGTTGATTAAGCAGGATGGAACCAAGTTTGTGGCATTTCCTTACAGCCACTGTCATCCCAGGAATGTGAATAAACGTTGATGAGAAAAAATAAATAATTCGATGGCACTAATAAAAATAATATTGGCCGACAAAAATAAATAAACAATAAAATAAAATAACAACTGACAGTAGTGACAGATGAACGAATTGTCAACTGTCCACACAGTCAACAGTCCAGAAGATATCAAGCAACGTTGCCGGATCACCGTCTAATACTTGTCACGTCACATTAACGCGCGATATTCCAGCTCGTTTGAACGGGATCAACACTTTGCAAATTTTTTGTGGAAAAACTACTTCGAATAAAAATCTGAAAAAAATACCTGAGACTTTTATCGTCATACTAAAGGCCATGGTATTTTTTCCAGAAATTCGTGTTCTCGCCTATTGGTAGGTTGAATTTCAGAAAATGAATCCTTATATTTCTTTGAAATTTTTCCAATCGCATGTGAGATCAACAAACCATATTTACAATATTCAACTTTTCAAAATCAATTAAATAACATAATTATAATCTCAACTTAATCCACAGACATCCGATTTGCAGAAGGATAGTGGCGTTGCACATGATTATAAGAATGCCAACACAATTGAGGTGTTATCATTCGCATTGAATGTTTTGCACATTCTTCAAGACATCGCAGTCTGAATTCAATCTGGTTGAGCAATCTGTTCGGATCCCCAGCTATGACCCTTTGGCGATGCTCTTGCAAAAATCGAGATTACTTTTTCCGAAATATAACTTACCAATTCCGAAATTGAAGTTGAAAAGGTATAGAATGTGTGGGAAGAACAAAAGAAATAGCAGCAAGAAAATAAGAACCAAGAACAAACATCTAGTCATCCAAGGGAGCCTTTCTCCTTCAGGGCGAAAGATGTTGGTCTGGATGATGGGAGTCGTAGAGGGGTTGAGGATCCTGGACCAGTAAGTAAATATTGGTGAGCTGTATACGAGGACTTGAACGCTCGGATTGCTGCACAAAAAGATCCTATGAGTATTTTATCAATTTCCAGGGGGTTTGCTGAGAGCATAAAAAAATACGATATTATCAATAACTACGTGGCGCTCAAGATGTGCAACTCCAACATAATGTAGCCTACGTCTCTCAACTCTCAAATAGTTTTCATGAAAAATAAGAGAATGAGTATTCAACTGAAAAATTCGGGTATAAAGGGCGCCACTCAATTTGATCGAAATGGTAATATTCAATAGAGAAATTGAGAATATGAACTGAAATTTCAG
Source organism: Phaedon cochleariae (assembly GCA_918026855.4). Classification (NCBI taxonomy): domain Eukaryota; kingdom Metazoa; phylum Arthropoda; class Insecta; order Coleoptera; family Chrysomelidae; genus Phaedon; species Phaedon cochleariae. The sequence continues at coordinate 40,933,088 of OU896708.1, forward strand.
GAATCTTAATGATGGAATATTCTGAAATGAAAATTTCAATTATTTTTCTGGATTGCTAGAACACATGAAAATATCAATTAAACCACTCAAAATTCAAAACCCATTAGACAGAGCCTCAAGATCGCTGCAGAGGACAGCTTAATCTATTAAGGTCGTTCTTGAAAGATTATATGCAATTGGAATGATGTCAGGTTGTTCTGAAACATTATGTCACATATCGAAGGATCATATATTTATAACGAATAATAAATGTGGGATGATTAAAATCATCATAATCCACCAATTGAACGGATTGGTAACCTGCCACTATGTAAAGGTGCACAATCTGCCTCATAGTAGTATGGGGGAGTGTGGGCACTTATAGGGATAGAAATGGAGATGAAAATATTCAGTTACATTCGAAAAAGAAAAACCCTAACAAAAACCCCTTCGTTCCTTCTTCCTGGCGTCCCTTGGTGGTGTAATGAAGGAATAAAGACAAGTAGATCTGCTTCTCCTCAAGGTGACCATGAACCTAATGGAATCTCCTGCAGTCTCCTCTGGCCAGGATCCGAAGGTCTAGAGCGAACAACGCTAACTGGGATAGTCCAGACAATGGCGGATATGAGGGGTTTCTGTAAGGGACGGTCGAACATGCCAAAGGCAAGCAGAAGAGGCTGTGAGAAGCGTTTCAACCCCATCTCACAGACCACGAGACACTCAGGGCTCAGGCTTTCCTACAATCCTATCGGAAGAAAAGACAGGCTATGGATAAACGTTGTCTAATGACGAATAACCAACGGTTGTAACGAAACATATATTTCACGTTTTTCGTCTTCCAATGGTTATCACATACTCTCGATGAAACGGATAAGTAACATCCAACTCAAGAGTTCGATGAACGTCAGTTCACCGTGCGGACTATGCCGGATCGTTGAACACTATTTTCGTATTCACGTAAAAAATGTGTTTACGAATAATAGTTGAATCAACGAGAAAAAGCCAAATACTCAAAGTGGAATGAAATAGTCACAAAGAGAGAGAAACTCGGAGTCATTACCACATTAGTACATAAAATGAACAAAAATGGTAGATAACGAGGAAAATTCAACTAAGTACTTCGTGGCATTATAACTTTGAGTTCCTTCCTCTTCGTGACTATTTCATTCCACTTCGATTATTTGGCATTCTCCTGGTCGACAGAAATGCAAGTAGGGCAACTAGCCACTGCCATTTTATCTGAACTAGGCATTTTTTTTGGGGTGTTTTTTTCCTCTGCTCAGGTGGCATTCATGTCCATCTCGCAGATGCCGAGCGCCTCGTGGGTATTAATTGCTGGTAACTATTCGGGTTGGGTCAGGTTTCCTTCAGATGGCGGCCAGGAAGTCATCTAGAGACACCCCTGCATTGATGAGAATCCAAAGATCTGTAGGTAGTCTAACGTTCCTGAACAATTTGGGTACAGCCCAGCATTTAGGGTAGAATCACTTGCAGCTCTATTTGTCTTCACGAGTCTTTGCATAGATATCAGGAGGATGTAATTCAATGTTCTGCATGCTTGAGGCCAAGGGAGTAGTCGTTTTTCTTTGGTTATCTATCACTGTTGTTCATTCCTCGAACTGACTTTGAATTTGTAGGAAAGGGAGAGAAAAAATGTGAAATCTGACTCAAAGATTATCATCATTGTCAAACTCGCAAGCATTCTATTTCTCATGAAGATACGTCATTTCCAATAGAAGACCCTGTTGTTGAGTTCATAGAATTTGTTCAGGAGATGTGACAAATGCAATCAGTCGAATATAAGCCAATTCCATGTGATTTACAATTTTCAGTGATATGCAATAATTTTATTTTCACGTACCGTTGGAGAGCCCATAAGCAATGATCTATGAAAAATTTTGGAGTGTTTCGTTCACAAAATTTGACATTTTCTGAATTTTCACAATATTCAATGAAGAAACTGTCAATTTAAGTACCATGAAACATCGGAGAATAAAGATTCGTGATAACTCCTAGCTTTGGGCAGAAGATTACAATAATTAAATTAGGTATTTTGAATTAAACATGTTGATGATGGTTTCTGGAAGACAAAACGTCAGATTCAAATTGGAAACCGCCAACTTGTAGATGTAGGGTTACTCATTTCGATTTATTTCTAAAAATAGGGGAGTTTTGATTTTTTCGTATGTCTCCGAAAGTAAGATTTTCCAAGTTTCAAAACGGCATTTCGTCAAGCATGGATTTGCACAAATAATAAGCCATGATTCAACCGACACTGTATCTCTCATGGTTTACTAGATCCCAATGATTACGCTTTCATTCCAGCCACCCTGTACGTGATTGGCGATTCTCAATATAAAGGAAAACGTTCTATTATTCAGTCTGATGAATCCGAATATCAATGAATCATCTTTTTCACATAATACTAGACATTCAGATGTATCAAGTACATTAATAGTTTCAGATAAATATGAATTTTAAATATCAAATAAACAAGAATTTGTTATTCCAATCTCTTATTCCTCTTACATTATGAACATGTTATTTCTAGCAATTATTTCACCGTACGTTGTGAATGTGTCGTATCATTGGGATAGAATGACGTGTTATTGCTCGCGGAAGTATCAACGTTATGTCTCAACGTTCAATAGTGGTTGTAAATGGACATAAATGCAATGTATTGTTGAGGATAAAACGTCGTAATAACTCGTTTATCTCTCGGCTCACATCAACCAAATTTCAAAGTTGAAATTTTCAACTATAGTAACGTTATTTTCACGTTTTCAATCGTTATTCAACGTTTTATCAAGTAGGTTGTGTTCATTGGGCTCTGTATATAAATGAACTAGATGAGGAGACAATTCGAAAAATGTGCCAAGGTAATGAGATCATCTTCATGCATCTGCTGTCAAAGTTGAAAAAGAATTGTTCTTCACTGGGGATCCTTCTGAAAATTTCAGGTTACATCGTGTAGCGATTTTATATGAACAACCTTATGCATGGTTCGACAGAGTATAAAATTATAGCTGAAGGACTGGGCTAGCGATCAGTGTGTATTGAATTCAAATTGTTCAAAGCAGAAAGAAGTTATTCATATATTTCATCAAGAGCAACATTTTGGGATGCGACGAAATTAGAGTTGAATAGTTTCAGCCCAAAATGAAAGACAAGAAATAATCGAAAATTATCATACAAGTGACACATCGGTACATGAAGGTATATAATGAAACATTTAGACGAATATGAGATAGATTTGTCTGGCCAAATTCGAGAACTGACGTTGAAACCCTCATAACAGCGTTTGAAGTTTGCAATATAGAACTGAATCGGAACGTCAAAATGAAGATTACTTCCTTGTAGTCACAGAATTTCAGAATAAACCATTCAAGCACATGAAGATCAATTCAATAGAAATCAATCGAAATAAAATTTCATTGTCTATTGCACAAGCATATCGAATCGAAAATAAATGAGCTGTTACAATTATCCCAAAACCATTGCTATATTTCCAACATTTCTCAATTCCAAAAAGAATTCATAGCGACTCGCAGGTCTTCAATTTGATGACCAACATATAACAAGATCTTTCAAAATTATACAAATTTGAATTACCTTATAGTGCAGTCGCACATCCTCAATCTAATGAAGAAAGATTTCATAGAACACACTTAGACTCATTGATAGCGTATCACATGAATAATCCAAGTGAAACAATCTCAGAATCTTCACCATTCGGTATTAAATCGTACAATCGAAGTATATCAAATTCTACAAAATACACTCCAGAAGGAATAATTTTTGGGCATATTCTCACAGAAGAAAACGAAGAAATCGATAGTGGAGGAGAACAAACTAGTTTTATGAATGGAGTGAGAAATACCCCATCATTCATTTTTCACACAGCCATAAAAAATTTGAATAATGCGAAACGAAAAGCGAAACAAATGTTCGTTCAACAAATTAGACCTACATAACCAATACAAAGTAGGAGACCATGTCCATATTGACGAATTTCAATACGGAAATGAAATGCGAATCAAAAGTAACTGTTCCTTTGAAATACTACGAATTACGAACACGAAATCAGCAGAAATCAAGGTAGTAAATGATCAAATCAAAATTGTCAATTTCGACAGATTGAAACCATCATATCCTGTTGCAGGGCATACTACGAAGCCAAAGCAAGCCTAGCAAAAATCAAAACTCCAGCAGGTATCTCCTTTCAAAAGGAATGAAATGCAAAAATTTCTATTGATGAGTGGAAGTTGATTATATCAACAGAGTTTGAATGCCCAAGAACCATTACATTATATGATTGACAAAGAATATGTCAACCCATCTTTTGAAGAGGCATTTTCAGCTTCAAGTCATCATTATTGAATACAATGAATCAACAAATGGGAGAAAAAGTGCAATCAAAAATTTCAATTATACCCTCAACAAACTGAGAGTTGATTTTCATACGTTCAATGAATGTTTTTAAACTAATATTATTCATCATTTCTTGTCGAATATTCGACATGATGAAGAACAGAGAAACAATAAGATACTCTTTTGAACTCCAATTGAGATTTTTCGAAATGATCGACCAAATAATGCGGTCAATCTCCATTATTGTGTATCAACACAATGATATCATAAATAGGATCACTTTTGGTAGACTAAAAATAAAATACTCATCAGTAATCGATCCAAAAATTACTGATCGAACAATTGAAAAAAAATTCCATAATCTCCAACTCATGCAAATCTGCCTTCCAGTCCAATCTACAAAAATATTTCAGAAATAATTTCTTTGATAAAGCTGGAAGCATTCCAAACGAACGAACGGATAGTTCTTTTTGTTCATATACGAATCGTAGAAGACTCAGACTATGACTTTTATAATATTTACTCAGTCCCTGCAGGAGATCCTGGAACCAATCTTCTTCATACAATTTCATCAAATGTGAAGATTGTACAGATATATACGAGAATGAATTTCGTATCTGTGACAACCATTTTCGGAAGTTCTTTCACATGATTCATCTTGTGAAATATCGATCGGAATGGAATCAGTTATCACATCTAACTGCGAACAACTAGTGATCTACATCGAAGATTACAATGTTCAGAAACTAGCAGATAACAAATGGCTGTTAACCATATCGGATAGGTTACCTGTTACAATTATCTGTGCAGGGGAGAATTCGGAATCCCAAATTATTCAAGAAAATTAGTTGATGACTCTCGAGCCACAATGCAGTGCATTTATTGGAACCACATATGTATATTCCAGATTTGACAAAAATGATACACTGTCACTCAAACTTAAGATGCCACAATTATCGTATGACTGTTGTGAACTGTTCTATTTGCTAATTTGAACGGGGAAAACAATGAAACACGAAACTGCGTGTGAGACTTCTATTTCCAAACTAAACTAAATATCACAAAATACCCGAAAGAAGTAGCGATAAATAAACTATAAAAAGTATACCAGTTTTTATACGGTACAGTTTGTTTTGTATCGCCAGGTGAAATATTCCATCGAGAACATATATTACAAATTTCCAAAGAGAGAAGGAATCGAAAACCTCAAACCAACCAAGATAAGCCACTTGAACACGGACGAATTGAATATTGCTTGAGAAAAAAAATGTTTTACTCAATTGCCGTATTTGGACAATGGCCAGAATCTATGTCCACAATGACGTAGAATTCTTCATTCAACCAGAATGCTTTGTGTGATTCTCGAAAATAAGAATTCATACTCCTCATTAACAAATCAATCATTATTCTCTGGTGAAAGTTCAAGTTTGCTCAAAGTGGAGTAGAATTTCTCAAAAGGCAGAAGGAAAGCTCGAACTCTTCACCACTTTTCCAATGGTGTAACAATCAGTCAATGGAACATGTTCCAGACTCTGAATAATCAATCTTCAGCGCAAGTATGGAGTTTCCACGATCAGAATCATGATAGAGATCTAATATCAGATAACAAAATGATTTTCTCACCTGGAGTGAAAATAGTTAATTGAAACCGTCGGTGCCAATACCAAACGTTATAATCTCATAAATCCAAGTGGTTGAATCGAAATGAATGGGTTCTCAGTCGATAATGAGGGCCTCGTGCCCTGAGAGCGGGTTTAAAAATAAGTGCAAATTACAAGAACCCGAGGGGAAACTTGAAGGACCGTTGCAGGATAATGCCCACGAAATATCATCGTGAATTTTGACAAAAACGGTATAATATGAGATTGGGAGTCCCGAACCCCTAATAGAGTGCCACTAATTCCCAAATATCAATTAATAAAATTTGAATTGATGGGGCAGAAGAGTCAAAACAAGTGTTTGATCCAACCAAACATTGGAAACACGGAATTAAACGGAAATTAACATTGAACGGATAATGACATACTTATGTCAATCATCTTATTTAACATGAGATTGTGAGCAATGTCACAGAACAATGCAAATCAGAAAGTAAAACTATTGGGTTTTATATGAAACGATCTTTGAAATTCAGTGGTGTTCTCTTAGGGGTACGAGACTCCGGATTTCATATTTTCCAGTTTTTGTCAAAATCCTGACATTTGGCAATGACACCAACAATAATAATCAACTATTCTCATTCCATTTGACTGAATGATTTTATTCTCTGATATTAAATCTCTTTCACAATTTGGATGGTAGAAACATCATACTTGGGCTCATGACGGACTTTTCTGAGGCCGAAACGTTCCTTTGAATAATTGGTACATCATTGAAAGTGTAGAGATGACTTCGAGCTTCTCTTCTTTTTTTTTGTATAATATATCATCGAAGATGAAAAAAATGGTTAACAGATGAGTTGAATACTCAAGAATATCTTCGTGTATAGAGATAATCGAATAGATGGTTTTTGTCGTTCCACCAACAATGCATGATTGTGGTATCAATTTCGATCATGTGGGTACTGAATTCGGCAATCGGGCAGATATAATGCAGAACTAAAGTGTCCTCAACATCTCTAAGACTATTATTTCCAACTGATATAATTGAAAATCGAATCTTCGACCTGTGAAAATGTTCATCGAAGATCTATATAATATGTAGAATGTTCCATTAAGTACTTAATTGACATGTCTACAATTCGTGAACAATCAGGAAGTTTACATGAAAATGTTGAATAAAAATCAGAAATAAATTGAAGATGAAATATTTTCCCGAGGATCATAACCATAATCACTATTTGATGGTAATTGATTCTCCGTTATGGATTTCTAGATTGAAAATGATTTTGGATAATATAGTTGCTGACCTACCCATTTATTTCATTTTAATTATACCTTGATAATTTAATACTTCATAATGACTTATTACTGATTGTCAAGAATATAAAAGGAGAAAATGTTAAAATCAAATCAAACAACCGAATCCACCTCAGTAGTGACTACCAGAAATCAATATGCAGAAAGTGGTGAGTTGATATATTTCGTTTACTCACCTATGATAGTTATACTATCGAAAATAAAAGGTTGACGAAGAAAGTTGGTAATATGTTTATATTCAAATGTGTGTGTGTATGGAATCCAAAATCATTGACAATGTTAAATCCATGCAGGTTAGCTACTTTGAGGAAAATCAAAATAATTTATCATGAGATATTGAATTTTCAAATCGATTCAATCACAATGAATGAAACAACTCAATCGAGCCAAAATCAAATGTTGATCACCAAAGTAACAATTCCCACACTAGATACAAAGATGAGTATAGTCGAGATCATCAAGAAATATTGTTCTCAGTTAAGTGATATGCTCAACTCAATATACAGAGTGACCCATTTGAAAGCGGGCCACCCTCATAATTTTTTTATTAATGAAGCGATTGTGAAGATTTTTCTTCTGAAATGCGGAGGGTTGATTTTTGGCATACGCCACTGGAATTGGCATTCTCTGAAGTAGACTTGTACCAAGTTTCATGAAAAAATATTCAACATTAACGATTTTATGACTAAATTACTGACAAGTATTCTATGACTGATTTAAAAGCGGGCCATCCTCATAATTTTTTTATTTATGAAGCGATTGTGAAGTTTTTTTTCCTGAAATGTTGAGGGAAGAAAGGTGTATTCTGGAGCCAAGCGGCTTCAGTTTATTCAAAAAACTAGGGCCTACTAGATCACATTCAAAGGCTGAGAAATCCAGAACCCATATTAGCGTTTTTTTTTTGGAAAAAAATTGGCGTATCAACGATTCTATGACTAAATCACTGACAAGTTGTTTATGACCCATTTGATATCGGGCTATACCCTCATTTATTCATTTTTGAAGCGATTTTGGAGTTTTTTTTTTGAAATTTGGAGGTAGGGAAAGTGTATTTTGGAGCTAAGCTGCGTTAGTGTATTTGGAAACCAGGGCCTACTAGATCACATTCAGAGGCTGGAAAACAGAACCCATATTAGCGATTTGAAAAAAATCGCGTACGCCACTGGAATCAGTGTCCTCTGAAATAGACTTGTACCTAGTTCTATGAAAAAATATTCAACATCAACGAAATTATTGACAAGTTGTTCATTATGTATTGAGAAGTATTTTATCTAGTAACCCATGGGATAACAAAAAATAATAAATGTCGACCCCATGAAGGGTTTAGAAGCTAATCAGTGTAAGTCAAATTTCTATTTGAAATGACTTACGTATTGTAGTCCGTTCGTTATTGATCAATCTCTCAGCTAAAAATGAAATAAGTCAATATTTAAAATATTTTCATCATCCATGCCAATAACGAACCGACTACAATAATACGTTATAGTAATTTTGAAGGAAAATTTGACAGTGATTGGCTTCTGAACCCTTCAAATACAGATCCACAGGAATGAACAATATTCATAATAGTATAGGCTTCGCAATTACTTAAGTTACAGATGACAAGTCATCTAAATAAGAAACAAAAATGTCAAATTTTGGTACTGTTCCTTAGTACACTGTCATGGCTCATAATTTAACTTCACAACATAAAATTGAAATAATAAAATTACGTGGTGGAAGTGACAGGTCCAGAAGGAAAGTATCTCGAATTTTCAATGACAGACATCCAGAACTTCAAAATATTAGCAAGTCTACCGTTGTGCGAGTGTGCAATATTTTTAATGAATACGGAGCTGTATCTAAGCACATTTTGAAGAATATCAATGTGGTACAACGACCAAGAAGAAGCAATGAACGAATTCGAAATTATTTCATCGAGAATTCTAGAAACAGTTCAAGAACTGCAAGTTCAGATCTCCAGTTACCACGGGAAACAATAAGGAGATATCTCAAAAAATACAGTAACATGAAGCCTTTGAAACTGAAATTTCTCCACACTTTAGAAGCAGGTGATACTGATAAGAGAATGGAATATTGCTTATGGTACCAAGGAGAATACCTTAATGACAGAAATTTTCGAAAAAAGATGTTGTTTAGTGACGAGGCAACATTATCAACCAATGGGACGGTGAATTCACAGAATACGAGGCATTGGGCAAAAGAAAATCCTGAATGGTTAATAAACTGTAGGAGACAATATTCACAGATGGTGAAGGTATGGTGCGGTATATTAAATACCAGAATAAAGGGCCCCTTCTTTTTGGAAGGCAATTTGAATAGCCAGAGTTTTTTGAATTTCTTGAATAATGAATTATCGGATGCTATTGATGAACTTCCACTTGCAGAAGTGGCTGGTATACTGTTTCAGTTAGATGGCTGTCCTATCCACAATGACAGAACTGTGGAGCGTAACTGGAGGAAAATGTTCCTAATCGGTGGATAGGGCGAAATAGTAGATTCATGCAGTTCCCTCCCAGGTCTCCCGACTTAACTCCCCTAGATTTTTTTCTATGGGGGTTTATTGAAGAAAAAGTCTATAGCACTCGTCCAACGCAGAAGAATTGCGCGAAAGAATAAGACAGGCATGCGCTGAAATTACACCACATCAATTGTCTAATGTTATGGCAAATATTGAACAACGATACAATAAATGCATCGAATTAAATGGAGATTCAGTTGAAAAATCCAGGATTTGGAATTAATTTGATATAATTTCAGAGGAATGCCTATAAATTTTATTGTGCAAAGGTTGTGATACATTTGTTATTGCACTGGTTACTATAAAAAGCTTTCCGATTTCCGAAAATGCCGATTCCAGTGGCGTATGCTATTTTTTCTGAAAAAATCGCTAATATGGGTTCTGGATTTTTCAGTCCCTGAATGTGATCTAGTAGGCCCTGGTTTTCAAATACACCGACGCCGCTTGGCTTCAAATGACACCTTTTCTCCCTCCACATTTAATGAAAACTTCTTCGAAATCGCTTCATAAATAAAAAAATTATGAGGGTGGCCCGCTTTCAAATGAGTCATAAAATACTTGTCAGTAATTTAGTCATAAAATCGTTACTGTTGAATATTTTTTCATGAAACTTGGTACAAGTCTATTTTAGAGGATGACAATTCCAGTGGCGTACGCCAATTTTTTCTAAAGAAATTGCTAATATAGGTACTGAATTTCTCAGCCTCTGAATGTGATCTACACACACTGGCACAATTAGGGGAACGGGCAAAATTTACACTAAGTTTGACATCAATTTTCTTTCGAACCGATCGCTCGATTCAAATTTTTTTCTCCACGAATTGTAGCTTATCTTCATGAATACATCTGAGAAATAATTACCTTCAAACGATGAGTCTTTCTATCATATACAGGGGTGTAAAGAAAGTACGGATTTTTCGTTATTTTTTGAGACATCCTGTGGACTGAACCACTGATTATTGGAACGATTTCTCAACTTCAAATTGGAGCCCAATCTATTCCGAATATTTTCGTCTTTTATTTATTTTGATATCTCAATCATTCAAGAAAATACAGGGTTTCAAAGGAAAGGTGGATATTGGTATCAATTTAAACCACCTCGAAACTCAAATTGGATCTGAAAATGTGTCGTTTCTTGACTAACCTAACCTAACCATGACTGAACCTCTGCCATAGGAGACAGAAGCAGTAAAATCAATTTGTTCATTTTGTTCACCTCGGCGATATAGTCTTTCCCTGCCATCTATCGAATTGATGCAAATGCGGCTCTCATATGTTAAAAGACATTGGGCCACTGGTCATTCTCAATTAATGCTACAGCCCTCGCCACATCAGTAGGAGTCAAATCTCTCATGTTGAATTTTCATCAATCAAATTCATGTGAATCGCTTGACTTTGACAATTATCAATGACATAAACAAAATAGCCAACGTTGATTAACAAAAATAGCATTTCACCAGAAGAACATTGGAGCAACTTTTATCACCCCTGCATATACATGAGAGTATTCGTATATGTGTCTTCAAACAGTGAACCGATAGGTAAAACTGTGAACAATTCTCATCTTGGAGTAAAAATCCTCACAGAAACAAGTTGATAAACGACACGTTCTCCCCAGTTCGAGTTTCGAGGTGGTAAAATTAATACCAATATCCAGCTCTTCTTTGAAATTCTGTATTTTCTTGGTTAATTGGGATATCAAGATGGATAAAAAACGAAAATATTCGGAATAGATTGGTCTATAATTTGGTCTTGGGAAATCGTTTCAATTATCAGTGGTTCACTCCACAGGATGTCTTAAAGAATACCTAAAAATCCGTTCTTTCTTTACACCCGCCTGTATATGATATAAAGATGAATCGTTTGGAGGTGGTTATTTCTCAGATGTATTCGTGGAGAATGGAGCTACAATTCGTGAAAAACAAATTTGAATCGAGTGATCGGTTCGAGAGAAAATTGATGTCAAAGTTAGTGTAAATTTTACCCGTTCCCCTAATTGTGCCAGTGTGTGTAGTAGGCCCTGGTTTTTGAATAAACTGAAGCCGCTTGGCTCCAAAATACACCTTGCCTCCCTCCACATTTCAGAAAAAAAACTTCAAAATCGCTTCATAAATAAAAAAATTGTGAGGGTGGCCCACTTTTGAATCAGTCATAAAATACTTAGTGCAAGTCTATATTAGAGGATGCCAATTCCAGTGGCGTACGTCATTTTTTTATAAAAAAATCGCTAATACGGGTTCTAGATTTCTCAGCCTCTATATGTGATCTAGTAGGCCCTGGTTTTTTGAATAAACTGAAGCCGCTTGGCTCCAGAATACACCTTTCCTCCCTCCGCATTTCAGAAAAAAAATCTTCACAATCGCTTCATAAATAAAAAAATCATGAGGGTGGCCCGCTTTCAAATGGGTCACTCTGTAGAAAGTAGTGTTGAACTGGCTCAAGAAGTCTTAAGTATTGTTGAACATTCAGAAATAATCAATTAATGATTCTTTGAATTTTTGCTTCTTTGAGGACCGCATAAACGTTGGAATATGAAAATCTCATACAGTTCAACCACCATATACTCTCAACCTCAACCAAATTTCAGATTGACATATCTTTAATGCCATTTCTGTACAATCTGTTGTTAATATTCAAAATTTGGTGATAAATAAATTGAAATACTACGATAAAAATTCTGATGATAATTAGTAACACAATATTTCTAATGAAAACGTATCAGGACGGATCGTCGCTAAACGTTGGTTATTTTGAGTGAGAGTATGATGAATGCTCTTCAATATCGAGACATGTATTGTGTTAGTGGAAGTTATCGTTCCAGTTGCCCAAACATAACTAATTCAACGATACCAGGTTCGATGAGGTTATTTAAAACGATAACGGAGATATTCGCGTTTTAAGTTTCTATATTCTCTATGGGTCTGACAGCGCAATATCCAAGTTTCTTCGTCTGTCACCATCATTGAGCATAGGGAAATTCCGAACGCGAATTACTTCGTAATGGTTCGGAATAACCTTTAACAAACCCAGAATCGTTGAATTTGTTATATGATAATCCCTTATATACCACTTATGGATTGAAATACAGGATGTTTCATTTGAAAATCAGAAGTTGAGTCGTTTCTGGTCAACGGGGAAATATGGAATATTGCAAAATTGACCAATTCTCGAATTCTACACACCTGCCAAATTTGAATCTCATACCGTCGTAACTCTGGTAACCATAGCATGTCTAAAAAATTGTATGATACCTGTTATGTTTGAAAATGTACAACACATTTTATAATGATAACGTTGAGCAGGATAAGCTAATATAGAATCCTGTCGAAGTTAATTTCATGTTGATTGAACGTATCAGAATGAATTATATTATGAACAATTCCATATATCAAAAAACATCATATATTGATCTTCCTGAGACGAAAACAATTTCCAGAAAACTCATAATGCTTCATATCATCACCCTAAATAAGACATAGAAAAAAATCCGTGCGAAGCTGAGCGATCTGAAATTATAAAATTTTCAGATATTACCTTGTAGGTCTCCATCATGTCGAAAAGGTGAAATAACAGAAAAGTACTGACATCATACTCAATAAAATGACCTGATCTTGCGAAAAATTGGAAATTGGTAGATTCAATGCAAATTTATGAAGTTTGAAAACGATATAAAATGTTGCTTGTCTCACTCCAAATGTGAGGCAGTTTATTTTTTTCTGAATAAATAGTTATTTTTCTGTGGCGGGAAAAAAAGTCGACATTCTATCTCTGATAACAGGTTATGAAGTGTCACTCCACTTAAATTACTTTTTTTCCACTAAGAAAGCTCGACGTTGATGGCAGTAACAAACAAAAATTAGGGGTCAAAATAAAATTGGAGGTTAGACCCCTTTTTCCACCCAAAGTTCTACACTGTAGCAAATCTGTCGTCACCTCTGTTCAAATTTCCATGCGGTAGGCACAATCACGTGGAGTACAATCATTTAATAGATGAAAACCCAAAGTCATCTCCACAACTTTTATTTAATGATCATAGATCATATAAGGGAACATGTTTCGGGCTTATATAAGCCCATCATCAGCCAAGAAAATGTAAAGTTCTAAAAAAGGACAGATTTGACCTATGGTATGATACAATAATATTTTACTTACATTTATTGTATCATACCATAGGTCAAATCTGTCCTTTTTTAGAACTTTACATTTTCTTGGCTGATGATGGGCTTATATAAGCCCGAAACATGTTCCCTTATATGATCTATGATCATTAAATAAAAGTTGTGGAGATGACTTTGGGTTTTCATCTATGAACTACACCACTCCACTTTGAGTTACCATGGACTTCTTCCAAAGATTATACAATCATTTAAATTGTTTCGAAGTGTTGTACTTGATTTCGTTTTCGTATTTCGTTCAATTTTCGGGATGAAATTTCTCGTTACTTAAAAGAATTAGAAAAAATCTGATATCATGGGAATTTTCCTTAATGTGCTGAATATATGCCCTTATTTCGAAAACACCTGGTTTATATTTCATAATATACACTGTCGATGTCTTCGAAAAATAAGGCAATAATACCGTCTCCGAAAGAAAACTGCAAGTTCATTTATCTTCCATTTCAGTTTTCGGGTACGTAATTCACTAAACAACACTAAGTTTTGAAAATCAGATCACAAATTGATAGACTGACAGATATTTGATTGCTTCAAAAGAATGATGAAATTGCCTGATGCAATGTAATGTAATTTCCGTTGAAAACTCCAAATTTCAAGCCGATAATTTTTTGATTCGTCCTTTTTCCTGTCACAGAAAAAAAAATAGTGTATTGAAGACGGGAAAAATATCAGATTCTGGCTCACGGTTTTTTGTCTCCTTCTGCTTCCGTCGGGAGAGAACACAACTGTTTTTCCTTGTACAATATATAACTATTTTCGTAGACGAGGCGCAGCTGAGTTCAGAAATTGGTCGAGATCAATAAAGTATTTCGCGCACGAGTTTCGAACAAAACTGTTTTCACAAACGTCAAAAAATATCGTTTCGAAATTTTATAATATTGCTGCTTACTATGTAGTGTTGAACTGGATTGAAAAGACTCAATTATTGTTGAAAATTCAGAAATCAATAATTTCTTGGATAATTGCCTGATTGAGGACCATGGAGGTAGAAAATCAAAAATCTCATATATTTAGTACATGCAGTGCGCGAAATATGTTTTCCACGCACTGCATTTCGCATACTATTTTGCGCACGGTATCATGGTAACACAGGAAAATGAAACGAAGGGTCACCTCGCATATTGTTTGACGTTTGTAGGTTGTAGCTTCACTTTGCAGCTTATAGCCGCGGGCAGCTAAAGCTAATTTTCTACCCTTGTGACACAATGTTCCATATATACAACCAGCCTCAACTGATTCATAATACACTTCGATTTTTCCTATTGTATAATATATATATACCGGGTGTTTCTCAAAAGTGGCTCACCCCGATAAATGTTTAGTTAATACACATAAACAAATGAGATTATATGCATTATTTGGCGTATCCAATTGCTTTCTGTCACTTTCGGTTTGATCAGAAGTGACCCATATTATCTCATTTCAAAGGGACAATCCCTGTATATTTTTTATATTTCTGTAGAGAATAACATTCTGAATACAATGACACCCCATTTGCTACTTTTTGACATTGATCGTCATGAAATTTTCATTTTCAAATTTTCAATCTAGAGTGCCATGAATGGGTTAAAACAGTTGATTTTAAATCATGTTGCCTAAAAAAAATAATTTCGATGAATCTTCACTTTTCATTTGTTTCACAGGTTCATTCAAAATTCATTAACTCAATTTTTTCGAATGAAACAAGGGTGGCTCATTGCCATATCTGGAAAGGGTATATTGTTAAGAACACGTTGATACCACACAATCGATATTTTGAATCAATATCCAGTATCATATTCACTAGATCAAAAATTGAAAAATGAAAATTTCAGGATGATAAATGTCAATAAGTGACAAATGGGGTGTCATTGTACGCACAATGTTATTCTTTATAGAAATATGTGAAAATATACCGGGTGTCCAATTTGAATAAAGAAAATTTGGGTAATTTCCAGTCAAAATGGAAGTGACAGAAAACAATTGAATACGTTAAATAATGCATATTTATTCACTATACTCACACACTGAATTTCATTTGTTTATTTATAGAACCAAGAAAGTTATAGGTGTGAGCCCCTTTTGAGAAACACCTGGTATATATACCACTATATTCATTCTTTTGACTGTGATTTCCAGGTCTCTATTGTTCTTCTTATTGGAGTAGCTGCTTCAGCCTACGCCTCAGGTGTTCGGGGCACCGTTGAAGAATTTTCTAAAACCACAAGCTCTTTTGGCGGAGGAGCATATGGAAAGCTAGGCCACGAATTGGAGCACCAGAACCTCTACCAACAGGGGTCATTTCAAGGATACCCTGGCCATGGTCAATACTCTGTACAGTACTGGAACTCTTTTGGAATCAACCCAATTCATGGTACTAGCTACTGTTCTTGTCCAGCTGGGTTCCTGAACCAAGGATTCTCCAACCAAGGACTCTACAATCAGGGATTCATGAACCAAGGCATCCATGGACCATCAGGAGCTGTAGAAACTTTCGAAAAATCTGTTCAGCATACTTCCTCTGTCATTCCTAATGCGTTCAATGGAGTAGTTCAGGCAAAGAAGGAATTCATTTCTCACCATGGATCCGGATATTGATTTTCACTTTGGTGAATGTACATTCAGATAGAACTCTAGAAATAAATCGAATAAACAAAATAATCGCTTTTTTCAAATGACATCCAGAGTAGCTTTTAAATAACAGGCATGAAAGGTTTACTGTCACTGCCTAGGCGGGAAAAAGTGCTGCTGAAAAAGTTTGTTGCTCTGCCTCGGCTACGCCTTGTATTATGTATACCTTGTGGGTATCTAAATTGAGCACATTTTGAGATCATTATACTGTTACTTTCTTCTACGACTACTACTGTGACGAGATGATTTGGCATACTTTGTAATGACGAAAAATCAAACGAATGACTTGTTTTATACTCTATTTTGAAATAGAGTCACCTCCTCGACTAACATGTTGTACCCAGTTAACAGAGATTGATCCCAGAGATATCAAAGTTACATTCATGCCACGCACATTACATCCGTGACTCGAAATGATAGTCTCACTGAAATCACAATGACTGCTTTTCCGGACCCTTTTGGTCATTTTATGATTCACATCATTCGAATTGAGTGAATCCTCATGCAACATCAAAATTGATTGATTCCGTTTGTTACTTAGATAGACAAGAATGTGAGGTTCCAGGAAGTCTCTTGGCTGTTGAGGAGCTTTACAAATGCATCTACATTTTGAGTAAAAAATCCAATACAATGTGACGAACATTGCGAATGATTTGTAAAATCATTCTGGGCAATATCAATGATGTTTTTTTTGTAATTCGCATTGTTACCTAGCGAGACATGGATGTGACATCCCAGGAATGTTTGTGTTCACTGGGTTCATGTGATGTTAAAATTCATCACTTATAATATTCCAAGGATATTGCCTCATTCTTTCGAACGCAAGTTGCTTGGTGTCAGCCCGACGCCGAAAGCGGAGAGTTTTTAATATTTTCATATATAATACAAGTGTATTGATGATTATAGAAATAAAAATTCTTTCATTTTCAAGAATCGACATTCACGCTATGCGCTCGTGTGTTTTCAAGCAACATGACCCGTTCCGAAAACGAGAAGAAAGTTCAGATAACCATCGATGAAACAACTTGTATTTGTTTAGATCATTTCATTCGTTATTTCATCATTGCAACAATAATTCAACCTATACGATTTTTGTCGAAAGTGACAGAACATTCGATACACAACATCAGTAAGTATAGCCCATTACGTACGGTTGGCAAAACGCACAGATTGAATATTGCTATTTCATATAATAGTGATACAATCTCAACAAACGAAGATATTACAATGTCATAAGATCAGATACATCTTACAACTTCTTATATATCCATTCCAAGTTGTGAAAGGTGAATATATACAGTATGTCTAAAAAAGTTGGCCCAGGTGATAATGGAATGATGAAATCACTAGAAGACATTTGTTCATGATGACTCGGTGATCTATTCGAATAAACAGGGTACTATATGTGAGAGTGCGAAAACTAATCGACACGTGTAAAATTCTCGGTATCGAAATCTGAAACTCGTAGTGCTGTCAATAGCATGATCATTCACAATGAGATGGTAAAGGTATGGACCATTCCAATGCTCCAAAAGTAATAGTGTCAGATACGGTATTCGATATAGTTGAGTTCTTTTAGCCCTATCTGAGTGAGGATACTGACAACCTGAAGATCAACAGAAGCATGAAAATGGAACAATATACTCGACCAAACAATAGATGACAAGAATGTACCCTGTGATTCCAATAAAATTGATTACGTATCAGGTGGTGTCAGCAGTAAACTTGAATCAGTGCATTGAGTAGGATTAATCAACATTCGAAAAATTTTCATCTCTTATTCGCTGTGGTGCTTTTTAATGACGTACAGAGATAAAATATAATTTCTGCTGTGTTCGAAATAAACTGAAACTTGAACTGAACTGTCACCTCAGTCTCTAGCAAGGTTCCAGAAGTGATTGAAAGAAAAGAAAATGTGGTGTGATCGTATATCTACTTGAGTGTGATGAAAGGTGAACGTCATGGGCAGCGTATTGCTGAAGAAAGTTACTGGTATTTTGTTTTTTCATTTATGTGCTTTTCTCTTCAATTCAACATTAAGTAATCTCAAGTCGGTGGAGACTTCTCACACTGAGAGAACAGTTTATTTACAATAAAGAAATTTTATTTATTGTTAACGAATGACGTTGTAGAATATGGACTAACTAACATAATTTCATGACAAACAAATGGTATTTTAAAAAATTACAAAAGAATATACAGGTCAATATCAAGTTATGATAATCTTGATCTCAAGAGACATGAATTAAATTTCAACGAATATCACTTTGTGGACACTATATTCCGCATTTTGCATTGAAATAGATTTGTTTATAATAGTGTAACGTTACTTTGAATTCAAATAACGTTTTCTTAATGCAATCGACTGTCACTAATATGTTAAATTATCTATATTAGAAGTTTATACACTGCGTTTTGATTTTAGCTTTTCCAGTGTTGTACAGAAAGGAGACATTGTATCAATAAAGAAGCATAACTTATAGCATAAGGAATCATTTTGTTATTGATGAGTTATGCTTCGTGAATATACAATATATTGTTTGGTTATTGATAGTTAATATTTTGAGTCGATGATCGATTCTTTGTTCATCAATCTTTCTCACTAATTATTATTCAACCCTAATTAAAAATTCAATAGTTTAAACAGTTATAGCAGTCGTTTCTTGTGATAAATAAAAAATTATGTCAATTATTAATTCACAATGATGGAGATTCCTCGTGAGTGATTTGGGAATAATCTTTACAATTCTTCTCGATGAGTCAATTTGTGATATGTTATTCGCTGAAACATAGAAGAATATAGCTAGGCTTCGAAGATACACATTGATAATCATCAAAATTGAATTTTCAAGACGGTTTTTCTGACGGTTTGGATGGTTCCAATTGTTTCTTCCTAACAGAAAGAATAAAGAGTCTCTGAGAACAAATTTATTTGAGCCAAAAATTCACAGTATACTAACATCACATATATTATGATATCGAAACATCTGAATAAAAACAGCTAAAATCAGACCAGAAATCCAGGCACTGAGTAATAGTTTCCATCCGCATATGGATCTCCTAGATACGCACAAAAATAATGAAATACTCCATGGACATTGATTGCAGGCCATTTTTTGAAGGAGGAAATTGCTATCCAAACTGTACTTATACCACTCCTCTTCCTTATTATTCGAATCGAATCAGAAACCATTCCCAAACGAATATGTATTGGTTCCCCAGTGAGGAGCTGATAATTATTCCTCATTAATTAGGGCCATAATTTGCGAACGTGTGATATGCGGAAGCTATAATGCAAGTACCTATCTCATTTTCTTCTTCTATTCTTTTTTTAGACTGGTAAGTATCGAGGCAGGCCACAGCTTCCTATGGAGCACAATTTATTGGATAAAAAACGCTATCTTTCGATATCGGTCGAGTATTTAAATTGCCGGCTTTCATAAATATCGGTTGGTCATGCGTGCTAGCTCTTGCTCCTCACAGTGTAAGCTGTACACCTGTGGTGATATACATCCACAGTACAGTAATAAATAATAATTTTTCCGACGTTGTTTGAATGAGTTTATTCTTGAAATTTTTCTTGTCCTGTTCATTTCCATTGTTTGAGTCAGTTCTCTTGATCGGTGTTCCACCCACTTCGCGTATATCTAAAGTCTAGACATTTGGTCGAATAACATCAATCCCAACATTATCCTGGTATTCACTGGAGAGAATATATCAAGCTGTGCTTGAGACATGAAATTATTTTCAAATAGTCGAACAGTTAAGTGTATGAGCCATATTAATTAGTATAAGAAATACTTATATCTAGCTTCGAATAATTGGAGAATATCGAATCAGTGAATTTTCAGTTGGCAAGAGTGGATTAATGAGTTATATGTTCTCCACGTAGCTCCTGCTCTTGTGGGTCTCGCAATGTTTGTGTATGAAAATATGTCTACACAAAATGTTAAAATAGAATCGAGAATTTAGTGAATAAACATCTCTATTATTATTTTTATTATCATGTGAAATATTGTGAGAAGTTCTAGGAATGATTTAGTATATGGAGGTGTATCTAGGGCTGAAGTGGAAATATCAATCATTCATCGTTATGTCGACGGAATTGATTTTGCTGTCGGGTTTCACGAGATTTTTTGTCTGACACAGAAAGATCAGGAAAACTGCCATAGGATTTTTTCTTCAATTCACACGGCACACATCTAAAGTTGTGTGAAAATTTTTTCAATCACGTGAATTGGATTCATGTACATTGATGTTAAGTAGGAGTTCTTAGAAGACAGTATAGTTGGATTATTATACTCTGAAAGAAATATTCAAGCTGAAACATTTTGTTCGAAACTTTAAATACATCTTTTAAATCACTGTAGTTGTTACTTTGTTCCATGAATTTGAATCACCTCCATGCTGCAACAGCTAGTGTTAGTAAGAAGCCAGGAAATACTTCACACACAGTTTAGCGTTTCCTCATATTTCCAATTGGTATAGGTATTTTTTCTTGAAATAATTGTAGCTGGGTGGCAAGTTACATTAACGGAACCTATTTATCTGAAAAAGTGATACACCAATTTAGCACCGAACAGTCGCACACGTGCACCTTCAAGAACCAGGTGTAATAAAAACACTTATCATTCAATTCATAATTTAACATCATATTATATAAGTCACAGAGTGCGAAATAATTTGTATTGAATTTTTCTTAGCAGAGCGCTTTCGACTAACAGTCATCATCAGTGCGCCCTCGTCAGGTTGACAAGAAAATCATCAATGAAAATATCTTTGGTCCAGTTGAGTTATATATATGTCTTATATCGGAGTGAACTTGATAATAATTGACAATCAGTTAGTGTCAAAATTCACGAAAGTTCACTAACACGTGCGGAAAGTGATACTTTTATGCTCTCATTTTAGTGTTGAAAGTTTTTCCGCACTAGACAATCATTCCTGCATTCGACGACAAATATCCCATATAGCACTCGACGTCCTGGGGACATCCTGTTTAGGTCCCTTTCAGGTCTGAACGTCCGGGACCTTTTCAAGACGAACTGAAAACGTCCATTTCTGGACGTACTGAGTAGGTACGATTCCGATGTACTGGGTACGTCCAACTCTGGACGTTATCGACTCTTTGTTCACGGGATTGAATAAATTGTTCAATGATAATCGAGATCAAATCATAGAAATCATCCATTTTTCTCAAAGTGGTCCAATTGATTTTAAAGAGAAAACAATGAAAATCCCAAAGTCTGTCGACCACAAAATCATTTAATAAGCGACGTGTTACTTGTTTCGGCCACAGGCCATCATCAGACACAAAAATGATGTTTATATGAGTACCTAAAATAATAATGATAGAAAATGTTATGGGGTAAAAAGAGTCATACTAACCTTATAACATATTGAGAAAATTATTAAAATTGAAAAGCTAAGTCCAAAAAATTCAGTTGACAGTCCAGCATATTCAAGTGGTTTTTAATCTGGAGAATGTCCAGTAAAACCAAATCAAAATTGGGTTATTGGCGAAGTACATCAGAAACTAATTATTCAAAAATTCTCTCACGTGAGATTCATCAAGAAATGCGAAAAGCAAATGGAAGCTGAGATAGAATTCAAGGGACCAGAAACATCATAATCACAAGGAAATAAATAGTCAAAGAATGAGTGACACATGTCAAAGTCAACCGGAACTGACATGAAACTAATAACTGAGGTGGTGACACAGAATATGACACCGACAAGTGACGTCAATATGATAAATTAATTAACAATAACCAAAACAAAATCAAAATTTGAAACAATGAGACCAAGAGATTGGGAGAAGAATAACAGTAGATCAATCTGGGTTATGTTGATCATTGAAATTTCATAGTACGAAAAATGAGGTTACGTTCAAAGTTGGTTTGATCATTAAGACATGTGAAATTGGGATTGTTTATACATTTTTGAATTTCTAGCAATTCCAATAGGTTCAACCTGGAGCCTTTATTACAAATGTGAAGGAATTACATGTTGTCAGATATATTGAAATTATGGTTAGATTCAATTATATGGTTTGCGAAGGAGTAACTAGTGTTTAAATTATTGATGTTCCTATTCCTCCTAATCGCTCTATTATGTTCAGAGGCTCTAGTTTCAAAACTCCGCCCAGTTTGACCAACATAAGAGGAGTTGCAGTCATTGCAATTAAGTTTGTAAACTCCGGATTTTTTAGAAGTAGGGATTTTGTCTTTAGTGTTCACTAATAAGGTTTTGAGGTTGGAGTTAGTCTTAAAAGAAATATTGAAATTGAAACTTGAAAACAGTTTTTTCAATTGTATTGAGTGCCTGTCAAAGTAATGTAAAGATTTAAACAATGGTAATTCTTTCTCTTGTGCTGTTATAACATTGAATGATAATCTGAATTTTGTGAAAAATTTAAAATAAATTTTCATAATTGGATCTAGAGGGAATTGATTATTGATGGCAATTTGTTTAATTATATTAATTTCATTATTAAAAGCTGAATCAGACAGTGGCAAAGCAAAGGCTCTATGAAAAAAGCAATTGAAAGCAGCAAATTTATGAGAATAGGGGTGGTTGGAATAGTAGGGAATGACAGTATCTGTGGCAGTAGGTTTTCTGTAAACTTGAAATTCAAATCTGGAAGTATTGATGTTTTTTGTGATGAGTAGATCAAGGAAAGGTAGTTTGAGGTCACATTCTGTTTCAACAGTGAATTTAATATCAGGATGTAATGTGTTTATATAAACTAAGAAATTAGACACGTCTGAGGGGAAGCCATCAAACAGTAAAAGGCAATCATCTACATATCTGTAATAAAACACTAATTTAGAATTAAAACTTGGGTTATTTAAAAATTGTTTTTCCAAATTATTCATAAAAATTTCCGCTAACAAAGGGGAAAGGTTGCTACCCATTGCTAAACCTGTTGTTTGTCGATGAAATTTGGAGTTGAATTGAAAAAAATTTTGATTGAGAACAAAATCTAGTAAATCACAAATATTAAGAACATGGAGTGTATCAATATTATTTTGAAACAGAAGGTCTCTCACTAGAGCAATACAATCTTCAGGTGGAATGCTAGGAAATAAATTAGTGACATCATTAATTTGGTTTTACTGGACATTCTCCAGATTAAAAACCACTTGAATATGCTGGACTGTCAACTGAATTTTTTGAACTTAGCTTTTCAATTTTAATAATTTTCTCAATATGTTATAAGGTTAGTATATGATTGTATGACTCTTTTTACCCCATAACATTGTCTATCATTATTATTTTAGGTACTCATATAAACATCATTTTTGTGTCTGATGATGGCCTGTGGCCGAAACTAGTAACACGTCGCTTATTAAATGATTTTGTGGTCGACAGACTTTGGGATTTTCATTGTTTTTTCTTTATAATCGAGATCATTGCATATATAATTTCTTCCCTCGATCTCTAAAATCTATTCATATAGGAACCTTGCAAACATAAACAAAATACTATGCTCACAATAAATTCATTATTAACTGGCCTCACCAGATCACAAAACATCTATTTAGGTATTCTCTGCCGTGATTATCTGATTCTATATAAGTATCGATGTGATGAGTCAATCGGCATTCGAACATAATATTGCTTGTTGTATACTGTTAATCAACAAGTGTTCTTCAGAGTGATAGGTTGAGCATCTGCCTGGTGATCCAAAGGTCGTGGGATCGATCATCGGTAAAAGCATTTTTTTTTAAATTTTTTTCATTCAAAATAAGACTTTCTACTTTATCTAAATCTCTTTTTTGACTATCTGAGTGAAAAGAGGCGGATCTTCGTTGATTCATGTATCCATGGTCCTGAATGAATGTGCTGAGGATGTACAAACGCGCGGAATCTGGACGTCCCCAGTACGTACCTGAACGTCGACCGTACCAAATCTGGACGTCTCCAGTACGTACGGAACGTCTTGGCCGGATGTTCTCAGTACGTTTTGGGAACGTACTCGTGCTATATGGGGATGGCTTTTAGTGTAGCTGTACTCTGTATACCAAAGCAGCATCGGTCCTACCTTCTCCTCTTGGAGTTCATGTGAATCTGAAAAGGTCAGTTAAATCACTACTGGAAGTTTAGCAACGGAAGGAATTATTCAAGAACAATACAAAAAAAAATATTGTTGATAGCGTTTTTTTTTTTTAAGACATGACTTTGATATGAAAGAAAAGCACTAATTTCAATTTCGTAAAAATCTTCAGCTCAATAAATAGATTTTTACAATGAAACTCTCAAGGCTCTGTCTTTGTAAAAGTAATGGAACCAAGCAACTTATAGCCTGAATTAACGACATCACTATTGTTAGAATCTATCGGCATCAACAGCACTCGGTAACTTCTGTTAGAAATCGAAAAAATTAGAACATAGTAGTAGTAGTAGTGAGTCAA
This sequence comes from Phaedon cochleariae, assembly GCA_918026855.4. Classification (NCBI taxonomy): domain Eukaryota; kingdom Metazoa; phylum Arthropoda; class Insecta; order Coleoptera; family Chrysomelidae; genus Phaedon; species Phaedon cochleariae. The sequence continues at coordinate 40,958,079 of OU896708.1, forward strand.
ACTCACAACTATAATCACAAGACACGTATTCTCCTGCATTAAGTGACAGATGGCTTCCAGTCGATCTTAGCTGTACTCTGTACATTTGGAGTCCATGTGATTATTGAGGAAGTCAGTAAAATCATTACTGAAAGATTAGCAACGGATGTCAAATATATTCAATAAATGAGAAAATATGACCAGACATAAATCAAGTGAAAGCATTAATGCCAATATCGTTATACTCTCGAGCTAGATAAATATATATTTACGGCATTGACTTGAAAGCTATAGTTTCGTCACAAATAATATTTGGATGTAGGAGCTTCGTGATGAAAGAAAACGCTATCACTACAAAAAACCAACAAATAGCCTCTGACAAAATATATATCATGAAGTTTGTATATTGAGATATCAAGAAGTTGTAGAATACATGATTATAATCATATGCCAGCAATTATAGTTCAGTATCTGTAATCTCACCCTATATTACCTACACCTTGAAGTGATAAATAAAATTCATGAATCTACAGTACGTAAATCAGTGAATAAATCAGGTACTCACCTCCGAGTTTTTTATCTCGTAAATCCAACGCGTCATGTTTTCAGTAAATTCCCAAAACCACCTGAATTCACTCATCCTGAAATATTTTTTTTCGAATGGGACTAGCAGAATGAGTGCAACTGCTATGGAATGCAGAATTGCCGAACTTCACCAAGCGAGTTTTCGGATGACTTCGGGTAGACTCAAGCTTATTGAGTACCTCATCCAAATGCTCTGAGACCTTGTATCGAAGACAATCGATTTTGAGAATATATTATTTTAACAAGCGGTAGTATTGGCATTGTCAATGATAATTATTATTCAAAGCAGAACAATGAATTGAAGATGGGAGCAAAGTATCTGGGAGAAAGGAAATTCTTTCGTTAGAAGAGAAAAAACATTGAACAGCATCTTTATTTTCTCTCAAATCAAGGATTTTTATCAGTTTGTGGAGCAAACAACCTAGTTGAATTCACAACACCAAAACTCATACCTGTAATTTTTCTAGAGAGGCGAGTATGCCTGATATAACAATGTCTGGTTACCACCATTTTAACCAAGACCATTATATTTATGCTCGGTCCTACCATCAGCAATATAGAAAATATGGGAAAATGATGTGCGATCAATCGCAAAGGCTGCGCCACAAAAACTCGGATTCTTTGTTTCGTGCGAAAATATAATTTACAACTCAACAGCTTCTTATAATCAACAAAGCAGAGATATGGCCAGTTTTAGGATACTGTTCTCATGTATGAGGTTGAGCACCCAAACATACGCTAATGCTCTCAGATTCCATCTAGAGGAGAGGCATTTGCCCGGTGAGTAATGCCGCACTCACTTACCCTTTGACCTCATTAGAGCACCGTAGAACAGTCGGCGACCACCCACTTTTTTATAGATTCTTCCACGGGATTTTCTCCTCAGAAATCTCTGATATAAGTAAATCATAAGCTAACTAGTCAGACGAACTCGACACGCCCAGACAGCACATCCTACACTCAAAGAAATAGTCGGTAGTAAATACCAAACGTTTAGTAAAATAGGCGCAAATAACTACATTCATCAAATAATACTACTACAAAATTATATCATACTGAACTATAAGTATCATACTATTTTGTAGTGGTGATATTTGATATAGTATAGTTATTCAATGTTGTAGTGGTGTCATTAGATGAATGTTGTGACTGGCGCCCAATCTACTAAGCGTTTGGTAACTACTACCGACTATTTTTCTCAGTGTATCAGAACGGCGAAGCTTCGGAATTCTTTGCCAATGGAAATTTTTCCAAGAACTTATAGCCTCCAAAACTTCTGGAAAAATTCAACACCTTCCTCCCCTCCCTATCAATTGATTCGATTTCTCCATTATGCCCTATTGTTGATTATCATGATCACATTTATTTCCTTTGATGATAGGAACCATTATTGGTGATGAAATAATCATCGCCGCATGGTTTTTTGAAATATTTCTTATTTCACATCAGTTGAATAATTGATAACAAAATCAGGCAAACATCAACAATATGTATCCTGATGGTATTCGAAATTGAGAATACATTTTCGACAAGAACGCCTTTTGAATCATTAGAAACCCATATTATCCATTAGACTAATAATACTTGTCTGGTGGGGAAGATTCTCACCTTGAAGGTGTTCGATTGGAAATGTGTTTTGGAATCAATGGCGTTCTGTAGTGGTAGGTATTGAGCTCTGCTACGAATATTGAATAAATTATCTTGCACGAAATATAAATCTGGTCTGAGTTAGGGGAAAATTGCTGGCCGTTTTTCCAGACATCATCAAGTGAATCACCTGTTGAAACGAGCTTGGATCTCCGCTGGTATTCTTGCAATTTGAGAGCCAATAGTAATAGATAGAGACGATGGTAAACGTTCTGATTGCATGACTCTGATGTAGAAAACTTGCATCGTGAAAATTCACGAAATCAATCTCGAAAAGTTGTCAAAAAGATTCTAGTCATACATTTGACACGTTTCCTGTCGACGGAAGGCAATCTGAGTGTCCCAGTGAACTTTCCGCTGGATGGGCTAGACATAGGACGATACGATTCCAAGAACGTAGTCCTCCGCTACGAACTGTATGCCGTCTCCAACCATACCGGTACCATTTCCACATCACAATGCTTGGTACGAATACAACAATTCCAACATGTCGATTTTTCCGTAAATGAAATGTATATTGAGTGAGTAGGCGTACAACCTCTTTTACCACCAGGAGTGTATTTCTTAGTCCCAATATGTGCAATACATTCACTTTTCTTTCACCATTTTATTCTCAATTGAAATAAAGTCAGTAATTGGAATATATCGAGACTAAATAGTGTGGATAGTTCACATACCTACCTACTTATTCCAGAAATCAATTTTCCTTATTCAAAATCAATTGATTTTGATGGTCTTAGATATGTGTTCAAGATGAAAGATGGTCAATTATCAATCGAAAATTGCAACACATCAAATGGAATTTCCTCATGTAAAACTATTTGGGATATGGAAATATAGAATTCATTCCTTCAAAGTCATGTGCTAGCTAGGAATATTTTATACTTATTGCATGTTTCATGAGTTGGTACCTACCGGTTAAAGTTATATCGCATTAGGAATGAAAGAATGAAACACCTTGTATAGGTGTAATAATTTTCTACCAATTTCTATAATCATGTAATATTTATAATAGGAACATAAATTCATTTTATCTGGTCATTGGCATCGCACCCAAACAATTAAAATCGTCGAATTTATAGTTATCATTTCACTATAAACTTGGCACTCCCAATAAAAAATCACTTGAAAAATAATGGTTTTACTCATTAAAACCGCGATAATTAAAATGGACGGTTTATAGAAATATCGTATTTTATATTTTATCCTTCTAATAATTCAATCAATAATGATGAATTCCTAAGCTGACGCGAGAAAACCAAAGAGTACCTAGTTTCCTGCAATAATCGACAGACAATATTACATTGGAGATACTATCATCGAATAACAGCGATCGACATACATGGTGTTTCTTAATTCTGTATCTATATTCCAGGAGCTTATTTTTCAGATGCAAATCAGACTTTTTCTTTCATAAACATATGTCCGCAAATGCTTCGTTATCGATCTACAAAGCGGTAAAATTTCGATATTTCTTCATCTTCTTCTCCATAGCACTTTTAGTTTTCGAGATATCCAGATCAAATTCGATACATGGAACACCGTTTCACGGTTCACATCATACAGTATGCCAAGTGATTGTGAGAATTTACAGGAAGATAGTTTTTGAAGGGTGAAGCCCTTTTCCGCTACATAACCTTTCTTGTAGTGCGTCACTGGTAGTTTTTGAAATACCAAATGAGTTATTCTTCTTGTGATTAGACATTTTTGTTACCTGTGGATATTGACTATATGCGACCGTTATAGATGAAAACATATAATTTTTTTACTTGCTAGATTGCATTAAAAATTCCAACAAGCGGGAGAGACCCATTATCTCAATAAGAACGAAAAACGCTACATATCTATTCCGTTCTAGATATCGTTCTCAATAACGAGTTCTGGAGCACAATCTTCAGTATAAAGAACCCTTAGGTCAGGTTGGGTTAGGTTCCATGTGAGTGGGGCAAATGCCGATCCTCCACTGCGACCCCAGACCAAAAGACCCATTGATTGTATATCACCCCTAGAGGTTACAGTTCACTGTACAATCCACATCTTTTCACAAAGTCCGTGGTTGAATCGGGATTCTTAGTCACACGACAAGTTTCGCTAACACAGTAGCTTCATCAGGTGAGATACTGGTACAATGAAATGAACTAACCTTGGCTTGCCTAAGCTTATATATACAGTGTGTCTCACTTTAAACGGCCCCCCTATCTAACCTCATATTATTGTTTCTCATGCTTTCGAACCTCCATATGCAAAAAATCACCTAATTTCGAATTAACAGGATTGGCTTAATTTTTTTAATTTTCAGTCTCGAATAAATAGTGACTTCAGATTTTGGAACGTTCAATAGATCCAGTAGGTGGAAAATCATGATTTGGAAGGAAAAACGAGTTGAACCTTTCATGTTGAATTCACCGTTTCCGAGTAAATAATTATTACGTTCGCGTAAATGCTGTTTAGATGTGCCTGTTTTTCTGAAACCCCTCATAGGCATCTCATGAAAATCCACAGATGTGGGTTTGAAACCATGAAGAACAATATTATGAGGTCAGTTTCCCTGTGAAAAAATGTCTAATATGATTTAATGAAAGACTGACCCCTATCCATTTCAATAAAAATGCACAGCACTGTCTAAATTGATGTTTGTCTCTGAAGAACTGGTCATATTGATGATTATTCATACCAATACGAATTTGGTAAAGATCGCACGACTGATAGCTGAGATATAGAGGGGGGGCCGTTCGAAATGAGACACGCTATATAAACTACTTACCAGATGAAGTGGGACAGCCAAAAAATTGACTAATTTTGATAAGCTATAACTCGCACATTTCTTGGCCGATGTTGGATTTCCAACCAAAGGTAGAAAGCGTCATCCTTGGGCTATGCGTCATTGGCGTCGGGTTTTTATTTTTGCGATTCGTTCTCTTTGTACAGAGTGTGAATTAAGAGCCGGAAAAATTTCAAATTCTTGACTAATAATTTGGGAAATATGAGGGACCCTAGAATTCTGTTTTAGTCGTTGAGTGAATGGTTGGTCCGATACCTCGAGACGTCTTTGGAATTTTTTTGATAAATTGCGTTGCTATGGAAATATCGCCATTTTATGAAATTCCATTTTTATTTCAGAATGTGACCTCTTTTAGTTGAACAATAACAGCCAACATTTAGACTGCAACAAGGGATATTTCTACTGGAGATAATCAACACCAGTGGCGCGCAAAAAGGGGTTTATGATATTTAGAAACGAAAAATTCGTTTTTATCGAGAAAATTCAACAGTTTCATTGATCATTACAGTTGAAGAGGTGTCATACCCTTAATTAGCATGATGTTGACAAATTCAGAGGCGTGTAAAAAAGGGGCTTATGATATTTAGAAACAAAAAAACACGTTTTTATTGAGAAAACAACAGTTTTATTGATCGTTACAGTAAAAAAGTTGCCATGCATTTGTTCAGCATGATGTTGACGAATTCAGAGGCGTGCAAAAGGTGATTCTGTAATGTGGACAAATTAAAATTCCAGTCTCATTATGATTGTTTCATACTTATTCAAGGTGACCATCCAAGTAATCCATTGGCGTATTGAAGAGGATCGATCATTCAATACGATTCAAAAAGTTCGATTATGGATTATTTTTAATATTTTTATCAAGTGTTGTTATTTGAAATTCAGGAACGTAACTCTGGCTTCTGATGTTTCTCGAGCCGTACAATTTGATAATTTTGTCAAAAAAAGTTTCAAAAAATCTTTGCCCCCCAAAAAAATTTTAGTATTTTTTCTTCATTAATTTTCTCGTCCTCTTTCTGATAAAGCATTTTTCAGATGAATATTGTTTTATTTTTACTACTCGGACCCATACATGGCCAGGGATACGAGGTTCATCAAAAATACCCATGATCAAGAAATTGTTCACTGGACGAACAGAGAACAACATAGCAACATTATTAAAAATGTGTCCAGATGATGGTAACTTTTTGAATCGCCTTGTATCAATGGATTCTCTTCCATTCGTCGATGAATTAAATGGATGCTCACCTTAAATAAGTGGAAGAGTAAAAAAAAACCCTGGCCATGTATGGGCCTACTGGTAGTGTCAGTAAGCAGTAGTAGGTACTTTCGTTAACTTCTATATTTTACCAATCCTGCATTGGAATGTCGCCACATTTCTTTCGACTCAAAATGTAATATCAATGTCAAAACTTCATTTCGGCATGTTGATAGAAGGCACTGAACTTGTCACTAAGGATATAAGGATTTGACATTAAATTGCATTTCAAGTCAAAACAGATATCAATTATTGTTATCGTCAAAATGACACGACTTATCAGTGCAGATTTGGTGAATATTCTAAGGTTGCGGCAAAGAAATTATACAATAAGAGAGATTGCCGACTTACTTGATGTCAAGAAATCATCTGTAGGAAGAGCTTTGCAAAGGGAAGCTAACAACGGTACTGCTGCTTACCGACACGGCGGAGGATGTCGAAAAATAACAAATCCCCGTCAGGACCGAGCAATAGTACGTACTGCAATTAGAAATAGGGTTTGGACCGCCAAAAAAATCCGAGCGCACCTGCAGTTGAATGCTCTAGCAAACACTATCAGAAGGCGCCTACATGACCAGGGATTGAATGCTCGTCGTCGAGCAAAATGCCCACTTTTAACAAATGTTCACCGGGCGAGCAGAAGAAGATGGGCCGAAGAACACATGCAATGGCATCTTCGGTGGAGAGACTGTCTTTTTACTGATGAATGTCGTTTCAACCTGTATAATTTCGACGGCCGATTGTTAACTTGGAGGAGACGGGGAGAACGTTTCTTAGAAGAAAACATGCGTCCCCAAGTTGCATTTGGCGGTGGTGGATTGACAGTTTGGGGCGGTATTCAACACAATGGGAAGACAACTCTTGTAGTGTTTCGAGGCAATATCAACGGCAGAGTCTACCTGAATGAATGTTTGATTCAGGAAGTTCTTCCGCATGCTCGAAATTATGGCGAAGATTTTGTTCTTATTGACGATAATGCTCGGCCTCATCGGGCAATATTAGTCAACAGGTATCTGCAAGACCAAAATATCAATCGTAGTGAATTGCCTCCCAGATCTCCAGACTTGAATCCAATTGAGCACATCTGGAGTTGGATGAAGTTGGAATTTTCCCGAAGGGAACGTCAGCCAGAAACTCTTGACGATCTCGAAAGGATGATTCTAGACATCTGGGAGGCAGTTCCTATAGAACTTATCAACGAATTAATTTCGAGCATGCCAAGTCGGTGCCAGGCAGTTATTCAGGCTAGAGGGGGGCCAACGCCTTACTAAAATAGGATTCATATTTTTTTTATGAATATTCATTTATCTAAGGTTTCTTTTTAGTTTCTTGAATAACGTTCTTTTATGTAGGTAAGCTTATGTTTTTTTTTGTACGCCGATGAATTCATTAAAAAGGAACTAATAACATGTATGCACCTTGTAAATAAATGAGAATAAAATGAATGATGAAACTGGAATTTCAATCTGTCTACATTACAGAATCACCTTTTGCACGCCTCTGAATTTGTCCACATCATCCTAATTAAATGTATGGCAACTTTTTTCATTATAACGATCAATAAAACTGTTGTTTTCTCAATAAAAACGTTTTTTTTTTGTTTCTAAATATCATAAGCCCCTTTTTTACACGCCTCTGAATTTGTCAACATCATGCTAATTGAGGTTATGACACCTCTTCAACTGTAATGATCAATAAAACTGTTGAATTTTCTCGATAAAAACGAATTTTTCGTTTCTAAATATCATAAACCCCTTTTTGCGCGCCACTGGTGTTGATTATCTCCAGTAGAAATATCCCTTGTTGCAGTCTAGATGTTGGCTGTTATTGTTCAACTAAAAGAGGTCACATTCTGAAATAAAAATGGAATTTCATAAAATGGCGATATTTCCATAGCAACGCAATTTATCAAAAAAATTCCAAAGACGTCTCGAGGTATCGGACCAACCATTCACTCAACGACTAAAACAGAATTCTAGGGTCCCTCATATTTCCCAAATTATTAGTCAAAAATTTGAAATTTTTCCGGCTCTTAATTCACACTCTGTACAAAGAGAACGAATCGCAAAAATAAAAACCCGACGCCAATGACGCATAGCCCAAGGATGACGCTTTCTACCTTTGGTTGGAAATCCAACATCGGCCAAGAAATGTGCGAGTTATAGCTAATCAAAATTAGTCAATTTTTTGGCTGTCCCACTTCATCTGGTAAGTAGTTTATTATAGATTCTACTTTCCCAACCTGAAAGATTGAAATTACCTGTGAAAAGGTTCGATAAACCTTCCTTCCTGGAAAATAGGAACAACATTATCCACATTAAAATACGGTGTAACTTTATTCAAAAGCAGCATATGGAAGAAATAATACGTTGGGAAAGTTCAGCGAAGCTGATAAAGACAAAAGTTGAATTCGAGAAATCAGGGGTATACAAACTCAACTGTGGATCTTGTCCTGAGGTATACATCGTTCAGACGTGTCTTACGTTCGAGCAGCGCCTTCTCGAACATGAGATGAATTCTTTGAAAAACGAAACAAATTCAACATACTCCAACCGTATAGTAGACGGAAACTATAGTTCTGATGATAATTCCAAAATTCTACACGTAGAAAATGAAGGAATGAAACTCAATCATTTTGAATCATCAGAAATATCAACAAACTGAAAAATTCTGTAATTTCACTTTACGATCAACTAGACCTCGATAGTTCACCACTGTTGAATTCGTTTTCTGAGTAGGAAATATGTATTCACTATCAACCCTTTCAAGTTAATCCGTTACACAGTATTTTAATGTAGATATTGTTCCTATTTTCCGAAAAGAACGTTCATCGAACCTTTCCACAAGTAATTCGTTAGGCTGGAAAAGTAGGACATATATGTATATAAGTCATACTGTTGGTTTAGACCCATCCTTTGCAGATAGTATCTTAGACGACAGTGTCCCATAAGCAGCCTTGTCAGAATTCGCAAGTTACCCCTGCTCCATTCTAGGATCTGCCTGGCTCTAATTTTTGATGGTTCAGTAATAAACGCCTTCTGATGATTTATTTCTGGTAATTTTGACCGTTGCGTGAGTCTTTTCTCCTTCGCCCAGTCCAAGATAGTTGTTGTGCCTGTTTGGCGAGAATGTCGGCTTCCTCGTTGCCCTCCACCCCCTGGTGTTCAGGCACCCAGAGCAAAATGATCTGTTGTTAGCACCCAGGTATTCTAGATATTCAATACAGCTGAATACAACCTTGGAATTTATCTTGGTGGGGCTCAGTGCTTCAAGAGCAGCCTGACTGTCTGATACAATACTGATGTTTTTGTTCACTAGAGTTTCATTCATAAACTCTCTAGCACACAATTTGATTGCGAAGACCTTCGCCTGGAAGATTGTTGCATACTCACCAAGTTTTTGAACCGTCTGTGTACATTACGTGTTCGGTCTCTGGGAATTGGACTGATCAACTCGTTCCCCTTCGGAAAGACTTTTCCACGTGTGTCTGAGTAGTCAACATGTCGGGAACCATTCCTAGAGTTTGGTGATTCTTATTTCCACACAATATCCCGGAGTGGTCCAGCAGTGCCCCCCCTCTAATTTGATTTTCCAGTAACAGGGATTGGTAGGAAACCATCCTGGCTTCCCACTCCAAGACAATGTGGAGAAGAGTAAGGTTCAGGAGGTTTTCTATCGCTGCCGTTGGACTAGAGGACATCGCCCCTGTAATGGCCAGGCATGCCAGCCGCTGAAGACCAGCAAGCTTTGCCCTGGCTGTCCCTTGCAGATCTTCAGTCCACAGGACCACCGAGCCATTATTATTTCCTATGATTTGACGCATACCCTTCTGAGGTTCGAGGGAAAGAATCTGGATTTGTTAATAGTTTTTGTCATGTGGTCCTCCAGGGTGAGTCTTTTATCTCGGATGACTTCTAGGTAATTCACATACGCCGCAAATGAAATGCTATCTTTATATGGAGAATGTTTGAAATTTCACACAGGTAAGGTGGTAGAGCAGGGCTCTCCCTTTGGGGAGTACCTGAACCTCGCCTGGGACATGATAATATTTGTTCTATTTACTATGTTGCAAATCTTCTTGTCCAATGAAGACATTATTATTATTACTATTATTATTATTATTATATAGGACAGGCTGACGAAGCTTATCTAGCTTCTGCCGCTATGTGGACAACCGCTCTAAACCTGATCGACTCTCCATGCAGTGATGATATGACGTGCTGATTTCCAATTAGGATTTTGATTTGTACTAATTTGACTGCTGATGCATCTACTTTGTATTGCCATATAGAGTGATTGTGGTAGGGCATCATTAAACGCTCCTTTTATGTCCAGGAAAGTTACCAGCGCAATATACCCTTATGCTCTTAGGAATGGCTGATCTTTCCTACAAGGTAGTTCAGTGCTAACTCTGTTGATTTGCCTGTTTGGTGGGCATATTGATGGAGATTTAGAGAATGTTCCCTCAGTTTCCGCTTTCTGATATGCCTGTCTAACATTTTTTCTAGAGTTTTCAATATGAACGAGATAAGGCTTGCTTTACCGCCGTACCCGAATTGTGTATACACACAACCCTCGCTGTTGACTAGCTTAGCGGAAAATGGCTCTCCTCCAAAACGCTCGGAAAGATTCAACCAGGAAAAGTAGTTGAACTTCTCTACTTTTTTGTAAGAGAGCGGAAAAAACTCCGGGGAGAAATAATTTGCCGCCCATTACACTGACCCTGGGGTGACCACCATTGAGGCATTATTTCAGTCCTCCTGTTTCGGTCGTATTATCGATTCGATTGGAAGTGGAATTTGCTGGAGGTCCTTCAGAAGCAGACGGCCGGAAAAGTGAGTATTTGGAAGAATCTCTAACGTTTGCCTACCAGAGTCCGTGAAAGAGCTATCTGGTAGTTTTATCGGGCCGATCCTTGGGTCGTATCTCTGGCAAGAGGCTTGTGAATCCTCATGCTGGCAGGTTCATCTGATATACTCTGGCAGAACCTCCTCCAAGAGTCTCTACTGGTTTTCCTCATTCCTTTGTTATAAGCCGTTAGAGATGTGCGGTAAGTATCCCAGTAATCTGTTTCTTCAGCCCGATTGAAAGACGTCAACCTTCTTTTCTTTTTTTGTCCAGGCTCTTGCTCCACAGAGGTGTACATCTATGGTCTTTTTTCTCCTTCAATGTGCATTTTTCCTATTAGGCCGTTATAATGGATGGCTGGACTCCCTGTATATTGTCATTGTCCTCCCATTTTAGGATAGAACGATAGCACATATGTTATTTGTATTTTGTTCGTAAATTACAACAACAAAATTAATATTTTGTTTCCTTCTTCACGTTACATCGATTGGAAATTGTTTCCTCCCATGTTTGTTGAAGCTTCACAGAATAGAAATAAATCAATTATCACACTACAGGTAGGTACCGTCTTCGCTGATTGATGTTTTACACTTCAAAATAGAATACCGGTCATAAATTTGAAAATGAAAACTGATTAGTAGCTACCATCAGGGGGTTGCCAAATATATCACATGCTCCATGAGTCATCAGGAAGGTTTTTTAATGGCATTCAATATGACGTTCTTTGATTCTTTCAATATCAAAATGAGCGATATATTGCCAGTATACAATAACTTGAGACACCCGGTATTTGAACTATAAAGGTGAATGAAGAGAAACTAAATATTTTTGTATTAATATTCATTGATTATTCCAGGATAACCTTGGGTGCTCGCAGAAAGAAACGATCATTTATTTCCTGTTGAGGAATATTTCAATTCTGAGGCAAGATCTTCGCGATTCCTTTCGGACGACTCCAGAGATTATTTCAGATGGTGACAGCTTAAAGTGAACTATGGCTCCTCGCAGGAGGATTTCGCATTTTGATCCTGAAGATAACTATTCAGAGATATCGCGGAGAGTTCCGTGTCAACTGGGGAGCGCCCAGGTCTTCCAGGTGGACTCATATTATATCATATCAATACTGTTGCCGGGGTAGCAACCGGGTGGAACCAATACCCACCCCCATCCCCTCCACAAGACTCCCCTAGGAAATGACTGCCGGTCACCTGTATCTCGACTTATACCGACAGCACACCCCAGGGAGAAATCAATGATTTGGATACGCCAAATCAGCGTACTAGAGCCATTTCCGTTATGTAACGGCATGTTCTCCTGCTACCATTTCATTACACCAATGGTGAGGCCGTCTGATAAAACAAACTACTGGCTCTGCAGTGTCAGTGCCCGAGCAGAAACGCTGCTCACCCGCTGAGAAAGGCAAGATATCCTACCACTTGACCCATAGTATGATTCTTATTCACCTCCTCTACCGTAGTCCGGTGGTGTTTTATGGAAACCGCTGCCCCCTGGAGTCCAACCCAATTGGTGAGGTCTCAGGCCGTATGTAGGTCGCATGAATTCATGAGTAAGCAGGAGTACGAAATATCTAATTCCTCGTTTCGATGACGTTTCCGTTCTGGGGAATTTCAATATTGACATGTTTGAACCAAATACCACTGTTCACGATCAAATAAATAATATGCTTGAGGGGCTAGGTCTCACACAAATTATTCGATCACCTTACGAGAATAACCATCACATTTATTTCGCTAATTTACTTGATAATCACTTCAAATCAAGAAATTATTGTGAAAAATACAGAGGTTGTATCCGTTGATTATATTTCGAATCTTGAATTTATTCATGTAGAATTAAAATGTCACTTCAAAGCGGCGCACATCATTATTCTAATATATAAGGGATTTTAGATCATTCGATCATGATGCATTTCGAGCAAAACTCAGACAGGGGAATTCTGAAGAAGTCTCAAATATTAATAATATTAATGATGAGTTGCGTTTCTTCAATGAAAATATTCTTTTCGTTCACGATGCACATGCACCCTGAAGACGTATTGAAAAAAATATGCACCTTGGATAATAATTCATTGCGAGATGTTGCTCAAAAAAGATGGAAAAACGCAAATTACAGTCGAATCATGACTATTATAAAATGCTCAAAAACTTCACAACTCTGACATTCCGGAATGAAAGAAAGCTTACTATCAATATATAATGCGAACGCAGGTGTTGATAAGATGTGGAGAACTTTGGATCACGTGGATATTCGTACAAAAAAATTGACAGTGCCAAATTACTCCTCAGATGTGAGTGTGATAAATGATTATTTTGTAAATGAGTTTCCAAAGGGCTCAACTGACCAATGTTTGATTGATTTTCATCTCGAAAATACTTTGAGGAACACAATTTCATACAGTTCCACAGGATTTTGTTCAGAAGTCGTCATATAACTTGAAATCAAATGCACAGGGTTCAGATGGAATAAATTTGAAGCTTTCACTGATATCTTGTCCGTATATTCTGCCCTTCATAGCACATATAGTAAATTTCTGTATTTCAAACAATGTTTTTCCAGAAGATTAGAAAAATGCCCTAGTTCAACCACTTCCGAAAAAAAACTTGGTCAGTCAGTTGAATGATCTCCGCCCCGTTCTTCATTCTTAAAGGTACTCGAAAGGCAAATAGATTTACAATTACAAGAAGATGTTTCTCGTTACAATATACTTCCTGAAGTGCAATCTGGTTTTCGAGAACACCATAGCTGTGAAACTACTTATTTACTGTTCATCATCGAGGATATTTCGAGGAGGATTGATGAGAGGCAAACCACAATATTAGTTTTATTGGATTATTCAAAAGCTTTCGACACTCTGGATCATACCTTTTCACTTATTGAACTGATTTATTCGAGTTTATCATCCGAAGCAGTATAATTTTTCAAGATTTAGCTGTCTAACAGAAGTCAAAGCGTCGCGATGGAGGAGAAAATATCACACGCCCTTTAGATATCTGCTGGTGTCTCTCAGGGATCAATATTGGGTCCACTATTATTTGCCCTTTATATATTCGATTTCGAAAATGCAGTCAGCCATTGCAAGACCAACTTTTATGCTGATACATACCCAGTTACATTATTCATTTAGTCCTCAAAATTCTCAGGTAGCACTTCATAACATTAACAGTGATATCTCAACATTGGTCGGCAAAATCTAAAGATCATTGCTTGAACGTGATTGCAGATTAAATGACTGATGGTTTTTGGCTCCAAATCTCACAGAAATCTTTCGACGAATAATGTTAGAATACTTGTAGGAAATGAGGAAGAAACATCAACTGAAAATACTAGAAACTAATGACTGATAATGGATGATGAACTGAGATATGAATCTCATATTTGTCTCATCCGACGAGCAGGTTTCACGAATTAGAAAAAAATATATATAACGATAGGCAGTTCTTGAACAAAAAAGGAAAATCTATCCTCTGTGAGGCATTGGTATTATCCAGATTCAATCATTCTGATTCAATTTATGGACAAATCATTGACTCTGGTGATATTCGTCGCATACAGGTTATGCAACATCCCTGTTTTCGACTCATACATGAGATCAGAAAACGTGGAAATTTATCCCATGAATTGAATGAGCAGAATTGGCTCAATATGGCGAACAGAAGGCTTCTTCACTCAGCTTGTCCATTTCACAGAATCATCGTCTCGATAACATCCCAATATCTGATGAAACAAATGAGATTTCGTGAGGATGTGCATAATATGAACATCCGGTTCAAAGGACAACTATTTTCCGAATGTCATTCTCCTATTGAGTCTCGCGGATTAATAGCTCGATTCCCCAATACTTGAGGTCTCTCAGTGTAGTATCTTCCAAGAATCAAATGGAATAAATTAAAAGTAAAAAAAAAAAAAAACTTTTTATTAAAAAGCTTTTATTTAAACGCTCTAAAAAGAAGAAAATAAAATTTCTCTTGATTATTTCAACTATCAACTTATAACCTCATTATACACAATTAATATGATCATAAAAGCTTGTCGCGCGATTCACTTGTGTGAATGAACTAGTACTTATTGAATTATGTAGAATCTGCTGAGATAAAATTTTTAAAATTACAATTAAATCAGATATTGCTCATCGCGACCAGCTTTTATGATCATATAAATTGTGTATAATGAGGTTCTGAGTTGATAGTAAAAATTTTCGAGAACAATTTTATTTTCTTCTTCTTAGAGCGTTTGAATGAAAGCTTTCTATTAAACAGTTTTTTTTTACTTTTAATTTATTTTTTAATTTTTAGTTATCGCTAGCTGGATTTTTCGATTTACTCTCAACGAGCCTTTTCATTTGATACCCATATCGTAGAAGTATATTGGAAATGACCATTCCGCCATCTTGGATGGTTTGCCATAATGGATTTAAAATGCCGTCACATCATTTTTCGAGTTACTCTCAACGAGCCTTTTCATTTGATACCCATATTGTAGAAAATAGCTATTCCGCCATCTTGGATGGTCCGCACAATTGGATTTGGGATAACGTCACATCATTCTTCGAATTACTCTCAACGAGCCCTCTCATTTGATACCCATATTGTAGAAGTAGATTAAAAATGACCATTCCGCCATCTTGGATGGTCCGCCATATTCGATTTAAAATGATGTCACATCATTTTTCGAGTAACTCTCAACGAGCCTTTTCATTTGATACCCATATTGTAAAAGTAGGTATATCAAAAATAGCTATTCCGCGATCTTGGATAGTCCGCCATATTGGATTTAGAATAAGGTGACACACATTATGGTGCATTGTCATCCAAACTGAACGTGTATTCAGAATTTCAGCTCAATCGGTTGAACATTTCTACTTCAAAATTGAGTTCAAAGATTCCACCCGAACATACATATGTACATACAAACATACAATGCAAGTTAAATAAAAAATCTTCTAAAAACTACTTATGAACGGACAAAAAGTGAACTAGTTTCATATAATCGATTAAGGTTTTTCTAGCTCCTCTTCATGACTTAAAAATTATGTTTACAGAAAATAAGAATATCCAGAAGTGAATACCATGTATGACTCAAGAATTATCACTTATTAAATTCAAAGGTAACATAACAACATTCCCTACATTTTTGAAATGTAACTATTTGACCGCTTCTCTCGAAGGCGTACCTTTATCGATTGTCAAATATCTACCTATTTCGGCCGCTTATCATCAAATTGCCTGCGATAATCTCAAAACATGATATGAAAACCAACGGATATCAGCGCAAGCGCATTGGGATGCCTTAGAAAATACATTTGAAGTCTTAGCTGAAGACCCATTGGCAATCCGGAGTTTACTAGATATTTTTGCAAAAAATTAGGTGCTCTTCAAATTCTAGCACTATGTCGATTCTTGGAATTCTGTTCTTGCGAATATGTCGCTCAAAAACTCGATTCTACACTCGTGACGCTTGATAATTCACAAAACTCTAAGTGAACTTCTCTATACTGATCTATCTTGATATTTCTCAATATCTCTAAAAGCACTGCAATGCTCTGATGTCTGCCAATACTAATACAGTCAATCAAAAAACTTGCTCTCGATGACAGCATGATCTTCAAAAGCCTGCCCATTCCTCTGATTGCTCATCAGCAAAATACTCAGGCTCATAATTTTTGGTTACAAGTGATAATTCTGATATTACGTCACCGAAGGAAAACAGTGCATTTTATGTGAAAATGATCATAGTTTAAATCGATGCCCCGATTTCTTATGCAACTCTGTAAGTGATTGTTTTCAATTCGCAAAAAATTAAAATGTAAACCTCACTGATCTGAGTGACAGTCATCGCTTAATAAATTGCAATGCAATAATGAATTGTCGAAGAAAGACACCATCCATCATTACATATCGATCGTATAGCTGACCCTTCACGGAGTTAGAACTCTAATTTAGGCGAGGTTCCAAGTCAACGTAGCTACGATAGCTATAGTCCGTATCCGCAAATATAAATGTAAATGAAGAGGCGGCTTCTGCTGTCTGGACTGATACTCGATCTATAGGCAACTTTACTGGTCTTAGCATAAACAATACGACTGTTTTACTTTCTACCGCTATTATCGAAGTACTAGATATAATAGGCGCATTTGAAACATCTCGTGCAGCTATCAACACTGGGTCTCCATTGAATTTCATAACTCAAGAATATGCAAGTAGACTCGGACTGCCTAGGTCGAGAATACCCCGCGAAATACAAACGCCGATGAAAAATCACCTTGGAAGTGTTTGCATGTCTGTGCGCCCTGTCGGAAATACATTCGTGAAATTCAACGTGAACGTTTTCAATTCATCAAAGATTCGTTCGGACAAATTACTATCACAGGTTGAAAACATATAAAAAATCTCAAACTGGCTGATGATAGTTTTTCGAGTCCTGGACCCATTGACGTGTTACTAGGGGCTGAAATTTTCCCAACTATCATACATATCAAAACTGCGAACGGCTCTGGAATTCATTGCCTGAGGAAATATTTCCAAGAACATATAATCTCCGAACGTCGAAAAAAATCGAACACCTACCTCCTCTCCCTATTCTTTCTAGGTACGCACAAAGTTCTTCAAACTAACATTAAATCGATTTTATATATGTGCGCACCAAGCGATAAAAAAAGCACGATATCTGGATCTTTGAAATAGTGATTCATTGTTTTTCCCTTGTGTTTCGTCACGGGCCGACGTAGGTCCAAGGTCATTTATGTGCCATGTCTGCGCAGGTCTCTGTTTGAATATCTGTTGTTGAGTCAAAACGGGCTCAACAGCCGAAAATCCATCCATATCTCCCACCGATATTCTGGTGATCAATGGGGAGTTTTTGAGAATGAAACCAAACTTTCGGTTGACGGACTGCATATTTGGACCTGGTACACGGCCATCTTTATGGGGACTGTGGGATCCAACTCGTGTGACAAGTAAGACAGAAATTCTATTTCGTAGTGTACATATTCAGATTTATCCTTCTTCCATTAGTGTTGGTATTGATTCGAAACGAATTGCTATCTCATGGTGATCAATTCTGGTTTTGGTACCATACCTCAAATTGGTGGGATACAAGGCTGGCAGCCACGAAGCTGACATCACCTTATGAAGAACCCGAACACCATAACAGGTATGACATTTTATTTTGATGATTTATCGAACACAAACGATTTCCTTTTTTGTCGTTTAAGATTCTCATTCTCCTGGAATCCTCCCAGTTCTTGATCGAGTCTGGCTGTACATTCACCGCACGTCGTCCACCTGTTCCTGGCTGGATATTTCGTTGTATGATTGGAAGGTACCGCTTGTTTTTGAAATCCCAGTAGGAGGACCTGTGGATGACCGAGGTGCACTGAGAACAACAGGTTGTTTCTTGGATTAGTGAGTAGTCAGACCACGAAACCACCCTGTATTCCTGCATCGTCTACCCGTAACACCCTGTATATGATCGATGTGCCCGTCTGCTTCCTGATGAACATATCCACCCGTCACCTCCAATTCTGGTTTCTGTCTGTTCCATATTGATCAGAGGTGATAGTTGGAAACTACCACCAAGGGGTTAAATTACCATTTGTTCTGAGTTATCATTATTATAATTAGCATTCGAATTGCATCATTTTATAAATAAGTAATCACCTCACTCATATTGGAAATCAATTTGCTCTGCGGGATTGCTTCATATCATACCCCATCACCATTTCTTGTTGAAAATATAAATATAATAATAAAGGATGTATACTGAAGAGTTGATTTCAGACGATCCCTAGTTTTGGTATGAGCTATTGCTAATTGATTGTTCTCTTCGAGATCAGGATGAATTTTTAATGGAATCTGTACCAATCTTCATAATCATAATTAACATTTTCTGTAGTAGGTAAGATATTGTACTATATTCGTATCGTTAAGTCATATTCCGATAATCGATATGGGTTATCAAAAAATGTACCTCTTTTCATTACATTATCATTGGACTATCACTATTTTGTGTTGATCTCATGAACATCGTTCAAATTAGTGGTTGGAAAAAGCTCTAGGAATAAACGCCTGGGTCACCGACTTTCTTGCGATGATCAAAATAAACAGACCGTTCTGATAATTCCACTACTCTCATTAAAAGTGAGTGGGTTCTCTGTGCTGGGATGTAGATTAGCATCCTAAAATCAACGGCAGTCCGGGAAGAAGAGGGCTCCAAGATGGCGAACATAAAGTTCACGGTCCAATACATTCCTTTTTACTTCAGGGCATATGATATCCAAGTTACTAATGAATTTTTGAATCAGGTTCGAATGAAATCTGCACTTTGTGGCTAGTACTTTTTGTTAATGAAGAAATGTGATTATCGTTATCTTACACGCTTTTGCAGACAACATGACGAACGTATCTGGGTACGTTGACGAATATGGTGAAAGAGGCCATGAAATAATGCATTTGAACATTTAAATAATTTTTCTGAATGAACTGAGACTGAGAAGGCGAACGAAAAATTCGAAATAATTACTCAATTGTAATCACGACAAAAATCAGAAACACACATTTTGGCTTTTGTTTATTTCAAATTTTCTCCAGTGCATTCTACGTGTGGTGCATTTACTACAACAAAACGAAAGCTCATTTTTTGCCCTCATCTTCACAATGCAAATCCTGTCATCTTATTCAACCCCTTCGTACATGTCATCATTACTATCTGACTCAAACACTTGACGCTTCACTTCACTTCACTTTTGCCTTTATTTTGTTCATTTTCTGCTGAAATCTTTTGATTCTCTACTTTGACAAGCCTTCCATCTGATACTTCTCTTCCACATTTCGCATTGTGCTTCTATTCTGAAGCATCTTTTACGGGCGTGCAAGAATATTCAAGTGATGGTAGCGTTTTCCTACAACTTCTGATTTTCTGCCTGTTTGCTTTAGGCAGCGGAGGTGATCCCAATACGATTGTTTGGCTCTGTCATTGTGTATCAAGAGTTCCTAATGTGTTTTCGATAACAGCTGCCTCCATCTGCTCTTTGTTGGGAGTTACTGACTCTGGCATATGCTCAAGACCAGATGGCACAGGTTTGTGCTGCCTCTAGAATCCGAAAGACTTGGCTCCTCTCTCTTGGTTTGATGAGTTTCCTTAACTAATTCTGGTTCAGCTTCAAGTTGCCTTTCTATCGTTTGTCCAGTTTCAAAGTCAATGTCCGTAATAATGTAAGAATTTAACGGCTCTGCGCCAGTTGCCCAAAACCCATTCCTAGCATTCGCGACAGTTGCTACTTTTGAATAGGCCTTTCCAAATATCAAGGCGATGTCACTCAGTGTCATGGCTTTTCTATAATTGTTTGTCAAAAAGTCACACTTACTGCCAAACTGGGAAAGTTCTCGTTACTCTTTCAAGTGGTCAAGTATTGCTTGGTAGACTTTTATCTGCAATTACTACTATATCACCTTCTTTCAGAGATTTTTTTTTCATGCCAATTTCTCCTCTGACCCACTTCCTCACTTCCGGTAAGTACTCTACCAACCACCGTTACCAAAACTGATCCAAAGGGGCTGGGACAATTTGCCATTGACTCTTCGAATCAACTTCTGCATTTTTTTGGGTCTCCAGAGGTTGTCCAATAGCAGAACCGATCCAAGAGTAGGTCAGAGTCAAACTCTCTAGCGTATCAGAATCAAGTGGAACGTAGACGGAGGGGTCTTCAACTTCGTGTTGTAATGAGTACTCCATCTTTCTGGTAGGTATCTTTCAATAAAACATCAAGGCTTCTTTTGATAGAACGAATGAGCCTCTTCCAGCTTCCTCATATATGTGATGAAGCTAGTGGATTGGAATGCCAATTGATTCTGCTTATTATCATTTTATTCGACAACTCCTTTCGATCTTATTGTTGTATATTCTTGAGAAGTTCCCGATTTGCACTTCGAGAATTCATTTCTTTGTCTGAGTAGAGATAATTTACTGTAGCTCTTCTTTTAATGAGTCGTCTTAGCTACATTACCATCGCAGCTGTGTTCAAAGTCCAAGACAATTCAATATGAGCTGCTCTGGTAGCCATGCATGTGAATATGACTTCATCAACGCCCTGGCCAATTATTTCATTGTCTTCAGTATAAGAAGCTGTGGTATCTCAAACAATTGAAGAGAAGGATTCATATTGAACTCATTCTGAGAGATAATTTTTGGACAACCACAGGAACTGTTTCGCCTCGATTCCTTTCATGGGAAAAGTTTCCAATGATATTGAAAACATTTTTCATCGTTTCATGGATGATATAAATATTTTTTTCCACACTTTTGATAGTATCTCAAAAATCTTAGTTGATACAAAAGATGAAATTCCTCTGAATCATAAAACCGGTGTCTATATAGTATATCCTGTTCTGATTGCAATGCACAGTATGCTGGCCAAAGTGGTATAAGGATTCAAACTAGAGTCTTGGAGCGTGTCAAAACAATAAGAAAATCGAAAAACTCTCCTCCCATTTCAGATGAGTATAAAATGAAGAGTTCTATTGCAAACTACATACTGAATTTTGAACATAATTTTGATATGAATCAAGATTCAAAAATTTTACATGTTTTTCAGAACGGTATGTACCTTATTGAGTCTGTTGGAAATTTTTGAAATAAATTCTGCTATAAACAGTAATTATTCTGTCTCATCCCCTGATGAGCAGGTAAGCTATGACTGTATAACATTTTCCAATTCTCTAGAGCTCACCAAAAATCAGATTCGGTTTTATGTTGTTTTGCACCTGCTTTGGTTTCCTTATTTTCATTATTCATTTGCTTATATTTTCAGATTTGCTACTCAACCAATCATTGTTGGAAATTCCCTTCTCCCCCCTCCCCACAATCTCCTTATTGTCATTTTTGTCGGAATTATTTCTAACTGTACTACCACTAGTTGAATTCACATTCATCTCAGTGTCCGATTTGCTCAGTCCTGTGTACTTTTAGCCCCATCAATTCTAATTGATTTTTGAATTTTATTGCGCTCTCTCAAGGGTACGAGACCCTTTGGTTTTATTGTCTTGCAACCTAATATGGTTATTACGAGCACCTTTGAGTGCTCGTCAAGTTTTTCTTCTAAGACTTGACTTTTCGTTTTATAGGTGCGCGTTCTTAGGGCACGGGGCCCTTTATTTTCAATAAAAATCCGTTTTTTCTCATCCTCCTATATATATTAGGAATTACTATATTATGATGATAGACATCGGTATCCATTTCATTAAAATATAATGTTCACCTCCTCAATTTTTGTATTTTTATAACAATATGTATATTTCCACATGCTCTTGCTTGAAGTTACTTCTAGAAACAGGTGAAGATGGACTTTAATAGGTTCGAAACATGTCTCTTTGATTGATTCACATCAGTAATAAAGTAGTGGAGATGTGAGCTTTCCTTCTCCCTTTCGATAACAATATCGTGTACAACAGTAGATAGGACCTCGACAAGGAGTTTGGTTTGAAGCTCAACAAGTCCACGAGATCCTTTTTGGAGATGTCTTCGTCGTTGCGCTCCAGCCACATGTCTTCGCCCTCGGAGGAGGAGGAGAGGATTTCTTCGGGCTGCCTTATTTTTTCCACGGAGATGTCGTTGGCCGTTTGTACCAGAACGTTTTTTCACATCTGCACCCCGCAACAATCTTTCCTTTCGCAGCACGGGAAGTTGAAGTAGTATATGGGCGAATCGCTGGTGCAAGTACATGATGGCGCCACACAGTTTGTAACAGTGCGGCAACAGCTCGTCTTTGTCCATCTTGATTGACATTAACATTTATTCATTTGTGTGTGTGTGTTCAATTGATTCGAGTATATTGATTCACAGTAGAAGCTGATAGATAGGGATTCAAGTTTGGTTGAAAAGTAAATCTGTTTTATTTCAAATAATAGGTTTATAGTATGAATAATGGAGATCGAGCATATTCACAATGTGCAAGAAATTGAAGACATACATGTTCAATGGATCATTTTTCCTTTTCATGGGATATCATTTCATTGCTGCTAAAAATAATCCGTTTTAAATAGCGTAATTTTTGTATTGTGATTTTCCAACATCATCGCCGATAAACTCTTCGACTTCTTCTCCATTTTGCGAAAACTTTCGGATATTTCTCGTCTGTTCTCCTTTGTTGATCATCTGTGATTGGAGAAATATGTTGTTAGGCCCAATATTATCAACCTTTGAAGATTATTACTCGATTATTATACTTCCGATGTCCACAGTGAAAGTATTTTTTTTGTCAAATTTGACAATTTCCATTTTATGACAGACACCTGACGTGAAACAACAAATTTGGTTACAGAACACTGATATTATACACTGTTGCCAAGTGTGAGGTCTCTTTTTAGAAGGATTTTTCAAGGGGGGTCTATAAAACAAGTTTAACGTCAAGTGCTGGATAAATTAATCAATATACAAGGTGTCTGGTGAAACATGCATCATACTCCAGTTGGTGATGAACAAGGTCATAACCGAACAGAAAACCACAACCCTCATGCTTTTCGAGATATTGGAAATTTCATAAACAATGAAATGCCTTTTCTCATGATCCAAGCGTTTCATATGAATTTCTATTCAAGATGAATGTTACTGCATAGAAGTGGTGATTTCGATAGCAGTCATTTACGTTCTACGTGAAAAAAATTTGAACAAGGCTTCATGATAGAAAATCATGAAGGATCCGTATCGGAGGATGATTCTTTTTATAGACCGTGCATGACTACTATCGAGAGTCTGCTTTCTGCGATTGTTACAAATACTTTTCATTTATTTTACTGGAGAATAAGAGTTCACATGAAATGCTTCTCATTGAATAATAAAAATAGAAATTCAATTCTTTTGTATGGGAGTTCTGATATCTCGAAAACCGTGGGATTCTTATAAGATCGATATATGATTTTATAATAGATTATAAACTAGTTCATGACCAGCTAGAGTATAGTCAATGGGTCACCGGACCCATACACGGTCCAAAAGACAATTATCTCCTCTCTCCCTCTCTCATTTCTCTGAAGCAACTCGAAAACTGATTCAGCTCGATTCAGAGGATTTTCATTTGTACCTTGGTATAAAATACCTTTTATTGGTCTCCACTATTCCCAACCTTTTTTTTTCCGAAGCTTAGTTTCACATTTTCGAGATATCAAAATGGCATTAGATTCAAAAATAATTTAACGATTGTGATAATGAAACTGGAGTAGTACCTACTATCTGGACCGCTGATGCTATGAGAAAAAATCTCATCTCATCCATCCACAAGATCAAACTGTGGATCGAACTGTGAGCATACCGGTCGTTATTTGTCTCACTCCCGCCCTTCCACTAATGTTTTCGAAAACTAAGTGACATGAGAGTGTCCTGAATGACGGTTAGGATTCTTCTGCACATTGCACAGAAGCGCTTCCAGGCGAGCAATCTGTATGGGACTTTTGAGTGGTTAGGATATGGAATATGGTTCTCTAGAAAGTGAGTTATGTTGATGGGTACTACCTTCTGTCGGATACTATAAACTTTCATGAATATAACACTCGCGGTGCTGGGCATCTCAGACCACATAGATTTAGATTAAATAAATCTTCGAAAAATTCCCTAGATGTTGCTCTCTATAATAAATTACCATCCAGTCGGAAGATTCTAAACACGCCTTGCTTCAAAAAAATATTAAAAAGATTTCTTTCAGAAAATGGGTTCTATTCAATTCAGGAGTATATGGACACACCTGTCAGCGATATGCGTACTAATACCTGAAAAAGTAGAAGTACTAGTTTATAGGTATATATATATATAATAATTTCATTTCAATATCTACATATTATTTTATAATAATAATATTTTTTATTTTAATACACACGTAGTGGATTCATGTTGTACTTATACATATGTAATTGATTTTATGTGGAGTTAGGACCTATTACAGGACCTTACAAATGTTCCTTTTCTTTGACCTGCTACAAAAATACCTTGTATTTATATGTAGTTAAATAAAGTTATCTATCTATCTATCTATCTATCTATGTTTCGTTCTAGAACATTTCCATTAATTTTCCGAAAATACGGAAGGTATCGTGAATTAATTTTAATAATACAATGAGTACCTGACTGAGTGGGTCGAGAAAACTGAACATGTATCTATCTAAGCGGATACGACATAATGTGTGTTAAACAATGGGGTTCCAATATGGTTAACAATTCAGTCGAAGATTATGGTAGACATTCGCCTTATGCTATTACTTGCGCTTTGTTCAGATACAATCATTGTGAGTAATGAACACCTCAACCAATTTGTATACAGTGATTTTGGATCGGAATTGAATCTAAATGGAAATTGATTTCTGCCAACAATGCTACTCAGTTTATCGAACTACGGTGACTTTAGAATATTGAGGACGAATTCCGAATTTCTGATACTGTCACGAATGTGACTTATTGCCTTTGCTAGTTGGAATTTGCTGAGGGTTGATACTCAATAAAAAGGACTCAAGTTTGAACAACAAAAACAAATACGGATTTATTAATGATGAATTACAATTTTGACATTCCTTGAAGAGGCATTTGGTTGAGGATTTAATGAATAATGGAAATGGTACTTACAACAATCTAACACAAAAACTTGGGGATGTCCCAATTGGGACATCCCCGTTGCCACAAGCAACCGTCCGCTATTCGGACCGAAAGTCCAGTCCCTCTTGGTACGTGGATTCCGATCGATCACCTCAAATGTTTATTTTATTGAAAAATGTATTGTCACGAATGAGGACATCAGTTGAATTGCTGGGATATATAACAAACTCGATAAATTGGAACAGTGAAATAATAATAATAGTAGTAGTGATATTTGAGAATAATTTGGAAAATGTCCTTTCGTGACATTACTCCCCCCTCCAAAAATCACTCGCCCCGAGTGATTGGAAATTTTGAAAAAATACCATCCACATATCAAGAGACGAAATTACAATACATTACTGAAAACAGGTTTACAAACAGTTCTCCAAATGTTGAGGTCTTCTTCTCGGCTTACATACTCAGATGATCAGCTTCTTCATCCATAATACCATGATACCAACATGATTTTGTCTATACCTAATCCATATTTGAGACCATTATATATTCCAAATTTGGCTGCAACCGGCTTCAGCAATGATATTCGACAGAGGTTTATTATGGTTGTGATATTTCGATTTTCAATCCTCCCGTCGGCAATTGCCTTCACCCTTTTCCTCCAAATCATCAATATAATTTGCTTCCTCACTTCAAAATTATGGTTTGGGTGCTTCGATTTCCAATTCGTCTATCTCCTCCAAATCATCAACATCAATGCGGGCTCACTTGTTCCTTGAACTTCAACTCCATGGTTAGACATTTTTATGTTGATATATGGATGGGGATGTATACAAGCATTGGTACATCTGAGCCAACAGCCTGGTGGACTATATTATGTTTCTGCTACTTTGGTTACATGATTATGCATTCTACCTGCCTTCAGTATCACAACACGATGTATGGTCCTAAAATGAATTGTTTAATCAAGCAATATAATATAATTTTATAAAATTGGAAACTGTAGTGCATTTATTTCTCAAAAATGTAACTAATTGAACCATGGATAAATCATCCATCATTCCATCGATTGCAATCGTGTTCATGAGAATAACGATGTGAAACATTCTATTCTGATTGAATGATTTTCAGATAGGTATATATTTCCATTTAATGACAAAAAAAATCCTATACTAAGTTTTACCCATTTTGATATGCCATTTTATAGCATACTCAACTTAAAATAATTTGAGATGGTCAAATTATTGATGAAATGCTATACCATTGATTTCAATTTACGATTTTTGAAATAACAATATAGCAAATCAAGTTCATAAAACCACTCAGAAGTTTTTGGAGCTCCTCAAAAACTTCAAGTTTCTATTTATATATAACCTATAAAAAATAACAATCAAAACCACCCTGGATAATTATTGAAACCTATATTAGAACTATTATATTATTTTTATCTAGGATCAACACACTTTCTCGCTTTTTCAAAATCATATCAACTTATTACCTATATCCATGTACCTACATTTCACTGATAAGTACTCTCTTTAATAACAGAATATATCCAGATTCGCCCTGAAGAAAGCGACTGAATAACTCCTCTTCACAAATATACCACACCAATATCAATCTTCAAATTTTTAGAAATCATTAGAACCTACGAAAAATTTAGTCGCTACGATCTCGTCACCTTACCATAATCAATCATGGATATCACATCATTTTTCAACAATACTCAGCATCATCCAGATACTTTACAGGGATCGAATTCAAGTTTTCATTCATATTCATTTAACTCGCCGTCTATATGGCCATATTTTCACACTGTCTCACTATTCAACGGCAGCTCATTTGCTCAGCCGGACAAAAATAATGAAACTCCCTGAAACATAATAATCAATTATTATTTCCTATATCTAGATCCAAAAAAGATACGTGAGAATCGTAAAGATTTTCACTATTCACCCTTATATAGCCTTGCACTTCACACTAACATACTGTTAGGTAATCCATGATCCTTCCCATCAAGCATAATCATTATATCAAATTTCTCACATATCAAATTTATTCACATGGTACATTATAAGGTACCTCCTGTATGTACCAGAACTCTCTAAAATATAACATCATCATACCCAACCCGCAGATAGCAATAATGAGCATTATTTGTTATCTCAAAATGAATTTCAGTCTCCGAAATTAATCATCAAATAAATCAGTATCAACTTTTTATATACTATGCATTCAAATAAAAATGAAAAATCCATTGAACTTGACCTACTTCAAAAATCATCATTGCTACCTATGTAATGCACTCTTCAAGTTTCTTTGCAAATTCTCCGTCAGCAGAAATCCCAACTGCAACTACTCGTATTCTTTTTTCAAACAATGAATTGTTGATTATTTCTTAAAATATTCAACAAGTCAGAATGAGGTACTTTTATACTCTATAATTCTAAGAAAAACGTCTGATTACCCCCAGAAACCAAATTTACTCTTGTATGAGTACAGACGGTTTTAGCATGCCGAACTATAACGCACTACCACAAAAGGCCTTACATGGAAAAAATTTTATGTAGAAGCAGTTCAGTTTCAGCATGCTGAACTGTGAGCTAATTTTGGCCAGTGCCTCACACAAGAATCCAAATATTTCTCCTTTCAGAATACATTGAATTTGAATTTTGAAAAACAACCCCTGAATTCAAAATTTTCTCCCGTATGAGTACAGACGGTTTTAGCATGCCGATCTGTAACGCACTACCAGAAAAGGCCTTACATGGGGAAACTCCCATGCAGAAGCATTTCGGTTTTGGCATGCCGAAATGTGAGCTTTTACTGGCCAGTGCCTCGTACGAGAATCCCAATTTGACCCTGCACAAAATATATATACATCATTTATTGAAAAAAACTCGAGACAAAGAATAAAAACAAATGTTGAGGCCGGTTATGAAGAACCAACCTCGGGTACGAAACACGGCGCCTCCACCATATGTCACGAATGTGACCTATTGCCTTTGCTAGTTGGGATTTGCTGAGGATTGATACTCAATAAAAAGGACTTAAGTTCGAACAACAAAAACAAATACGGATTTATTAATAATGAATTACAATTTTGACATTCCTTGAAGAGGAATTTGGTTGAAGATTTAATGAATAATGAAAATGTTACTTACAATAATCTAACACAAAAACTTGGGGATGTCCCAATTGGGACATCCCCGTTGCCACAAGCAACCGTCCGCTATTCGGACCGAAAGTCCAGTCCCTCTTGGTACGTGGATTCCGATCGATCACCTCAAATGTTTATTTTATTGAAAAATGTATTGTCACGAATGAGGACAGTTGAATTGCTGAGATATATAACAAACTCGATAAATTAGAACAGTGAAATAATAATAATAGTAGTAGTGATATTCGAGAATAATTTGGAAAATGTCCTTTCGTGAC
This sequence comes from Phaedon cochleariae, assembly GCA_918026855.4. Classification (NCBI taxonomy): domain Eukaryota; kingdom Metazoa; phylum Arthropoda; class Insecta; order Coleoptera; family Chrysomelidae; genus Phaedon; species Phaedon cochleariae. The sequence goes on from OU896708.1 coordinate 40,987,205, forward strand.
ATTTGGAGGGGACACCCGGTTTGAACAGTGTATTTCTCTCTGGTAGTGAGATGAAATGGGCGAAATCATTACTTGGTTTGATGGGGGTGACTCAAAAGGCTCTGGATATTTTGAAAAAAAACTCAATGTGTTCATCTGACTGTGATTGAGAAGGACTTATATCTGGGTCTTCGGCTTTATAGTAGTTCAAGATACACCCATCAAACCTGAAAATGTTGAATATATATAGCCAATGTGGAAGATCAATATTTCAATTCCCACTCGGATATGTTTCATCCTGTAGATTCCTGAATAAGTTTGGCAAATGATTCTCATGAAATGGATTTCACATATGCTATATAGGGTGTCCATTTTTGAAAATATGGTATTTCATCACGAAATATGTAATTTCATGCATTCTTCGAACCGTGGCAGATGCTTGAATTTGTAGTAGTGGAGGTGCTCAGTCGCTACGATGATTCCAAGAGCGATGGCGGCGGGAGTATGAACTCCTGGTACGGCCACCGATGCCAATAAGGTCGAAGAGTAGTGAAGCCAAGGACAGCTCAACAGGAGTAAACCTGCATAAATCCGAAATCTGATGGTGTTATTCGTATCGTGTCTAGAATTGAAATGCCATGTGTAGTTTCGTCAATAATGGTGACTTCCGGATACCTTCTGAAAATAGAGGCAAAACATGAACCAGAGAAAGCTGGCCACACTTCGGTTCCTGGTCATCAAGAGTGAAGTGGGTGACTTGTCGAAAGTCAGCCCGTTTTTTATTCAGGAAGCATTGTTTGGATAGGTGAAAGTTTGAAAATGACCAAAAAGATTAAAGATGGATTGATGATAAAAACTGTATCAGCACAACAAAGAAGTGAATCTTCAAAAATGTTGATACTACGCGACATTGAAGTTGGAGTATCTCCTCATAAATCTCTCAACCAATCGAAAGGCATTATTCACTGTCCAGATCTACCGAATTGTTCATTAGAGGTAATGCAAGATGGAATAAGGAGTCAAGGAGTGATTGATGTTTGAAGAATCAAATCAAAACGAGATGGTTAACTAACGGATTCACCTAATAACGTTTCAACTTTCAATAAACCAATTCTACCAAAATCCGGCCAATAAGCATACAATAACATCCGTATAAAGTATGAATTGGCTGAAGACGACTTATTTGACCGAAGAACTGAATTGTGCGAGTAAATGATGAACCAAAATAACAATTTCATTGATAACGTTTCATTTTCGGACGAGGCAACGTTTCATTTGAACGGTCATGTTAACCGTTTCATTTGAACGGTCATGTTAACCCGTTATTGGTCTGATGAAGATCCACACTGGATGCAAGAGTGCCATACGCAAAGACCACAAAAAACTAACGTATGAGCTGGTATTGTGAGAAATGCAATTATTGATCCATATTTTTTTGATGAAAACTTAACAGGAGCATTATATCTGGATTTCCTACAAAATACATTAATTCCTGATCTGATCTAGCTTTTTCCTGATATTCATATACCCACTAATGTAGACCGCAGAATCTGGTCCCAACAGGATGGCACACCGCCACATTTTGCAACTGTGCGCGATTTTTTAAGCACAACTTTTCCACAAAGGTGGATTGGCAGAAGGGGACCAGTGGAATGGCCTGCTAGATCACCTGATCTGAGCCCATTAGACTTCATTTTATGGGGTTATTTAAAATTTGAAGTCTACTCAAACAGACCTAGAAATATCCCTCAACTACAAGACCAAATTAGACAAGAAATACAGAACATATATAACACCTATGCTACAGAATCTTAGAGACGGAAGTAATGCCCGGTTCAGTCATTGTCTAACGGTCAATGGAGAACAATTCGAACATACATCTGTTTGTTTGTTTTTGGAAGTGTATCACATTAATTGTATAACTACGCAATTCCAACTAATTTGTTCATTACATTTAGTAACGTATTACTTTCCATAAACAATTTCTATATTTTTTTTACATTTTTGCCCACCCTGTATCAATTTGAAGCAACATAATTATACATTTTCGGAATCAGCTCAGCAAGGGTAATCCGGAAATTGAAAAAAAAGGAGGGTTCCATTCAAAAGAAATGGTGATGACGTCATTACACGAAAGTGGCTCAGCCTGCATTGCGGTGAATTCACGACATCAATACATATATTTAAAATTTCTGCAACATCAAAATAGAGTCATGCGTGAAAGTCTTACAGCATCAGTATATTCACATAATGGTCTCATCATCAAACAAAACGTATTTTGATTTCATGCTCTACAAGTGAATTAATGATCCAAAATATATGTTCACAAGAAAATTTTGAAAAGTTTGGAAATACCATAAGAAAATCTCATTTAATTACATTTACACTTTCTTAAATTGCATCGAGTTTTTTCTGTATATACTGTGTATCTATCAAAGTGAATGACCCTGTAAGCTACCACACAAACTAACAATTTCAATGCACACGGAATTTTTCTGCATCACAATAGCAAATTCATCTCGTGCCATTGTATGGAAAGTTATTTTTTTTCCGGAGAGACATCCAGCATTGACCACAAATGGTGAATAACACCCGCAGTTGTGTAGTGTACTTTTACTGTTAGATGACGGATGAATTCTCGTTTCCTGATTGAGTTATGGCCATATTGTGTTTATTTAAGCGCCTGCTCTGAGCAGCTTGGTGTTTTTTCCGAGCGGTTGCTGAAGAATATGCTAATTTGCGCACGCGAGGTCCGTTTTATATGTTAAGTTACACAGCTACCGCGCTTACAACAGCAGACATGTGACACACGTTATATAGATAAAATATAACTCATTTTTGGAACAGAGATCGATAATAGGTTTCAATGAACACTTACTTCTACTCGAGAAAAGTGGAGTCCAGGGATATACAGGGTTACTGGTTATTCGATACATTCCTTTGGTGATGTGATAGGGGAGATGATAGGGAGTGAATTCAACCCTGATATGGATCATGCAAAAGTCAAAGGTTTTAGAGATATTTAATATTAACTATTCCAGGGTTTAAGAGTTAGTTTTCAGAAAATCTACTATACATTTCTTCAACCTTTGAACTAGAATACATGAACAACACTATGGTCTTATGTTTGAAATAAGAAACTTCCAGAAATAATTTAGAAAAGTCTTTCAGTCACATTTGTCAAAAAAATTTAAAACCTCTCTAAAATGCAATAGCTAACTGGGTACAAATGATGATGAAAGTGCTTGATAAGGGTCTGTTATTTTGAATGAATAGTGAAAAGTACTCGGAAAACTTCTGATATGAGTATTCACTTTTTACAAATCCTGTTCCTCCATTACGAATACATCAACTAGCGCTTTCATATGACCCCACACATAATGATCGAGGGGGTTAGGTCAGGGCTTCGTGCTGGCCAACCTATTCGACCTGACCTTCTAATTCAGTTCAGAAAACGTTCATCTAGGAACTGCCGAACGATCAGCCGATAATGAGCTGAACACCCGTCTTGTTGGCATAGCATCCGTCCTCTGATGGCGTGAGAAACATCTTCAAGAACCTCCTGTAGATCATACCGTAAAAATTTTTCATACATTTCCGTTCAAATTGTCTAGGAAAAAGTGTGGTCCTATTAAATAGCTGTCAATGAGTCCCATCAACACATTAACGAAAAACCTCCGTTGGAAACTAGTTTCCTCTGTTAAACGAGGCTTTTCTTCGGCCTAATGATTATAGGCGAATGAGGTTATGAACATTTGTCATGCTCAAAGATGAAAACCAAAAGTCATCTCCACAACTTTTATTTAATGAGATGACTTTGGGTTTTCATCTATGAACTACACCACTCCACTTTGAGTTAGCATGGACTTCTTCCAAAGATTATTTGTCATGCTATTTGGATTCCTCGAGTAGATAAACGAAAATAAATACTGAAAGGCATCTCCCCAGTGTGTTTCATACTATTCCTTCGAAATAAACAAATCCGTATCAAGCACTTCTAGTTCCATTTGTACCCAGTTAGATAGCTATTGCCTTGAGGAAGTTTCAACGAATTTTTGACAGAAGTGACTTAGAGATTCTTCTAAAAATAACCGCTAGAATGTGGTTAAAATCCACAATCCACAAACAAAAATACCACTTTGTATCTACAATTTATCTATGAACTGAATTATTTCTATAATTTTGTCATTCCAAACATAAGACCGTGTTGATCATGTATTCTAGTTAAAAGTTCGAAAACATGTTGAGCAGATTTTTGGGGAACTCCTTGAAGTCTACCATTTGGAGAAAAACAAAAAAGTCAAATATCTCAAAATCGATTGACTTTTGCATAATGCATATTAGGGTTTAATTTACTCCTTACCACCTTCCCTATCCCATCTCCAAAGGATTGTATCAAATTACCAGTAACCATGTATAATGAATCACATATTCACAAAATCATGCTGATGTAGGAGACAATTTGCAGAGATCAAATTATCTCATTTCAATAATAAAAACGCGAGCAGATTCCGAGTCAGATTCGCTCCCAACACGTCAAAGGATGAGTAAAATCTCAATTTCACAAGGAATGTTACAAAATGTAATAGACAGAACATTCAACAGATAACGCTCCATCTACTATGAAGATGATACTGCTGCCATATGTAGAGGTTTCTCCTCTGTCATACTTTGAAAATATTCTGATTGGACGGACTAAATAACGTCTCATCGATATGGGCAAGATACAACAATATTGACCATATTTGCGAGAAATGTCAAGAATTTACTCGTAGAGTTCGTTGAGGAGCTAACTCAAGTTCAAGTTTCAGTGCAAATAAGTTCTTCAAACTATATATTGGTGAGAGGGCGGGCATGCCAGAAATGTTGTCAATCTGAGCCATATGTCAAACTTCAATACTTAATCAAATTTAAAATAGTTAGTTAGCTAGTTAGTGCGGTCACAGGTGCGGTGGAGTAACTTTTCGGCACGATATTTTCATGCACTGAAGAATAATGGGAAAGATTTTTGTTCCATCGATATAATAGGAAACTTATCTGAAGAACATTGAAATATCAATAACTAAAACATTACCGATGGTTTATATTGAAATTTAAAGTGCAATTTGTGCTTGTTGCATGCTGTTATATAGCAGATGTCGCAACATCTTGAACAACGTCTGAGTTGTCCATTCTTGATTGAAATTACGTACACGGAAAAATGACTCTTGAAATGCTCATTTGTTGACTGCCACTACTGTCAATTTGAAGCGACTGTTGCTATGAGTACCTTCTGGTGCCAACATTTATCACCACATGTCTCCTGGTATTTCCTTCGAAATCGTGTGGAAAAGTAAAAATGATGCGGAAAAATAAAATCGTACGGATAGGTGTTTAACGATCACGAAATGATAGTGATTTCCTACGAGAATGAAGTTTGGAGCATGAGCAATAGGCGAATGCTGCAACCATTCGAGTATGAAATTAGCACTTTCGTTTTCAAATATATTCTTCCGTGGTTCGCATTATTCATTAATCTACAATACTGCCTATTTTCATACGACTATGAAAAAAAAACTAATCTGTCCTAACTGTTTTAACTAAAACAATGAGGTTTATTGTATGTTTTCAATTTCATCTCCTTTCCTGATGATCAGGCCCAGATAGCACACACTTGCCTAAGGTCATCCTCAATGTGTCGCCAAACGCCTGGAAAGGACGTTCTATTTTCTACAACCTAAGAACATCATCAGGCGTAAATTTAGCGCTGTAATTGTCCTAAATCAGTTCTTTCAGTGACAGCCTGAGGATGTAAAGAATTTCGTGCCTACGGACGTCTTCAGATGACATTCCATGAAATAACGTGTCATCGAAGACACAAGGAAGAAAGAGAAGAACTAGAATTGAGGTTATGTCTCATAATAGTCATGATTTGTTCAAGATACATCATAATATTAATGATTATATCAAAATTATTAGAGTATTCATTGAATACCTCCATCATGCATTCATCAAATTTTTATTTCACAAAATGATTGCGAGAAGAACTTATTGCACAGAATTAAAAGATAACAATAACAAAAGGATGATAATCTCTGTTGATGACATTCGCTTTCAGGTAGCAAGAAACAAAGGTGAGTAAATACTAAATAGAATCATTGATAGTACCGGACATGAAATATTGATACATTCATATACATTATTTATTGTTTCAGGAGGTTATTGAGAACACAAACTTGATGATATCATCATAGCAAACATGTTTTATTCCAAGAATCTATAAAATATTGTATGGAAGCTTGAACATTCAGTATGAATTCAATAAAGGTAGGTACCTGAATCAAATCATTGATATAGTATAGGTACTGGACATGAAATGTTAATAGGTTAATTATTTGTTTCAGATGAAGTTATTGAGAACACAAGATTGATGATGTCATCAGAGCAAAGATGTTTCATTCCAAGATATTTTGGCTTCTTCGAAATCTATGTGAGATTGTATGCATGTTTGCACTTTCAGTATATTCAATAAAGGTAGGTACCTAAATCAAATCATTGATATAGTAGGTATACTGGAACATGAAATATCAATAGGTACATTATTTGTTTCAGGAGGTTATTGATAACACAAAATGATGATATCATCAGAGCAGAGATATTTTATTCCAAGATATTTTGGCTTCTTCGAAAATTATGAAAGATTGTACATAATGCAGACTTGAACTTTCAGTAGATTCAATAATGGTTGGTACCTTACTACATAAATCATATCATTGATAGTAAGTACTGGACATGAAATATTAATACATTGTTTGTTTCAGATAGTTTTGCTTCTTCAGAATCTATAAAATATTGCATGAAGGCTTCAACTTCCAGTTGATTCTGCATCAGGAATGTCCAGAGTTCAGAAATCAAAAACAACATGGAGAAATAAAACTACCAATAGGCAATAACTTCCAGTAGTGCTCAATAAGAAGCTGAAATACATTTCTTTAAAAAGGAAATTGAAATTTTTCAGAATAAGTTATAAATAATAGAATGTAAGTTTTTCATTTGGTTTTTCATTTGAAACTATTATGAATAGTGGGAAATTTTGCAAATATCATGAGATCCATATCATTTTGAAGAAATTATCATTTTCATAATACAAGGTGAGTCAATAGTGTGTTATCCTTATCGTATATTAGCCAAACCATCAGATAAATAGAGAAAATTCAAGTACAACAGTAATAGGGTTTCATGAGAACTTTCACATTAAATTGTTATCATATCTGTAAAGGGTGTTTCAATTCCAAGATATATTGACTGATGATTGTTTTTTTCCAAATGGGTCACCCTGTATACTATTGCATTATTAGGTTCTCCTGAAGAGCTGATTTCATCAATGTATCACACTTGGGGTCTAGCGGAAATGATTACAGAGATATAGGGTGTTCAAAAACAAGATTTTTCAATTTTAGGATTTTTTTTGTGGTACTATTCAATATTGGTCAAAACGGCTCACATTTCCTTATGAACTTTTGATTTACTATCTAATGACATTCAATCGGAACAAATAGAGGGTGGTTCAACATTCAGAATACTGATCAGCTTATTGTATCTGTTCCAAATAAATATCAGTAGATAGCTAATCAAAAGTTAAGACAGGGACATGTGAGCCGTTTTGACCATTAATGATCAGTTTCGACACAAAAAATCCTACATTCGAAGAACCTCGATTGTCAGCACCCTATATCTCTGTAATAATTCCCACTAGACACCAAGTGTGATGCATTGATGAAATCAACTCTCCAGGAAAAACTCAAAAATGCAATAATATACAAGGTGTTCCATTGAAAAAAACCAATCATCAACCGATATCTTGGAATTCGAACACCCTATAGATATGGAAACAACTTTAGGTGATTGTTCTTATGAAACCCTATTACTGTTGTACTTGAATTTTCATTTTATATATCTGACGGTTTGGCTAATATCGGAGGAGAACAAACTAGTGACTCTTTCTGTACACGAATAATATTCTCCTATAAATCTTGTACCTCCTTGAAACATCATCAAAAACCGCCTCAAGTTGTTACTATGATGTTCTGAGGTTGTCTCAAAAGATTTAATAGGGATGTTCTGAGACGTTATTAGTATGTAGAGAATGGTAACAGGAGGACGTCTTAAAAATGTCCTCTGGTTCGCTCTCGACGTCCTGAGGACATTATTGTGAACGCCTCAGAAGGGCCTCAAAAGGAATTTGTGCTATCTGGGGGCATTTCGTGCTCTTCAACCAATATACCATTCCGTGAGTGGAATATAGTCAAAATGCTTGACATAGTCACTGGATGTCCAGAGAATGCACCACTAGAGCATTCAGTAATGAATACCTTGAAACGTGTACTCAATTCCATGCTGGACCATTATGTGATAAATTCTGGGTACATATTTGGGCTCTACTAATAAACATATACACTGAATAGTGGTGATAGCAGAATGCATTCAATAAATAACACTGATTTACATTATCATCATTTAATAAATACATTGGAGATAATGACTGAGCTGAGGTGATAAACTGATGAAATGAAGGGTGCTACCTATGAAACAACTGAACTCTTTGCTGGTACCTACTGAATTCTACAGTTTCAATTGCCAAAGATAATCATTTCCCGTTTTTAGACTCATCAATCATAATAGACAACGATCATTTCACTTACTCAATATTCCAGAAATCTACCCACACTGATTGTCATTTCATAAAATTTATGCCATCCGTTTTACCACAAGTTTGCTGCCTTCATTTCTCTATTCAACAGATAGTTCAACATCCCTTCGTCTCAAGAAAGTTTCACTTTGAAATCAAACATCATAAAACAAATCGGACACAATGATGGGTTTCCTTGTATCGACTCTTGAAGAGATCATTGAACCACAGCTTGATACCTTCAAAAAATTCCAAGAAATTTTTCTTCATTCCGCATAATTATCTTTCTGCGAGCACCCATCGTTATCAAGATTTTTCAACTTTAGGAATTTTTTGTGTTGAAACTATTCATAATTGGTCGAAACGGTTTCCATGTCCATATCTCAACTTTTCACGTACTATCAATTGGTATTCAATTGAAATGAATACAAGGTGGTTCAGCATTAAGATTTTTGACCACCCTTTGATAGTACGAAAAAAATTATACACACAAAAAATTGTGCCATCCACCGTGAATCAGCCTGTATAAACACGAATGAATAGTGGAGTGTTCAAAAAGGTGAAAGAAACAATCATGTATATCGAAAAAAATGAGTACATGAGTAGTATAATGCACTTAGTACTTACACAGGGGTAACCTTCCTTGTTATACGACGCTATACATAGTGGAGTATACTAAGGCCTTGCCAAAAATGCTATCTCGGAAACTAAGCGAGATAGAGGTATAGTTATTTTGGAGAAAATGATCCCCATCGAATTTTGAGCAACTTTGGTTTTTGTGTGTGGTCTGCTGGTCTGTCTGTCTGTCTGTACTCTGTGGTAATCATAAATCGATATATCTCCGGAACCCTTCGACATATCGACTTGAAATTTTGCCATCTTATTGTACTCAAAACAATATTATGTCATTAAAATATGAAGGGAATCGGAAAACTCTAAGGTGGTTTGTCCAAGTTTTTTCGATTTTTCACCGGGAGTTCTGACCACTCTACAAATCGCAAAAGTGGTCCGATCGATTTCATTTTTTGTGAAAAAAAACTCTATCAGGAAGAGACGAAGCCTATTGAAATTGAGCAGGATCGGGAAATTCCAAGTGGGTTTTTCAAGGATATTTTCCGAAACACACGGTTCTCTTTAAAACGACATATCTCCTGAACCAATAGACTGAATCCAAATTTGAAAAATGCACCGTATGCCTCTTTGATGACGCAACAAATTATTATTCTACTATTCTTCCGTGCATCCATCGGAAAATGGAAAAACAATTGGAAATCAAAACATCGAAATTTGAAATCCTTTCAATTCAATATACAGGGTGATCCACGGTGGATGGCCTATTAGAAGTATCTGAAGAACGAAAAGATAGAACATTCTGAAAGATAATTGAACATTCTCTATCCGTCTAAAATATTTTCATTGATACAGTGTTGCCACTCCTATCAGAAATAATTAGCAACTTCGTTATTTTAGATGGAGCACCCTGTATTTTATTGCATTTCTAGATTTTTCCTGAAGAGCTGATTGCATCAATGTATCACACTTGGGGTCTAGCAGGAATGATTACAGATTAAAGGGTGTTCAAAATCGAGATTTTTCAATTTCAAGAGTTTTTTGTGTCTAAACTATTCATTATCGATCAAAACGGCTTACATGTCCTTATATATCAACTTTCGATTCACTATCTACTGACATTTAATTGGAACAGATACAGGGTGATCAGAATTCTGAATCTTGAAGCACCCTGCATTTTTTCCAATAAATTTCCAGTAGATAGTGAATCAAAAGTTAAGATTGTCAGGAAATATTCTGAATACGGTCCTGTCTCTTTTTATTTATCCACTATTTACTATAGGTACTTTTTGTAATAGCTACTTCGAGCATGATGCGACCTTCTGAAATAAAACTCAGTTGATATATAAACGCGTATCATTTAACAAAGATAGGGACATGTAAGCCGTTTTGATCAATAATGAATAGTTTCGACACAAAAAAATCCTAAATTTGAAAAATCTCGATTTTGAACACCCTATATCTCTGTAATCATTCCTGCTAGACCCCAAGTGTGATGCATTGATGGAATCAGCTCTTCAGAAAGAATCTAAAAATGCAATAAAATACAGGGTGTTCCATTTGAAATAACAAAGTTGCTAGTCGTTTCTGATAGAAGTGGCAACACTGCATCGAGAATGTTCAATTATCGGAGCATACAAATTTTCAGAATGTTTTGTTTTTTCGTTCCTCAGATACTTCTAATAGGCCATCCACCGTGGATCAGCCTGTATATCGAAAACAAATGGAAAAATCGAAAATTTTCAGGAGTGCAAAGTTATCCACTGGAACATTTCCTACAAATTATTACCCAAATTTTTTTCTGTAAACCCAATAGTACAGGAAATAAAGTGAAAAATATGAAAAAAAAATTGAACGACCCATAGGGTACCATGAAGATATATTGAAAAACAGAAGATTATCGATATATGAAGATCATCGACTTCCACGGAACCATGAAACATTTTTCCCATTTGTCGATTGGAAGATGAAAAAAAAGTGTTGAAAATTTTATTCTCAGATGATTCTAAATATTGTAACATCCACTTTTAGTAAATGGTCCTTTTTCTATGAAATACAGATAGTACCAAGTATTCAACTGACCTTTTCAGAGTAATTAATTCAACTCTGGTTTTCACTGGATGTATTTTGAGAACTTGCATTCCCTTTTGTAGGATATTTTGAGCTTTTCTGTTACAGATTTCATGGAGCTGCGAGTCACTGGCATACATCGGAGATCATCCTGTATATTATTTGCACATTCTGGATTTTAATTTCATGTTATGGTTTTGTTGACTTGATGAAAGTTCATTATTTCAGTTTGTTTTGAAAATATTCATATGAAATGTCAAACGAGTTGTTGAGGTTCAAAATTGTAATTTTAATTCTTCTTTTTCTTTTGTTCCTTTGTCCCATGTAGCATTAAGGCGGGCCTTTCGCGACAGCTTTCCGACCGAATATAGCCTATATATATATACTAGTTCAACAACTATTTCTAGGTGTCAGTGTGATGTCGAAATCGGAATAAAATAATTAAATTACAGCTTTCACAGCTATTGTAGAGTTCTTCGATTTCGTCTGTTACAGCAGGTCACCAATAGGTGGCACACAATTGAATGCAATCGTAGGTAATTGTATTATGTACGTGCAGTGTTGCCAGAGCTACTGCTCCACGGGCCTGCTCAACATGATTCCACTTTTCACTCCATTCAAGTCAAGCAAATACCTATATCTCGCTACAATGAAAATTTATGTCATGAGTCATTTTTGAAACTGTCTTCACAAGTAGTCTTTCGAATATTTCTTTTCCTTTTTAATCTCATTCCCTACTAATATAACTTATCATTATTGGCGTCGCCAGAAAAACTTCCAAGGATGGGGATCGAAATCATTGTTCAGGGCAAAATACTTAAAATAGTCTGTGTAATTCAGAAATAATGTGTGCAAGATTTTTTATCAAGTTCAGATGGCTATAAATAGAAATTTCGTGTTTTCTGTATAGGGTATATACGTAGACGATTGCCTAGTTTCAAATATATTCATTCTTACGAATTCACACTGCTATTACTGATATAAGGGTTATATTGTTATATACAGTGTGTAGAATGAAAGAAATCTTTGATTCAAATTTCATGTTCTCTAATTCAGACCTGCTTGCTGAAATACAAATTTCAATCATAATTGCACTTATGAAAAAAACATTTTTTTCGAAGTGAGAACTTCTAGGCGCGTTGAGCACTTTTTTGGGTGGAGAAAAACATTGGATTTCGCGTCATCGTCACGACCCGTTCCGTGTCCCGTTATCGCGAGGTCAATGAATAGCAATAAATTTGAAGGGTGCAGTCTGTGGTGCAGTATCGCATCTCATCTTATATTATGTAGTATTTTGTAATTATGATTAGATTCTATTCTAAATTGGTATATGGAGGTTTTCGGGGTCGGAGATTATGATTCTTTCGTGAAAATTAGGATATTGAAGATGGCTGACGAGTTCTATTTATGATAATTATGATCCCATTCTATTCAAAATTGGTGTCTGGGGGTTCTCGGCGTCGGAGATTATGATTCTTTCATCATGGCTCCACCAATATGGCGCACGAGTTTCGTAATTATGATTCTATGCCATTTGAAATTTGTATCTGGGGTTTTTTGGGGTCGGAGATTATGAATCCCGAAATGAAAAAATCCAGGATGACGGATTCAATATGGCGGACGAGTTATGTGATGATGATTCTATTCAACATTTATATATAAGGGTGTTTGGGGTCGGAGATTATGATTCTATCGTCAAAATTGGGAAATTCAGGATTGCAGATCCATTAAAGTGGACAAGTTTTCTAATTTTATTATCCGATTCTATTCAAAATTTTTACTGGTGTTTCAGGGGTCGGAGATTTTGAATCATTTGTCAAAATTAGGAGATTCAAGCGAACACCATCTCAAAAGCTTTTGTTAGTCTATCTTAGACAGCGAATGTTTTTAGGTAATAAAGTTTGTCGAGTTGATAAAAATTCTGTTTGATAGTGATAAAACAGTGTATAGTGTGAGTGTGATTATATCGTACCAAAATTTCCAGGATTCCCTGGTTTCGGTCTTCAACATAACGGTGAGAAATTGATTTGGCATCATATGCTTTCTATATCTCACAATCCATTTTGTTTTAATGGTCAACTTTTTCTAAATCATTTAAAAATCGAATTATAATGAAAAAAATATAAGAAAATTATGTTCATGCTGATATAAAACTCACAAAGTTATTGTATGAGGAATTTTAAAATGAAATATTTTTCTTGAACAACCTGTTTCTCCAAAACTAACAACATTTTCTATGAGAGATGTGAGGCTGCATCTTGATATTCTGATGTTTACTATTTCTAGCTCACACATTGACCATTTTGAATGAATAACCCTGTATATATTTCAAAGAAAATTTTAATATCACGGAATTCATTGAATTTCAAAAATCTTCCCCAAAGAAGATGTAAGTGGAATATGAAGTATAATTCTCTAAAACATGAACTGGATGTTCGATAACGTCTCCAAATGTCTCGAAAAAAAAGCGGCTGCTATATTTTCTAATATTTCGTATGTGGCTGACTTTCCTGTTGCCTCGCTTTTCTGCCCATTCTCATGAATTTTTGCGACATATCATTTGCAGCAGCTTGCAACACTGGCTTTTCAATTATTGATTATATGCCGGTTAGTTTGGAGTTCATCTGAAGTTCACGCAATTCAAAGTGGCAGGTGGCGGACAGCGGAAAGACGGGGAATCACCGCGCGACCAATGAGTATCCCCCCGGTTCGCCGCGGGAGGGAGAGAGACATATAACGATTTCTCGCTCAGTTTTGTTTTGTTGCCGTGGCGGTATTATCCTTCGTGTATATCGCCATATCAATGGATCCAAAATCTGAGAACTGTACTCTGAGAGTTCTGAGACGAATGTTTTTGCATGAGTTTTAGAGTGAAATAACCTGAACTTTTGACACAGATTAACAAAGCTTTTTGAAGTTTGTTCCACAACTGTGCCATTCCTATTATTTCCATCTATATGCTGACATAATTATCGATCTCATGAATAGAATTGAAGAAATTCTGCTGAATTTGTATGTTTAAATTTTCAGGTCTACTTATATAATTATAATTCAGTGACAAATTCTAGGCCGTTTCAAACTACTCTATTTATTTTCTAGTTCTTTTTAGTTCGGTTCTCTATACCTCTTCATTTTTTCAAACTACTCTTTATTTTCTACTCACTTCTTTTTAGTATGGCTATCTATAAAAAGGTGTTTCATTAGTTTTTCAAACTAATATTTATTACAATAGCTGATACCCGGCAAACGTTGTTCTGCTATATACAATTATTTCCAGAAAATATTTTTTTAGTTAAATATTTATCAACATACTTATATTCATTTGTTTTCTAATTCTTCTCCGACCCCGAAAACACCCAGATACAAATTTTGAATAGAATCGGATCATAACTGCAAAACTCAGTTGCCATCCTCCATCTTCAATTTCCTTATTTTGATGAACAATCATAATCTCCCATCCCAAAATCCCCCATATACAAATTTGGAATGGAATCGGATTAAGTTACAAAACTCGTCAGCCATATTGAATCTGCCATCTTGGATTTCCAAATTTTGATAAAAGGATCATTATTTTCGACTCCGAAAACCCCCTGATACCAATTTTACATAGAATCTGATCATAATAATTAAAAAACTCTTCCACCATATTGGATCCACCATTTTGAATTTCCCCATTTTGACAAATGATTCATAATTATCTACGACCTCTAAAACCTCCAGATACCAATTTTGAATAGAATCTTACCATAATTACAAAACTCGTCCGCCATATTGGATCCGCCATTTCGAATTTCCTAATTTTGATAAAAAATCATAATCCCTGACCTCGAAAACCACCAGATACCAATTTTGAATGATATCTGATCAATCTGTTCTGTTCAGCACCAAAACATACGCTGATGCTCTTAGATTCCATCCAGAGAAGAGCCATTCGCCTGGTGGGTGACGCCACACTCACTCACTCTTTGACATCATTGGAACACCGTAGAAAGGTCGGCGACCTTTCACTTTTCTATCGATACTTCCACGGGAAATGGCTATCATCCCTCCACTAGCAATACCAGACGAAGTAGACAAGCCCAGTCAGCACATCCTTTCGTTGTCAACCTCGAAAGATGTCGAACAGCACTTTATCAAAACTCCTTCATCCATAGAACGGCTAGGCTCTGGAATTCAGTGCCCGAGGAAGTATTCCCAACAACATATAATCTCCAGAAGTTCAAACAAAAACTCCAATACCTACCTCCTGTCCCTATCCTCCCTAGGAACGCACGATGTTCTTTGAACATTATAGGGATTTTCTTTCGTGCGCTCCAAGCGATAAAAAAAATAATTACAAAACTCGTTCGCCATATTGAATCCACCATTTTGAATTTCCTTATTTCGATGAAGAAATCATAATCTCCGACCTCGAAAATCCCCAGATACTAATTTTGGATGGAATCTGATCATAATTACAAAGCTCGTCCGCCATATTGGATCCGCCATCTTGAATTACCAAAATTCGACGAAATATTCATAATCTCCGACCCCGAAAACCCCTGAGTACCAATTTTGAATGGAATCGGATTACTATACTCGGTCGCCATATTGGATCCGCCATTTTGTATTTTCTATTTGAAAAATAGATTACGACCGATTCTCATACCTACCGAATACGCACAAAAAATTTCATACGAATCGGTCGAGCCGTTTCGGAGGAGTTCGACCACTATGACCCAAGTAGCACACTGATATTGGGCCGATATTGGACCAATATAGATGAAAAATTGGCGCAATATCGAGAAATCAAGTAGGCACAATATTGGATCCAAACATTCAACATGCTATTGTAGATCGATATTGATTCGATGTTTCATAAAAAGATTGTTAAATCATTCAACAAACTATCTGAAATAATATTGATTTATAATCATCCAACAATATTGATTTGTTGATATAAAAAAAACAATGAAGTGCGTTGATTGAGGATCATTCATCATCTCTATATATGTAACTGATGGCTCATCGATATTGACCAACAATATAGTAGGTTGAAGATGAGCAATATTCTTGGCATCACCACGTAGTGATATATTATAAATATTGACACCAAATATAGATCAATAATGAGAAATAATCTTGTTATCGCATCCATGACTCATGTTGAGACTAATTGAAAAAAAAATATCGACACATATTCAAAAGAATGCTTCAAATTATATCAGTATCTTATATTCATACTATATAGTAACTCAGACATTGGGTAGGAATATGGACGGGTTATTTATTAACAATATCTCAAACATATCGCCAAGAAATATATATTCCGTATGAAATATCGGTATGCTTAGGTATTGATGGATGATATTCATGTTTCTATCGATCAAACGTTGATACAATATCTATCCATAATATTAACAGGAGATTCAAAACAAATATATACACATATTGAACAGTATGCTTGGAACAGAATCAATATTAAATATTCATAAAATATAGTTATGCGGATATTGGTTGAGAATATGTGGTGATCATTGAAAATTGATATCCAAGATATATTTAAGGAATATATAAATATTATATCCAACATCGATATGCTGGGATGATAGATGATCATATATGGAATAATATCGTATTCGAAAGTTTATGGAACAATGATATTCCAATGTGGGGAGTGAATTGAAAAAAAATATTGACAAATATCAAAAATAAAGCTCAGACCTATATCGAAAACTTATATATAGACAATATAGTTGAATAGATATTGTGATATATCTACAAAAACATATATCTTTCATATTGAACATCAGTATAATGTGATATTGATGGATCCCATTGAATAATGTCATAACTGGAAGTTGATACGAGATAGATAATGAATGAAAGTAGTATATTGATTACAAATATTGACACATATTTGAAATAATGTCGGAAATCATATCGATGGCCAATATTATTACAATGTATGTGGATATTGGCGAATAATATCTAGTAGCTATTGAGAAAGAAGTCTACAGAAATATCTACAAACAATATCTATAACATATCGAACAGCGCCTTTTCAGGATATTGATAAATCATATTGATCATTCTCACACTTTGAAGTTGATACAACATTCATTTTCAATGCGCGAAAAATGTCGAAGTGAAATATACCTATATATTCAAAATATTGCCCTAAATTATATCTAAGGTAGATATTCACACAATATCATCATCCAGATATTGAATGAGGATATAGAGTGGTTATTCAGGAACAATCTCCACAATATATCTTCAAAAAATTGTTATTTTATATTGAACATTCACGATGATACGATATTAATGAATCATCACGATCAATCTCTCATTTATAAGTTGATACACCTTCGATTCTGAATGTAACGGATACATTGAAAGCAAATATTGACACATATTCAAAATGATGCCAGAAACCATATCGATGGCATATATTTTTACAATATATATATACATATATGTAGATATTATCAGAAAATATCTAGTAGCATTTGAAAACGAATTTTCCAGAAACATCAGCTACAAACAATATCTGCAACATATTGAACAGCACTTCACAAGAATATCGATGAATAATATTGATAGGGCATTATTACATTATATTGATTATTTTCACACTTCAAAGTTGATACAATATTTATTTCCAGTATTGGTACAACGTTGAAGGGAAATTTACATTTATATACACAATATCGTCAGAAATTATATCGAATGCTCATATCCATACAATATAAGTATTTAGATATTGAATGAGGATAAAGAGATCTATCTGCACAATATGTCTACAAAAAATCTATTCCATATTGACCATCACGATGATCAGATATTGAAGAATTATATCGACCAATCGCTCATTCATATGTTGATTCATTTTCGAATCTGAATGTTAGGGATATATCTAGAATGAATATTGCAACATATTCGAAATGGAGTCTGAAATCATATCCTTTGCTAATAATATCAGCAATAGACTAGAGATAATTATCGGCACATACAGGGTGGCCCACGGTCGATGGTACCTTAGACGTATACGG
This sequence comes from Phaedon cochleariae, assembly GCA_918026855.4. Taxonomy (NCBI): domain Eukaryota; kingdom Metazoa; phylum Arthropoda; class Insecta; order Coleoptera; family Chrysomelidae; genus Phaedon; species Phaedon cochleariae. Next base: position 41,005,526 of record OU896708.1, read on the forward strand.
AAAACGGTACATTGGATTATCCTGAAAATTCGGTTACTATAATAAGCGTTTGTGATCTAACGATTCGAAATATTTTCAGAGATGCAGCGTTGCCACCTTTACTAAAGAGTAGCATCATCTTTGTTATTCCAAATGGAACACCCTGTATTTCATTGCGTTTTTAAATTCTTCCCGAAGAGCTGATTTCATCAATGTATCACACTGTTCAAAATCGAGATTTTTCAATTTCAGGAATTTTTTGTGTCGAAACTATTCATTATCGATCAAAACGGCTTACATGTCCCTATCTCAACTTTTGATTCACTATCTACTGTCATTTAATTGGAACAGATACAGGGTGATCAAAATTCTGAATCTTGGACCATCCTGCATTTTTTCCAATTAAATGTCGGTAGATTGTTGATCAAAAGTTGATATAGGGACATGTAAGCCGTTTTGACCAATGATGAATAGTTTCGACACAAAAAAATCCTAAAGTTGAAAAATCTCGATTTTGAACACCCTATATCTCTGTAATAATTCCCGCTAGACCCCAAGTGTGATACATTGATGAAATCAGCTTTTCGAGAAGAATCTAAAAACGCAATGAAATACAGGGTGTTCTATTCGAAATAACAAAGATGATGCTACTTTTTGGTGAAAGTGGCAACGCTGCTTCGCTGAAAATAATTTGAATCGTTAGATCACAAACGCTTATTGAAGTAACCAAATTCTCAAGATAATCCGATGTACCGTTTTCCATATACGTCTAAGGAACCATCGACCGTGGGCGACCCTGTATACAGAATAATATCGATCAATCATACACATACCATTCAGCTATACACAGAGATTATGATATTGAATCACCATCGAAATTCAATCTTCTCAGTATACCTATATCTTAAGAAGATATTCATTCCATGTTGAACATCACTATGCTGGGAATATTGATAGATCATATGGATCACTCTCGCATTTGAATAATGAAATGATATTGATGTTCAATATTGCGAATTTGTTTGGAAATTGATATTGAAATTCAACCAGAATAATCCTCAAAATTTATATCGATGGTTTATATTCATATAGATATCGAGTGAGAATATGGTATTGGCAATTGAGATTCAAACTCCTTAATACATATACATACATATAATATTTGTTTCATATTGAACATCACTAAGCTGGCATATTATTTGATCAAATTGATCAATGTCTCATTTAACCGTTTATACAACAATGATTTTTAGTGTTGTGAATATATTGAAAAGATATGTTGACATTTTGTATCGAGGAGGATGCCTGAAATCATATCGAAAGCTTATATACATATACAAGATAATTATGTAGATATTGAGTTAGAAATGGATATTTCCAGAAGTCTACGAAATAAGACTGATTTCACATTGAATGCTACAATGTATATCGATTGACCTCACATACTGGAAAGTTTATGAGATAATATTCGATATTGAACCTATCTAAAAACGGCAATATCTCGAAATGGGGAACACTTTGTATGATAGTATATACAGTGGAATATATTACAACATTATTCAACAACATTATTCAGGTCAGGTTATTCAGGTATTCAATATCAACTTTTCAGATATACGTCGGTGTGTATAATAAAATAAAAAAATAATATCTCAAATTCTTATAAAGAGAAATATTAGAAAATTTATTTTCTTCCCATTCATTATGTCATTCTGAAGGCCTGGACTTCCTTCCCCCATCTCTATCTGCTGTTTGCGCCAAGCAAGAACGAACATGCCTTAGGATGTCGTTCTCGCAGGCAGTAGGAATCACTACTCTTGTAGCGTCTGAAAATGTCGTATTTACTATAAGCTGAGTGATTCAACTCATTTTTAGTGAAAATTGTAGTGAAGGGCAATGAATTTCCATTATTTTATATAGGTGTTATGTTTGGTTGGCCGGTTCCCGTGTTACCCTATACATATTCAAGAATGAAAAATTTTGAAATAATCCCCTCTTCGAATTAGTTTTGTCACGTTTTTAAATCAGATTTTATATACAGGGTGTTTCATTGGGAAAGGAGAATAATTCAACTGTGGATAGGGGTCACTGGGGTGATTTAAAAAAACCCATGGTTAATGGATCTTCGACTTCTTATAACCGAGATACAGGATGTTTCATCAATTTTGTCCATATCTTCATTGTCTCATAACTTTCCAACCAACCTGTATATATTTTCAAAAATTGTTACACTTGCTCAATCTACCCTGTGGAATTGATTGAGGCAACAACAAAAGATAAAATCCAGGTCCAGCTTCACTAAAAATTCACAAATTCTTTCTGCCAGAAAACAACACCCTATACATTCGAATTTCTCTTTTTTTTGCCATATCTGAAAATAACATCAAAATTTCTATTCAACGATGTGCTTTTTATTCGTGAACAGACGATTTTAACTATTCATATTATGTGCTCAAAATATTATTTTTGCTCATTTTGGGGTACAAAATTGGAATCAGACGAGATTTATGAATTTCATTACTTCCTTTTCAGTATACGTGAGTATTACATTTAGAAGGAGTATTTCATATCGTTCTTTGTTCCAGACTCAGTTGCAGGTCCGTCATCAAAACTATACAGAGCTTTTCACGATGAGCGTTAATTTGACGTTTTCGGCAAACCAGGCAACAGATAAATCTGAAATTTCGATGGTGTGTATAAATTAACATAAACTACACTACTGAAATATTTGAAACGATCCGGCCTTGCTGCTTCTACTAGAAAGTAGCAGCAACTTCGATTTTTCAAATGGGACACCCTGTATTTCATTACATTCTTGGATTCTTGCTGAACAGCAGAATTCATCGATTCAAAACATTCAAGGTCTAGCGGGACTGATAACTGAGATATAGGATGTGGAAAATCGAGATGTTTCAACTTTAGAAATGTTTCGTGTTGAAACTATTTGTTATTGCATGGTCAAAACGGCTTCAATGTCCCTATCTCAATTTTCCATTCGATATTCAATTGGAACAGATACAGGGTGGTGCAGAAAACCGAATTATGAACCATCCTGTATTTGTTTCGATTAAATGTCTATAGATACAAAGTTAAGATAGGGACATAAAAGCCGTTTTGATCAATAATAGTTATTTATGTATTAAGGGAATTATGAGGGCCTTAATAACCGATGGCAAAGTTTGCGTCCCGAGGGCCTCTGGCCCGAGGGACAGCAATTGCCAGAGGTTATTGAGGCTCTATAATTCCCGTGATACATAGATAATTTTATTTCTGACTGATTTCATTCATTAGATACCTTCCCCGTTGGAAGTTAGACATGTTTTTCCGTATAGTTTCAATGTCATCAGAACGTCAGATGATGATCTTGACTACCGCTAATAGGAGATTCCTTATTGCTACGTTATTGCGTGGTTGTTGCTATGCATTTCTTATTTAATTTTAGCTAGAGGGAATTATAGCATCTATAACATCCCAAAGGAGTTATGACCCTCATAATAGATATCGTAACTATGACGATATAAGCTTATAATGTCACTGTCAGAAATAATAAATATTTTCGCAAAATAACTCCAAAGTTGAAACATCTCGATTTTTCTCACTCTAAATATATCTCAGTTATTAGTCCCACTAGACCCCGAACTTTGTGAATCGATTAAATCAGCTCTTCAGGAAGCATCCAGGGTGTACCATTTGAAAAATCGAAGTAACTGCTACTTTACAAATATTTCAGACGTGTAGATCATGTTAATTCATATACATACCTTCGGATTTTTTGATTTATCCGTTGCCTGTATAGTTTTGATGACGGACCTGCAACTAAGTCTGGAACAAAGAACGATATGAAATACTCCTTCTGAATGTAATACTCACGTATACTGAATAGGAAGTAATAAAATTAATAAATCTCGTCTGATTCCAATTTTGTACCCCAAAATGAGCAAAAATAATATTTTGAGCACATAATATGAATAGTTAAAATCGTCTGTGCACGAATGAAAAGCACATCGTTGAATAGAAATCTTGATGTTCTTTTCAGATATGGCAAAAAAAATGAGAAATTCGAATGTATAGGGTGTTGTTTTCTGGCAGAAAGAATTTGTGAATTTTAAGTGGAGCCGGACCTGGATTTCATCTTTTGCTGTTGCCTCAATCAATTCCACAGGGTAGATTGAGAAAGTGTACCAATTTTTAAAAATATATACAGGTTGGTTGGAAAGTTATGAGACAATGAAGATATGGACAAAATTGATGAAACATCCTGTATCTCGGTTATAAGAAGACGAAGACCCATCAACCATGGGTTTTATGAAATCACCTCAGTGGTCCCTATCCATAGTTGAATTATTTACCTTTCCCAATGAAACACCCTGTATAGAACTTGACGATCGAGCTCAAAAGCACTATTGCTCCACCCTGGATCTAATCCAATTAAATATCTGTAAATAGTAAATCGATTGTTAAATCATAGATTAACGGGGGAGTCATTGATCTATGGTTGAATTAAGGACATGTAAGCCATTTCGAACAATAATGAATAGTTTCGACACAAAAAAATCCAGAAATTGAAAAATCTAGATTTTGAACACCCAATACCTCTGTAATCATTTTCGCTGGACCTCAAGTGTTATGCATTTCTAGAACCAGCCTCCCACGGAAAATCTATGAATGCGAAAATATACAGGGTGTCCTATTCGAAAAAACACATAATCGGCCCATATATCTTGGAATGCTAACACCCTATAGATTTGAAAATAATTTTAGGTGACAGTTATCATGGAACATTATAATTTATAATTATTGTATTTGAATTTTTTCTATACTGAGTGTTTCCTAACTTGGGGCGATCAATGAAATGGATGATGGAGACGGAAAAACAAAACGAAATGAAAGAATACATTTTTGTCGAAAAAAATCATTTTGGAAGATATTGAGCTCCAAAGTTTGCCTGAAACTCTTGAAAATCATTGATAAAAGGTTAATAGCCCAATTCAAGCGTTAATTTGCTTTCTGCGAGATCACAAGCACCGGAAGTACCAATGACTTTTGCAATGTTGCCGGACGTTCAAAAATAGTTGAAAGATGAATTATGGTGTGAGCGCACATTTTTTGACAAAATTTCAGAACAAATTTTTTCTGTCTCATAAAACACCCCATTCCATTTATCGCCCCAACTTCAGAAACACCCTGTATATTTGACGTTTGGCTAATATCGAAGAAGAACATACTATCGCTTCACCCTGTTCAGGTAAGTACATATTATCCCATTTTCTATGATTTTCTTAGATATCTCAGTTGTATTTGGATATACAGCGTTGCGGTTTTCACAATACTGTACTATTTTAAAAAACCTGAGTCTAACTATACATGAACATACTAATGTCTCATTAGAAAAGAATTTATGTTGGCTCCATATTCTGAACAATAATCATTTATGGACGTCAAATAAATACGCCAGTGTATTCTACGTAAGAAAAGCAGAACTGTGAGAATTCTGTTTGCGGCCAGTGGCCGATCAAGGAAGCGGTAAAGGGAGTGATTATCCCTTGAGCCTCGTTGAAGATTGATATAAGAGAAGTGCATAGTAATCGGCCAGTGCTGTAACTTCTGAATCAATCGTGATAGGATTTCGAAATTTCGTGGGTAGCAACTAGGTATACCAAATTAATCATTTATTGATAAAATCACTTCCGTTTCAACCGGAATCAACCTCAACTTTTTAAGTTTGAATAGGAAACCCTGTATATTCTTTTATGTTCATCTTGGATTTCCTGCATATACGTAAAAAAATTGTATCAAAGTTGGGCCAACAGGGCCAACATAAATAATTTAGTAATGTGAAAACCGCAACTCTCTATCTCCAAAGACAACTGAGAAAATCATCGATAATGTCACACATTGTATACCTACCCCGAGATCTAGGTACCTATATTGGAGTTCCATCATCGAACAATACTCATATGTTTCAAAAATCGCATTACCGTTATTAATAAAGCATCTATACTTAGGTAGGTATGTAGGTACAATATTTTGCCAAATCTAGGAATCCTATATTATACCAACATTATTCCCCAATATTGTACCAATAACTTCTCAACAATATTGTTTCGATATCGTGCTGGAATGAGACAACTGAGAAAATCATCGATAATGGAACACATTGTATATACCTACCCCGAGATCAAGGTACCTATTGAAGTTTCATCATCTAAAAATACTCATATGTTTCGAAAATCGCATTACCGTTATCAATAAAGCATCTTCTATACTTAGGTATGTAGGTACAATATTTTGCCAAATCTAGGGATCCTATATTATACCATCATCATTCTCCAATATTGTACCAATAACTTCTCAACAATATTGTTTCGATATCGTGCTGAAATGAGACAACTGAGAAAATCATCGACAATGGAACACATTGTATATACCTACCTTGGGATCTAGGTACCTATTGAAGTTTCATCATCTAACAATACTCATTATGTTTCGAAAATCGCATTATCGTTATTAATAAAGCATCTTCAATACTTAGGTATGTAGGTACAATATTTTGCCAAATCTAGGGATCCTATATTATTCCATCATTATTTCCCAATATTGTACCAATAACTTCTCAACAATATTGTTTCGATATCGTGCTGAAATGAGTAGGTACACATTGTGTGTGCTGCTGGATAACTTATGGCGAACACTGATGTGTACGTAACAAGAAAGTATCTACGATTTTTCTTAGGTACATGGACTTTAGTGGTTAACTTATACTTGTTACATAGTAAGTAGGTAAAAACATTTTTCTGACTGAACTACCAAACTGCACGAAGGCATCGAGGGATCGAAAAAATTTTTGGATTTTGCAGCATCAGCACATGGTATGGCAAGAAAGAACATAATCAAAATTGTATCAAAGTTGAACTAGTATCAATAATTGGGATAAGTAATTTTACCTTATTATTTTTTGCACCACTGTTATAATATACCACTCGCGATCCACGCCACACGCTTGGAGACTCTATGAGACAACTGAAAGAACTGAGCTAGTGAGTGTCGAGCAAAGATAGTCACTCTATGACCTGAGGTATTTGCCCGACAGTGTTGTCGGGTGTACTAGTAGACACGTTATACTAGAAACATACATTTCTTGTTCAGACAAGAATATCAGAATAATGTGAAAAAACTGGAATGCCTACCTAGGTGTATCTTGAATTGAAATTCCACAATAAATAAAATCATTTGTTTGATGTAATATTTGTGCACAAAATCAGAATTCCCAAGTGATATGGAGGAAGCAACACAAAATGCACTATTCTCTTATTCATCCATTCATAGTTTCGTTTCATTTCATAACTTGTGTTGAAATGAACATTTCATCACCAATTATGTATTATTCCACTTTGCGCATTTGTTTATACAGTGTGTCCCACTTACCATGCTCACGATGGGTATCTTCTTAACGGTGAGAGATACGAGGTCGGTTAAATTACACCAAATGTGGAGTTTGTCAAGGCCAACTATAATGTGAAAAAATATTTTGATGAAATCTATTCGTTTTTGTTTTATACGCAAAAAATAAATTTTGATCATTTTCATGTCTCCTCCGTAACTTCTTTATTTATGAAAATATTCAGATAGGAATTTCACATTCTCATGGGAGTTTTTCGAAGTGAATTCGAAAAAAATATGATAACTCTTCTAGAATTTGAGATATCAGCACCAACTTTAGTTGTTCAAATGAAGCTCATAGCTCACTATGACTTAGTTACAAATAACTTTTTTTCCTCTTACAGATAACATGTCGCAGTTATAGTTTTGTGTTGATAACAACGGAGTTATCGTCATTTATACAAAAACATAAACTTATTTGGAATCCGCCATCTTGAATTTACAAATTTTAACAAAAATATCATGATCGTCGACCTCAAAAACCCCCATTCACCAATTTTGAATGGAATGGGAACAAATCTTGTCCGCCATCTTGGAGCAGCCATTTTTTTAGCATTATTTTCATTTCCATTTACTAATCAATGCATATTGTTACATACAAACAAAGCGTATGGTCAAATTTAGACGTTCGTTCAGAACTACGCAAAAAATAATCGCATCGAATACAATTCGAACTTCGAAATCTTCAAGATCTTAAACTTTCTGCACAATCACAAATAATCGTGTCCGTTCAACATAATAATCCTTTCGCATCGTGATCGGATTATTTCAACTGTTAAACTGATACTCTTCGTAATTATATGCAACAAAAGTTATCGATGTTTAGCCCTAATCTTTTGAAGTACTTATAGTATTATAGTATTACTACTGAAAATACTAGATTTAGTGACAAAACCAAGATGGCAACTGTGGTGACTAGTCTTGTCGTTCACGGTAACACTCGAACGTGCGCGAGAAAGCTCTAATATTGAGAATTCATCATTGAATTGATATTAGGTGTTTGATATGGTACACATATATGAAATCTAGAAGGTGACTTCACTATATTGAACCTGATGTTTGCTAGCAATATTGAACTAATCTTCATTTCTCAATATTGCTCCATTATCATCATGTTGATAGTATCTAGAGATTACGCCTCAATATTATATCAATATAACTGACTGAACTCAAGATGGATAATATCGCTTGCACATTGTGATGACAACATCGAATTGATATTGGGATCTGATTATGGTACAAATATATGGAATCAGGAAGTTGGTTCCACAATATTGAACACTATGATTATTTGCAATATGAAATTCATATACATTTATAAAGATTGCTCTATTATCATCTTGATGATAGTTTCAAGAGATCACAGCACAATATTGTATACATAAAGTTGACTGGAATAAGCATTAGAAATATTGCTCTGATATTGAGATTGTATCATTGAATTTACACTGAGTTTTTGATGTGGTACACATTAATGGAATCAAGAAGTTGAACTCACGATATTGAACCTAATGATTATTTGCAATATAGAATTATCATCATTTCTCAATATTATCCCTTTATCATCCTGTTGATAGTATCAAGTGATTACACCTCAATATTATATCAATATAACTGACTGAACTCAAGATGGATAATATTGCTTGCACATTGTGATGACAACATCGAAATAGTATTGGGATCTGATTATGGTACAAATATATAGAATCAGGAAGTTGGATTCACAATAGTGAACACAATGATTATTTGCAATATGATGATCATATTTATTTAACAATATTGCTCTTTCATCATCTTGATGATAGTTGCAAGAGATTGGAACACAATATTGTATACATAAAGTTTACTGAAATATGCATAGGTAATATTGCTCTAATATTGAGATTTCATCATTGAATTGACCTTGGGTTTTTGATATGGTTAACATGAATGGAAACAAAAAGTAAACCTCACGATATTGATCCTAATAGTTATTTCCAATATCGAATTATCTTCATTCCTATTTATGGATGATATTATTGCTTGCACATTGTGATCACAGCATCGAATAAATATTGGGATCTGGTTATGGTACAAATATATGGAATCAGGAAGTCGGTTTCACAATATTGAACATAATGATATTTCGCAATATCTAAATCATCTGCATTTCTCAATATTGCTGCAACCTCATCCTGATGAAATCCACTAGAACAATATCGCTGGGATATTGGGATTTGATCATTGGATCCATATAGAGTTTGTGATATGGTACACATATATGGAATAAATTGATCGACCTCACGATATCCAACGTGATGATCCTTTGCAATATCGAGGTCATCTCCATTTCCCAATATTGCTTCATTATCAAACAGATGATGGTGTCATAAGAATACAACTCTTTATTGTATACATATAATTTACCAATATCCACACAAACAATATTGGTGAAATATTGGGATGTCATTATTGAATAGCAGTTTTGTATTCGATATGGAATACATATATGAAATCAAGAAGTCCACGTGACGATATTGAACCTGATGTTTTATTGCAATATCCTCCAAGATACATTCTATCGATATAGGTTACATATCCAGTTGTAATATGAACTGATATCAGGCAATCAATATATCTATCATGAAGATTTATCAATATCGAGACATAAATCATCAGGATATAGGAGGAATATAGATTTCATCACATATGTCATTATGAATATCGATACAATGTAGGATTCTCAAGATCCTGAAAAATGTAAGCCTATCAACATTGTATTCATATTGATCCGTCCAGCTCATTTATTCAATATCGTTACAATATTATCCGACCGATTTACGATATTCAAATATTGGGCCAATGCAGAGCCGATTTGCAGCCGATATTCTGTGCTACTGGGGGACCGTGACCGTGACAGGAGAATTTTATATATTAGATTTGTTCGTCTTACAAACACTCGGAGAACCTCCCCTTGAAATATGCCCAGATAATTGAATAATACCCTCTGTATTATCACGTCGCCTAGATTTCATAATATGTCCGAGTAATATGTATAACATTGGCAACGGTGTAAACGGGTTTGAATTCATCATCTCTCCTAAGCGCCATCTGCTTGCAATACAATGCACCATTCCTCTCTGCCGCAGTCTGTAGGTAGTGCCTGAACTACCACATCCTAGTTTCCTGCATTATATTCTTTCAAGAAATAGAGTTTACCGAGATCAGCTGGGATGAATGAATATTTTGTTGACAGAATAATCGTTTTTGTTGCTTCCTGTCCGAATGGAAACATTTCAAGAGCTGATATTTCAGTGACACCTCGCCGAATTTCCAACAATTGTACTGAGATCGAAAATATTTCAATTTGAGACAAAAAAATTTCAATGTTTACGTTTTTCAAAAATCTGTATCTTCTATAAATAAATGAGTTTCGACTCCGTATGATAACCAGGCCCTAGTCCCAACCTTCTTCTTTACGATGATTCAATCAGTTTTTCAATTGAATCATTCATAAGCCCAAATAGCAACAACTATAGTGCAGGCCTGCATGTCGATTTGGTTGAAACTCTCCTCTTAACGAATAGTTCAGCGTTCAGACCTTCAACGAGCAGGATCGCGACAGTAACATATCAAGGTTGATAAACTTCGCTATATCTTTAGAATGTCTAGGTAGTAGGCCGTCAGCGTTTTCTTATTGTTATTGATCTGTATTGATTTGTATTGATTATTCATTTGAACCTGATATCGGTTATTGCAACGGTTGAATCGAATCTGGCTATTTGGTTACTATGATTTTTTGACTTTTATGGCATGGACATTTGAATTTCCAACTAGAAAAGAGAAAGAAAAATTGAAAATCGTTCATTTCTGCATCTGGCCATCATTGAATCAACTCGTAGGTGGATGTCCGCTAAAGTAAATTTTTGATCATCCACCATTTTTCGTGAAGAACATCTAATTAGAGTTCTGCCAGACTGTTATTTTATTTTACTTTTATTTTACTTTTACTTTTGCTTTTTATTGTATCTTCAATTTTTGGATTTGAAAGATACTGTAACTATTTTGCTGATAAATGCTTTTTTCTGGACTCGAAAGAGTGAGCATTTTTTATGAGTATATGAAACAATCTTCCTGGAGAGATTGTTCTGGCTTTTAGAGCCGATTTAAAACTATTGATGTAAATTTCAAGAAGATAGAGAACATTTCCAACTTGTTGTCATAAATTCAACGTACTGGCTGAACTAAGCATACTTATAGGTCACCTGACGTCTCACCAGACTCGTATGCTCATGAAATCTGGAACCAGGAGCCCAAAATGATAACGAAATTGACCATGATGTAATTTGGAAGCTGGAAATATCAATAAGCTCTGGTCTAACTACATTTTCTGGCTTATTCACAGTCTTGCTGACATAAGGTATTCTCTGCATATTATAAAGTTCTCACTGATCGTTTGAGACATTTATTATCAAATATCTTATAATCTAAAATCAAGTACACTTTGGGATCTAGTACAATTATAAAATCATCATTCAATATTCCTAAATCTGTGAAGGTGTAATGCATTATATCTGGGGAATATTCCATTGATTTCATTGATTAGATTTATTCAAAGCTGATGATCATTGTGTCAAGTTTCACTGATAGAAGAACGTTTATTTAACACCCTGTAAAATAAATATGCACACCTAGTTGCATTTCAGGTGCAGACAAATTTATTGGTGACACATATTATAAATGTTTGTTATGCAGATTTGATACTACTTCGAATACCCTTTTTAGTCAGTAAATGAACCTACATTTTATTTGTTTGATTTGTTTTCCTATCCTTCAGCACAGACAATTTCTTTCTACAGGGATTGGCTTAAGAAAGAGGTTTGTTGAACTTTATTTTCTGTAGATGGCGTCCAAATAAAATCTTATCTGGTGGAACTATCTTTCTTATGCTAATTGTTATATTTTTGACAAAGTTACATGATATGGTAAGTAAATGAACCACGACCCATTTGCCCGACTATATGAGCTGACCGTTCGCACAGTGTAACCTGGAATTTCTAAATTTCTCACGTTTAAGGGTTATAATATCTCGAAAACAACTGGAAATATTTGAAAATGTTATGGAACCTAAATTATTCCTTTTGATAGAATCTACAAAAAATCCTTATAACATTTTTCAGTGAATTCAATAGTTCGGGAGATACGATGAAAAAACTAGAAAATTTACAAGTTTCTATAGATAATCACTTGCCAATAGAAAACGAAACAAAAAACAGAAAGAAGTAAAGAAATCACACTCGACTGTCTTGATTTTTTTTCCATAAACTACTTACCTAGCTCACTCGACTGTCTTTATTTTTCGCCAATAAACTAGGTACCTAGCTCACTCGACTGTCTTAATTTTTTGCCCATAAACTACGTACCTAGCTCACTCGACTGTCTTGATTTTCACAAAGGAGAAATATGTTGGCAAAGTCTCAACTTTCTTTCGTTTTTGTTCTTTCAGTTCCTATTGGCAATCGAGTGGGCTAGGTACGTAGTTTGTGTGGAAAAACCAAGACAGTCGAGTGGGCTGAGTACGTAGTTTGTGGGAAAAATCTCCAGTTCTCTGAACTTTCATAGCGTCGTATACACATCTTTGGTGCCCAATTATAGTTTCAATATAAAAATATGCTCATGATATGGTGCCATGGCCTCTACTTCCATCTTACATGAGCAATGATAGAATGTCATCTGCTTTTATAGCGTCGTATAAATTATCTGACCTCGTTACTATAATCTGATACCTAATGAAAACTACATCTATACCAGAGATTATACTCTATACTAATCTGATACCTTTCAAAAACTACTTACCTCACTTGTTCTACTGCCGTTGGTTTTATTTTGCATAATCAATCTGCTCCAACTTATATTTTCTCCTCTGAATGGAATAACATTTCATAACTCACCCTTTGGTGTATCAATGCATTTGTAGAACCCTCAATTACTAGATCAAGATTCGAATAATATCGAGAGGAGACATTTCAATAATATATGTTGATTTGATACATTGAAAAAATAGCTTCTATGCTGTTTGATATCATATCCCGAGTTGAATATAAGCACCTTTATTGTGCTTACCGAAATTCAATATATTTCGGATAAGTTTTCGTTCTCTTGGGACCATGTTCGACTTTCTACAATATAAAGTAAGATATAATAATATTAGTAAGATACAATATATGCAAATAAATCTATATTGAGACCTCTACAAATATCACAAAATAAAGCAATAAAATGTATATTCAAACTACCTTTCTTGGAACGAACTACGAATCTCTACAAACCCAGAAATATTCTCATAATGAGTCTATTTATAAAATGAAAATATTTACATTTATCAATTCAGTGAAAAATCGTTATAAACATTCGAACATAATATTCACCCAAATCACTAGTATTCGAAATCATAATAGACTTTTGACTATGAGAATCAAAACTAATTATGGAAAGAATGAATATATTATGGTGGGATAATTATATATAATTATCTTCCTGATTCGCTGAAAAAGTTGAATAATATATACAAGTTCAGAAGACGGCTGAAACTAAATTTTTCGTAAATGTGAGATGATTATTATGCATATTTTCGAAGATATTGTTTTGATATCATTGAAATTATTTCAGGAATCATATTCATAATAACACATATACATATTATATTATATTATAAATTATACATATCATGTTGAATATTTAATTTCATGTTATATCATATCCTTGTATAAACTCACAGTTTCATGAGATTCATGAATAAAGAAGAAAGAAAGAATATGAGCTACTCACCCAAAATCCTTGTATCCATTGGAATTGTTGTGTAATGAAATTTCTGCATTTATTTCTGATTGCTAGTTTAATCATCACCCTACGTCACGAAACTCCATTTTTTTGTAGATGTGAGATGATTATTATGCATATTTTCAAAGCAATCGTTCTGTCATCATTGACATTATTTCAGAATTTATATCAATAATGACACATAAACATATCATATTCCACATATTCATAACATGTTGAATATTCCATTCATGTCATTTCATATCCCTGTATAAACACACAGTTTCTTGAGATTTATGAATAGAGAAGAAAGAAAGAATATCAGCTACCTAATTCTTGTATCCTTCGGAATTGTTGAGAAATGAAATCCCTTCTTCATTCATTTATATTTGCTAGTTTAACCATCACCTTACGTCTCGAAGCATGATTAACAAATCAATAAAATATCTACCTACTCAGTACTAATCTATATTCATAAAATCAGTATATCAGCTGCTGAACAAATGAATCATTATCTCATTCTAATCGAACAATCATTTAACAAAACCATTCCTAGCATACATTATCCATAATGCAATTATTATTGATACTGACATGCGTAGAACTTCAACAGTCACTAATTATTTACAACTCGAAGAATAATCCTCGATTGTTCGGACATTGATAGAAATCCGAGTAGGCTTTGAATTAATATTGTATTGTTCGTTATTGATGGTTTCAACATGTTTCAGTAACTCATGTACATAAATCACTGCATGGCAGCGATTTTTATCGATGATTTGACAGCTTATTCAAGCAGTTTCAGATATGGAAACTAGTTGGAATTGAAACGGTAGCTATTGGCAGGTACATTTTGAAATTTATTCGTTATTTATTATCTAGTTATGTTACGATATGTGGATCGAATGGATTTCAAGATGAGATATCAATACCTTTATGTCAGTCCAAATTAGGTGACTACCATATTGACCGTTTGGGAATGCAAGGTTATGTTCAATCTGTATTCAACAAATAAAATGAAGGGGAATCAGTAATATTCTATGATAACATCATATGGGTTTTCATATTTCAGATTACTATGTCAATGTAAAAATAGAATTTGTTGCAAGATAATCGTGAATTTATCAAATTGTATTATAGGTAGGAACTCAATTATTCAGTATGAATAGTGATCATCCCAAAGTTCTCAGTGGAATGTTGATTGACTTCTACCATTGAACTCCGACTTTCTGAGTGTCCAAGTGAGGAATGGAAACACAAATGGGTAACTACCCAGGCAACCAGATGATGAATGGTCACGTCACTGTGACTGTCCAAAGACTGTCATCAACATAAGAGACTCCAGGTTATGCATGCGTATTCGATTTTTCAATAAATTGCCTACAATAGTCGAACAATAAGTCAACATAAAACTCTTCAAGAGGCTTTTAATCAGTGATCATACTATATAAGTACTTCAAAATATTCGGGTTGAACATCGATAACTTGTTGCATGATTTCAAAGAGTGGTAGTTGGTAGATCAACAATTGAAATAATCTGACCGCAAAATGGGAGAATCATTCTATTGCACTGACACAAATATATAACTTCGAAGATTTCGAAGTTCGAATTGTATTCGATGCGATTATTCTTTGGGTAGTTCTGAAAGAACGTGAAAATTTTAAAGCGCCCTTAGAATGTATGTAACAATATGATGTGGTTATTAAGAATTTGGAAATAATTCTGAATTTCTGATTGGTAGAACTACTCTATGTATGATCACGTATATTCGAAATCATACAAGGTAGTTCAGATCAATTGGACATTCTGACTGGTCTGAAGTCACAGAAAAAAAAACAATCAATATTATGATAGATCTAGAACCATACTCTATCAACGTGTGGCAAGCAGTCGAGCTAGAAAATTTCAATAAATTGTGCACTGAGAAATGAAATCGCAGTCTTTGAGCAGTTCTGAGCTCGTAGTATTCATTATTTTCATCAATGTTTCAATGATGTTTTCTATGTATTGAATGAATCTCTTTCATTAATCTTGGAACAAAAAGAAAAAGCAATCTTGTAGCCCAGCGTTTGGAAAATATCCTGTATATAGAGATCAGAATAATTCTGCCCCAAGGATCTACAGATATTGTACTATATCCCCAAAAATATTTTCTCTTTATTTTATTGGAGCTATATACAAATTGTCCACATCACGTAGACACCTGGTATATATTTTATTGAAGTACATAATTCAAAACAGTCAACAAACATTCGCCAACCTTCAGCGGCAAACTGTATGAAACTTGATGTCTTTTAAGCGGCAATTTCGGAAAATGGCCACAATGAATGACAGGGGGCAGTTGGCCGATAGCTCCACATCCGAACCTATTTATAATATATCGGTCCACGCGCTAGAACTGGAAGTTGAAAAGTCTTTGAGCTGCAACGAATACTCACTGATAGCCTTCCCAGACAGCACTGGATATTCCTAGAATATTCTCTAGATATGCTAAAAAGGGGGAGTATATTTCGAATATTCATAGATTATTCCTAGAATATATACATGCCTCTGGAACATCCTAAAGGAATATTCCAAAGTGAATAGTCGGATATGTTCAGGGAATATTCAGGTATGAATTTTCCAGGAATATTCCCAACTGAATATTCTCTGTTGTATATTTATGAAATATTCCCAACTGAATGTTCTGTGGGGTATATTCATGAAATATTCTCAACTGAATATTCTGTGCGGTATATTCATGAAATATTCTCAACTGAATATTCCCTGGTGTATATTCTTGAAATATTCCATGAATATTCCTATGTTTCTCAACACATAAATATCAATCATTATTTCAGAGATGTGAGTATCGAACATCAATTAGATGTAAGGAGATTTTGAAACAAAAAGTGTTTATGATCCGATTTCGAACAACGCTCTCAGAAGAAATTGATATATACAACATAATTCAATTCGACTACTGACCTAGTGGTCAAGGCGTTGGTCTGATAGTCTTGAGGTCACGAGTTCGATCCCTACTTGGGTCACTTTTTTCATTTTAGGATATGTTTATTGGAATATTCCAGGAACATTCAACATAGAATATTCTTTTGGGAATATTCCATGAATATCTGAGGAATTCCCATTCGCATATTCAGAGAATATTCCACAGATATTCCGAAATATTCCAGATTATGTCTAGAATATTCCAATATTCCAAAAGGAATATGATAGGGAGATTCATGGAATATCTGGTGCTGTCTGGGTTCCGAGACATTGAGGGGGCGTTCAACAATATAATCCTCAGTGCTGTTACAGGAGAAATGGAAACTTGAGAATTGACAAGCCAATCGTTGAGTTTGTCAACCACATGCTCTGCAGCAGAAAGATTCACGCAGATATCTCTGGCTGTCAGATACAAATAGTGGTCAACAGGGGGACTCCGCAGGGAGGAGTGCTTTCACCCCTACTGTGGACCCTTACTCTCAACGGCTTTCTCCAGAGAATGTAAAGGCTAGGAATTAAAATTGTGGCCTATGCCGATGATATTGCGGTTATGGTTTCAGGAAAATTTCTAGAGACTCTGTCGGATGTCATGCAGGAGGCACTAAATGAACTCGTGCACTGGTGCAACAAATGTGGCCTGAGTATAAACCCGGGCAAACCGGAGCGCTGTACACCTACAGAAGAACCATTGGCAAACAATGGAGGTTGAGACCCAGCATTGTCCATTGGTTATACACAGCGGTCGCAAGACCCACATACATGTATTGATCATTAGTATGGTGGCAAGTCCTGTAAGGAGGTCAACCGGAAAAAGGTGGGAAAGGTACAACGACAAGCTGCCGTTCTCATGACAGGGTGTTTTAGGACAACCCCGACTGAAGCCCTGGAAATGATCCTGCATCTGACCCCATTGAACCTACATGGAAAAGAGTGCGCGGCTAGCACTGCTCTTAGACTCAATGCAGTCTCATCATGGTCTAACGTGAACTACAGCCACTCCAAAATTCTGAAATAATTCAATCTCACCTTGAATAACACAGACTTCACGAAACCAACCCCGATGTTCGACCGCAAGTTCTCGGTGGACGTTCCGTCCAGAGAAAAATCGGCGGCAAACTTAGTTAAGCCAAATGGGACGCTCTTTTATACAGATAGCTCAAAACAAGAGGAGAGAGTAGGAAGTGGAGTTTTCTCAGAGTACCCCCCCCCCTCAACCTATCATCTCGCTTACCAAACTACTGCAGTGTTTTCCAGGCTGAAATGGTAGCTATAAATGAAACAGCCAATTGGGTATTTAAAACCGGACTTGAGTCCAATGAACTATCTATTCTAAGTGACAGCCAGGCTGCCATTAAGTCTCTAAACCCAACCTGACCCCAAAGGCGGCTATACAATTCCGTAAAGCCCTAGATGAGCTGGCGACTAGAGTAAGAGTCAATGTTGTCTAAGTACCCGGCCACAGGGACATAGCAGGCAATTGTATGGCGAACGAGCTAGCAAGAGCTGGTACGACGCTCGCAGCTATATCCGTTAATACTAGACCAGGGGCACCTATCGCTGAACGGAGGCTTCTCCTCCGGAAGGAAGTACTTCGCCTAACCAATCTCAGGTGGCGGGAGGAGCCTTCTTGCACCTCGTCTAGACAGGTATGGCCGCAGCTTAACCTGAGACGCACTAGATATATTTTATCTCTTCCCAGGAGCTCCATTGGAAACGCGATTGCGGCCATCACCGGACACTGGCTTGGAGGATGTCATGATTTACGTATGGAAATCCTACAACGTAATGACTTCTGTAGAAGCTGTGAAGAAGAGAAGGAGGAAGAGACGATGGTCCACTTACTATGTCATTGCTCTGCCCTATCCAGGAAAAGATCGTCTGCTCTCGGGCAGCCCTATTTTGACAACCTATCCGATCTTCAGTCGGTTGGGATCAAAAGCCTGATGCTGTACATCAACAACAACTACTGGTTCTCACGGTAGTGATGAGGGTGGCATCACAACGGGCATCTGGCCTACGTGGGTTCCACCCCGGACCACCGTGTTGACCTAACCTAACCCAACCATATCGGTCCACCTCTGTGCCAAATTTGATGCATTTATCAAGAAGTGCACAATAGTTTAGCTAATCTGCCGTACTATTAGATTATATTATGGAAATGATACATATTATTTTGAAGCGACCCTGCAATGAAAGTGACACAAAAAGATTTTTTATACAACTTCATTCATATCGTTTCAATATTTCAATACATAAGAAACCCCAAATCCCTAAATTGATTCAATCCATTTTGGGAATCAAACAGAATCTTGGGATGATGACTCAAGATCTATGTTCTCAAAGTATTATGAATGGAAGTGGAATCAAATCTTTCCAATAACACTGAATTTGAGACTCTGAACCAAACACAAAACACAAATGGAAGAATAAAAATGAGAGTTTCGAATCAGTTAGTCTAGTTCAAGAATTGAGTTTTCAATGAACTCATGGTATCTCGTCTCGATATGGTCCTAATAGGTCACATGATTTCTGGAGAATTTGACATAGGCATTCCAGGCTTACTACCACTCTGAAAGATAACACAAAGTTACATTCATTTCAATTTCATCAGAACGAAAGTGATCTCAACAAAGATCAACATAGATCAAGAAACCGCTAGTGACTCAACAACACAACCCAAGCAGACACCCAAGACATGAACTGGAATCAAAAAAACCCACACGGGATGATGAAGATGAAACAAAGGCTAATGAGATATAGGAAGGATGGGAGGATAAGAGAGAAGAGATACCTAAGCTAACTGTGAGATAATGAAATCAACCAAGACGTTCAGGTGGAGACCCGCCTGTTCATGATTAATGACTTGGAAATTCATTCCAGAAATCTCAACTCTGACATGTGATAAAGCAGAGTAATATGGTACAGTATCATGTATAGGATATGTTCATGAATTATATTCCAAAAGATATCGAACAACCGAAAGTTGTCACAATGACACCTGGAATTCAATAGTATATCGAAATTATGAATTCATAAATATTCGTTAAATGGAATGTAACATTCCTGACAATATCTCAGTTCATAGTCGAAAAAAGAGTGCCATTTCAGTCGTTACCGAAGGAAAGGTTCTCCTGTTGAATTGTTCTGACGCCGACTCAACACAGCAATTTCTCATCTCACACCGGAGAATTTCAAGGTAGGAATCAATATTCAATCAAGATACCAAGCAATTCTCAAAAATATGGGCACCTGGCAAATTTGCGATACATCTCAATCTTTAAAACCATCCCAGATAGCACACACTCGCCTAAGGTCATCCTCAATGTGTCGCCAAACGCCTGGGGAGGACGTACTATTTTCTACAACCTAAGAACATCATCAGGCGTAAGTTTAGCGCTGTAATTGTCCTAAATGAGTTCTTTCAGTGACAGCCTGAGGATGTAAAGAATTTCGTGCCTACGGACGTCTTCAGATGACATTCCATGAAATAACGTGTCATCGAACACAAAAGGAAGAAAAAGAAGAACTAGAATTGAGGTTATGTCTCATGATAGTCAAGATACATCATAATATATTGATGATTATATCAAAATTATTAGAGTATTCATTGAATACCTTCATCAAATTTCTATTTCACAAAATGATTGCGAGAAGAACTTATTGCACAGAATTGAAAGATAACAATAACAAAAGGATGATAATCTCTGTTGATGACATTTCTCTCAGGTAGCAAGAAACAATGGTGAGTAAATACTAAATAGAATCATTGATAGTACCGGACATGAAATATTGATACATTCATAAACATTATTTATTGTTTCAGGAGGTTATTGAGAACACAAACTTGATGATATCATCATAGCAAACATGTTTTATTCCAAGATAGCTTTGCTTCTTCGGAATCTATAAAATATTGTATGGAAGCTTGAACTTTCAGTATGAATTCAATAAAGGTAGGTACCTGAATCAAATCATTGATATAGTAGGTACTGGACAAGAAATGTTAATAGGTTAATTATTTGTTTCAGATGAAGTTATTGAGAACACAAGATTGATGATGTCATCAGAGCAGAGATGTTTCATTACAAGATATTTTGGCTTCTTCGGAATCTATGTGAGATTGCATACCTATGCATGTTTGCACTTTCAGTATATTCAATAAAGGTAGGTACCTAAATCAAATCATTGATATAGTAGGGACTGGAACATGAAATATTAATAGGTACATTATTTGTTTCAGGAGGTTATTGATATCACAAAATGATGATATCATCAGAGCAGGAGATATTTTATTCCAAGATATTTTGGCTTCTTTGGAAATTATGAAAGATTGTACATAATATGCAGTCTTGAACTTTCAGTAGATTCAATAATGGTTGGTACCTATAACTACATAAATCATATCATTGATGATAATAAGTACTGGACATGAAATATTAATACATTGTTTGTTTCAGAAGGTTATGCAAAACACAAACCTGATGATATTTTCATTCCAAGATAGTTTTGCTTCTTCAGAATCTATAAAATATTGCATGAAGGCTTCAACTTCCAGTTGATTATTCTGCATCAGGAATGTCCAGAGTTCAGAAATCAAAAACAACATGGAGAAATATAACTATCAATAGGCAATAACTTCTAGTAGTGCTCAACAAGAAGCTGAAATACATTTCTTTGGAAAGGAAATTGAAATTTTTCAGAATAAGTTATAAATAATAGAATGTAAGTTTCTCATTTGGTTTTTCATTTGAACCTATTATAAATAGAGAGAAATTTTGCAAATATCATGAGATCCATATTATTTTGAAGAAATTATCATTTGCATAATACAAGGTGAGTCAATAGTGTGTTATCCTTGTATATTGGCCAAACCATCAGATAAATAGAGAAAATTCAAGTACAACAGTAATAGGGTTTCATGAGAACTTTCACATTAAATTGTTTTCATATATATCTGTAGGGTGTTCGAATTCCAAGATATATTGAGTCAATAGTGTGTTATCCTTGTATATTAGCCAAACCATCAGATAAATAGAGAAAATTCAAGTACAACAGTAATAGGGTTTCATGAGAACTTTCACATTAAATTGTTTTCATATATATCTGTAGGGTGTTCGAATTCCAAGATATATTGACTGATGATTGTTTTTTTCCAAATGGGACATCCTGTATACTATTGCATTTTCAGGTTCTCCCTGAAGAGCTGATTCCATCAATGTATCACACTTGGGGTCTAGCGGGAATTATTACAGAGATATAGGGTGTTCAAAAACAAGATTTTTCAATTTAAGGATTTTTTTTGTGGAAACTATTCAATATTGGTCAAAACGGCTCACATATCCTTATAAACTTTCGATTTACTATCGACTGACATTCAATCGGAACAAATAGAGGGTGGGTTAACATTCAGAATACTGATCAGCTTATTGTATCTGTTCCAAATAAATATCAGTAGATAGCTAATCAAAAGTTATGACAGGAACATGTGAGCCGTTTTGACCATTAATGAATAGTTTCGACACAAAAAATCCTACATTTGAAGAATCTCAATTGTCAACACCCTATATCTCTGTAATAATTCCCACTAGACACCAAGTGTGATGCATTGATGGAATCAACTCTTCAGGGAAAACTCAAAAATGCAATAATATACAAGGTGTTCCATTGAAAAAAACCAATCATCAACCGATATCTTGGAATTCGAACACCCTATAGATATGAAAACAACTTTAGGTGATTGTTCTTATGAAACCCTATTACTGTTGTACTTGAATTTTCATTTTATATATCTGACGGTTTTGCTAATATCGGAGGAGAACACACTATAGTGACTCATTCTGTATATGAATGATATTCTCCCATAAATCTTGAATCTCCTTGAAACATCATCAAAAACCGCCTCAAGTTGTTACCATGATGTCCTGAGGTTGTCTCAAAAGATTTTATAGGGATGTTCTGAGACGGTATTAGTATGTAGAGAATGGTAACAGGAGGACGTCTTGAGAATGTCCTCAGGCTCGCTCTCGACGTCCTGAGGACATGATTGTGAACGCCTCAGAAGGGCCTCAAAAGGAATTTGTGCTATCTGGGATTATTGAGCATTGAAGCACATTCACATTTGAACACTGCATTCAGATAAATGTAACCTTCGGAGAAATTCACAATATCTGAGTACTAACTCAAATCGAACAATATGCCACCAGCAATTTCAAAGATACAGGAACTTGACTGAATAACTCAACACGATAGGAAATGTTGATATTACAATATAAGTTAATGCAATATAGGATAATTCCATATGCGCAAATATACAGCCGAACTCAGAACAGCTAATTTGGTAAAAATTGATGGGATGAGATAAGTTGAGATTAGATGAGATGAGATAAAATAATTGGAGGAAAACTCTATTTTGGTCGTATTCATACAACCGGGAACATGGGTTGTGCATGAGTCTCTGGAAGCTCAAACCAAAGTAGGAGCTGACATCATTTTGGGATTGGAGATCTGATAGCCGGAAGAAGAAGTCTTCGTTAAGTTTGGGGGATTCAACATCAGATTTGCAAGTGAAGAATTGTGAATGCAGCAAACATATTTATCAAAGCTCGTGTGAAGAGATGAAAATCAGTTAGAGAATAATTTGAGTGGTTTTATTGCTCTTACTAGGATAGGAGAGAGTTTCAGGATTTTCTGATCATCTGTATCTGGTATTGCTATTTCTGTCTATATTTTTCCATACAGAAATAGACTGGTGCTATAGATTGAACAACTATGCTGGCGCTCAACACTGCTTACCAAATCAAAATTTGTATTAGCAACAAAATGGTCTATAAAAGAATATTCCAAAGAATTCACCCCTTAGGAATTTTTTGCTACAATATTTGGAAAGCTGAGTGCATTTTTGAATATGTTCAATTACACCTGGCACTCAACTTAATTGGTGACTAAAGATGGAGTTGAGCATCTTTCAGAAACTCTTTCTGGTGAGAGCAATGAAATCAATGATCAATTTTTGCTGAATAAAAATTTTCATATCATAATTTATTCACCTACATTGAGGATCGGTACTACCTTATCTCATCTTTCTCATCTTTTACCTTGCAGTGCATTTCACACGACACTGGGAAGCAGACGAAAGAACTCAACCAGAAATATTGTTGCTTTGTCTGACAGGATTAGAGAATGACTAAGTAGTCTTCTTAGTATCTCAGAATTCCGACTTCATATCATTTTTCAAAATGGAACAATATATATCATAATTTTTTTTCGAATCTCCATGGAGAGCTGAATTCAAAAATATATCACACATAGGAGGGTTCGTAGACAGTGTGTGTAATATTTAGTAATCTTTCAAAGTTAAGAATACATTCAATGTTAGCCAAACTATCCACATCTGAAGAATATCCTGATAACAGATCGAGTTTCATCTGCTATTTGCCACATTCATAAGGACAAATGAATATTTTGATCTGATCTTTGTTGGAGTAATGACGTCCACGACAACTTTTCAAAAATGAACCCCAAAATATATTATTCAATGTTTGTGATCTCTATGGAAAGCGGAATTCGAGAATATATTTTATATATGACCTGTATACACTGCGTCCATTTACTAATGGAGAAATTAATTGGGAATTGAGGAACAAACATCTGGAAAGAACTTCGCGCCGTCGAATTCTATTTACTTCCGAGGATTCTTTCAAATTCAATAATTATGTACTGAATAATTTTTCACAACAGCATTGAATTCGACGGATGCACTGTATGCAAACCCTATGTGTGATATATTCTTGAACCCAGCATTCCATGAAGATTCCAAGAATGTAATGATATATTGGGTGTTCCTCTAAGAAAAATTCTACGGACGTCATAGCTCAAATGTAGATTACCCTGTATATTCAATTCATCCCCATAAATATGACGAATCGAAAATAAAAATCGACGTGCTCCAGAGGATTCCTGACAAATGGATAATTTGGCTAAAATTGAAGGTTTCTTAATCAAGAGAATTCAATTCAACAGACACACTGTATACAAACTCTACGTGTGTGATATATTTTTGAATTTGATTTCTCATGAACACTCCAGAAATTGAATGAAATATAGAATGTTCATTTTGAAAAACTTGTCACGGGCGACATAACTAATTTTCTGTTTGAATTTGTCAAATTAGCAATAAACAGAAATGAATAATTTGGCAGAAACTGATTTCTTTCTCCAAGCGGCAGGCAAAGTGGATTTTTTCTGACACCTAACAGGCAGGGAAGTTGTACTTACTCTACCTAGGTAGGAAAAGTTCGTTGCTGTGCAACGTTCCAAGAAAATCTGATTCAATTGGTATACGAAATTGACACTGACATTGGGTGAACACAATGGTGAACCCAAAATGATGGTTTTCAATGAAAAAATCACACAAAATTGGTTTTATAACATTTGGAGAAAAAATTATTATTGGCTTAATTCCTAGCCTCGCTACGCCTAGCTATGAACTATCAGTCGCGGCATTCAATCTACTACTTTGCTGCCTAGTAAAACGAATAGGGTCCATATACATCATCAGAACGTATCGACACAGACCGTCGATTAGTAGGAATTTATTTGACTAGAATAGTAAGAAATCAGAATAGCAAATCATCAGAACCATATTTCAGCGACTGCAATATGTACAACCCGTAATTTGTCGAACCGTACTTTGACAGACTGCATTATGTCAGAATGCATAAATCACAATAGTATATCGAAAGACTGCCATATATTCAGAAGTGTACTTCGCCAAACCAGTAAATAAAATACTCTTCATGTCGTCAGAATGATAAAAATATATAATCGTGAAGTCATAGAACCGTAAAAGCACAGACTGTAATTCAGCGACCCGTACTCTGTAGACCACCATTTCATCAGAATGAACATTCCCGACCAGCAAACTGGCAGAATTGTGATGTACTGAATCTGAAAATGGCAGAATGCGAAAAGTTCATACCCGTAAAAAGACAGACTGTCGATTTTTGATACCCGTAAAATGAAAGATCCGTACAATGACAGACTCGTAAAAGCACAGACTGCCAATACTCTAGATCCGTAAAATGCAAGAACCGTACATCGACAGACTCATATTCCATCGGACTACCGGAATTTTCGATCCATAATTCATCAAAACCGTAAAACGACAGACCCGTGAAACAACAGAATCGTAAAATGACAGACTCGTACAATGGCAGAATCGTGCAGCTACCAAACCCGTAAATTTTCAGAATTTTTTGGATTAAGACCCGTGAAATAGCAGAACCGTAAAATGGCAAAACCGTACATTGACAGACCCGTAAAACATCAGAACCGTACATCGACAGACCGTCAATATACCAGAATGTGTGAGACGCGTGGAGACTCGGAACAAGCGGTAGCGCATTGTTGCCAAGTTGAATCGATAGAAATTCCTTGCTATACCTACTCAAATCTGATTCAAACTGTTTTATGAAGAATTCTAGAGGGCTGAGAAAGGTTCGTACATTGTATTTGATAATCTGTTTGATCCGAACCAGGAAGATATTGACATGATAATTTGATTGTATCTAGATAAAGAAGTATATATCATTCTTTTTGTTGAAAAATCATATAACAAAACATCAGACATGTGAATATAACGATGTTTTCTATGTATAATAGGTGAATCTATTCTCGGAGATTCTATAAGGCAGAAATGGAATCATTGTATGTCCATTTCTGAACATATAAATATTGGAGAAAAACATCAAACTTTTAAACTTTTCTATAGTCCAATGGTTTGATATTCGGATCAGAGTGTATACCTTTCAATTTGATTCTCCAATTAAATAGTAGATAATATAAATAAAGAACTTGTAGCATTTGTATATCGCTATTTCGTTTCGGGAAACCTACTCCCCAAGAGTTTTCGAATCTAGTGATTTCCTATTGTCAATTGTGTTTAAATCCCTCACATGACTCCAGTTATAGATTATATACAGGGTGTCCCAAAATTGCACTACTTGAAGTAGAGGTCAAAATAAGTTGATTGGACCCAATTCGTTTATATACCAAAATGTTCCGTTCGTCAATGGGGTACTTTGTATGTGATCAATGAGGTACTTTGTTTGTGATCAATTTCATTTGCGTTTCGGATATCATAATGACTTCATTCATCTTCCATGAAATGTCAAATCTCAAGCAATGACGGCTCGAAATGCCGCCTGTTGGTTGATCGAGGAGGTGTTACATACATTTTACTTGATTATTTGGGATTTTCCCTCCTCCCTTCCACAAAATAATAATTTGAGCATAATTTCAATATACAGTGTGGTCATTTAAGTGTGCAACATATGGGAATCTTCTTAATGAATTGCACAACCAAAATACAGATAGTGCCAAGAGTTGGTGCATGTTCGATCATCATTTCAGGTGCACTCAGAATAGTTGCAAGTCAAACAGCATACAGGGTAGGTTAAAAGATATAAAAAGTGCTCAGGAGTAAAGTACCCGTATTTAAAAAAATTCAGCAGAATGTTATTGAGAAAAGTTGTTCACAATTAAAATTCATACCTAAATACCAAAACATGGCTTCCTAAGACATTCTTCAGTTCTTCAAATCCTTTCGTTAATAAATTCCCATTTTTTTTTCAAATTCAAGAATATTTTTGCATTCAACTTGGATTTCAATTTTTTTAGGAAATCACAAACTTCATGTTTGTTGCAACGATATTCAGCTCAACTTTGAAATTTTGCGAACCCTATTTTCAACAAGGTAAAACATCATTGATGATAATATGCATATTCAAAAACCTTCATTTAATGTGAACATTTTGTATTTGAATTGTTTATGAAAAAGCTGAACAAATTGATCGACAACCATGATATCTTTTGAAAAAACACGGACACCCAAGGAACGAGGGTTGAAAGTAAATATTGAGGCAGTTTGGTGACATACTCCTTATCTAATGATGTTTTACCTTGTTGAAAATATGGTTTGCGAAATCTCAAAATTAAGCTGTATATCGTTGCAACAAACATCAAGTTTGTGATTCCCTAAAAAAATAAAATCCAAGTTGATTGCACAAAAGTGCATTAATTTGAACAAAAGTATGATCAACTGATTTCGTTATGATCAAATTATGAAAGTGTTTAGGGTGAATATAAAAAAAAATTCAAATTGGGAAGTTATTAATGGAACAAATCGAAACACTAAAATATGTCTTAGGAGGCCATGTTTTGGTATTCAGGAAAAACTTTCAATTGTAAAGAACTTTTTTCCATAACAGTTTGCTGAATTTTCTGAAATAAGGGTACTTTACTCCTGAACATTTTTTAAATTTTTTGACCTACCCTGTATGCTGTTTGACTTGCAACGATTCTAAGTGCACCTTAAATTATTACCGAACAAGCACCAACCTTTGGCACTATCTGTATTTTGGTTGTGCAATTCATCAAAAAAATTTCCATATGTTGCACACTGTACAAGTACAGAGGATTTGCCCCAAAATTTTACTGAAATTCAAATAGTACTCTGTATGAATAATTTTACGTTAGTCGATAGAGCGAACAAATACCTTTCAAATGACATTTGTTTTCAAAATGGCGGATCATGCAGGAACCTTTTTGTCTGCAATCATCATGGACACATTGTGACGTCATCCGTCGAATTTTTGGCAAGCATCCTTATAAGATAAAAAAAATTACGAAGCACTTGGATTATTTATTGATGGAACATATTTTTTAACGCTTGAAGCGCACGAAAGGAAATCCCTATGATAATTTGTTTAAGTCATCATTTCAAACAATTTTCTTAGTCTTAAATTCCCCCAAGAATGTGAAATAGGAATGCTACTTTATTCAAGGAAAGTTCAGTATAAAGAGGTCATTATGTTGTTTTTATAGGAATATCGAGGAATGTTAAATGAAAAAGTTGTTCGAAACCACCCAAACTATTATTTTGTGTAGTTGTTTTATATACAGTGTCATTCGTTTTTTCGGGTAGGCTATTAGCTTTGTGTTTTTTTTTCAATGGAACACCCTGAATTCAGCTTTCCATGAAGATTTCGAGAATTCAATAGTTGATAGGATGTTCCATTCGAGAAATTTTCTATTATAAATGTGGAAATTGAGAATGTTAATCAACCTGTTTCAGGATATCCCTTGGAAATATTGAGTTTGGCTCGAAATTTTTTTTTATTCAATTTGACATGTGATGTGGAACTTTTCAAAACTACGGAAATATTGAAACTTCTCACTTTTCGTATAACCTGTGGTGTAAAGTGAAATATAACATAACTGGTTTAACTGGTGATGAAATATTATTCACTACAGCACCAGTTACGTTATTGAATATGTGGTTGGACGAAAAGAATAATGCATTTCAAGCTGCTTTCTCAATATCAGTTGGAAAAACTGAACTTGAATCAGCCATTTTCCACTGATGGAAGTATCGAACGAGTCTTTTTCGTGAATTTGGTCACTAATTTGCGACCATATTATTTTATGACGGATACTTCGAAGTGACGGGCGGAGTCGACTTGCCTATACTCAATTTTTGTACATAATCGGTAGAATTCATGTAGAAATGATGGTCATTATATTATCTGTTCGAGCGAAAATTTCTAGCAAAATTAGAAAAAAAATTACACGTAATACGTTCGTTCGCCTTGCATAATCCCGTCGTCAAACAAACTGACGCGTTTCCTAACTACTGGTTACGTAGAAAGGACTGTACATTTCGAATTCACACTTATTGGACTACCTCCATATCTACGAAGTTCCTCAGCGATAAATGCGATAATGCCAAATTGAAACTTTATCTCATAGAAAGTTTCACTCAGAAACAAGTGGCGCACTAATTTTCTTTTCGGGTATGATTTTGGAGACATGAACTCTGATAGTGATATAGATTTTTATATTTATATTTTATATGACTAAGGTATGGACATGGATCGAGAAGTGTTCAGTTCTTGGGATACAAGGAGTTGAAGTGTTTTCGCAAAAACTCATCGAGAACGATTGAATATGACGAACGACGTATAGGATTTCTACTTTAAATACAGTTCATCTCCATTGAATATTATTCATCACCTGATCAGGAAGTCATTCTACACGTTTTATTCAGTGATGTGTTATACAGCCCTACGACGGGTTGTGTTAGTTTCTTCTTCCATCATATTTGTTACGCCAATTAATTTTTTTTTTAATAATCAATCTCTTGAATTTTTCTTCAAATTTTGTTAAAAAGCGCATAAACTTCATATGAGCTGAATCAAACTGTTCCCTCACTCTGGATAGCAGAGTATCACAAATACATTTTATATATATAATGCTTTGATGAGTCGTACGTCGTACTTCTCAGTTTCTTTCTAGTAACGTAGATGAAAAGAAATAGTTATTTCAGGTAGAAATTAAAAAACAACAATTTTTTCCATAATGTAGGCGCATACCTAGAGTTTTGTTTTACATATTTTTGAAGATCAAATAATCAGATAGGTGACGTCCCCCATTTTTTCCATACAAGGAGTGAACCGATTTCTTGCGTTTGTAGTGACTATCCTAATGCCAGAATAGCAGGCGTGAAGTTGGCAATTTCTTCCTGGATGTTTGGTCTTCAAATTTTGGGGTTGTGACTTCCGAAAACGGAAGTCACAACGTTTCTCATTGCTGATTTCAGATACTGAATGTACGGGGGGTTACCTTCCATATAGCAAAAATTCCTGTGGAAGTCACTTAGACTCCTCTGTATCTGCAACTCCCGATTTTAGTTCCCGCGTATATAGTTGACGCTGTCATCGCACAAAAATATGTACGGGGAGTGTATAATCTCTGGTACGAGCAATGCACTATAACCTCCGCATTGTTGATACTACGTAGTCACTTCCAAGTGTTGTTACCATTTCGCGCCAAATAATCAGTTGTGAAGTTGAAGAACAAAAACCCTCTTGTTTAATAACTTCATATGTGAGAATGATGGATCCAGAGGTAAAATCATGCTAGAAAATTCAATTATGAAAATATAGGTACATACACCCATCTAGTTCGCGTGACCCACCTTAAAACATGATTCGGCATCTTTCGATCCTCCAGCAATGAAAAGAAACTTTCCTCCTGGTAGCCTCTTGAAGGAATCCATCAAATACTGGCTCAAAAATTTTATGAGTGCCATTTTATTTTGTGTTGATTTCAGAAAATTCCTG
Source organism: Phaedon cochleariae (assembly GCA_918026855.4). NCBI lineage: Eukaryota > Metazoa > Arthropoda > Insecta > Coleoptera > Chrysomelidae > Phaedon > Phaedon cochleariae. The sequence continues at coordinate 41,036,912 of OU896708.1, forward strand.
TAGTTTGGCACTGGTCGACTTCCTGTAATACTGAATATTCCTAGATTATGATGTCCACGTCTCTCCATGTCTTTTATGGAATCCTTGATATTATATCTATCGAATACCAGAAAAACTGAATCACAGCGAGAATATTTTTTGAAAATGAAAAGCATTCTTTGAAGTATCTTCTCTGCCAAATCGTTGAGAGGATTGAAAGATTTCTTATTCACTTCATTCAGAATGACCATTCCATCTATGAAATAGAAACTAGTCGTTGAACAAGTATCCGTCAATATGTTACAATGTAGATATAACTTTTTGGCAAGATGTTTTTCTCATAGTCCTATATTCATGAAAAAGAGAGAGTGGGACTGGTGTGAGTTCGTAGGGTAAAATATTAGTGAAATCTGAATCTTGGAACTGAGCTGCACTTGTAATTCTTCTGAACATAAACTCTGGATTTATTTTACTATTCTTTCCTGACTCCTTATAGCCAAATCGATCATCAGTGAAGTTTGACATTTTGAAACGACTGACAGTTTTCCAGAAACTAACAGTGCGTATTTTGGTGAACCTGTCCTCTCGACCATGGGGCGATGTCGTAATTTCTCATTATATATGTGGATGATGATGACAAAAAATGTCCCTGATGTTTGATTATTGTGCCCTGTTTAAGTACGGCAGAATGTGCGGTCTATCGTTCAATAACCCAATCATGGGGTATAGCTTATAGTCGTTGGTATTTCCTGGAAACATCGTCTCGCATACCGGGTAGCGGGCGGTAGTTACAGGTGTACAGTAAAACGCTTATATCGGGAAATCTGTTCAAGATAGATCTTCATATAATCGATACGAAATGATCGTTATGAATTTCCGCAGTTTTTGATGTGAAAAAAAGTATCGTTCATTGGTCGAATAAGCAATTTATTGGGTGTTGAAGCAAACTGAAATGTGATGAAAAAGTGTTATCCTCTTATTCTTTTAAATTTTTAACATATTCCCAAATTTCAAAAAATAAATATACCTATATCAAAATGTAGTCGAATGTTTTCTCTATGATATAGAAAAAAAACTCATTTCCCTATCTCCGATCATAGTTGTAATATATCAACCTAATTAGAGAAAACAAGAAATTAAATTTTTTTTACATTCATCCCAATATTTTTTCTCTCGACCAATGGAGAGTATCGTAAATCTTCAAAACACATGTAAGAACGATGCATATAATATAATTTCAAGGTTCCATAAAGTTATACTCCATGATTGGGTTACTGTTACTCGATAAATAGAAGACTTTTGGCAAGAGATCTGCTGTTTTGCTTGTCTTCAGATTGTGAATGTGTGGATGCGTTTCGCCTGGAAACGTTCCTCCCCGCGTACCATTCAACGAATTACGGGTTGCCTAAGAGGTCCAAATCCTCAGACCTCAGATACTGGTTGTTAGGTATACGAAGAAGTGATTCGCTATATCAGTGAAACTCATTGTGTGGTCGATCATACATTTATTCCGGTTCTGAATACCATTTACTTGAATAAAATGTTTTTGGGGTTAAAAACTTCTAACTCTTTCTCGGTCAACGGACGTCTACTCAATTTTTTTGTTCTAAAAGAACGAAAATTACAAAACTGTCGGTGCCTATCTATAACACAATAAAAACCGAGTGGTACATATATTTACTATATTGAAATTATTCATATGTGATCAACTATTACATACCTTATAGACCACACGAATCTATGCCACACGTTTTCGCAAAGTTTATATGACACAACAATCACAAATATTTTTCAAAGAAACATCAAAATTTCACGAAATATACACAGTCCCATTAATAATTATCGAGAACATAACCTTATAATATCGGATTGGTGTATTTTCTGCTTGCTTGAAACGAATAAAGTGACTCAGAATTTTTGCAGCATCTGTGGTACATATTATGTGTACCGTTCAGACTGAAAGAGGGAATGATTTGGGGCAGAAAGTGCAAATTTTTGTTGGTCTCACGAAAGGCAATATCCCAATTTATTAAAACTTTCGGAAGTTTTTGGGAATACTTCAAAGAAGTTTTGATAGAGTTTTTCTACAAATATCGAGGTAGACTACAAATAGATGTGCTGTACTGAGTTTTTTGTCGAGTTCGTCTGTCTGCATGGTATTGCTAGTGATAGAATGATAACCGAACGTTTGAAGAAGATTTTCCGTAGAAGTTTTCATGAACAAGTGAGAGGTCGCCGTTGTTCCAATGATGTCAAGGAGTAGGTGAGTGTGGCATCACCAACTAGGTGAATTAGTTTGATGTTTATATATCGACTATGTGAACTCCGTAATCATCAAAGGTACAACATTTTTGGAAACAGCAACTACTCCAACATAATTTTCTTTAATATATCAGGTGACCTTGGACCATAGGCGCCACCAGATAAAAATAGGATATAGGGCGGACAAAATTCGAAGATGAAATCGGGTAACCTACGAATGAAAACTGAGTGTGAATACTCAAAGCTAATATTAATCTGTGTTATTCTCGAAATGTCATCTCCAACCATTCAGAACTTGAAGACTAATTTTCCATGATATTGACCATATCCACTCGTCAAAACTGAACCCATCACTAGTTCCTAAGCAGTTTTTTGAACAGCCTTTGTGAATCTGAGATAGAACAATCAATAAAACAATAATTGATCTTCGCATTGTCGAGTTTAGACGAAAATGTAGTTTACCTAACAAATGCCGAAAGTCATACTTTTCCGCACCTGTTTATTCAGATATAAAGAAATACATAGAGAATTCGCATTCGGTATGTGATGAAATTATCAATTCTTTCTCAGTATATTCAACAGAAAACAACTACTTTCCTGGCCGCGAGTTTACTAAATATACTGTTCGCTAGCTCAAACCACGCCGACCGTAATATCTCATCTTCGAAGTACTTAGGCAAAACTCAGAAACTATTTATCCTTAACGAACTAACCTATCCCTGATTGCAATATTTGTGGAAGGAAAACAGAATGGAGTGTAGAAACACATTGATTAATAATATATTTTTTCAAAAGTTGAGTTCTTCAACAATATTGAATAAAATGAGACTGTTTATCCTAAACGCACTAACCTATTTGACTTCAAATATTTTATGAAAGAGGAAAACCAGAATGAAGTAAAAAAACAAAAAAGTTGCAAAAAAAGTTCAAGTTCACAGCGATTCAAACCATGGACCTTCAGACTGAAAGTCGACAGCGCTAACCAGTAGACCATTTGGGTGTATGAATTTACTGCGTACAAGAGATTGACAACGAGAGAGCTTCAGTCGAATTCGTGTCAAAATCATAAAAAGTGTATTCTTGCGTTCGAGCACAGTATATGTGCGATGTGCTGACTCCGAGTATATCGGTAATGTTTGGAGATATGACGTAATATGGTGGGCGTGGTTTGTGCTAGCGTGCAGTATATTTAGTAAAATCGCTTCCTGGCTATATGTTACGACGATCATTTAATTATATCTTTTGAACACACACGATAATAATCTGAAGATGAACTCTTCTGAAGTTGAGAATTTGCATTTTCCTTCAGATAAAAATATATATGCCTCGATATATGCACAAAACATCATTCTGAATATACAACAGAAAACAACTACTTCTCTGATTATTTGCCACGTCGAATATTGATTTATTTATATCTGTTCAACATCCAGAAGGCCACATGAAAATTAAAATTATCTGAAATTGAGAATTGGCATTCTCTTTCAATGTTTTTTTTTTCATATTTTAGTTCCTCTGTTGATATTTTCTTCTGACATAAAGACTAAAGGTTTGGTTCCTTGAACAATTTTCTATCATCAATAATAACAAAGTCATCGATGGCTGCTGACACTCAACTTGGATTACCCTGAAGAGTATCCCTTGACACGTGGGATTCACAAGAACGTTTATTTAATAGCTTCCATAGTGAGTTTTACAAGAACGTTTATTCAATGGCTTCCATATGTATGTATGTATAAGCATTTTTTCATCAACCCCTATCTACAGCACCGCACTAATTATCGTTAATAAAGAATTCTCGAAACTAAATTCCGTAGCTGAACTTCGATTTCAATCTAGTTTCGTATCACCTTCTTCCTTTTTCTAGAAATATGGGTACAAAATGCAAAATGAATGAATTTGGGTATGACATAGATTCATATTTATAAAGAACATCCAATATCTTGTATCTATAATCAAACTTTGAAAACCCCAAAGTTTGTTGTAAAAAAAAAATTGTAAAATTGTTCTATCCGTCATTCGGTTGCCCCCTTACGAGCAACCCTCAAAAGTCTTCGAAAGTCTTGTGCGAGCAAGGAATGACGGGGGCCTTACCTTTTAACGTGTCATCCCAAACACTTGTAACATCCCAAACACCTATTTCTCGAATCCTTCTCTCAACTCACTTCAATGAATTGTAGTTTTCAAGAAAATACTACAAATAAACACTTTCTTCTCCATATAGCAAAAAAGTTGGGTGACGTTCATATATTTCATATTGAAATGTGGTCATTCATCACTTCATATCATATGAACGATCTTATTCTCGAGTGTACAAGAGCAATAGGAACATAAAAGCAGGTCGAACTGAAAGTATACGTAGAATCCCCACATGACGTGAGAGCAGGCAACACTGTGACCGGCGTTCGCTCTGCGCGTGGCTGGTAGGCCTCTCTGCAGTCTGTCATTTTACGGTTCTGCTGCATTACATTCTGATGAATTCCGATTCTGCCAATGTACGGTTTTGATTTTTTACGTTTCTGCTGACGTACAGTTCCTATATTTCACGATTCTGTCGATGTACGGTTCTGAATTTTTACGATTCTGTTATTTTACGGATCTAACATTTTACTATTCTGCTGAATTACGGTTCTGATAGTTTACGATTCTATCACAATACAGTATATGACATTACAGTCTGATGAAGTACATTCTGTCATTGTACGTTCTGATATAATATGATTCTGATGGAATACGGTCTGTTGTATTACGAGTCTGTCGATGTACGGTTTTAGCATTTTACGATTCTTTCAATTTACAGTTCTGATATTTTGAGATTCTGTGAATATGCTGTTCTGATTTTTTGCTATTCTGTCAATGTACGGTTCTGACATTTTACTATTCTGTCGATAAATGGTCTGTTGTATTTCGATTCTGACAAAGTACGGTCTGCTAATGTGCGGTCTGTCATTCTGCGATTCTGACGAATTACGGTCTGTGTTGTTATGATTCTGACGAAATATCATTCCGCTGTGATGTTGGTTTGTTAGTTTTCGATTCTGTATATTTGCGGATCTGCGATATTGCTATTATAGAAAAATACACATCTGCGCATTTGCAATCTGTTATTGTCTGGTATGCTCATGTACAGTATACAAAATACGGTTTGAGGGATTGCGGTTCTGTGCATCTACAGTAGAGATAAATACGATTCCTATAAAATGCGATTTTACATTCTGGTGATTTGTGTGTTCCCAAACGAATATCCATATTCAGTACCCTACGAAAGCACTGTATAAACTGGTCATCAATTGAACCGCATAAAGCACAATTTTGTACTGAATTCAACATTGAAATTTCCACTCATTCGGATGCGGTTTTTTCCATTTTGATGATAATTCCATTGAGTATATGACGTTTGGACCTATGATGAGAATACGTGGTGACATCTGGCTATACAGGGGGGAAAACAAACCTCTACAAAATATTGAAACATTCTACATAATCCCAATTTTTGAGATTGTTCCCAATCATATTTTTATAATGCTCAAGCATATTTCTCGGACTGATTCAGCAATTTTTCTCTATCACTCTCAGCAATTCGAGCAGAATGAGCCTTTTTTTTTGAATAATGTAATAATTCGTACTCGTACCAGAAATATGCTTATTTGTAGCTCGAATCTCAGTTTTTTTATCGGGTAAGTTATTGTGACCTCTACTTGTATGACGTTCCATATTGTTCAGGTACAGGGTTTCTTGAATAAAAAATGGATAGATATTTACGAGAAGACCGAGCACATCACATCGATCAACTTGTTGGAGATTGAATGACAGTAATTTTCCTTCAAGTTGCACAGAAAACAGGAAGAGGAATATACAGGGTGTTATACCAATATTGATATGATTTTGAAACAATGAAACTTGGGGAGTTTGAGAATGTTATATATCGATGACTTTTCACTCGATCATCTCACTCTCACTCATCATTGGAATGAATATAAATTTTGTGTGAAGGAAGGCTAGAGGCTAAGAGGTCTCAATTAAAAATGATGAAACAATTAGCAATGAAAGTTATCATATTGATCAGTATTTAGTAGGCCCCCCTCGCACCCTCTGTACTACTTCACATCCTCGCGGAAAACTTTATATGATACTCCTGATGAATTATTATAAAATGCGCTCTCATTCCTCTCCAATGGCAGTTATCAGTTAATAAAAATTTTCGATTGGTATCGAACTAGATCGTATGTGTAACTTCAAACGTGACCAAACATGCTCAATCAGGTTTCAATCGTGGGTGACTCGAGAAGACATGCCATCAACAGGGACAAAATCATCACCAGAGCTTTCGGCACTATGGCAGGCAGAATATACCTGTACACTCCTCGAGTAATTACGATATGGAGGAGCGCAACAGTCACCGGACGAACCGAGCTAGATCGTATATGGCATGGTTACTGCAGAAGTGTACTGCAGAAGTGTACAGAGACCGAGGCATTCTGCCTGTGATAGTGCCATTTGCCGAGAATTTTCACAGGAATCATCTGGAACAAGTCGACTTCCATTTTCAATTCGCCACATTCACGTGGGAAAATGAAATGAACAGGAAGATCTACGATTGAGTTATGACTTCTGCGACAATTTCGCTAAAGGAACACCTTATATTTTATAAAATGTATGGACTCTTCATGGAGGCCTGAAATCAAGAATATATCACACATAGAGTTTGTATACAGAATATCGGTTGGATTCAGTGCTCTAGTGAAATGGGGTCTTCCATAAAAGAAATACCGATGACGTTTCTTATACACGAATCATTCAGTATATATCAATCAAATTCGAAAGGATACACGAAAGTAAATAGGATTCGAAAGCTCGAAGTTTTTTCCAGAAATTATTTCTTCGATTTGCAACAAATTTCTACATTCATGAATGCTGAATAATTGCTCCTGATCTATGATGGACACACTGTGCACAAATCATAATATAGAGTGATCAAAAATTCGATATGAATATTCCAAAGACATACTGTTGAGTCCTGAAATGTAAGCCTTCCGAGCTACACAAAAGTGTGGAATCCCCTCCAACAACCCCAAAAGTTGTAGTAGTATTGTGGGGAGGCTGTAGCCAGGCAAGTAGGCCCCCATGGGCCTCTTTGCCAACTCCTGCTCTCCACATATCTACACATCCCTCTTTTAGTTATCCTTCTCGAACCTTCCCGTCCTTCTGATGACGGTCAGGATGTCCGTCCACTCTAATTCGACCAAATCTTCCTGTTGTAGTTTATCTACTCCAAAGATTTCGAATCTCATTCTTCCATACGCCTCACACTCATCGAGGAAGTGAAGTGATGTCTTCTCATCTTCTCCGCATTCACGGCAAGTGACACTATCATCTACACCTATGAGTGATAGGTGTCTGCGTAACCTGTTGTGCCCTGTCAGTACCCCTATAAGAAGGCGCAGGACTTGGCGGTCCCTGCCAAGTAACCAAGCCGTCTTTGGCTTGCTTGGACCGGCAACCAGGTCTCTCGAATGCCTGCAGCCGCCTATACGCCTCCAGTATCCTTCTAGTGCCTCGACCGCGATTTGTTAAGGGCAGACGAAGTTTGGCTCCTTGTTATGCCCAGTGCAGGCTCCGGTCCCCAGAACGGTGTCGCGAATCCGATTCTAGCCAGCTCGTCGGCCATCTGGTTCCCGGGCACCCCCCTGTGACCCGGAACCCATACGCGTTCGACTTCCTTCTGTTCAGCTAGTTTCTCAAGAGCATCGCCACATTCCTGCATCAAAGCTGAGTTTGGTTTAGGATGGCAGATAGCCCTGAGAGCCGCCTGATTATCCGAGCAGATGTACATCTTCTGCTCTAGTCTTTCTTTCACCTCTAACCTCTCTGCTACAAGGCCATGGCGCGGGGCAGGGAGCAAGGACCAATGTCTCTCAGAAGATCAGATGGTAGCTATACAGAAGATGAAGAGCAACGAGCTCTCCTTTTACTGGAGACGCACTTTCCAGGTAGTACACCATATGATCCTGAAAGAACACTGGAAGAACCAGGCAGAGCAAAACGAGAAGACTGGGATGTTGCAAAAACCATTTGCACTCCGGCAAGGTTGAAGTGGGCAATCGACTCTTTCCAACCATTCAAGTCTCCTGGAATCGACGGCATATTTCCAGCCCTTTTACAAAAAGGGCATAAGGAACTACTGCCGTTCATTATCAAGGCAGCCAAACTCAGTCTGGCGTCCGGGTACATACCGAGCAGCTGGACGAGAGCGCGTGTGACTTTCATTCCCAAAGTAGGGAAGAAGGACCCTACCCTTCCGAAGTCATTCAGACCGATCTGTCTCACATCCTTCTTACTGAAGACACTGGAGAAGATCGTAGATAACTACATCAGATGTGAGATACTGGAGAGGGTGCCCTTGCACCTAGGACAGCATGCATATAGGGCGGGCAGATCAACCGAGACCACCCTTTTCGTGCTCACCGAAAACATCCAGAGATCACTTGAACATAAAGAAATCGCCATATGCGCATTTCTAGACATAGAGGGGGCATTTGACAACACCTCTCATGAAGCAATAAAGAGAGCTCTAATGAACAAGGGAGTGGACAGAACCACATCCAGATGGATGTGTCAAATGCTGACCACAAGAACAGCGGAAACGAAAGTGGGCGAGAGCAGCTCTCAAATCAGTACAAACAGGGGCTGTCCACAAGGAGGGGTACTGTCACCCTTGATGTGGAGTCTAGTAGTAGACGAACTACTCGGGATTCTTACTGAGAACGGAGTAACTTGCTTTGGATATGCGGACGACATAGTCATTATGGCCAAAGGCAAATTTGAAGGGACCCTCTGCGACCTCATAGAGAGAGAGCTAGAGACTACCAGAAGATGGTGCCATTCGGTGGGGTTGAGAATTAACCCAACGAAAACCACACTGGTGCCTTTTACTAGAAGAACGAAGGTTCAGCACTTAAGGGTCGTCCGTCTAAACGGAGAAGACCTAGAATGGCAGCAAGAAGTGAAGTATCTAGGGCTCATCCTTGACTCAAAGCTTCTCTGGAATAGACACGTAGAAAAGATCGCCAGTAAGGCAAAATCATCACTGATGGTGTGCAGGAACCTTGCAGGCAAAACGTGGGGGTGTAACCCATCAATACTGCGATGGATGTACACCATGCTAGTGAGACCAATGATCACCTACGGAGCAGTAGTGTGGCACGGCAGAACCGAACTCGCCACTACAAGGAAAATATTAGAGAAGGTGCAGAGACTGGCATGTCTTTGCATAACAGGAGCAATGAGATCAGCTCCAACAGCAGCACTAGAGGTCATTTTGGATCTCACACCTCTACACATCGTGGTGAGGAAAACTGCCTATGGAGCACATCTCAGGTTAGCCAAGGTCGGACTAAGAGGGAAAACGCACAGTGTGAGGGGCTCACCCCCCACTGAGATCGTACACCTCGCCGATCTTCCAACAGATCAAATCATTAGGAAGTTCAGTTTTGAGAAGAACTTCCGAGTGGAGCTGAGCAACAAGCGCGAATGGAGCACAGAATCCATCGAATCACTGGGAAGGAACACCATTACTTGGTATACGGACGGGTCTAAAACACCCGAGGGAACTGGAGCAGGAGTCTTTGGGCCTCGCACCAAATACTTCGAATCCATGGGACAATTCCCCAGCATTTTTCAAGCGGAAATACACGCCATAGGAAGATGCATCCAGTTCAACCTAGACAGGAAATACCGGAAGAAGGACATCGCGATCTTATCCGATAGCCAAGCAGCCATCAAAGCGTTGAGCTCTCCCTACATCAACTCGAAGATGGTATGGGAATGCCTAAGCAAATTGAATGGGCTAGGCAGCAACAATAAAGTTATCCTCCTCTGGCTGCCAGGGCACATCGGAGTGGAGGGGAATGAACAAGCAGACGCTCTGGCACGACAAGGGGCTTCAACGCCACTGATCGGACCAGAGCCATTCTGCGGCCTTGGAAATTCCTATTTCCAAGGAGAACTTGAGAAGGCGGAAGGAGCCTGGAGAGCCAGACAATGGAGAAGACTTCCAGGACTACGGCAGGCTAAAGATCTCCTTGGAAATTTCAACCGAGAAAGATCTAAGACACTGACAAACCTCAGCAAAGGAAGTCTCAAAGCAATAACGGGATTTCTAACGGGGCATTGCAGACTCAAAGAACACCTAAGGAAGCTAGGCTTACAGGAGGACGGCACCTGTAGATTCTGTGAGGAAGAACCAGAAACACCCCATCACATACTGATGGAGTGTGACGCTGTACATCACAAAAGATTGAACATACTGGGAACACACCAGCTGACTGTGGAAGAAATACCACAGCTAGACCCCCTCAAAATCCTCAAATTCCTGAAGGAATTGAATCTCGAGGGGCTGCTATAAACAGGAAATCCTTGATATAGCAGGAGCAGATGGGGCACAATAGATCTACTTAGGTCGCAGCGCATCTGTCACCATCCAACCTACCAATACCAATACCAATACCTCTCTGCTACGGCCTGAATGGTAAATACTTCGGCCTGGAGAACTGTGGTATACTTTCTAAGAGCGTAGCTCTTTCTTATACCTATTCCTTCTAGGTAAATTCTTGTACCTGACTCCTGTTCGTCAGTTAGGCGCGATCCATCCGTATTAACATACTGGACTCCCTGGGCGGAATTCCACTCTGTTCTCTTCCCATTGTTCCCTGCTTGGAATAGTGAGGGTGAACCTTCTTTTCCATCTCAGCCTATTTTGAGCGTTCTCTACTCTTAGGGTGGAGATAGGGATCTCCTGCTCCACCCATGTCGCAATTTCCGCGTGACATGTCGCTGCTCCTCCGTTAGCCCTACTCTCAGAGTCTTGCATCCTCAGATAGACCGCCATTGCTTCCCTCTCAATCCAGATTGGAAGCGGCGGCAGCCCCAGCAGTACCTCCAGCGTTGCAGTTGGCGTCGTCCTCAGTGCTCCCGTGATCGCCAGGCAGGCCATCCTCTGAACTTCACTAAGCTTTCGACTAATTGTGCTGGTTTCTGCACCTGGCCACCACACAGCTGATCCATACTGGATCTTTGGTCTCAACGACCCTCCTCAGTTGCCAATCCAACTCCCCCAAAACTGGGTTAACATGAATTTTGATGCAGGAAAGAAGAAGAGTGTCTGCATGGAAAAACGGGAATATTCCAATTGTCACACGAACATTGGATAATAATTATGTTGGATGTTCCTTTTCAAATAAATGTCACGGACGTCATTACTCACAGAAGGATCGCCTAGTGGCCTAGTATATTCAATAATCCCCTATAAATTTGGCAAATTTGAAGATGGAACCCGATCTGTTTCAGGTGATTCCTCAGATTTTTTTTTCATCGCTTGGAGCGCACGAAAGGGAATCCCTATAATGTTCAAAGAACATCGTGCGTTCCTAGGGAGGATAGGGACAGGAGGTAGGTATTGGATTTTTTTTTGAACTTTTGGAGATTATATGTTGTTGGATAGTTTTGCTGAAATTGAAAGTATTCTTATCTTCGAAAGATAACTTAATTCCAGAGAAACATCGCCTACGAACCCTTTTATATGTGATATATTTCTGAATTCAGCTTTCCATGAAAATTCAAAAAATTTAATGATTCATAGGTTGTTCTATTCGAAAAAATTGTTGCGGGCGTCCTTACTCAAACGTAGATCACCCTTTTAATTTATTATCTCCGTGTAGATGTGTCGAATTGAAAATTGATATCGACATGTGGAAAGTTTGACAGACAACAAATGTATTCAGTACTTTACGGAAGCACTGTATGTTCACAATACCGCAATGTCGGTTATTCCGACATACTAAGTCTGAATTGAATAATTCCGAAGATACTGAGTCGAAATTCCGATATTATGAGTCGAAATCAATTAACTCCGAGATAATGAGTCAGAATTCCGAAATACAAAGTCGAAATTATAAAAAAAAGTTGCGGTGGCTCTTCTAAGCCTTCGTGAAAATCTTACAAATTCGAGAAAATCATTATCATTCTTATAGTTCAGAGTGAAAAACACTACGTACTCAGTATGTGAAAGAAATGTTAATGCTGTTCTATTAAACGCTAGTGTGTCTCATACTTTATTGATAATCATCAGCTATAATCTGCTACATAATATGGCCATCGGAGGCCACCTGTATTCACGGCATATCTCAACTCCGACAAATGACTCTGTGAACATTGCTGACTAGGATCTACCATCGTAAATTATATCTGTAATTACGCATAAATTCAGTGCATCAGATCATAAAGTGAACTAAAAATTTCAGGACTATGATGATGATCAATAGAATTAAAAATTGTAAGTTTATACCAAACTCTATAGAATGTATTTGGTTCAAATAAATAAGTAGATACATACCTACTACCTATTTGATACACCCTAATTCGAATATTGTGTTCAGTAGGCGTAGGCGCTTAACATCAAGTCATAGATTTGAGATAATGAGGAAATCATCTCTCATGATAATTATTATGATTGTCTATAAAAAGCACGGACTGGTGGTGTTGCTTGGCAACAAAATTTCACGAACAATGGAAGATTATTATGAGAGAATCTTGAAAAGATATTCAGAACGAAGCATAAAAAGCATACATCATGAATGAGTGATTCATTCTGACAAGTACAGTCATAATTATTTTATGCCAAACTGACAGACTTTGCTTCGCTAGCCATGGTCAAATCCAGACTCTGATTTGCTATCTATGGTAACATCTTTGAAAACATGAATGCTGTCAGACCAACAGAATTGAAAGATAGCTCATGTTCTGGAAATAAGCAAACATTGTATATGGCTTGTGATTGGTCAGATTATGTGATCAGTGAAATAGTCATAAGTAATATCACGATGTTCTGACTATCAGAGATAATTCGGTTACTTCATCGTTCACGAAATTGCATATGTTGCCGAGCAACACCACGAATCCGTCAGGACGAGTGGTATTGCTGTACGGCAACACATTTGAGTTAACAATGGAAGATGGAATTATGAAGAGATATTCAGAAAAAAGTGGTATTTCGATAGACTATTTCACGTTCATGAAGCATCGAAAGCCTTTATCATGAATAAATGATTCATTATGATAAGTACAGTCATAATTATTTTATGCCAAACTGACAGACTTTGCTTCGCTATTCATGGTTACATTGTTGAAAACATGAACTCTGTCAGACCAATCCGAATTTAAAAACAGCTCATGTTTCCGCGAGCACACGCTGTCTTCAGAAATCATGTCGCGGTTGGACGGTGTGAGCGCTCTAATTGCAACGGTGATTTCTTTATCGCTTGGAGCGCACGAAAGAAAATCCCTATAATGTTCAAAGAATATCGTGCGTACCTAGGAAGGATAGGGAGAGGAGGTATAGGTATCGGTACTTTTTGAACGTTTGGAGATTATAAGTACAATTATGTCAACATATCTGGGTTTGAAACTTATAAAATTACTTCAAGTATAAATTTCATCTAATTATCTAGATATTTGTGTTCAATTTTGGACGCCACTGATTCTTTCAGAATATAGATAGTATGTCCAGGGTAGAATCAGAAACCAATAGGCTGAGTTTAGAGAGAGAGATATCAGTAAAAACATGGAGACTTCACCAATATATACAGTTTAAATGATTAAACTTATCTTCATGATATATATTAGTGATTATATGTATATACAATAGTAGAATATTATGAAAGATTCTCAATACCTGATGTTATCACTGTTATCAGATATGATATTTGATTTACACTTTGGAGGATATTGTTATTGGACTGTGTGAATGTTGATTTTACCCTGAAAATTTCATGAATTTTTGGGAGTCTACATACGCCTATGAGCGCATTTTCCGCTGATTTGTGAAGTTCAAGTAGGGTTTGGACATATATTCAGAATATCCATTGGTGATATTAACAGAAAAGAATCTTTCCCGAAAGCACTTCTCATGATTGATTATATCTGGATACTTATTTCATTAGGCCTATTGCAAGAACAACTACCTTTGTGAGTTGGCTGGAATGGTGAACGGACGAAAGAAGAATTTCCAAAACAGAATCCATCCGATATTACCTACCCCCTATACCTATCTGAGGATGCGGGAGTTGGGCTAACGGAGGAGCAGTGACAGGTCACGTGGAAACTGCGACATGGGTGGATCAGGAGATTCCTATCTCCACCCTAAGAGTAAAGAACGCTCAAAATAGGCTGAGATGGAATAGAAGATTCACCCTCACTATTTCAAGCAGGGAACAATGGGAAGAGAACAGAGTGAAATTCCACCCAGGGAGTCTAGTATGTTAAACGGACGGACCGCGCCTAACTGACAAACAGTATACCACAGTTTTCCAAGCTGAGATCTTTGCCATTCTGGCAGTAGCGGAGTTGCAAGAGGTGAATGAGGGACCAGAGCAGGAGATTTACATCTGCTCGAATAGTCAGGCGGCTCTAAGGTCTATCTGCCATCCTAAACCAAGCTCAGCTTTGGTGCAGGAATGTAGCGACTATCTTGAGAACCTAGCTGAACAGAAGGAAGTTGAAGTAGCATGGGTTCTGGGTCACAGAGGGGTGTCCGGGAACGAGGTGACCGACGAGCTCGCTAGAATCGGGTCCGCGACACCGTTCTGGGGACCGGAGCCTGCACTGGGCATAACAAGAAGTTAAACTCCGTCTGACCTTAGCAAATTGGCGGACGAGGCACTAGAAGGATACTTGAGGCGTATAGGCGGCTGCAGGCAATCGAGAGACCTGGTGGCCGGTCCAAGCAAGCCAAAGACGGCTTGGTTACTGAGCATGGATCGCCAAGTCCAGCGCCTTCTTATTGGGATACTGACTTGGCACAACAGGTTACGCAGACACCTATCACTCATAGGTGTGGAAGATAGTCCCACTTGCCGTGAATGCGAAAAAGATGAGGAGACATCACATCACTTCCTTTTAGAGTGTGATGCGTATGGTAGGATTAGGTTCGAAATCTTTGGAGTAGATAAACTATAACAGGAAGAATAGGTCGGATTAGAGTAGACGGATATCCTGACCTTCATCAGAGGTACGGGAAGGTTCGAAAAGGATAACTGAAAGAGGGATGTGTAGATATGTGGAGATTCGGGGTTGGCAAAAAGGGCCCATGGGGGCAACTTGCCTGGCTACAGCCTCCCCACAATACTACTACTACTACTACTACTACCCCCTATAAATCAATCGCCAACAAACTACTATGTTATTTCACATACTCTGAAAATGGGTCAGCAACCCAGTAAACACGAACTTGTTGATAAAACGTTGAATAACGGTTGGAATCGTGGAAATAACGTTAGTGGTCAGAAACTTCAACGTTGAAATTTGGTTGAAGTAACTGGAAAATGAACACGTTATTTTGACGCTTTATTCCCAACAATTCATCACGTCCTGTTCATCTACGACCACTATCAAACGTTGAAATGAAACGTTGATGCTTTCAAGCAACAAAACGTTATTATATCTCAATGGAACGACACATTCACAATGTACGGTTAGAAAACTAATAGATTCAAACAACGAATTCTTGTTATTTCATTGTTTCGAATTCACATATTTATCACTTTCAAGTCACTTGATACGTCATTTGATCGTGTACTGATAATGTTGATGGAACGTGAAAAATTACTCATTCAAAAACGACTATTATTATGTGAAAAAGATTATTCATTGATATTTGGATGCTTCAGACGATTATCAGACGTTAATTTCAGTATTTCATTTGAATTAGAAAATACTCATACAATCACTGGGTATTCATCGACTCTAAGACGAATGGTCCTACGTTTGACATGGTTTGAGATACTGAATAAAAGAACGTTTTTCCCGATATTGAAAATTACCAATTATGTATACAGGGTGGCTGGAATTGGAGCCTCATCATTGGGATCTCGTAAAACTGTAAGATATGCAGTGTCGGTTAAATCTTGGCAAAACTGTGCAATTTTATGCTTGACTATTTCACTCTTGGTCTCGAGAGCCAATCAGAATCGACCATTTTCACGGTTTCTTCTGTATTCTAGCGATATTTTTTGTTTATTGAATTGAATTGACCCACACGTGACCAACAAACTTCGTTTATCAGCGATAAAATTTTGACATCGTGTCTGGTGAAGATTGCTTCGGATTCAAATCTGAGAAAATAACCTAAGTTCCTACTTTATTCAATTTATTTATAATTCGCGTTAGTGAGACATTTTGTACGGAAGGCGAGACAATTTTATTCTGGCTGGACGTTTCATGTATAATTTAAAAAGTTTGCATATTTGTTGACGGTCTGACACAACAATACTATAGGATTCAAATTCCTTTTTTAAGTAATTTTCTTCAATCACTCAAGTTATTATGACTAGTGTAACTACTGATGATGTGGCGCAACTGATAGGGTTTATGCGCGAAGATACGAAGGTCGACAGTTCGAGCCACTCGGCGAAGATATCTTTTTTTTTTTTTTTTGTTTATTTCATGTCACATAAATTCAATTCATTTTGTTCGAATTGGATATCAATTGTACACACTCTTTCGAGAGCAACCATCTCCAAGATATTGAAAAAAATACTGTTTATCAAAATTGTACATTCCACTTCGTGAATAACTATAAGTTGGTAGTTAATTTCTGAAAAATTGAATACTGTATTTCATTACAATCATCATGTTCTTCTTCGCAGTTTGAGTCGGAATATACTCAAATTATTTTTTCTATTTCCTATATATGTATATTGTCATTCAATTATGAAAAAGTCATACGAATACAACTCGTGATACTATTTTTCCTGAAAATATTCGTCGATTGACATACTCCAGCTTGCTGCTCTGATTTCGCTCATGACATTGATCTAAAACTACTCGCCTACGGCTCGTAGTTTAATAACAATGTCATTCACGAAATTATTAGGCAACGAGCTGTCGTAACAATCACCGAATATTTTCGGCAAAATGTTCGATGGACATTCATCACTTTCTATGGAGAAATTCGATTTAATCAAAATCAGGTTGTCCTATTGACATAAACAAGAATGACTTCACATTAATACTGTCTGTAGGTTTATCGAGGAGGTGGTACATTCATTATTCCAAATTTTTTGGTATTTTCTCTCCTCGTTTCTATAAAATAAAAATATGAATATTATTCCAATATACGTGTAGTAAGGACAAATCAGATGATTTGCCCCAGAATGTCACTGCGTTCGAAGAATTTCCCTATCAGAGAGCCTAAAAGAAAAATTCACTAGCTTGTCAGTGACAATTTGTATTGAAAAAAGTTTGGAGAAGAGAAATAAAGGTATATATAGAGAAAATATCAAATTTGCATTTATCTTTGGACGTTTCGGGACCGATTCTGCTCCAGTTTTCAACAAAAGATATGATTATTTCAATAGCTTAGTCGTATCTGTCTTGAAGCTTTTCAGTTTTCATTGACAATTGGCGACGTTGGTAATCGAATGAGTTACAGGATGTCTTCATCAATCAATCTTGAATTTGCCATTTTCATGTTCAGATTTTAGTAGTGAATACCATGTTCTGTCTTTATTAACTGAACGTCCAAAGATAAGTGAAAATTTGATATTTTATCTATATACCTTCATTTATCTTCTCCAAACTCTTTTCAATACAAATTGTCACTGACGAGCTAGTGAATTTTTCTTTCAGGCTCTCTGATAAGAAAATGTTTTGAACGCAGTGACATTTTGGGGCAAATCATCTGATTTGTCCTCAATAGACGTATGTTGAAATCATATTCATATTTTTATTTTATAAAAACGAGGAGAGAAAATCCCAAAAAAATTTGAATCATGAATGACTTTACCTCCTGAAAAACCGAGAGTTTGACAGTGATGAAAATCTTCAAATCGGGTTTCCCATTTTCCCTCCACTTTACTACTAATTTACAAAATCATGAGCATAAAATCCGTACTGTCATTTCAAAACGTGTATTACACATGATGAACTACTTTTCATTGATTCGGAAGAGTTCTCACGGTGAACTAATGTTTATTCGGAACGTTTATTCATAGACTACAGAAGATAAACTTTTATTGAACTGTTGAAATTAACGTTAATCAAACGTTTTATCGACAATATTTGATAACCGTTGAAGGAAGAGAAAAACGTGAAATATATGTTTTCCAACAACGTTATTCAATCTCCATTAGACAACGTGTATTAAATCCGTTCACATCTCACCGACGCTTACAACAAGAGTTTAGGTACAAATGAGATTAGTCGAGCATTTTCAGATAGGGATACGTAAGAATGGGCACATCATCAGAAAGAAACAAACAAACAATATCTCAAGAGAAAAGAAATATCTTTGTAGTGACTTTCGCAGCCAACCTCACCTAAGATTCCCAGGGAAGGATCCTGCCCAACATTCCATCCGTTGGAAGTCAAATTCCCGAAATCGTCTTTTGTCTACTCACTATCAGACGCAATCTGGGTCCCGAAACGAATAAGGCAAACGGTCCTGATGGGATTCACCATTCATTCTCAAAAATGTGCACCAGGACCAACACCGATTCTCTGCAAGTTATTCATTTTCTTGTACAAGTCGGGTGTGAAAATAGCTAGAGTCCAACAAATCTTCAAAAGAGGAAACAAAAGCCTGCCCAAACAACTTGAGGCCAATTGCGCTGTTAACAGTCATCTCGAAAGTGATCGAGGAAGGCATCAACATCTCATCAAATATCTGAAGAGCTAGATAATAATCAATAATAGACAATATGGCTTTCGCCACCGAAGATCAACTGGAGACTTACTTGCTTACGTCACCCATATATGGCAAGCTTCATTATAAGAACATGGGAATTCTCTAGCTGTGGCGTTGAATATATCGAAATCATTCGATTGTGTTAGGCACCTATGCTTCCTCTTATAGAGTCTAATACCATAGCGATCCATTCCGGCGATTCACAAGGATCAATTTTCGCTCCACGATTGTTCCTATTTCATATCAATGATCTATTGGGAGCTACCACTTGCCCTTTCCACAGCTTTGCAGACGATAGTACTTCTCCATACGGCGTTCTCCTCTAGGATTCCCATTTTTTCTAGGATATCAAGAACTTACGATAAGGACAAGTCAACGCTGCCAATGACGATCTTGCTGAAATCACTGCCTGGGGAGCCAACAACCTAGTTGAATTCAATTCCACCAAAACTCAAGCCTTTTTTTCTCTTGTACAAGTCAGGTGTGAAAATATCTAGAGTTCAACCAATCTTTCAAAAATAAACCTGCCCAAACAACTTGAGGCCAATTGCGCTGTAAACAGTCATTTCGAAAGTGATGAAGAAAGGCATCAACATCGAGCGTATCAAATTTCTCGAAAGCTCAGAAATCATTATCAATAGACAATATGGCTTTCGCCACCAAAGATCAACTACAGACTCACTTGCCTTCGTCACACATGAATTGCAAGCTCCATTAGAAAAACATGGGGAATCTCTAGCTGTGACGTTAGATATATCAAAATAATTTGACCGTGCTTGGCACCTATGCCTTCTCTCATAGAGTCTGATACCATAGCGATCCATTCTAGTGATTCACAAGGATCAATTTTCGCTCCACCATCGCTCCACTCCATATCAAGGATCTGTTGATGGAAGCTACCACTCGCCCTTTCCACAGCTTTGCAGACGATAGTTCTCTCCATACGGCGTTATGCCTGATATAACGATGTCTAGTACCACCATCTTCACCAAGACCACTATATCTCTGCTTGATATTTCCATCATTACTTTTCTTCCATGGGAGAAACATGTCCGATCCATCGCAAAAGCTGCTCCGCAAAAACTCGGATTTTTATTCCGTACCAAAATCTACATCACACCCTAACAGCTTCTCATGATCTGCAAAGCACAGTTACGGCCAGTTTTAGAATACTGTTCTCACATATAGGGGTCCAGCACCCAAACATACACTGATGCTCTTAGATTCCATCCAGAGGAGAGCCATTCGTCTGGTGGTTGATGCCATACTCACTAGTACTTCGACCTCATTAAATCACCGTACGAAATTCGACCTTTCACTTTTCTATAGGTTCTTCCTGCTATCATTCCATCACTAGCAATACCAGTCAGACAAATTCGACATGCCCAGTCAGCACATCCTTCCTTATCAACATTGAAATTTGGCCAACAATACTCTACCAGAACCCGTTCGTCTATTGGACGTCGAAGTATCAGAGTTTTTTGCCAATGAACTTATAACCTTCAAAAATTGCAATACCTACCTCCTCTCCCAATCCGCCAATCGTAGGAATTTCCTCTCGTACGCTCCAAGAGTTGAGAAAAATCAGATATTGATCATAGAGGAATGCGACAGTTGGGAAGAAACTGAAAATCATTTTCAAAGACTAATGATCTAACTTTCCTGAAAATTTTGAATTAGAAGATGATTTTTTCAAGGGCTTTCACTGTTGTCTAGATAAGTCTCTCTCGCCGATATCTCCTGTTGGTCAAAAATTAATGTAGCGTTTCGTGCACGGCATGTCATTTAGAAGTGTTAGTCCTCAGGAATTTGCTAAATTGTATGTGATTGCATGTTTACAGTCCGGCGGTTCGCAGCCTCGCAATTCTGAAATTAGCGTGCAGATCGAAATTTATTGCCAATATATCTTAGGAAACGTATTAATGGCCTGCATAAAGTAGGCGGAACTGTCATTTAATTAGAATTTTGACATTTTCATGGCTGCATAAAATTTTCTCGATTAAGATATCCAATGCGATGTGATGCTGTTCTACCCAGATAAGAGAGATTAATAACATTGACTGCCATGGTATTTGCAATATGTAATTAAAATGAACTAATAATGGTCTATTTGAATTCAATAATATTATTCACAGATTCCTTAGTGCCAGCAAACGTTCTCAATGGAAACTGTTGTGCTGGATTAGCAACTTTGTTGAACATTTTCATACTCAAATATATAAGCGATTTCAACTAGGTATAGCGGAAAGCTGCATGGATAGGTTCTCGTGTTCTGAAGCATCAAATGTCGAATATTTGGTACATAAAACAGTGTGATTCAGTTGAAAACAGAAAGGAAACAATCCATTATTGATATTGTTATGCATCTTCCGATTTCAATTTTATTTCTTGAATGAATAGTATGGGAAATTATAATCTAGGAAAAAATGACACTTCATTCACATTGCGTTGATTCTGCAAATATATTCACAATTGCGTCCATGATGAACTGATGGATCAACTTCAATATATAGTTTTATCTGAACAACTTACTCATGGATATAGCAGGTAGTATTCGAAAAAACTGAAATGTATTGAATGACTCGTCCTGGGAGATTCATGAATATATCAATCGGTTCATTTCTATACTCTTGTCATCGAACGATATTTCGTGGAATAATATCGATGATTTTCGAAATCTCGCGGCATTATCTTTGATAATATATGCCTCTAAAAAGCATATAATAATGGAAGTCACCTATCAACTTCCCTTTTATGGTGTACTCACCCTCAACCCATTAAGATATTCGCCTCGAATTGAGTACATACTTGAGATTTTCGTACCCTTTCTTTAGTGTAAACTGTTATGATCTGAAAACACAACGAGAAACTCACCAAATCAAAACGAAGAATGAAAAACTTTATCGTCATTTGATTTCTGAACAAATGAGGTGCAAGTAGAATAATATACCCTAATAACACAATTATGTCCCATGGATATCCTTAGGACGTCCTATCGGGACATTCAGGACGTCCATTGGACGTTCGATTTTGGTACCGTGGACGTCCATTGGACGTCTGTGGGACACACAAATGTCCCACTTGAGGACCATCTAGGGACGTCCTTGAGGTATGTCCCTGGGGCAACTAGCAAATATCTGAATCCTACAGTGTTCATCATTGAGCACTACGGAAGACATCCTTTCAGGACATCCGTAGGCCAACCTATCAGCAACGCTGACGGATATCAATTGAATGTTCATAGGAGGTCCCTCTAGGACCAGATGGTCCGTAGAAGGTCCCCAATAGATCCTGAAAAAGTTCCCCAAGGATGTCCAATGGACTTGCGCAGGGACAACATATTGAAAGTACCGTTTGGGACGTCTGTAGGACGTTATTTCTAGGACATCGGATAAGTACAGTTAATGTACCAATTGGGACATCCGACGGATATCCCTAAGGAACATTCGAAGGATGTCCCTAAGGGACATTTCGATTGTTATATGATCCTGGAGATATTGAGTGCGTCTGTGCAGAGATATTTGAAGGAATGTACTATCAGGGACATTTCATGGTTGTCTGGAAGGGACATTATATAAGATCTGAAGTCATGCCAGAATATGTTTTACTCGGAACATCCGATGGATGTCCCTAAAGAAACTTTCAAAATCATATCTCATCAGGGACATGCCGAGGACGTCCTTGCATGGACATTCTACAATATGTACCACGTGGGACGTCTAAGGGATGCTATTTCTGGGACATTTGAAATGATGTACCAGTTGGGACGTCCCAAGGACACTTTTGGTCCGGTACCATCCTGCCAGCGATGCTTCGTATAGTGCATGATTTCGAGTGACTTCGGGAATTGGAAGGATTCTGCCGCTTGGTGTGTGATGAGAACTCGACCTCCCTGCCGATTGATCGACGGACGACCTGTTGACTCAATTGGCAGAGCGTTGGGCATGTAACCCAGAGGTTGTGAGTTCGACTCTCACACGGGGCGGTGGAGTTTTTTCATTTTCCATTGTCACTCGAAATCAGGGCTTTCCATCATCTTCATCATTATATGTATCTTTCCGGTCGAGTAACCGACAAAAATTATCACCCACTCCTATGTATTTCATTATGTGACATGAATCAGACGAGGAACTGATAATTGCAGTATGATGATCAATGGCTGCTACTATCCTAACAACAATGGAGATCCATCGTTCTGATTGGTCTGTTCTCCTCTATCCAAATCAAAGATTAAAGAATTGAAATATTTTCAATTCTGTAAGCCCGGGCGCACATTGAGACGCAGGCAACACAGGTAACGTAGTGCAGGACAGCACATGTTCTTGTTAACAAATAGTTCTGATGCAACAACGCGAATTGCGACATAGGGTAGTTCAGGGCAGAACTATGACTCGAATGACCTGCGTCATTCAGTGTTTGAGACACAGAATCCTGCACGAGACGTGCAATTGTTTGTGGCTGTGTGAGAGTTCATACAATAATATGTATGAGGAATTCATCGAATGATATGATATGATAAAAGTCATGTTGAGAATATGAAAACCAAATATGAAGGTACACTACACTGTTTTACCACTAACCAAACCGATTTTTCAAACGCCTCGACACGTGTTTCTCTAACTATGTTGGCATCTCCAGGAGAAGATCAAGAAGAAGTTTCAATCTCCTCCTGAAGATGCTAATATAGTTAGCGAAACACGTGTCGAGGCGTTAAAAAAATCGGTTTGGTTGATGGTAAAACAGTGTAGTGTATTATCGTGCCAAAGGTTCCAGTCTTCGATATATCAAATATGAAGATGTTCAACCAAGAAAAGTTTGTAAATCTGGTGTCTGGAAGTCGAGCTGGAAGTTTGGTTGTTAACTAGCACTCTCCATGAGGATTTCTTTCCTTCATGTACTCACTTTTCCGCTTTTCCAAAACGACTTCTCTCTTACCAAACTATCGTATATTCATGCCATATTAGTTCGCATCTCTGAATCAGATTTCCATGCTGATTATAAGTCCATAAGTTCATTCATTACTAAACCTACACCTTCAATGTAAGAAGCAGTTTGCGAAAAGCTGCCTTTCAATGTGCGCTCAGCCACGTGTTTAGAGTAAACCTGTATTCAGTTATCCTGTGCTGTGTTGCCTGTGCTGCCCTGCGACACCTGTGTTGCCTGCGTCTCAATGTGCGCCCGGGTTAAACTTTGATCCGAATCAACCGCACGTGAACTTTTACGTTCTGCAATCTGCATATCTGCGATTTGTCCAGTGTCAAGCCCTATTTCATGGTTACTCATAGTAGTCAATATTGAGAATGAAAAACAGTGATATCTCATTTCCCAGTATATTCGTAAAAAGGTGATCGTGTATTGTGCTGTGCTTCAGTACAACAAATACGAACCTATTCGAATCTGACAAGACGATGGAATATCATTCATTATTACTCCATTTTACTGTCATTATTACTCCTGATACTCGATTCATCACAATAATGTATGTCATTAACTGTTGAAAATCGAGATAGCAATGCATGAATGACTCAATAGTTGTAGATAATAGTCATTTATACACCAAAGTATGAAAGAATATCATTATTACCCAGGGACCAAGATTATATCCAGAGGCTTTAGCCGAGGGGTATAAGGTCTCGTGGTAATGATATTCTTTACTACCAAGGTGTATATTGAATTTTTTCGATCGGAGAAGGAAGAAATTCAGTAGTGAACATCATTGTTACGAACCAAACCAACTTTCGCCAATTTCATTTGATATCTCGTGATATGTCAATATATCGGTAGCTTAACGAAATCGTTTTCTAACGATAATTTGCTGGATATACTCTTTAGTCCAATCTGACCACATATTTTTGTCGAAAGATTAGAACTGAGAAAATATTTCAACTTTTGGAATGTTCCTCTTTCTTTAGTGGGGTGAAGATTATGGAAATTTCAGAAATGATTAGAAATCAGCCCAATGCAACCAAGATACAGTAATTTGATGACGTGAAGCTTGCTAGAGTCAGATCGGCAGTGGTTATAGTCCAACAAATGGATATGAGAAACATAAAAATTCGACAAAAATAACAATAAGGTGATTTTTATGTCAGGCGGGTCCCTTTCACGGTGAGCCGACAAACAACACGAGATCCTTCCTCCTTTCTTGTGTACGGGAGATAGGGAACATTTACTTTAAACATTATTAATACATTTTTCACATTCTAAGATTATCTTATTATGAGTGGAAGGGATAGAATTTCGAATTTTTCTCTCACACAAGAATACAGTGTGTCCCACTTACCATGCTCACCATGGGTATCTTTTTAAAGGTGAGAGATACGAGGTCGGTTTAATGACACCAAATGTGGAGTTTGTCAAGGCCAACTAAAATGTGAAAAAATATTTTGATGAAATCTATTCGTTTTTGTTCTGTACGCAAAAAACTTCGAAGTGATTTCGAAAAAAATATAAAATTTATACCAACTCGTCTAGAATTTGAGATATCATCACCAACTTTAGTTTTTCAAATGTAGGTCAAAGCTCACCATGACTTAGTTACCAATAACTTTTTTTTCTCTTTCAGATGATGCGTCGCAGTAATAGTTTTGTGTTGATAACAACAGAGTTATCGTCATTTATACAAAAACAAAAATTATTTGGAAGCCGCCATCTTGAATTTAGGAATTTTAACAAAAACATCATGATCTCCGACCTCAAAAACCCCCACTCACTAATTTTGAATGGAATCATACCAAATCTTGTCTGCCATCTTGGAGCAGCCATTTTTTTCAATTTCAACAAAAATTCCATTGATGTATTGTCACCACCATAGTGAGCTATGACCTACTTTTGAAAAACTAAAGATGGTGATGATATCTCAAATTCTAGAAGAGTTGTTATGAATTTCATATTTTTTTCGAAATCACTTCGAAAAACTGCCATGAGAAGGTGAAACTCCTATTCGGATATTTTCATAAATGAAGAAGATACGGAGGAGACATGAAAATGATCAAAATCTGTTTTTTGCGTATAAAACAAAAAATAATAGATTTTACCAAAATATTTTTTCACATTATAGTTGGCCTTGACAAACTCCACATTTGGTGTCATTTAACCGACCTCGTATCTCTCACCGTTAAAAAGATACCCATGGTGAGCATGGTAAGTGGGACACACTGTATACTAGGTAATAATAATCCTTCATTCTCAAATCATTCATGATCTTTGATCTCCGCTTTAATCCCAGGAACACCCTGTATATCTCGACACATGAGTTCAATTTAATACTGATCTTTCTATCAATCATCTACCAAGTTCTCACACCACATGTTTGTGTAACAGAATACTGGATTTTGTCACAACTCGTAGAATTTTCTGCTTCGTCTACTTATCTCTTGAATCCACGACAGAAAATATGAATGACTAACTTCTTGACGTAGCTACCCGTGAACTGTGGTAATTTTCTGATATTTTCAAACCATAAAGTTGCCATGTCCATCCCACAGCCTAAATAAACTTATTCCATAAACTGTGGCTATAGCCACCTATTGGTGAGGAATAGCGGCTCGCTCGAAAGCTCGATTGTCAGGGACTAGAAGTTTTGAAAGTTAGAGTTCAAAATAGTATATTATTCGACGAGCGTGTAATGATGGCCATCACTCATGAGAATGAAGTTTGCGACGTGAGCCGCAGGCGAACGTCGTAATCATTCGAATGAGTAATAGCCATTACACGCAAGTAGAATACTATACTTCTTCTATGACTGAGTGATGAACTGGTTGAGTTCATCAGCAGTGAATATCTTCGCTTTCTTTGACATATATCGATCAGATTTCCTTTTTAGAAATGCTCGTAATTTCAAATATTTGTCAACATTCACATAATTTTCCATTGAAATTGTGCTTCTTAGTATATGCATGGAATACTGTGACCACAAGGAGGATGCTTTGTGTTTAGCTGCTAATTCGCCAAAATAGGCTAGCAGTACATTATCCGAAAACGAATTTGCAAGTTTTGCTTTTCGCCAAACCACTCCATGCCTTTTTTCAGATTCCTCGGGCAAAAGGTTGATTGTACTTGAATTGGCAGCTTTCGAAACTTCTGATGGTGGAGAGCAGTCGAATTCATTTTCGCTTTCTGAATCCATATTTGTACAAAAAGTCAGTTCTAAATCACGCCAGATAGCTATTATCAAATTATGACATTTCATGACGAGTCTGATTCAAACGTTACACTGCATGCCCCATATTATCATTACAACTGGTGTCAACTGTTTTGTAGGTAATGAATCTGCTTTGTTGCTGATTGGCCATAGCCTGTTGTGTAAAGGCTCTTACACACGGGGCGTGGCTTGTTTTGTGTAATGCATCCAGTTACCCAACAAAAATGTTACATTAAAAGGATCTAGTTTTCAACAGTCATAGAAAAAAGTATTATGTCATAGACAAAATTGTCGAACAACATAACCATACTCCAAGATTGCCCCCATATTTTGAAAATTTTCAAACCTATGAAATTGATTTGGTGACATTGAAGAAAGTCCGTAGAAAAAATATACTCCCAGATTCCGACCCTAAAGTTGTATCTTCAATAAACAAAGAAGTATAAAATATCAGTGCTGTCGATTGGCATAAAAAAGTGGATAAAGTTTTATAATTCTGAGAATATTAGATTTCGAAAAATCTGGGTGCTACCCATCTGAACGGTCAGAATCGATTTATTATCAGTTTGGCAGGTGATAGTGAAGAGGGCTCTAATTTGAGCGATAAAGAAGATGAAGTGTATCATTGAATATTTTTTCATTTTGAATTAAATTTGTATGAGTTTGAATTAAAAGCGTAATTTTCGAGATTTCTTCTCCTAAATTTTACAATTAAACGGTCTTCAGGAAAATAGATCACAAATACTTGGCATCCCTCAGTTCTTGTTGTATATCGAGGTAATAGTCCTGTCTTATAAAAACATAATACTATACACAGTTTGAGTTGTATCTCGTTGGCACCATAAATCACTCAGTAGCTCACAAGCAACAAAACCAACCATACCTTCACCTATACCTATTCAGATAATATAATTCAGGTTACTGAAATCAACATTATATCCCGTTGTTCCTGAGTGAACAAATTGCGCCTTCTTCTTTATGTTTCATATAATTTGTCCTACTTTATCTATTTGCATGGCCTTCTATATCTACTGGCTTAATACCTCTTCATTTCGTCGTCTGGGAGCGGGTCGAAGAAATAATGCACATCGAAGAAGTTCGACCAAGTAAACATTTATATTAAAAAGACTG
Source organism: Phaedon cochleariae (assembly GCA_918026855.4). Lineage (NCBI taxonomy): Eukaryota > Metazoa > Arthropoda > Insecta > Coleoptera > Chrysomelidae > Phaedon > Phaedon cochleariae. Next base: position 41,065,165 of record OU896708.1, read on the forward strand.
TAGATGCCTCAAAAATATCAAGAATCACTGAAAACAATAATTAGGCGTAGGAATCAAGCCACTATTAGAGCCTGAGCCTGTATAAGGAATAATGAGCTGAATTGCGGTCGAATTTTCATTTCAAAGAATTGAAAGATGGCATAAGTAACGAATATGTTGAAAATTATTTATCTACTGGGAATTCCCAATTTCTCAATGATATTTGATCAAAATCGCACACGATAGATTTCAATATCTATGTTATATCGCTTCTTTCAAAATATACTTTTCAATAAAACACTTCAGAGGGCGAATTTCATCATCAAAGATTCATTTGAACAAAGATATCAATAAGTGAGTCTACTAAGTACAACTGCCCATAATTCACAATTCAAGCTTTTTATATTAGGAGAATAACGACGGAATAATGTGTGATAATGTTATAGAGACTTCGTTTTCTGCGCCACTAAGAGATCTATATGTGGTGTCTTGTGAACACTGAATGAAGGTGACCTCTGGAGAACATTGGGCTCCTGTGGAGTGGGCAAATTTGGTGAAAAATGTGCCTCTCATCCGTAAGCACCCTGTAAAAAATATGTTTCATAGACCTGGTACTGGTACTGGTACTGGTACTGGTGGGGGACGTTTCCACCTCAGCAACTAGTCCCCAATGGGACCTTTTTGCAAACCCCAAGTGTTTTCAATGAATGATGTGGTTCGCTCAAGAGAGCTGGCTAACATCCTTTTCAGGCACCGCCCATCAGCTCTCTCTTCAGAGTTTTTCAGCTGTGTTTTGTAGGCTAGTAATGTACTCACTACCATATGCGCAGTGGCAGGCCTGCTAACTATCATCGTTAACCCCCGAGACCGAGGTCTACTTAAGCAGCTGGCCCGCTCTCACGCTCAGCTGGTAGTTTTTCCACACCCACCTACATACACCGTCCTACTTCTTCTCTGATGCTCACAACCACATCATCATATCTTTCTGCGTGTTCTGTGTAGGCTTTGTTACTAACTCCATACGCCACTTTGGGAGCAGCACTGTTAATTGGAACGCAACAGCGAATCGTGCAGGACTATCCCCAGCCGATGCTCCGAAACTTTACAATATTCAATTCGTAAATAAAATATTGAAAAAAGTTCCTTGCCCGTGCTGGAAATCGAACCCACGACCTTGCGGTCGTGAGACGGACGCTCTTCCACTGCGTCAATCCCGGCTTTCATAGACCTGGTAACTGTTTGAACAATCGTTTAGTACCGTGCATTGTATGAGAATATGCCAAATGAAACATTAGTCATAATAGTAGAAAGATAAACATTATTACAGAGTTGATTAGGAGGCCAATAGATTCTATGATAATATTTGACAAGAGTTTATACTAGATATCAGTTTTATTTAATTGGTTTGCCTTGCTAGGTAGCCACCTATATAATTTTCTTATTGCCTAATGATCATTGTGAAATTGTGTATTATGTCCAGTAGTTCGATAGTGGATATCCATTATTCAATTCTTCTTTGTGTTTTACATATTTCAAAATACCAATAAAGATATTTCGATCGATAGTTATTTGATATGATAAATCAAAACATAATTACATATCTGAAATACCGCTCAATTGTTGTTCACTTTACGCACGGTAGCTTATTAGTACGGGAGATGAAACCATCGGGCACCGTTGTTTGTAGTTTGAATCGAATATTATAGGAATAATAAAATCTTCTGATGTTGAACTGTGATGATATTTCATGTAGAACCTCTGTTTCGATCTCAAGACATAAACTAAAGTAATAACGAATTCATTACCGAATTATAATGTGGTGATTATAAATAATCGAATACCAAATTATCATTCTCGATCTTCGCTATACTTGTGTGGATTGATTCAATAAAATTGAGGCATTTCTACATAAAATATAATGTACTTTTTCTTCAGATCTTAGATCTCTGAAAAGGGACTCCCAATTATCTTCATGAAATATCGTGAGTACTTGATGTTCGAATTTTCTTCCTGAACTTTTTGTAGTGATAATGAGACTCAGGAGATTCTTCCATGGTTGAAGAATCCAATAGACGAAACGTCTTCTTGGTGTTTCTCGAGGTTTCTCGAGGTTTACGACAAATGACTGCTGACTGATCTTGTCGAGTTTGTTTCACCTACTGAAATTGCTAGTGATTGATTCATACCATGTATTTCTGGAATATATTTTACGTAGAAGCATCCTAATAAGATTGAAAGGTCGTCAAAGATGTCGAATAATTAGTGGCTGTGACTTCGTCTATCGACCAGGCAAATAACTCATTTCAGCATATGTTTTGGTGCTGAACCCCATATTATGTGGTGAGAACATTTTTTTAAGATAGATCGGATCCATGCTCTTGAGTTTCTGTGAGAGATATTTATTGATGTAAATGACTCTAGTCGTGTAGATAGGTTAGCTAATGTTAATATAGTGTTATCCGTTTTCTTGGGAATACTTGCGAAGATAGAATTGCGTTTTCCTCTTTAACGTTCTGCATCCTACCTTCCGTTCTATAGAATCGCCGCAGGCTTTTAAAATGTATGTCTCTGCAGCTTTTATAGGTTGTGAGCCAATTTGTTGACACTATATCAGGTCATTATTTATAATCTTGATTGTAGATCAACCGTTTGAACGAACTGTTGCAACATACACAATACACAGAGCAAATTATATAATATAAAGATATCTATCATCAATCACGATTGTATATTATATCTATGACAAACGTTATACATATACCCCTATCACCTGTTTCATCATAAGTCATGAAGAATATTAAAATATAGATAGTTTTATGTTTCTTTTTATGGAATATCAATATTTTGGCGATTGTTACTATACTATAGGTATAACTGGAACTTCCCCACACCTGATTGAGTTGAGAATTCACAGTACTCCTCTGAAAATAATGGTTATAGTAAAATAGTGGAGTACTTCTATAAGTACCTCTATGGACGAAAATTTCTACTCAGAACAGACCACGCTGCATTGAAGTGGCTCCAGAAATTTCAAGAACCTCGATGGCCCAGCAGCTTGTTGGATCGAGAGGCTTCAGGACTATGACTCCGAGATAGCACACCGAGTGGGGACAAAACATAAAAATGCAGATGCCTTGTCCAGAAGGCTATGTCCACCTGAGTGCTCACTTTTCAGTCGTTTGACGGACGGGGAAGCATCCCTTTGCAGAACCAACTTTATCAATTAACATTGGTTACCTGCGGCAATCAAGCAAGAGCAAGAAAAGAACCCAGAACTTCGGGAACTTCGGGAATGAGCGATTCACCGCCCTTCCTGCCTAATTATTTGCGCGCAGCTTATACCGTAAATCGAATCTGCTGAACCTACCTGTTGATCAGGCAACTCACATTACTACCACTCAAACCGACAAGGCTATTCGCTAATAATCTAAGTACATAAAAAAGGAGAGAGAAAGTATAATACCCTGTAAAAGAACGATAAAGCACTGATTGGAAAAAGTATCGGCTGTATTTGAAAGACACCATACATGGAAATAACTACAAAAAGCTTATCCACATGATAATGTACAATTTTCAACGCCACTTTGTTTTGGGTGGGTGGTAGGATTGGCTCATGAACTAAATGAGAAAATAATGAATAATATTTGTTATTCTTCATACTATCAAAATCTCTTGAAAGTCACTCTTAGAATCAGAACCAGATTTGCGAGTAGGTGGCGTGACGATCAGACACTGCGACAGCGAAACGAAAACAAATAAGACGAGTGACTTATTTTGAAAAATATTAAACCCAGGCAGAATCAAAGAGAAACATGAAGAACGCCATAATGATGAGCCCTGTTGTTTGTGGCATTTGTTTGTAATGTTTTGTGTTTGAAAACCTAATAACACCTAAAGTTATTCAACTAAGTACCTACTTTTCATTATTTTCAACGAGAATCATGTTATCTGAACGATCAATTCATTTTGAGAACCTATCGAATGCAATTGTTGTTTTAGGTTTTTCAGAGGAGAGTGTTATATTTCCTGTATCCATTTTATTGAAGTTCTATAAGATGGATCGATCTCTTCTTTGAGTGATAATACGTTGGGACGAGCCTGTTTCGGAGTTTTGAAAGATTTTTCGCCCTATAACCGCTGATAAGAAATACTATCAAGTGCATCCTGACTGCACTTTCACTGCACTGTGAGCTTTCAACCGAAGGGCAGTTTCCTGAGTTTCCCAGCAGTTTCATTTCTTGGTAGGACCATGGTCACCATGCCCACATGAATATGGAGAGGTTGATGTTATTCCAGGGTGAAGGACAATCAAAAGAAGAGAAAGAATTTGAATAGAGATGGGATGTACGTTAATGTGAGTACCTTTTATGTATATGCCATTGTAACCACAAGTTTTTATTTCTACTTGAAATCATTCCATGTTCTTTTCATAGGGTTTAGGAAAATAACATAATAAGGAAGAGCTATCTGATTCCAAAGCAGATATCTGTTGTATCGTGGCGTAGGTATCTTTTTATAATTCCTCAACAAACTCAGTTATTAAGTGGGTACAGTGAATCCGTCTCGAATTTAAAATTTCCACGTCAGAACTTTGAACTCCTTTCTACGATCCCAGGGATAAATAGTTTTCTCGATTAGAGTTGTTCAGATATTTCCAATACTTTGTATACCGTAATATAAAAACCAGTTTATATTCTTCACAGTGAACTATCGATTTAGGTGTTGATATATTTTCAATTGCTTTGTCTATTCTTCCCCCTACCCCTCTGTCGAGTTAACTCAGATGGCGCCCTTCAGTTCACCAAAAAAACAACTATATTTGATATATTATAACTCTAACCCAACGATCCACTCCAAACATGAGAGCAGCAGCAGTGGTAAGAATTGTCTGAAATTAAGGCCATAGACGGGTCGAATAATCGGATGCAGTTAGTAATTCCTAGGAGCCGAGTGTCGAAAGTACTTGAATATGTACAAACATGATAGAACTTCAGAAGAACATCTAAGAATAAAGAAGACACTGCAGCCGGTACGTGAGCGGTTCAACTAGGTGAACAGCAGTGAAGACGTCAGGCAGTGGTGCCGTAAATGCATCGTATGCTTTGCCAGCAATGGACTGCATCGTGAACCAAGGGCCCCCATGAGACAGTACGCTGTTGGATGCCCTTTCGAGTGGATTGCCATTATTGCTGGACCGTTTCTAGTGACTGATAATGAAAACCGAGTGGGTAGAGGCATATGCGATCCCTAACTAGGAGGCCGATGTCCTAATGAATCAACTCATAAGTCGTTTTGGGGTGCCTTTGGAAATTTACTCTGATCAGGACCGGAACTTCGAGGGTGAAGTGTTCGAGAATATGGATGGGGAGTTAGGAATCAAGGAGACAAGAACAACTCTATCGCATCCGCAGTCAGATGGTATGGTGGAACGAATGAACCGAACCATGTTTTACAAAAACAGAGAGTCTGACTGCAAAATTGGATGAGAAATAAAACATGTCCTATTTTTTATTCATTTTATGTTGAATTGTTTGTTTTGTTCCGAAGTGAAAAACATTTTTTTGAGGTTATGGTAATGTCACTTCGTTGGTATTTTGAAAAGGTTATTGATGTAATATAGTTTCTTGACTAATCCTTCGGTCTTCGATCGTCTTGATTCTTAACATTCTTACTTCTGCAACTTCAATGCGAGCTTTTTCCGGAGCATGTTCAACTCAGTTTCCGATTCCTCAGCCTCGCGCTCGAAGTCAAATATCAGAGTCAATTCATCTCTGTTTGATGTGCTGCCCTAAAGATGAACCAATTCAAGGAGGGTATCCTAACTCCTCATAACTTTGCCGGCGCCGTCTGAAATTATTCTGTTATGAATATACTCCAAGTTCCATGTGGTCACTTGGTATGTATAACCGTGGAATGGACGGATTTGGATGCAGACTCTTATCAAGATGCATCATCTTGCGATAACTTACGCTGCGCGAATTGAGTCCACTTCATTACATCGAATGAGTGAAGTAGGTATGGAACAGCAGACATGTTGGTAGAACCAACTTCGTTTCACCAGAGAATCCTGAAAACTCGATTGGGCAGAGTCGCTGCCGATACTTCCTGCGGAGAGCGTATTCCACCAGCTCTATCTCTTGGACATGTGAATTCTCTTTACACCCAGATAGCTGTCCGTTGTACGCCTCTTTTGACCTAAAATGGTGTGGAATGCTTTCATCCAAGAGCATGGGGCACTTGAATAATGATCAGAATATCGAAAGGTTGCTACGAGCGACTGAAGATATTTGCACACTATCCAACAAGATAGATGTCTTTCAATAGATGAACATTGACAATCGAATACGCAGTCGCTTCATTGTCAGCTTTCTCACAATCACAATCACTTGACTTATTATACCATAATTTGAAGCTAATTTGAGGCTCCATCTCTAGCCTATTGTTGATTTTTTTTACACATTGTTCTCTCAAATAGTCATTGGTTTTGCTAGCATAACGGTCAAGCTGGCTAAGCTAGGATTGGAGCCTGAAATCAGCCTTAGATTATGTTATATAGAGTGATTGAGTTCCTTCTTAGTTGCCATTGATTTATCATATTCTTGTTGGATTTGTGAAATATTTTACGAAACATGATGAATGAAAAATCAATGATAGGCTCAATATCCATATTTTCCTTCTATTTGAGATTTGGTTGTGCTTGCTTCACGAATGAGCTAACAACACCCATAATATTTGAAAAAATTCATTGTCCGAAAAAATTGCGAATATAGGCGACTATTGGAGCCCCAAATTAGCCTTCAATTGAAATATAATCACTTCAGAGATTCAACTTTCCATTACGAATTGGTTTTGCTAGATTAACGTTCAGCTAGTAAAACCCAGGCTTTTTGCATCAATCGAAGAGCAATAAATTTGTCAACTTGGTAATGATAGCCTTGAATCAGCCTCAAATCATTGCCAAAGAAAAAAATTTGAAATTCCAAAAAGCTCTGCTAGCTTATTGGATGTTATAGTTACCTATCTAGTAGGGTTACAAATCACGATACTAGGAAGACTAAGTCTTGCAATGCTGAAACATATTTCACAACTCAATGGGAGCTCACATTATTTATTGTCCAGATCGCGCTACTGAAATGTGAGATCAGAGTTGGTATACAACTGATAGATTTACTTCTTCTTTTCGTGCCATTCGCCCTCTTCCTACTATATGTTCTTCTCCATCAATGTAAGAAATGGTCGTAAAGTTCCACATTGAGAACAAAAAAACGCGAGTATGCTCTTACTATTTGTTCGAATATTGTACATTATATTGTCCGAATATTTCTGATATTGACCTCACGTTTTAGTAACGCCAACTGATGAGACTGAATATGTTAGCCCTCATTCAGGAGCAACGATATTTGTTGTTTATCACGACAGTTTTCAATACTACATTGCGACTTCTGGTAAATTATCTGAATCATAGTGATTGGAAATCGGCCGACCACACGATATAGTTTCTCATGACTTGGTTCGTCTTTCAAAAGATAGCTTCTACATCTAGTCATCTAAATTTCATTTTATCAACGTTAGCGCAATCTTGATAAAATTTCTCCGTTGTTCTGTTTCTATGTATCTGTGCTATTTTTTCTCGATGGCAATTGCTCGCAAGATCGAGACATAAACCAAGTTTTATCGGGATTGAGGGGATGTCACCGCGAAGAGTCAGTTCTCGAGCATCCCACGATAGCGTGTCCTGATAATGGCGACTAATGTTTCCAACTTGTTGAAACCGATCAATCAATCAGAATGGGATGTTTGTGGAGAATGAAACATTCTGTTACGCTAAGGGTAATCCGAATATACACTAGAATAAAAATAACGAAAGTTCGACATTAATCAAACATGTATTCGGAAGGTCTTCGCGCCCAAACTTTGATTATACCTCTATCTTAGGTAGGTCCAGATTTTGATATAAAATAGTTTCGAGACGTGATAGAGACTCACAAAATTAGAGAGATATTCTTGTTCAATTCATTATTGAAATGTTTTCTCATACTTCCCTTACTTGTGATATTTTCCTGTAAAAATGTCGTTCTGAACCTTCTTTATTCGTTTAGTATATAGGAAGACAAATATATCGTCTGAATATATCCAAACAGAAAACATCGATAATTATCACTGAATAACAATAACCATCTTCCTACTTCGGACTTCTCAATCGAGGATCCCGACTACAGATTTCAAAAATGAAATTGAGAGCTGAAATAGAATTGTGACACGAGAACTTTGAAAACAACGACACCACTGTGGAAAGCTCAACCCATTTTTTCTGTCACGCAATGTGATAGAGAATTCTTTCCTTTTATAGAGAAATATTCCTTCAATTTTGCTAATATTTCCCGTGACCGTTACTTCAGCAGAGAGATCATCCTCGGCACCAAAACGACTCGAAACCTAGCTTGATCAAATATTACTGATATCGTTTCGTATAAACATAGGCTGATAGGCTTGCCTTATTCGATTAGACTAGTATTTTTTGTTTGAACCATTTTGTTTTTTCAAACATGTAAGTTTTACCCCTCCCCCTCATATGAAAACTCAATCCGCCCTTGCAGGAATCCCTTTTGGACCCAATTATTGGTTATATTTCCCTTATCTGGGAATTCGGTTGAGAGAATCAGTGATCTGCTATGAACCACAAAGTAATGATCAACTTGAAGAAATAAGCCACTGTTGTTTTGTTACTTTCATCTATTTCTCATTTTGAAATCCGTTTGGAGGCCGGTGTATCTTGCATTATTTCACAAGAATTCTTGCATCTTGCAGTGGCAAACAGAAGTTTATTCTTTTCAACAAACGATTTTGTTCATCCAGGAATTACTTTATTATTTAAGACGCCATTAATTATATGATTTTTCAAAACGAATGAGAACTGACCTAATATTATGAGCATGCTCTGATTATTATTTTTTCGAATTTCAACTGTACCGTCAGCGACTGACAACTCTTCTTTTCCAATGGCACCATATATTTTTCCATTTTTTTTCTTATTGAAATTTAGTTCATGAATACAATGATGTGTTGACAATAAATACACATTTTCATGAAATTTTGGGAAGTGCCATTAAGTGTCACTGAAATGAACGTCAGTGTCAGATATTCCAATAGCGCATGTGATTCTGAAGTGTGCCTTGAGAATGATTAGAATAATCTTCTGAAGTAGTCCATGCTCGGAGTGGAGGATGATGATCGAAGAGAAAAACTCAAAGTCGTCTCCACAAGTTTAATGGCGATGTGTGCAGGCAAATGTGCTTTTTACTTTTGAGACATGTTCCGACCATTCAAATGATTAGAATGTTCGAACTGGTCATCGTTATGTTCCTTAAAAACACGATTATGTCCCATGGACATCCCCAGAACGTCCCGTCGGGACATTGAGAACGTCCATAGGACGTTTGCTTCTGATACCGCGGTCGTCCATTAGACGTTTGTGGGACGTACAATTGTCCTACTTGACAACCAACTAGGGACGTTCTTAAGGGATGTCCCTGAGACAACTTTCGAATACTCAAATCCTACAGTATTTCTCATCGAGAACTACGAAGGACGTCCGTAGGACTACCTTTCAGCAATGCTGAGGAATAATAATTGGAGGTCCACAGGATGTCCCAGGGGCGTACGAATTATTCTTGAATTCGAATTTATTTGGGTCTTCTTAGATGCATATCTTGCACAACTGATAAGGACATATCCAGTTGGGTTGATGATAAGCTTCCCAATAGATTCTGAAGGATGTTCTAAAGAGGTCTCATCAAAGAAGTTTCTCAAGGATGTCCAATGAACTTTTGTGAAAGACATTGACAAGGAGTATTCATAGCATGAAAGCAGTCGATCGTCAGCAAGTTGTAAGTTAACGTCCTCGCAGGGACAACATATCAAACATAGGTAACGACTGGGACGTCCGTAGGACGTTATTTCTGAAACATTGGAAGAAAAAATAATCATTCGCTTCCGTGAGGGACATTCATTAGGAAACATTCCGAATCGAATCGTTGACATTCTGAGGATGTCCTTGGGACGTCTATGAGGCGTTGTACTAATGACATATTAGGAAATTATATTTCCTGAAGAATATTCTCGTACTTATTACTCAGATGAATACATGGATTATCTGGAGGAGTTCCTTCCGAAGTCATAAAAGTTCAGCATGTACCAATCAGGTCGAGTATTTTACGATCCTCGAAATATAAAGGGCGTCCGTTCAGAAATATTTGGAGACATGTACCGTCTGAGACATCTCATGGTTGTTCAAGAAGGGACATCAGATAAGATCTGAAGTCATGCCAGAATGATATGTACTACTTGGGACATGCTGCGGACGTCCATGCATGCCAAGAATATCACATAGGAACTGAAAACAAAATATTATTTATGAGAACATGAAAGTATCAAGTTGAATAGTGAAATAGTAATTCCTTATAAAATCCTCGTCATCTTTCATCAGTTCGAAGAATATTCTGCAGTTATCTTCATAATCAGGCGATTCCTCTTGAATTTTGTTTAACAAATACAATCAAAATCAGTCTTCAATGGAATTCTTTACACTGTGGTATTTATGAGAGTGAAATGTATTCTGCAGTTATATTCATAATCAGATCCTGAATGGAATTTCCAATGAACTGGTTATAGATATGAACCCAGACAGCACTGGATATTCATAGAATATTCTCTAAATATGCTAAAAAGGAGGAGTATATTCCAAATATTCATCGATTATTCCTAGAATATATACATGCCTCTGGAACATCTAAAAGGAATATTCCAAAGTGAATAGTCGGACATGTTCAGGGAATATTCAGGTATGAATCTTCCAGGAATATTCCCAACTGAATATTATCTGTTGTATATTCATGAAATATACCCAACTGAATATTCTGTGCGTTATATTCATGGAATATTCTCAACTGAATATTCTGTGGTGTATATTCATGAAATATTCCATGAATATTCCTATGTTTCTCAACACATAAATACCAATTATTATTTCAGATATGTGAGTATCTAACATCAATTGGATGTAAGGGGATTTTGAAACAAAAACTGTTTATGATCCGATTTCGAACAATGCTCTCACAAGAACTTAATATGTATAACTTTATTCAATTCGATTACTGGCCTACTGGTTGAGGCGTTGCTCTGATAGTCTTGAGGTCACGAGTTCGATCCCTACTTGAGTCACTTTTTTTATTTTAGAATATGTTTATTGGAATATTCCAGGAACATTCAACATAGAATATTCTTTTGGGTATATTCTATGATTATCTGAGGAATTCCCATTCGCATATTTAGAGAATATTCCACAGATATTCCGGAATAGTCCAGATTATTTCTAGAATATTCCAATATTCCAAAACGAATATGATAGGGAGATTCATGGAATATCTGGTGCTGTCTGGGAACTGTAATCTGCAAATTTATACATGATCAGTTATCAATGGTAGAACCTCATTGAAACTGAATGATATTCATGATGATTTTCAAATTTGTTCTGCAGGTACCTTCAGGACGAGATCCTATTGGCAATTCCCAACTTTATGAGTACTTTGTTTGACAGATACATTCATTATTAATTCCTAATGACCATTCCTCATCGAAACATTGAGGTATTTATTAGAGTGAAATGCGTTTGGCTTGTTCATCCATAATAAGTTCTTAATAGTAATTCCTAACGATCTTGATGATTATACACTCTCCTTTGCATTGAAATACTGTGCCTTGATGAGCCTGAAATATATTATGCAGATATATTCCTCCTGAATTCCCAATAGCAATGTGTCACAAACACTATGAGTATAAACTCTGTTCTGCAGATACACTTATCATCAGTTCCTAATTGAAACTTACCATTGAAACACCATAGCAATCATCAGTTTCAAATGCACCTTGCAGGTTAATTCATAATGAGTATCTATAGACAGTTAGTAAGGTACCCTATGAGTTCAGATAGATACATTCATAATCAGTTACTGTAATAGTTATTCCTGGCAATACATTTATAATCAAGTCATAATTTGCATTTCTCATTGAAATTACAAGGATTTCATGTCTTTGAAATGTATTTTGAATATACATTCAGATCGAGTTTCTTATCAGATAAACTCCATGGGTATTACCTTTCTTTCGAAAATTCATTCAAAATCAGTAATTAATCGTAATTCCCTACTACAACACATTGGCATTCATGAGGTTGAAATTTGTTTTGCAGATACATACATGATACATTCTCATCGACAGTTCTTAGTAGTGATTCCTTACGAATTATAAAGGTATAAATTCCGTTTTGCAGATACATTTATAATCAGTTCCTACCCACTGGAAAAAGAACATGAAAAATATGTTTGCTGACAACGATACAGAAACGTTTTTCTCACCCCTACAGTGTTTTGTCCATAGTGTTATGCCTTTATTTTATAATGAACTATGTTTCGTTAATTTGGAATTTTCAAAAACGATCACATCAACGACGATGATTTTCAATCGGATAAGTAACAGAAATGCCTGACACTCTCTTCACAACTTCAACAAAAGTGTGTACATCAGAAATAGGAAATAGCTGTAATTGTTCAGTATGGTTTAAATACTCCAAAATTTATTTTTTTAGGCACTATTATACCGCATTTGGAGCGTGAAACTGATGTTACCCATTGAAGACAAGGAGTACTCCGAACTATCCGCCATATCCCTATAATGTTCAAAGAATATCGTGCGTTCCTAGGGAGGATAGGGACAGGAGGTAGGTATTGAAATTTTTTTGAACTTCTGGAGATTATATGTTGTTGGGAATACTTCCTCAGGCAATGAATTCCAGAGCCTAGCCGTTCCATGGATGAAGGAGTTTTGATAAAGTGCTGTTCGACATCTTCCGAAATTGACAACGAACGGATGTGCTGACTGGGCTTGTCTAGTTCGTATGACTGGTATTGCTCGTAGAGGGATGATAGCAGAGATTTCCGAAGAACATTTCCCGTGGAAGTATCGATAGAAAAGTGAAAGGTCGCCAACCTTTCTACGGTGTTCCAATGATGTCAAAGAGTGAGTGAGTGTGGCGTCACCCACCAGGCGACTGGCTCTTCTCTGGATGAAATCTAAGAGCATCAGCGTATGTTTCGGTGCTGCACCCCATATGTGGGAACAGTATTCTAGAACAGGCCGTATCTGCGCTTTTTAGATCATGAGAAGCTGTTGAGGTGTAAAGTAGCTTCTCGCACGGAACAAGAATCCGAGTTTTTGTAAAGCAGCTTTTGCGATGGATCTGACATGATTATCTCATGAAAGAGTGTTGCTGATGGAAATACCGGGCATAGATATGGTAGGCCTGCTAGGAATGGTGGTGCCAGACATTACAATATCGGGCATACTGAGTTCCGCCTTTCTAGAGAAAATACAGGCTTGAGTTTTGGTGGCGTTGAATTCAACTAGGTTGTTGGTTTTCCAGGCTGTGATTTCAGCAAGGTCTTCATCGACAGCATTGACCTGCCTGCGCCGTGAGTTCTTAGTTTTATGGGGAGAAATGGGAATTCTGGAAGGTACTATCATCTGCAAAACTGTGCATGGGGCAAGTTGATACTCCCAACAGATCATTGATATGAAGAAAGAATAATGTTGATGCCAAAATTGATCCTCGAGGAACGCCGAAATTGATGCCAATGGTATCATACGAAACACCGTCCACCACCACGTGAAGCGATCTGCCTGAAAGAAAACTTGATAAGAGATGACACAGCTGAGGTGGTAAGCCGTATGATGGTAGTTTTTGGAGGAGTCCTTCGTGCGAAACAGGGTCGAATGCTTTCGATATGTCCAAAGCGACAGCTAGAGATTCCCCGTGTTTTTCTGATGAAGCTTGCCATAAATGGGTGACTAAGGCAAGTAGATATCCAGTAGATCTTCGATGGCGAAAGCCGTATTGTCTATCGTTGATGATTCCTGAGCTCTCCAGATATTTGATAAGCTCAATATTGATGGCTTTCTCCATCACTTGGGAGATTACTGATAACAGGGCAATGAGCCTGTAGTTGTTGGGCAGGTTCTTGTTCCCTTTTTTGGGGATTGGTTGGACCCTAGCTGTCTTCCAGCATGATGGAAAAATACCCGACCTGTACGAGACGGTAAACAACTTGCAGAGAATCGGTGTTATTTCTGGAGCACATTTTTTGAGGATAATGGGCGGAATTTCATCAGGACCGTTAGCCTCATTCGGTTCGAGACCAAGCAAAATTCGTCTGATAGTGCGTTGACGGAAGACGATTTCGGGCATTCAGCCATCCCGACCGCTTTAGCAAGGGAACAAAACGAACGGGAGCCATTGGGACAATCTATGAGTTTCGATCTTATCTTGGCATTGTATGATTCTTCCGAAGCATCTATTGTTTGGCTGCAGTTATTCCTGGCATCAACGTATTCTGCTCTAGTCTCGAAGTTAGGGTTTTTGCGTCAGCGATGGTAGGCTGTTTGTTTCAAGGCAACAGTTCTAAAACAGTTTCTGTTGAACCAGGGTTTTGATGGTGATGATCTTTTCGAAGAATGAGGTATGTATGTGTCCATTCCGAGCATGATGATCTCGGATATTTTCCAGCACACTGTGAAGGGTCCACAGAATCAAAGCATACTTCATGCCAAGGAAACTCGGAAAAAAACATGCGGAGACCGTCTCATTCTCCTGAATTGTAATGCCATATAAGACTTGGGTGTGCCGGAGCAGTTGATGGAATGGAAAATGGGCAGGTTGTGGAGATGAGTGTGTGGTTAGAACTGTTATGTTAGCTGAATGGTTATTGGCATCAGGAATTCGTGTGGGTTTTTTGATATGCTGCTCTAAGCTGTGAGTGATGGCGAAAGCTTCGGCTTGTCGCCCAGCTCCATCCGTTCTGTTAGAGTGTATGAGCCAAGCAGTGATGTATACATTGAAATCGTCCATGATGATGATTCCTGCTGCTGGATGATTTTGTTGTATTTGGTCAAGCTTCAGAGACAAGAATTCGAAGAGCTCCTCATAGGATATATCATTTGGTGATAAGTAGAGACAACAAAGGTATTTGGTCTGTTTCTGGCTATCGAGCTTGAACCACATGACATCAAACTTATTTGGTTCCAAAGTTTTTCCTCGTTGACATGAGAGATTCGTTTTATAGTAGAGGCAGAGACCTCGCTCGGATCTGAAACGTGTGTGGAGTTCGTACCCAGGACAGAGCAGATAGGTTATATCGGTGGATGAATTGACCTGTGTCTTAGTAAGAGCCAATATGTCTGGCTTTTCAATTCGAAGGTGTCGATGGAGATCGTTGATGTTCTTACTCAGACCTCGGATGTTACATAGGTCTATCTTGAGGACTTTTTCAGTCGATGGTGAACCCCCTCCAGTACCTCTCGCCCGGAAATCCGAATGGAGAGGTATTTTACATCCGGATAATTTTACTTGAGGAGAACTCATCATCGCTTATTCTGTATAGAGAAGGGAGGTTGGCGTGGAGCGAAAAAGAAATTGGGTTGGGTTGGGTTGGCCGGAACATCAACCAGCTACTGGAACACGGGTAAGTATACCCATTTCACAGTGCATATGGTTAATGTGGTGGTATCGCACCTAGCGATGGCGTTAACCATCTTCCACCTATTGGCGTCCTTTTATGTCTCTTCTACGACAGGCAGGACTTACCGTGAGGTTATTCTAATCCGACCACCGCACGGGCTTCTTCAATTTGGCTTCTCTAGTATTTCTTGCAATGGGCGCAGTTATGTCTAGGATCTTCAAGTGCCATCATTCTAGCCTCTGAATATCAACATCATAACAACATCATGATAGCGAGGACATTATTATTTCGTCTGCATATCCTGTTTGAATGCCAAAATCATGCATCAATTCATACGGAAGTCTGAATACCGCACAGTGTGTAAATGCGTTGCCTCATAATGCGAAGATCCCTAGTTCTATCCCATGGCAGCTTCATTTCAATTTGCTTGATCATGATGTCATACCGTCACATAATTTTAATTTCGATCCGTTCGCGGGGCCGCGAGTATACCCAGACAGCACCAGATATTCCATGAATCTCCCTATCATATTTCTTTTGGAATATTGGGATATTCTAGAAATAATCTGGAATATTCCGGAATATCTGTGGAATATTCTCTAAATATGCGAATGGGAATTCCTCAGATAATCATAGAATATACCCAAAAGAATATTCTATGTTGAATGTTCCTGGAATATTCCAATAAACATATTCTAAAATAAAAAAAGTGACCCAAGTAGGGATCGAACTCGTGACCTCAAGACTATCAGAGCAACGCCTTGACCACTAGGCCAGTAATCGAATTGAATAATGTTATACATATCAAGTTCTTGTGAGAGCATTGTTCGAAATCGGATCATAAACACTTTTTGTTTCAAAATCCCCTTATATCTAATTGATGTTCGATACTCACATCTCTGGAATAATAAATGGTATTTATGTGTTGAGAAACATAGGAATATTCATGGAATATTTCATGAATATACACCACAGAATATTCAGTTGAGAATATTTCATGAATATACCGCACAGAATATTCAGTTGGGTATATTTCATGAATATACCGCACAGAATATTCAGTTGGGTATATTTCATGAATATACAACAGAGAATATTCAGTTGGGAATATTCCTGGAAGATTCATACCTGAATATTCCCTGAACATGTCCGACTATTCACTTTGGAATATTCCTTTTAGATGTTCCAGAGGCATGTATATATTCTAGGAATAATCGATGAATATTCGGAATATACTCCTCCTTTTTAGCATATTTAGAGAATATTCTATGAATATCCAGTGCTGTCTGGGTAGCTTGCCGAGTCAAACTAGCTTGTGATTTGCTAGCCAAGTCATGTGGTTTGGAGAAAAGTGGAGGGGTGAGGCTGGACTGGAGATCGGGACCCGTACTAACGGAATAGAATATCTCAAAAAACCTCGAGAAATAAAAATTCACCTACAGACAAAATATAAAATACTTTTCACTTGCTCTTCATATTATTCCTAATTTCAGATCATTTTGTATCAATTGAATCAAAATAGAGATCACGAAACTGAATGATATAATAGTATATTACGTAATATGTGTTGTAAAAGAAGCACATTACGTACGAATGGAAAAGTTACGCGTAATTGCTTTACTACACGCATTACGTAATATACTTCATCTACTGCCATTAGGACATCGAAGAAGTTTGGACAAACAGTCTGTATAATGATTCTTGACAGTTATGTCACTTATGTATCATGACTGGCGGAATGAACGAAAATTGTTCGATGTGCTTTCTATGCGTAAAGAGCTACTTACTGAGGCTGTATCTCGTGTGTTCTTGCCTACTTTCTATAGTGGCCGTAGGTAAAACATAATTATATGATGAAGTCGTCGGCCTGAAAAAAATTTCATATTCAATTTGAAGGCATTTGACCTTGAGTCCAAAAAATTTCGTCTGCGGCGCATTTTTCACAGTGCGAAAATTGTTTTTATGTCTATCGCCTCTTGATATTCACTGATATTACGCCTCTGGGCTTGAGCTTCCTCAAAATTGGAGACTAACTTCGCTACAACTGCTACAGGTCAATGTAGGTTAGAGAGTATGGAATATCATTTAGGATGATAAAAGCTGTTGATTAGATTATTGATGGCTGAACATTCAGATTCATTATTCACTTTCATGCCTAGTAGGAATTCAGCGTTGCCAGACCTAGTACTTTCTTACTAGATTTAGTACTTTTTCACTCTGTCTAGTACGCTAGTACGCCGATCGCAAAACTTGTTTATTTTCCATGTTTTGACTTGAAATATCGGAATATCGACATTACCAAACTGAATCAAAGAAAAGTACAATGTGCAATATCAGTAAAATGTCATTATTGATGTCTTCCATAGGAACAAAGTTTTGAATTTCGTCCTTATATGTCTCATGTCTGTATACTTTACTTCACTGAGCAGTTGATATCATTGTCATTTGTCAATTGTTTTCACGTTGCTCAAAGTCATGATTATGAATGACAGAATGACGATTGACTGTTTTGAAGTGTTTTGACTGATGATAATGATAAATGAGATATTCACAATGTCTGTTTTGCCGCTTTCCCCACCTTTATTCGAATGAAACTCCAAACTAGTACTTTTCTCAACTAGTACTTTCTGCAGTCATTTCAAAAATGGATGCTGATTTCTTGCGAACAAATAATAAAGCTAAAAAATCATGAGATAAATGAATAAACAAGTAATTGATGACGTGGATCATAATTATTATGAATTAATTCACCATAATCATCATGTATATTTTAGAATCTAACCTCCCTTCATGATATGATCATGGATATAATTTCTCTGATCTAAATGATCAGAACAAGAATATGCGAGTTGTCGAACCAGAATGCAACTGTATTATAAAAAATGCCGTTATGCTGTTCGTCATCACCATCTATAAACAAATTCAGCAGCCTGTAATTTGGCAATCTCCTGGGCAATAAAAATGACCCCATCATCAACGAAAACACCCATCCATTAAAATCTGTTTTGATAATGAAGAATTTTCTACCCACGCAGTCGTTTATCTTCAATCTCGAGCCCGCAGGTCCTCTGGTGGTACTCCGGTTAATTGCCGTTCAAGGAGCGGGAGCACTCACAACAATCAAATCGTAATCAAGAGAGCCATGAAAGGACTACCATAAAGCTCGAGGCTGTGGTAATGATCCCGAAGAAAATTTACGCGGTTTCGAGGTAATGTTTGTGGAAAGTGGGTTTCAAATTGGTTGTTCATCATTCGGAATGCGAAATGAGCATGGATCAGATCATTTGTGTATACTGTGCGGTGGCCCAATGTGAAGTTCTCCTATTATCGAATTGTGAATATAACATTAACATATTATTATGTACATACAACAGAATCACGATGGAAGCGATTTTTATTCATAGTCCATCCGAAACAGCAACATTCTTCTCAAGGGTTCAGGATTTCGTTGAAAATTATAATAATGTTGCTTCATGTGCAGGTGTAGTGTATATTTCGGTAGTTGAGTGTATGTTTCGCAGACGAAGTATGTTCGTGATTCAATATTTACACTAAGAATTACCGAATTCTCTGATTCTTGGCCAACCGTTCTACGTTGAATTAATTCGTGTTTCAGATCTACTGCACTTGTGTGAAGATGTGTTGAGAATCGAGTTTTCATTAGGTAGATAGATCTTCGAATAATATCTGTGGTTCATATTGACCACGTTTATATCCTATTGATATTTTGATACCAATGCTCCCAAGCTCAGGTTGTGGCACTCTACTTTAATTCGTTTATGATGAATGATACCTTCTAATAAATATCAAAATGAGTTGAAATTGAATGAAATATCGTTCTGGAGAATCATAAGTACACCAAAGTGTTCACACTGTTTTGGTCATCATACTATTTCAGTCTGGTATGCAACAAATGTCGATACCAAACCAAGCTGATAACTTTACCAAGGGTATAGTTTGTACCACTGTAGTCAGCTAACCAAGACCCTGTATTAACATGACCATTCTAATATGGCTAGTCAAATACACAGATTCCACATGAATCAAAAATTGTAGGTGAACTGAATTCCAATATCATACGTATCATATATTGCCATACATGAGCCTGTTTGTTTACATCTACGGCGGTAGTAGTGGAAACATTTATGTCTTTGGTATAAAGTAGGTATCAGCTTGGTCAATTTTTGGTACGCTAACCTACCAACTGGAGTATTATCAGAATACGACATATTTACCAGATTATCACTGAAAGGCTCTGAATTGCCTGTTGAGTATTTCAGACAGGACCATTGAGGACAAGACCTAGGTCACCAGATGACAAAATATCACGTCTTTGTGAAGTCACTGTGACTGTGTTGGATAACTAGGAATACATAGAAACAAGTTGTATTAACCGCTGCTCTCTTCTTCTAGTTATTTGATACAAATTGAATCACTCAGAATCATGTTTCATTATAGAATAGGAATGACATATCCATATGATCAGTCTTCTCTTCTCATAAAAAATGATTTCAATGCAGCATATAATGAACTGATACAAGATGACTGCAGGCTACCACTATTGGGCATATATCAGGCATGTCGAATTTAACACTGTTTTATAGTTGTTAATGTTCGATCTAATATATTACCCGTCGTTGAAAATTCTCTAAGCGTACATTTTTCCTATTAGTGTGGATAGGAAAATCTCATGATTGTTTATCAATTCTGACCCGTTTCTGAAAACATAAAGAAGACATGCTTTTGCTGCATTTCTACACTTTTTCATGGATCTGTCATCCAATGGCATTTCACAGTAAAAAAGGATAATGCTCCAGTAGGATGATTCCATCTTGACTAATGCATTCAAATAGTTCAACAATAATGGTGGTCTTAGAAAATCCAAAGTTTTACGGATATATACACAAAAGTATTCGGTAGTAGTACATTATTGGTGATTTTCAATATTGAGAAAAACTCTCTATTAGTTATTATCTCAAATGTAGTATCATTATATCTCAAAGTCGTTGAATAAGCAGTGATTGAGTTATTATATCCTGGATATAACGTCTGATAATCGTTTGAAGAATCATCATTATGAGTACAAGATCGAATGACGTTGTACATCTGAAGTTATAATTATGTGAATTCGAAACGTTGAAATAAACGAAAAGTTTTTCGTTTCAATCGCATTTTTTTTTTGAGTTTTTCTACAGGTTATTCCTGGCAATTATTCTATCGTACGTAGTGAATGTGTCGTGTCATTGAGAGAAATAATTGTTATTGCTTGAAAGTATCGCCGTTTTGTCTTTACTCTCGAAAGTGGTTGGGTTTGAACAAAGTAATGAATTGTTGGGAATAAAACGTCTAAATAAAGTGTATATATCTCAGTTATCTTCAACCAAATTTCAACGTTGAAGTTTTCAACCAGTAACGTTATTTCTACGATTACAACCGTCATTCAACGTTGTACCAACGAGTTTGTGTTCACTGGGAATGAACGATTCAGCTATTATGTAGATTATACTCGAGTACGGAACTCAACATTGTATGCACGAATTCGATCTATGAAAGAATTTTCTCCCACTACTTCTCAATCATCATCATCAATTGTCGATTTTTTGGAAAATAACAAACTTTTATCTGATGGTCAGTTTGGATTCAGGCAGGGAAAATCGACTGAAGACGCAATAGCATTATTAACGTCGAACATTTTTACGTCATTAGATAATAACAAGCGCTCGCTATATGTTTGTTTCTGGACCTTGCCAAGGCGTTTGACACTGTTGATCATAAACAGTTGTTGAACGCCGTGGAAGACATGGGGATCAGAAGAGAAATATAAACACTGATGGAAAGCTATTTGAGAGAACGTAAGCAGTGTGTTCAAATCAATGAGGTCATAAGGTCATTAGGACCCGTGCTGTTCATTTTATACCTCAATGAATTAATTACCTTGGAAAGCACGGGAAAAATAGTTAGTTTTGCCGACGACACGGTTATATTCTATGAAGATGATTCATGGTGCTCTTTGAAGGAAAAAGTAGAAACAGATTTGAACAAAATATTGAAATGGTTTGATAGCAAGTTGCTTACTATAAATTATAAAAAAAACAACATACTTACCATTCAGCTGTTATGAGAATGGGCTTCCTAGTTACAATAATATTACAGTTGGTAGCAACGACAAAAAAATCGATATACTTGAGGCACAAAATGTGAAATATTTAGGAATTCATATAGACAGACACTTGAAATGGGATGTTCATGTGAACAAAGTGTGTCAAACACTCAGATCTATAATATACAAGTACAGGTTCTTTAGTTCATTCCTCGAATTTCCTCAGATGAAAATAATATATTATGAGTTAATTGAATCAAGACTTAGATACGGAATAATAGGATGGGGTGGAGTAACAAGTACAATCTTGAGAAAATTAGAAGTAACACAAAAAAAATTTTTGAAAATATTCTTGAAGAGAGAAAGCACATTCTCATCTGATTTGTTATTCAAGGAGGCAAAAGTACTTGATATCAGGCAATTGTATTTTCAAAGTATTGCCCTAGATCAATTTAAACATAAAGATGAACTCATGTATATACAGCATGAATATAACACAAGAATGAAAACACAAAATGAAACAAGAACATTTTTAGCAAAAACAAGAAAAGGACAAAGAAATTATGCATGCATGTCAGCAAAAATTTTCAATATCCTTCCAGATGACCTAAAAAAATCACGAACAATAGTACTCTATAAGAAAAAACTCAAATATTTTCTACTCACCTCAGACAGATCGTTCGCCAGTAACATTATAGATTCGGAACAAATTCATAATACCCAATAAATTTTCATATACGTATCGTAAAAATTTTGCATATCATGCACTAGGAATAAGATTTATATGTGAAATGTAGAATAAGTATAATGTAAATTTGGTTTCAGATTGAAATTAAGATTTGAATAATGTTAAATATTTTAAAATAAATATAGGGACATAGATATAGATATTGATCTGATAAATATTGAACATTTGTTAAATCATTGTGAAATACAACAGATAACCCACGTACAAGCTAGCTTTTGTTGGGTGAATTGTTTATTCATTATGTATCTATATATGTTTGTAGTCATATTATCGATCATAATTATTTTCACTTTTGTATCTACTACCTTTATATATGAATAAACATCATTATTATTATTATATATTATTATTATCCGAAGTGTTTCACTGTCTATACGATTTCATACTATGTTATCAATGGAATATAATCACATTGGTAATTATAATAGCAAAAGTTTCTAACACTTTGTGATACTTTCATCTTGTAGCAACACCCTGTAGAATGTCGTTTCCCAAGAAACATAGATTTGGTCATCGTACATTACCGTCATATCAGTTCGGCATCAGGAGCCGCTATAAGGCAACGAAGGGTTGTCTGATTTCAATTACTAATTGGACAGCGACTATTCTTACCACAGGCGTAACGTGAAGTATTATTCTGGAAATGAAATTATTGTTTTTTATAAAGAAATCACATGATAGATACTTCACTCCTGGTAATAACTGAGTTTACAAACTTCAGAGCATGATCGATATTTGGAAACTGAAATTATATAGGTATCGAAAAGATCATTTAAAGTCTTCAATAAAGTAGGACTGAACCTCAAAATGAGAAATTTGATTCGAGAACTTCTTAGCTCTCATTATATGGTGGTTTCAATAAGTCACTGATATATTGTTTAGTGAAAGATCACAAATAATTGGAGCGCAAATACTTCCTCTTAGCATATACCTATTAGCATCAATATCAGATGATTTCAGTGACACACTGACTATTAGCCTCAATATAAGTCGAAATAATATCTTTGGATTCTGATTCAATTTATTATTGGTGAGACACACCTCCCAAGTAGCAATTTGGTGACGACAACCACATAATAAAACTAACGTTGTACTTGGTGTTGAAATTAGTAATTCATTAAACGACGCTCTCTGAACCACCGAACAACGTCGTCCCAACGTTAAGCATGACTTTAGTTGAACAACGACGTTGTTATAAGGTTCACCCAACCAACTACAAAGTAGTAAGTATTCCGGGAATGGAAATGACGTTCTAAGTACGGTTGAATGACAACTTCAGTTATTCAAACGTTTCCCCGACGGAGAGCCGACCTGGTGAGATCTACCTAAGCTGGGGTAAAAAATAGTTCACGCAGAGTCATCTTCATAACTTGTTCAAAACTAACATTTTTTAAGGACATGATGAATGATGTCAGTGTCAAAATTCCCCAAATTCTACTGGATAGCTGAACAAGAAGAGTGGTGTCTCTCATACATGACTTATGTGAACAAATACAGGAACTCTAGTTATGGTAGAATGATTCCGAAATTGAAAATGAAGCTAGCCTCCATATACACTGCCTCCTGTCACAGGCAAAAAAATATAGAATATATCTTGGAGGAACTTCAAAGGTACAAGCCTACATGAAGACAGAGTTTGTAGAGTTCAATTTTCAATGCAGAAAAAGTCACTTACTTGCCCCTTCGTATAGGACCAGTACCCTGTTCCTATTATTTCCCATTGGTGTGGTATCGGTTCTACCTCTTGCGTTCTCTTATTGATCACAACTCTGAAATGGGCAGCCATTATTTCTTAAATCTTTCTCTATCCCAGATTTCAGAACAAAATGGTCATGTAATAGAGAAGATAAAGAATACGAAAAATACGAGGAATGACATCCATGGTCAATGATCGATGACAAATGCTATTATACACAAATGACTTTACTGATAGGTGAATGAAACGGAGAGGAGCGTTTCACAATTATGGAGCAGGGTGGAGTAGTTAGACTGTGTTCAGTTTGAGGTCGGATACAAAACTCCTGTCGGGCTTCGAGTATGAAGTTGGTTGTCTAGCAGACTTAAGTTGAAAGTCTATAAGTCGCGTTAACGCCATGTTCGAAGTGTAATTCTCTTTGGAAACATGGACGGCCATTGAAATTTGGGAAATGAACATACATATTTAGAAGTATTATTGCCCTATTTCAGTTCTCTAGAAACAATTTATATATATCCCGTTTCTTTCGTGTTTGAACCAATATCAGCTTTGTAGATAGCTTATTAAATTTCGATTTTTTATTCAATTACTGAGGTTTGAGGAATTCTCAAAGGATTAGTGGCGTGCTTGTTTTTTTGGCATGAAACGATAGTATGTTAGACAGTAGAACTGAATGCGCTGTTAATTTCTGTCTCCAATCGTTATTTCTTGGCAATATATATATATATATATATGGTATTTGGGAATGAAACATTCTGTTATTAACATGCCATAATAGTTGTCTGAAAGTTTCTCCTAAGTCACCATTCTGGTTCTCAGTAGTTATTCGGTTGAAAAATATACAAACACCATGGGGAGTAAACTGTCAAGCGCGAGAGGGCGCAGTTGTGCGGTAGTTTGTATAAGTCAATGTAGCAACGTTTACGAAACCGCAGACTACTACCTACAGTTGAAACTGAAAAGCTTCAAAATCCCAAAAATGATTGACCGAATCGGTGCAAAAGACGGTTGTGACAACGTTGTGTTGAGTTTGCCACGCGACTTATGTTTGGTTGCGCGACTTCAATGCCGTAATGTTAAATTGCTACTCGGGCTATTTCATCGCTACGCCAATGTCTTTTGACCATTCTCCCGCACACAGTTTATGTCATCTGATTCGAAAGCGGTCAACTACAGAAACTTTCGCCGCCACTACTACTGTATTCAAAGTGACCATCTCGCAGATTATCGCAACGAATTATTGTTCTGCTGTACCTTTTCGTGGTTATCAAAGGCATTGCGTAGGTATTGAATAGGTGCGTTCCCCTGATCGTAAGTATAGATTGTCGAAAACTCTCACTCATTTTCGAATTTACAAGCTTGTACCTACTGGATATTTCGAAACGACAACGGTAGTTTGTAATTCTGATCTAAACTACGCAACACTAATTTCGTCGCTCAATAACATTTTTCTGCTTCGAACAATTTTAATTCGGATTGCACTGCTCGCTAGCCCAGTCTTTCAGATATAACCCAGCGAGCACAAAATCATCTCAGAGATGTTAAAAATACGAGATTTCGAGACATTGAACCTCTACTGCGATGTTCTGTTCACACATGAATAGAACTATTATAGAACAGCCAATGTTCGCCGCAGGCGGCAGTTATCGAGATGTCCTTGATATGTCACAAACCTACCTTCTCCCTAGTTCTTTTTGAAGCCTTTTCATGGACACAACAGAACATTTTCAACGCGTCTTGCGCACATTGAATCGCTGTAAAAAAACCATTTTTGAGGTACTGTTCTGAAGCCTTTTGTCAAAATGACCTTTTGCATTAGGATTCCATTTTCCTTGAATGAAAAAAAATGCATTAAAAATAGATTGAACATGAAAATATTTTCTTGATATGAAATTACCTTCTTAATCGGTTTCTGAGTAGTGCTTACTACACACAGACATATAATTGGAAATAGGTTTCCCAATTTTTGAAATGTTCTCCACAATGCATGATTTTGCAACTGCGGAGAAGCTGTGCATTGATGAATTCGTACTTTTATATATTGATCAAACTGAGGCACCGAACAACACATCTTGCATCTGATGGTCATTAATACCAACTAAATAAGTCTTCTACCACAATAAACTTCACCAAATTCCTTTCTGTTCGTTAGCAGCGTGATGTAAGCGTGACACGCTGCAAACGCGAATACCAATTGCGAACAAGAAGAACAAAATCGAAAACAAATCAGAATGCATCGTATTGTGACGTAAGCATGAGACGTTGTGGTGGAGCAAACAAAGAAAGGACACAAAAGAACAAAAACAATACTTCCAATATCCTTCTAAGACCTCTTTGGGAAGTGCATATTACACCTCAAAAAAACATCCTCATGCCTACATTTCCAAAACATCCCAAAACATCTCAGGGATACCTCTCAGTAGGCATACAAAAGAATGCCACAGAAGAACAAGAACAATACTTCAATATCCTTCAAAGACCTCTTTGGTCAGTGCATATATTACGTCTCAAAATAACATCTTCTTGCCAACATTTTCAAAACATCCCAAAACATCCCAGGGATGTTTGTGCTCGCTGGGAATCTCGTACTTCTTTGAAACATGAGGTTCTTCATATATAATCGCTACAGGGTGTCACCTGAAACTGTGATAAATTTTTGAATTTTCAAAAGGATCCCAAATGAACAAAAACTTTTATTTTCAACTTCGACAGCAAAGGCATGAAGATGGTTTCATTACCTAGGGACATTTTTCGAATTGTCTTCTTATCTCTTTTATTCACAAAGTGATCTCAAAAATATATTTTTCTGGTTTTGCAGTCAACTTTTTTCCTTGTCAACCCGTTTTAAAAATCTCATTTTGAGGCTGAAACCTCAGATGAAGAGATATGAAGATCAGAATTGACTCAAGATGAACAGTACACAGTGTGTCTCACTTCTAATGGAAGCACCCCTGTATGCTTCGTAATTGTTGAGTTAGGATTCTGAAACTTACAGGAGCGGAAGATATACTGAAAATAAACACTATGATCAAGTGAAGTCATCTCCAGTGATGAACACTGCTCGCCAACAGCCATATAGAACCACTCAAATTTCCGGAAAATGGAAAATTTTCAGTTCAGAAAAATTAAATTTCGTGTCACTTCTCATGGAAGCACCCCCGTATCTCACGTAATTGTTGATGTAGGGTTCTCAAATTTGCAGGAGGAAGCGAAAGGGACATCCTGATTTCGAATCCGGAGTGATTTTCAACTTATCTTATTGCCTCCTTATATCATTTTTGTGGGTGGTTCCATCGCTGTTGGCTAGCAGTGAATATCACTATAGACGACTTCACTTGGTCATAGTGTGTATTTTAGTATATCTACCCCTCTTGCGAATTTCAGAATCCTGACTGAATAATTACGAAACATACAGGGTGCTTTCATTAGAAGTGAGACACACTGTATAATGTTCATCTTGAGTCAATTCTGATCTTTATATTTCTTCATCTGAAGTTGAAGCTTCAAAATGAGCATGTGATTTCAAAAATGGGTTGACGAGGAAAAAAGTTATGACTGCAAAACCAAAAAGTTAATTTTTGAGATCGCTCTGTAAATAAAAGAGATGAGGAGACAATTCGAGAACGGCCCCTAGATAATGAGATCATCTACATGCCTCTACTGTCAA
The DNA here is from genome assembly GCA_918026855.4 of Phaedon cochleariae. NCBI lineage: Eukaryota > Metazoa > Arthropoda > Insecta > Coleoptera > Chrysomelidae > Phaedon > Phaedon cochleariae. Next base: position 41,092,924 of record OU896708.1, read on the forward strand.
AGTTGAAAGGAAAGTTTTTCTTCATTTGGGAAAAATTTCTGAATTTTGTACAGTTTGCGGTAACGCGACCCTAAAGCGATTTTATGTTTTAGAGAATCACGATATTATAGCTGAAGGACTGGGCTAGCGAACAGTGTGATCCGAATTCGAATCGTTCAAAGCAGAAAAAAGTTATTCATATTTCACAGGCAAAATTTTGGGGTGTGACGAAATTAGTGTTGCGTATTGGAAAGAAATATTCTCAGATATATTTATGAACTCGAAGAAATGGATATATGTATAAAGATATTCTTGGAAATATTAGTGGGATGCAGTCTGGACCAATGAATTAATTAGATTTCTTCGTTATTTGTCGAGCTTTCGAAAATTTTTATTGGTCCAGACTGCATCCCACTAATATTTCCAAGAATATTATCATAGAACAGTCACGAAAGCTTCCCCTTGTTATGTATAAAAAAATACATGAATTCGCATTCTCCATGTGATGACAATATTAATCCTTTCTCGGTTTATTCAACAGAAAACAACTACTTTAGTAGTAAAGATTGGCCGGTTCTGGCTCTCCGCCCTAGGTCACCGTCCTCCGACCTTGGGCGGAGTGACCTTGGGCGGGAGTGACCTTGGGCGGGAGTGACCTTGAACGGGTCTGACCTTGGGCGGGAGTAACCTCGTATAGTGAAGTGTCGACAGCACGCCCTTGAACGCGGAGGTGACCTTGAGGGCGAGACAAAGTGACCTTGAAGGAAGGTTGTACGAGTAACCTTCGCATATGTGACCTTGGGAACGAGTGACCTTGAGTTGTAGAGCGAGAGAGAGACCTCGACCTTGGAGAGGGAGGTGAAAGCGTGTGCGACCTTGAAAATGGGAGTAGGCTGGTCGAGGTCGTTTTGGTAGAAGTGGGGTGCTGTGTTACGTCATGACTCCCTCCTATATAAACCCAATAGTTGTGTCCATGAGAGCACAGTTCTCTCTCAATACTATCATCAAACATCAAGTTGAATAGTTCTTTGTGAGTGATAAATCATCTAAACAAAATGTTAGTTTGCAGTGTGTGCGCTAAACCTTTCACACGTAGTGACAATCTACGACGTCATCAAAGGGTTGCATGTGTGGGAAATTTCAACCCATCTATTGCAAAGAAGCCTCGACTGGAAGATGGTACTCAGCAAGCAGCAACTTCTGAAAATGTGCAGACATGTACTGTTTGCAATAAGACCATTCCAACCGATAAAATGGGTGCGCATAAAAGGACATTGGAGCATCGGACAAACGCTTGCGTCAATTATAGGGACGGAGTATATGTGATTGAAAATGCGTTCAAATGCCGCATTGTGAGCTATCGATTGGAATGCAGAACTGATGTATTGGATTACAATACGTTTTTTAATGAGAATAAGGCAACCATTATATCTTTATTGGATAATATAATCTCGATTCACCACTCCATCAAGGTGAATATGGAAGTGTTTGGAAGATACATTTTACAATCCCAAGATCTTCATGACATCAAATCCTTCATGACGCCAAATCACATCATGGATTCATCGCTGGATTTGGAGGCCGTGGTTGACACATTCAAGGACATCTTATTGAATCAAACGACCGAATTCGAGGAGCGTGATTCTGGTGAGTTGGTATGATTTTTGAAATATTTCTGATTATTAACAGATGTTACTATTGTTATAGGTTGGGCTTTAGAAAAAATAATGTTCCTGGAAATCAATATCAACAAGTACAGCCCTCTGCGTGGATGCTCTTACATGAAGCTACCTAGCTTCATAGAGAATAAAAAGGCCGTTGTAAACATAGTGAATCAGGACGAGTGCTGTTTCGCTTGGGCTGTGACGTCTGCACTGTATCCGGCAAGAGCTAATGTTTGCGAAACCTCTTCATATCCGCACTATTCTACAGTTCTGAATTTGGTGGGTATAGAGTTCCCTGTTAAAGTGAGTAGCATTCCAAAATTCGAAATTCTCAATGATTGTTCCATCAACGTTTACGGGTTAGAGAGTGTATTTGAAGATCATCAAGTGAAATATCATGTAGTCGGCCCACTGTATTACTCCAAGAAAAGAATGAGTAAACATGTGAATTTACTTTTGACCACAGATGATGAAACTGGAAATAGCCACTATTGCTGGATAAAGAATTTATCAAGGCTGGTATCTAGCCAGATATCTGCCAAAGCGCATAAGAAATTTTTTTGCGACGGTTGTTTGATATATTTCTCAGATGAAACAAAGTTGTTACGCCATCAGCTGAATGATTGTAATCATACATATACTACAACTCCGTCCACAGAGATCAAAGTCGATAAATTTGGAAATTCAGTACCTGAAAACATTTTGAAATTCGAGAAATTTGAGAAACAGATGAAAGTACCATTCGTTATTTATGCAGATTTCGAATCAGTTCTGAAACCGATACATACTAGTCAGCCAGATCCGAATAAACCCTTTACTAATAGAACATTCGCACATGAACCTTATTCATTTGCATACCTTATCAAATGCTCTTTCGATAATTCTATCACGAAATATGTTACATTCCGTGGAAAAGATGCTGCGAAAAAATTCGTATCCAATTTAGTCAATGACTGCAAAATAATATACAACTTGTTTCTAAAACGTGTAGTTCCTATGGAAAAATTAACTCCGGCAGAAGAAGTTGAATTCGCTAATGCCACGGAGTGCGGTATTTGCGATAAAGCTTTTATATATGGCGACGTCAAAGTGAGAGACCACTGCCATCTAACGGGAAAAAAAAGATTCGGTGCCGCACATTCAATATGTAATTTGAACTTTAAAATTCCAAATTTCATCCCCATATTTTTTCATAATATGAGTGGCTACGATAGCCACCTTTTCATCAAGCAATTATTCGATAGAGAAGAGAGAGTTGATTGTATCGCGCAAACTAAGAAAAAATATATTTCATTTACCAAACATATTTTAGTAGACGAATATTTGGGAAAAAACGGTGTGAATCAGAATGTCTTCTTGAAACTGCGATTCTTGGATAGCTACAAATTCCTTGCCCAACCCCTGCAATCCTTGGCCGAAAATTTGAATGAATCTCAATTTGTAGAAACTGCTAGATATTTTCGCGACCCTGAAGAATTCAAATACATGACGCAGAAGGGAGTTTTTCCATATAGTTTCATAACGTCTATGGATAAATTGGATAATGAAGATCTGCCATCAAAAAGTGATTTTTTCGATAATTTATCTAATACACATATTTCGGACGAGGATTATCGAAGAGCTGAGCATGTTTGGAATTTATTCCAATGTAAATCACTCGGTGATTACTCCGACCTTTATTTAAAATCAGATGTTTTATTATTATGTGATGTTTTCGAGAACTTCCGGAATGTTTGTTTGAAAACGTACAAGTTAGATCCGTGCCAATACTTCACTGCACCCGGTTTATCGTGGGATGCTATGTTGAGGTACACAAAAATCGAATTGGAATTGTTAACCGACATCGATATGATTCATTTTTTCAAAAAAGGTATAAGAGGCGGGATTAGTCAATGTAGTCTGAGGAGTCATGTTGCGAATAATAAGTTCATCCCAAACTTCAATCCAAATGAACCATCAACATTTATCATGTATTTAGATGCAACTAACTTGTACGGTCATAGTATGTCACAGCCGCTACCAACATCCGATTTTAGGTGGTTGACCAACCAAGAAATTATAGAGTTAGATGTCATGAGCGTTGAAAACGATAGCCCATATGGGTATGTCCTTGAAGTTGATGTGTACTATCCTGAAGAATTACATGATGCACACTCAGATCTACCCTTCCTCGTGGAATCCATTGCTCCACCCGGATCGAAATCTAAGCTGAAAAAACTGATTCCTAATTTGTCGAATAAAATTAAATATATTGTTCATTACAGAAATCTCAAACAGGCTATGGAAAACGGTTTGACCTTGATAAAAACACATAGAGTTCTCAAATTTAAGCAATCCCCGTGGTTAAAAAAGTATGTTGACCTCAATACAGAAATGCGTAATAAGAGTACAAATAAAGCTGATAAAAGTTTATACAAGAATATGGTCAACTCAGTTTATGGCAAAACCATGGAGAATGTTGATAAAAGAAGCGATATCAAACTTGTGACTCATTGGGAAAGTATCACAAAGAGGAAGGGTGCTAATGCATTGATAGCACTCCCCAATTATAAAACCTGTAAAGTATTCCATGAAAATTTCGTAGCAATCCATATGGGAAAAGTTAAAGTGCATTATGATAAACCGCTGTATTTAGGTTTCAGCATATTAGATGTATCAAAAGTCGTTATATATAACTTTCTGTATGAATGCATTAAGAAACATTTCTCTGGTAAATCGTGGCTATTGTATACTGATACGGATTCTTTGATATTGAAAATAGAAACAGAAAATTTTTATAATTTCATGAAGGAGAATATAAGGTATTTCGACACATCTAATTACCCCGTAGATAACAAATTCAATATTCCAATAACGAAATCAGTAGTGGGAAATATGAAGGACGAATTTCCAAATGATCCTATTGTGAGCTTCTATGGGACGGGTGCCAAAGCGTATTACGTTCAATCTTCGAATTCCGAATTGAAAAAAGCGAAGGGTGTTTCAAGGCCAGTTGTTAGAAGTGAATTATCGATGGATGATTATAAGAAAATCGTAGAAAATGGTGGCTTGATATTCAGAAAAATGAATACTTTTCGTAGCGATCGGCACGATATTTATACTGAAATGAAAAACAAAGTCGCCCTTTCATACCATGACGATAAACGGTTTATCATACCTAATACTGTTAAAACTTTACCTTGGGGGCACAATGATATCGAATTTTATCAAACGAGTCCTGAACGTAATATGCTTTGGGTACAACAAGCAATATCTGCTACAATGCAAACAGCTGGGAAATCAAATTCTAGCGATAATTTAGATGACCTGATAAAAATGTTGATGGAACACTCAGAGCCTCGATAATAATAATAATAATAATAATGCGAACTCTGTACCCAACCTCATACGCTTATAATCATATTTATTGTTTAATCTAGTCTCCATATGATGTGATACGAGTTCTGTACACTCTTCATCTAGTCTACATATTATATTATTTATATATATTATATACACGTATTTTTGAATAAATTATTCCTTAGATTATTTGAGATGTGTTTTATTCATATTATAACGTATATCAGCCAGCTGATGCCGCACCACAATAATATTGAATATCGAATGAAATTTTGGTTCGCATTGAATAATGCAGCCTTGTGTGGAGGTCGACCTTGAGCTACGCACACATTTTCGATAAGGTTCGTTTTGGTGAAAAGAGGCTAGGTGGGGGAGGAAGGGGGAGATGTAGGCGGATATTAGCGGTGGAAGGAGAATAGGTGGAGCTTAGCAGATAAAACTCATTGAATACACGGAGACTCCTCATTCTGTTAGCAGATATCATCCACTAGCTCCACTACCAGAGTACTCTCGATATACCATCTTTTTTGTGCCAATCCAACTACATCGTCGATTAACCAATTGTAAGTACAAGTTTTGTTGCCATATGGATCATTGCTAGTGAATTGTATTTCGATTCACAGTTTTTCATCAAATAGTCTACGTTGATCTGAAATGATTTTTTTTCTTCAGATGCCTAGCACCGATTCAACCACAGCTTTCGCAGCAGAAGAAGAAGACATTGGATCTCTCCCTAATCTGAGTGAGTTTTCTCGATAACTTGACGGTAGTTCATTTTATAGATTTCATAATTTGTATTTCAGGCATTGATGGGTCTATCAGCAATTTGAATGTGGATCAAGAAGACCTGGATATCAGCTTCAATAGTGAATTGCTGGCAACCGATGAGGCTTGGGCAGGCGTGTCAGCAACATTATTAGATATGCCCCTACTTGAAGGATCACCATCCGGCCCTACCCCATCTACAAGTGCTGGTCCCGCAACTGGGGTATTCAAAAGGCCTTCGAAATGTCTCAAGATGAGCCGAAACCAATTTGAGGCATCATCACGGTTGGAGGTTGGCGCCAAGGTTCGAGATCCCAATGATGGCGACGTCGAAAATGGTGGTGTCTTGATGCGGAAAGGAAAGAAACTCTTTTTCGGCAAGAAGACTCCTTCACCTTCGTCTTCACCATCACTGACGCCGTCATCGTTGGATAAGCCTGAAATCGATTGCCGGAAACCTTCGCCTAAGAAAAAGAATTTGGGGATGAGAGGTGGGAGTCCATCAATTCTTCGAAAGTTTCTGGGAAATCGAGGCAAATCTAACCCCTACCGAAGTGGCAAGGCTGGCATGTGGTATAATGCCGGCAGAGATCATGCTGTATCAACCACATCGAAACAGCAGGAACAGGAACAGGAGCAGGAGAAGGAGCAGGAGCAGGAGCAGGAGCAGGAGCAGGAGCAGGAGCAGGAGCAGGAGCAGGAGCAGGAGCAGGAGCAGGAGCAGGAGCAGGAGCAGGAGCAGGAGCAGGAGCAGGAGCAGGAGCAGGAGCAGGAGCAGGAGCAGGAGCAGGAGCAGGAGCAGGAGCAGGAGCAGGAGCAGGAGCAGGAGCAGGAGCAGGAGCAGAAGCAAGCGCAGGAGCAGGAGCAGGAGCAGCCAGAGCGGGTCAGAATTATAAGTGTGGATATTATACGTCCGGCTGTCCAACTGCCGAATCTTCAAGAGGCGTTCAACGGGCTTGCTGCTGCTGCTGCTGCTGACAATAATGGTACCGATTGTAATGCTCCCATTCACATGCGCATTCCATCGCCTCCAATAGCACCTATCGAAGCCATAAGGCAATATGATGGTGAATTGAAGCGATGGTATGCGAACGTGAATGCACTGATCACAGATAGTGAAAGCAAAACTACTCGTTTATCATCAGAAAGAGATGAATTGCTTTCACGACTGGCTGAGATAGGTCGACAATTGACGACAGAAGGAAAATTTCGCCAAGTCTGTGAAGTGGAGAAGTCTCGCCTCGAACATTTCAATCGGATGAATGAGGAATATTTGGAGCGAACTTAGATGTGTTTGTTTCATGTTAATATGTTTTATATATAAGTTGTATATTATAGTGTTGATGTATAAATTGTATATGTGTGTGTAGAATTAGTAATGGACAATGATGTATTTATTGATTTGGATAATATATGAATAAATTCAATTGACGATTTATTTCTTACTACCTATCGCTACCCTAATTCCCTCTCTACTCTCCCCCCTACTACTTTAACCATCTCCACTCATTGATTCCCCAGCGACTACGACCTCCTACTTTTTCTTCCCTACTCTTTCCCCTACTACTTCTATTACCCCCCTCCTCCAACCGCTGCATATAAATACTTGCTTCCTCCTCGAGATAGTCAGTTCGAAATCAACTCTCGAAGATGGAAAGCAACTACCAGCCCGACACCACCACCAACCACAACGGAGCCAGCTATCGACTTGCGGTTGGAAACTGGCGAGGAGAAGAAGAAGATGATGGACCCTGCGATTCGTCCTCGGATGCTGTCCATCAACCATGGGAAGCACCTGCAGCTGATGGACCCTGCGATTCTACTGGCGACGCTTCATTCCCATTCCCCTGGGTATTGGATGTCATCTTCGGAGACGAAGACAGCGACAGCGATGGGGCCTCTGACAGAAGTAGTATCAGTATGGACCTCATGGGGAATGGAGATGACTCCGATTCCGATGCCACCCTCATCTTAGGAGGCATCGGAAGAGCGGAGAGCGACGTCGAGGAGGAGGAGGATGACCGTCCAGTAGCAAGGGGTGCTTACCTGGATCCATTCATCATGGAGGACATGGAGATGGACGCGTTCGACGAGCTCGAGATGGTACAGATTCTCGAGGATGCCATCATCTTCGACTGATTTTTGTTTTTGTTTGTACATAGTCATTAGTCATATAGTTTTTTGTATATATAGTCATGTAGTTTCATCAATAAATGTATTAAAAAATATCAGGTTCTTAATTTCTTGATACATTCCTTCAATTCCACTTATATATGTACATGTTGGATGAGAAAAGTAATCAGTATATGAACGGGGTTCAAAGTGGTCACAACTACTTGAAGATGAAAGTATGGAAATAAGTCCAATCAAAAGACAAATTGTTGAAGAATTGCACAAGCCTGCAAGGCGCAATTTCAAAAGAAGAAGAACCATAATAAAAGGTTTTGCAGACTTGTGGCAGATAGATTTAGCCGAAATGCAGACGTATGCAAAACGAAATAAAGGATACCGATATATATTATTCGTTATTGACTGCTATTCCAAATATCTATGGACAAAACCTATCAGAAGTAAAACCGGTCAAGAAGTGACACAAGCTATGAAACATATATTGAGAGTGGCCGAGTATTCACCGAAAAACATGCAAAGCGATCTTGGAAAAGAATTCTATAATTCTCATTTCAGTAATCTGATGAAGGAATATAAAATAAACCATTATTCAACATATAGTACTATGAAGGCGGCGATTGTGGAACGAGTAATCAGAACAGTGAAGAATTGGATTTACCGAGAATTTTCTGCCAGAGGGGAATATAAGTGGTACGATATCTTACCGCACTTAACCAACTCGTACAATGATAAAAAACATAGGACAATTGGTATGAAGCCCTCTGAAGTAACTCCCACTACAATACTGAAAGCTTATAGTCACCCAAAAATAGCGCCGAAACCAAAATATAAAGTTGGTGATGTTGTAAGAATAAGCAAGTTCAAAGGTGTGTTCGAAAAAGGTTATTCAGCAAATTTCTCCACGGAATTATTCACGATAACCAAAGTGAATATTACTAATCCGACAACTTACAATCTGGACGATATTGAAGGCAATCCAATCAAGGGTTGTTTCTATGAGATGGAATTGTTGAAAACTAAGAATCCAAAAGTGTACTTGGTGGAGAAAGTCTTGAAGAAAGACAAAAGTGGAAAGAACGTATATGTCAAATGGCTTGGATATCCTAAGGAGCACAATTCTTGGATTAAGAAATCTGCTATTACTTGAAGTGTATGTGTGTGTGTGTGTTTTTTTTTTCAATAATAAATAATTCGAACATATTCGGTAATATCTATTCTTTTTTTCTACCCTTCCACCAAACCCATGAAGAATGAAATCGAGAAATGTTTTCAAGTTAAAATATATATATTTGCTGTGTTGAAGAATATTCACATAATAAATGTACAAAAAAATAATAAAGTATAAAAAAACGAAATCACTCGTCTTCATCGGAGCTACCATGCTCACGCACGAAATATGGCTCCACCGGCGGCATATTAAGGCTTCTGCGGAACACCCGACGCTCATAAGGGAGGCACCAGCAAGCCTTGAAATGTTTGTTGGAATTTTCAAACATGTGGCCGAGTATCTCGCAAAAATATGCCCCATTCGAACAACCGTGGCAAACACCATTCCAACAATCATTTCGGTATTGGCTACAGCTGATACATCGCTGGTACCGTAGTCGCCGCTCCATGCTACACTCCCTGCACACATTCCTACAAATCCCCATATTGGTGTTCCGCAACAGCTTGGCACATTTTATACATTTTGCTCCGACAACGTTGGCCGCCGTAGAGGTCGATCGTGATGGTGGTTCCGGTGACGCCTGGCGATTGGCATTGATGCAGCGCTGACACACTCCAGTGCACGGGTTAATCTCGTTTGCAGCCCACCCAATGTCACAATTGTGACAGATTGTCAATCCGTCCACAACAGTAGGGTAAGCGACTGCCAGAGGTTTCGAATCCCACGATTTCGGGTACGTCATGATATTGGCGGAGGCGATATTGGTTGGAAATTCACTGCTGCTTCTACTTCTTCTCCTGTTTCTTCTTCGACTTACTCGTTGGTAGTTTGTGAAACACTGTGGTGATAACACTCGCATTCTCCTCTTTTCAATAGTCGGATTTTCACCCTCCTCCATTCGATAATCAAGTCCCACCCCACTCCCATTCGCAAAACGCATACGCACCACTAAAGCTAAGGGTTGGTGGGGGTAGCGCCACCCACTCCCTACCTCTCTCCCAGTATGGTGGTGAGAGTTCTACGATTTTTTAACACCGCCCACTCCCCCACCTCGTTTCAATGACATAAAAGATGTGGAAATCCTATCAGAGCATCATTCGAAACAGTTTCTACAGTTCTGAACATTGTATCGATCGTATTAGTCACAGAAACGATGGCACTTGAATTCAGCGTAATCTGCAAGAAGCTACGAGAACTATCCCTCATTGACGAGAACGTTCTGGAAGCGGTGGTAAGTACATAACCCATACACTCATGTAGCGGCCATACATTATTCACCATCTATCGCACCATTTACTGATTCGTGTCTTTTTTTTTGTTTCAGAATCACGATGGTGTGAATGGAGGCGACGTCGAGCAGGTAGACCTCGTCACCGATGAAGGGTTTGACGACGTGTGCGATGAGGGGGACCAGCAGATTAGGTTCCAATCTAAGTGGATAGATGTGTCAGTTGCCAGGGCCCGCCATGAGCAGATGTTGTTCTGCACAACGATATCAATGGTCACAATCATGACGACGACGCAGGGGATGACAAATCTTTGCTATAGATGCTTCTCCATATATCTAAGGCAGCCTAATACTGTTGGAGCATATCAGCACACCTCATCGCATTCTACAACGAGGTTCGATGAGGCACCTAGGTCGTTCTCCTGTGCCGTATGTTCAGCCGATCTACACCAGATCCGCATGTCGGATGTGTGCCCCACATGCTGTAGCGTGAAAATCAAAACTTATCGTTTCTAGTTATTAGTTTAGCATAGTAAGTTCTTATTCATAAGTATTTAAGTGTATAAATAAAAATATTAATAATATAATTGATTGATGTTTAACTAATTGATGAGTATATAAAACATGTGAATTGAAGAAAAAAAAAAAAAAAAAAAAAAAAAAAAAAAACACCTACAAAATAAAATTAAATGAAATCAAATCCTTAAAACAGGGTTATGGGGAGTAGGTAGTTGAAAAAAAAAAAAAAAAAAAAAAAAAAAAATTCAAAAAAAGGACTTAGCAAATTTTCCCCCCCTCCCGGGACAATCAGACAATTATACAATTTTCATTGAATGATAAAGTATGTGCATAAAGTGTGATGTCATTGGTTGTACCCTCAGTTTCCACATCGTTTGCAGCATATTGGTATTTTTTATGATCTTTCTCTCATATTCGTATTTGGTTTGGTTTTACTGGGTAAAGACTTTCCCCTTCCCGAATGCTACTTCTACTTCCAATTTCAATAATCTTTCGGCAAAACCCTGGATTTTGTTGTTGTATTCCGACATTATTTCATCGATTTCTTTTGACATGGTGCCCATCTTCTCGATTGCTTCGTTGACCTTAGGTGCCATCATGAGAACCTTCTGGGTAATCTGAGGATAATCTTTGATGCGTATCTTCATATTATTCAGAGATTCCCTCATCTCAGACAAATGTTGGTTGAAGAACTCCAGTGATACACTATCTCCACCACTCGACGGATTACCGATATTTGTTAATCGTTTACCCTGCACATCATAATCTCCATTGCTATCAAGCTTGAATCCGATACCAGGCCGCCCTTGTATAAAACTCATGGATTTGCTCCTTTTACGACCAAATTTATCGATAGTTTCATAAGACATCTTCTACCTGCGGCGACTATATTGGTACTGGCTAGACCATCGACAAGTAACGGACTTTATCAATCCTTAATATATTATGATGTTATATATATATATATATATATATATTAATAACATTAATAAACGATGCCTTCTTCGCGCAACTCCTCTATTATTGACATTATCTCATTATCGTGTCCAGTGTGGCCAGCCATTTTAGAACTCCACAGTAGTCGGAGGCGGTCAACCAGCTCTTTTGCTTCATTCCAATAAGCATACTCTTTGTGTTGTTTACTCACGACTTTTCTGTATGGTAATGATTTGCTCATTCCTCTACCACCTTTAACTTCATTTAACAGGAGTTGACTCCTCATTTTATGCGGTGTGCCGATTAATGGCTTTATGATTAGCTGATATTTCTTCCTCGCACTATTATTCAAACCTTCTCTGATGTCATAATTCTTATATGGCGCTCGTGTAGTCTCCAACAAAGTGGTGTATATTCTTTTATCTTGATCATCGATAGTTCTTGGCACATGTTTCATAAAGATCAAATCGTATAATCCAGTTGTTGCTGGAAACGCTACGCTTCTCTTATTACCGCGCCATAATTCGATTTGGTCTGCAGGAAATCGGATTTCCATATTACCCATTTTCAATTCCCCTGTTTTGGAATCGATGTGAACGCCATATGTTGTATCATAATTCGAGTTATTTTCTTTCAAATTCCTCAAATGCTCCATTATTTTGCCCTGTAAGTCGCTCGCGGTTGTTCCATCTACAGAAGGATACACTGTAATATCACTGCTTGAAATTTGAGACGAAGATGTTGGTGGTGTTTCCAATAGAGTTGTATACTTAGGTCCTCCGTTATGAGGCGATGATGGTAGCGGTTGAAAGCTATTGCTGAAATTCCCAGACTCCCCATGTTTCTTGAACGGCTTCGTCGCTACAGCATTCGCCTCATTACTCGATATTGGTGTGGAATAATATGTCGGGTGTGCTATTGTCAACGTTGAAGGTTTGCTATAACTCTTCGGAGTAGCTGCTGGCATTAGATTTTGCTTGGCTACTGCCGCCGTTGCTGCCGCGGTGATAACCTTCAATGGTTTTGTCAGCGGCTCATAAGCTTTTTCTAACATCATTTGGTTACTGGTGAGTTCGCTCTTGAGACTTTTAAATTTATTCCTTACCGCATCGGTTGCTTCAACAAGTTGGCGTTTGAGGTGTATTTCTGAAGCGATTTCACTACTAGGTGTGCTCATTGTGCTATCCAAAGGTTGAATGAAGTCCATGCAGTTGCTGTTTTAGGGGTATATGAAGCAGTCGAACCCTTTCCTATAACGACCCTCATGAATTTCACTATCCTTATCTATAACGAGAAACCCGTATCTATCTGTCCAACTTTGTGCACACATTTCTTGAAATTGTTTAAATGTTACATCTGGAGATACATGATCGGAATAAATGTGGTGTAGATTCATATCATCCTGCCTAAACATGATTATGAAGTTGGAATTATCGCGAATCAGCTGTTTCGGCACTCTCGAATACGTTTGTGCTAGATAAAAGCAATCCACATTTTTATGGCGCCCCATTGAGAAATATGATCTGATTACATCTTGTTTTTCACATATCACATCGTCGAATATGAAAATACTGTGTGGCTTCGCATCTTCCGGTTCAACAATGTCCACATTATTACTATATGTATAAAACCCCAGTCCCTTTATCGGTTCCAATACTTTCCGCAAGTACTCATACTTGGGTTGATACAACGATTTTGAATAGAGATAAACATTGGCGAATCGTAAACCATTATCGTTGGTGAGGAGGGATATCATAACATTCGTTTTGCCGCAATTTGATGGGCCGATAATGAGACTGCGTATAGTATTAGGTAGTAGGAATCCATGCCGACGTTGTGTAATTATACCATTTCCTAACCCTACTTTTTCATCGAAGTTGTCAACTCGCAATGTTTCTTGCTGCTGAACAATCTGCATTGTATGATGGTCAAATGCTATATAATGAATCGCAAACTCTGTGAATGTCATTTATATTATGAAGCTGAAGCGATACACATCGGCAAGCGATAACGGTGGAAAAAGTTTTCGAGGAAAGAGGACTGGCAGAGGATTTGTTAATACTTTAATTAATAAATTACCGGTCGAATTACATATTCCCGGCGGCTATCAGTATTGTGGTCCTGGAACAAAGTTACAGAAACGATTATCTCGAGGTGATCCAGGCATTAACCAATTAGATAGAGCGTGCAAGGAACACGATATCGCATATTTCAAGCATCCGAACGATTTATCTGCAAGGCATTCTGCCGATAAGGAATTGGAAGAATCCGCGTGGAAACGTGTTAAATCAAAGGACGCATCTGCAGGAGAGAGGGCCGCATCTTGGCTTGTTACCAATATAATGAAGGGAAAGAGGCGTTTTGGTATGGGATGCAGCAGCGGAGTGAAGAAACGTCGAGTGTCGAGGAAGAAGAAGAATACTACCAAGAGTGGGAGAAAAATTGCTTTTGGGTCCGGCATAGTGCACAAAGTTCGCAATGTGTTGCGACAAGTGGGAAAGAAGGGGGCACTCGCCAAAAACTTGGCCAAGACTTCTCTTATGGCGATTGGAGCTGCTAGAAAATTCGTCAAGATGGCTGGTGGAAAGAATAATATCCGAACACCTCGCATTATACCAATTCCTAAAGTTGGAGGAATTCTTCCACTCATACCCATTTTTGCGGGATTATCGGCATTGGGGAGTTTGGCTGCAGGTAGTGCTGGTATAGCTCGAGCTATTAATTCAGCTAAAGAGGGTAGGGAGCAACTCTCTGAAGCGAATCGTCATAATAGACATTTGGAGGCGATCGCTCTAGGAAAGATCGGTAAAGGAGTATATTTGAAGCCGTACCGAAAAGGACTGGGCATTTACTTGAAGCCGCAAAGTTCAAAAAACTAGCAGGGTTACCTCGAAGGGCGTTGACGGACATCGATTTATCACAATACATAGAGAAAATGGGTGTTCCAAACTTTCGAGGTATATTTATGAGAGATAATCTACCAAATTCTCCACCGCGCCACATAGAATCAGCCATTCTGAATCTCGATGGTATTCGAGGTAAAGGGACACATTGGGTTGCTTATAAAAAACGTGGTGGGGTAGTCGAATATTATGATAGTTATGGCGATTTGCCGCCACCCGAAGAGTTGGTGAAATATTTAAGGAGGGGATCAAAAGCTATCAAAATCGTATATAACTATGACCGTCAACAGGATTACAACACAGTCTGGTGTGGTCATTTGTGCTTGAAATTTCTCTCGTCGAAGAGTGGAAACTACGTATTATAATATGGATAGAAAAAGCATCAAACAAATGGGGCACGCATTATTGGCTTACTCGAGATTACGATCTTTGCTGAAGATGAGTGAGAAACAGCTCGCTGATATGCCGAAAGAGGTTTTAATCGGATGCGCTTCACATGAGATAGCTCTAGTGTGGGATAAATTACCTGAACAATTACGCAACGATCAAGATGTATCAAAATATCGATTTTGTGAGGAGCACCACGAACACCGCCGCCAAGAGGATAGTGACCATTCCAGCGCAGATGTCAATGATGGGCCGATACCAAGAAAAATATTATGCTGCTTTTGTCAAATAGAAGATGTAAATGTGGCAACTAACAATAAATTCGATATTAATGCTTCGCCGAACGAAAACAAGAACATTCTTCATTGTTGCAGGCAGCAATAAGGTTGATACTTCTTACTACTGCTGCTGTATACACTGAAGCTTGTTGTTTGGTTTTTGCTGTGTTTGCTTTTCCAATTGTAAAAAGTTATGTCGCAAACATTCACCATTTCTGGAGATCGCAGTATCTTGAGTGCAGATTTTTTTCCACCAATCGAACTCGATGTGAGGAATACTTACGGCTTGGGGTTACACGGTTTCTATTCATACAACTCTATACTCAATATAGATGAGACAAATAACAAATTAGGTATTTGGTTCGAAGAGGGAAGCGTTGTTCTTCAGATACCACCAGGCGCCTATGAGATAGATGAAATCAATAGAGCAATACAAAAGGCTATAGAGAGTTGGACTCCGCTGAATGGGCGAAATATTGATGATGTATTCTCCCTTCGAGCTAACAATAATACGCTCAAATGTGAACTCAAGTCCGAAATTATGTTAATTTTGAGTATTAACGATTCTATAGCCAAAGTCTTGGGCTTTGAACCGAAATATTACAAGCCCAATGTTTTGCATGAATCCACTTTACCTGTGAACATCATAAAGGTACGATTGATACGGGTTGATTGTAATATCACTACTGGAGCGTACCTCAATGGTGAGGAGGTTCACACGCTTTACGAGTTCGATGTCGATGTGGAGCCTGGATACAAACTCTCAAAGGAGCCGAAAAATATTATATATCTACCAATCAGTCCGACAGGGCGTCAGTCTATCGACAACATCACACTGAGAATTTTGGATGATAATGACCGATTAGTTGACTTTCGCGGAGAGAAGATTATAGTAAAATTGGAATTGAAACAGCTCGATTAATTATTACAACGGTTTGGAAAAATGGGTTTCTGCTTCGGAAACCAATCAAAACGTGTATCTCTCGCTGCAAACCCCACTATTCTACACACTACCGTTAAGAAGAAGTGTAAACGGGGTAGAGGATTCATTCAAAGACAGCTCACCGGTCAGGTAGGACGTCATAGATTATCTGCGAGCGATATAAATTTTTTGGAATCTATTGGTCTGACAGTACGACAAAGACGACGACGAACGAGTAGAAATTAGTGAACAATGGTTGTCACAAGTTCTACTAGCTTACAATTGGAGGTGTTTGATGAACCAATTTTCGATCATTCACTAATTAGCCTACATGAGCATACAAACAAACCATATGGTTCACCATCATTCAAGAATTCTGATGAAATCAGGATAGCTGTCAACTTTCAAGATTTGATACTCGATATTTCTGATAGCTACATATATATTGAGGGGAAATTCACACCAGATGATGCAACGAAATCCTGCTATCTATCTAACAATACCTTAGCCTTCCTCTTCGATGAAATTCGTTATGAAATGGGTGGCGAACAAGTATGTATGATTCGAAAACCAGGCATTACTACCACAATGAAGAGCATGATCTCTTATGGAGATTCTAACGCTAAATTTCTTGAAACAGTCGGATGGGGAATTGATAGCGAAAATCAGCCAATTCTAGACAAATCTAGTCATATATTCAGTGGAAAACTACCGCTAAAATATTTAATGGGGTTCGCTGAGGATTATAATAAAGGTATATTGAATGTGAAACAGGAGCTGATACTCATCATAGCTCGATCATTCAAAAACTGCTATATAGGAGAAGTTGATGCCAGTGTGGAGATTAACAAAATCGAATGGAAGATAGGACATATTATGCCATCGGATAAGCAGAGGTTGAAATTACTGAACCGTCTCAATAAAAGTTCTACAGCAAAAGTGAAAATTGCATACAGGATGTGGGATCTGTATGAATTACCGTCAATTCGTGAAACATCTTCAGACATTTGGGCTGTTAAAACCACCAATAGTCTCGAGCGACCAAGGTACATTATCATAGGCTTCCAAAATTCTGGTAACACAGATAATAGATCCAAGGATACCACCCAATTCATTCATGCGGGAGTCAACAATATTCGACTGTATTTGAATTCGGAAGTTTACCCTTATGAACGGTGGAATTTGGATTTTGGAAAAAAGTTAGATGCTGTAGCCTATTATGCATACGATAATTTCCAACGAAGCTATTATGGTAAAGACATGAGCGAACCAATGATGAGTATTGAGGAGTTTAGAAAAAATCCGTTATTCATCATAGACTGCAGCCATCAACCGGACACATTGAAATCTTCAACTGTCGATATCAAGTTGGAGTTTGAGACACGCCAATCGAAATTTCCATCTAATACCAAGGTATATGCGCTCATTCTTCACGATGCATTTTTGACATATAGCGCACTAGATGGTTCAATACAGTTGGGTGCTCCTTGAATACACTCTACAGATCTGGAGCAAATTCTAGCCTCCGTCCACCTCCACCACCACCGCCACAGCCGACCATGAGCATTCGAAGCCTATAATTGTATTAGATCAGTTTTTTCATTATTATTATTATGTTCATTATTATTTATTATCATCATGATTATTATTATTATTATTATCGACACATGTATCTGCACTAAATTGAATAAAAGTAAACAAATGTTTTACAAATCATCGTTTTTATTTCTTGATTGATAGACAATGAAAAATGCGAGCTCATCATCATCATTCCATAATTTATATATATACATGCAAATGATAATAGTATGATTGAAGCATCTCTTAGCAATATCATCATTTCGATTCTTCTTCTCCTTCCTCCTCGTTGTCGGATGATTCTGGAATTACCCCCAAGTTGTACTTCCGTATCAGGCTGTTTGGTAGGAAATCAAAAATTTCATACAGAAATTGGTCCAAGTCCTCTCCCACCATTGCTTCAAGAAATTCCTCCAAAGTGAAGCTACCATATTCGAACCGGGCGCATAACATATAACCCTTTCTATATTGTTCGGCTTGTTTACAGAGTCGTTCAACTTGTTCTCGATCGAAGCATATGCTCAAATCATAATTTGTCGCATGCATTGCATCACGTGACAAATCAGAGAACTGACATTTCAACCTGCTCACTGCTGATTTGATGTCTTCCGCTGCCGGCCAGAATTGACTAGAATAATACATCCACATGTTGGGGAACAGGAGTCTGTAAATGATAAAAAAAAGTTTGGTAATGATGAGATTATTTGGGAGATTTGTCTTTCATTGAATTCTTTTTGGAACCTAATTTATTACTTACCGCAAACGGTACGATCTGCGTTAGTGGCTTGTGTTAATGTAATAATAATTATCATATAATTTTTAAACCCTTTTCACTAAACTATACTAAAAAAACCTATCAGAAATAATTAAGTAGAATAATTCCGAATTAATTTTGCTTGAAGTCAAACTTGATGAGAGCCCTCGTTTTTGCACCTACATATAATGGCTCACTCTGGCCCAAATATGCTAGAGTATAAAGACCATTTGAAGAATTCATCTCATCAATGTCGCTGTCACTCAGCAACTCTACAACTCTTTTGGGCAACCAACATTTCAGACTAGCCTCAGTTTCTTCATCGTACAATATTACAGAACCGCTCCTACCAAACCTGGTTCCACATAGTGATATTTTCTTGACCACATAGCTTTTATTCAAGAGTAGTGATGAGATAACAGTTTGCTTGATAATATCATTGTCTTCGTTAATTCGATTATTTATCGTTAACAAATCAATTTTAGGAGCTGCCATTATAAATTCTTCTTTGTTGAGTGAAAAGAGGTGTAAAAAGTATATAAATAATTTTTACTTACATATAACAGTTCACGTACACTTTTATTGCAAACACTTTATATTCCCAATCAATTTGAGCGGGTATATTTTTTATGTGCGAGTTGGTGGTGCGTATCTTCCGTATTATTAGGAGAACTATGCTCTCGCAGACGATACAATGATGTATTTATAGGAACTGGGATATGTGACGTAACACAGCACCCCACTTCTACCAAAACGACCTCGACCAGCCTACTCCCATTTTCAAGGTCGCACACGCTTTCACCTCCCTCTCCAAGGTCGAGGTCTCTCTCTCGCTCTACAACTCAAGGTCACTCGTTCCCAAGGTCACATATGCGAAGGTTACTCGTACAACCTTCCTTCAAGGTCACTTTGTCTCGCCCTCAAGGTCACCTCCGCGTTCAAGGGCGTGCTGTCGACACTTCACTATACGAGGTTACTCCCGCCCAAGGTCAGACCCGTTCAAGGTCACTCCCGCCCAAGGTCACTCCCGCCCAAGGTCGGAGGACGGTGACCTAGGGCGGAGAGCCAGAACCGGCCAATCTTTACTACTTACTTTCCTGGCTATATGCCACGACGAATATTGAATTACATCTATTGAATACATACTATGAGAATTTGGAAACAAAATCTTATGAAGTAGAGAATTTGCATTCTCCTCCATAAAAAGATATGCATATAATTTCCGATATTGAGATTCTCATCTCACTGTGGAGTTTGAGGAATTGCGATATGTATACTTTTTCTCTATTTTTTTTACGTAACCGTAACTTCCACTCCAGAAAATTTTGATTGAAGAAGGAATTTGACATCATCTTCACCATTCCTATGACCTACCACCTAGAAAAGCCACATTCACACAAAGATGAAATAAGATTCCCTTCAACAATACCACGTTGTCGGCATCATCGATAAGTCTGAAATTCCGGTTATTGTTCTTTGAATAAATTATAACAATATCATGACAGCAATGAAATATACCTGATAATTTTTTCTACTTCGCCTCGTATACTAAAAATTGTTCTGAATACTGAATATATATATAGTTTCCATAATTTCTTAGCTGCCTCAAATTGATAGCTTCTAATGGTTGATCATGATATTTCGCAATAACATCTATGATTTATATACCACTACCTTTATGTAATGAAATGAGATTTATAACTTGTCAGTCAACATATTGCAAATGAATTCGTAATATGCAACAGCTCATAATACTTATTTGGGCCCGTTCACACCACACAAAATACCAACAGGCAAACCGACAGCAGCTGATCTGATATTGTGGTTTTTGATGTTTTTGTTCAACATTTTTACTTGTGTCAATTTTTAATCTCAAGTTATTCGTTAGCCTATATGTCTACAGTCAATAGTTGTTTTGATAGTTATACAAGGTGATTCTAAAATAGGTGATCAAACTCTAAGAGTATATAGAGTGAGTGAAATAATTACGAAAACATGGGTAACATTTTTTTCGAAGTGCCCCCCAAGGAAGATACAGCCCCTCAAAGGGGGGTCTCGAAGAATGATTTTGAATTATTATCTCTACACACACACCTTGTGTGATGAAAGTCAAAAATTTTATTTCGAATGGAGTCGAAATCACCTCAAAATCAAATACAGGGGTGTTTCAAAATGGAGAGGTAGGGGATAAAAATAACCCCAAACGGAAGTTTGTAACTATTTCACCCACTCTATATATGCTCCCAAAGTTTGACCACCTATTTCAGTATCACCTTGTATAGGTGATCATCGCTTTTTCATGATAACAACAACAACAATCAGAGTGCATTCCAGATTCCAGAAGGAATGCGTTTTGAGGAGGGGACAGTGTAATGATATTTCCCTTAGAGGGGCTCTAGAAGAATCATCAGTAAGACAGGAGTACAACAATCATCCTGTAACACGCATCTCAGATTGTTCTCTATCATCTCAATGATTCCTACATGTACCAACCTTTTTTCCGAATACTCAATATGAGTCGCGGTGACCAATAACGTGACAGAAGATTTTGGAATGTTCTGGAAACAATTGATGGAACAAATAGAGAGAGAGCTATTGTTCTAAGAAGCTCCTAGAACAGAAAGATGGGTACATAAGATCATTGGAGAACGTTCGATAAACAAAGCCAACCGAGGGATCTCATTATATGAGACGGCCGAACAGCTGCAGCGAGTGTCAGTGAGGCAGTCATATACCGCGTGCATGATATGAATCGTTTCACATAAATATTAGTTATTAGTTCGATATAAATTAGTGTTCCTTAAGTTAAAATAAATCAGTTCGGAAATAAATAGTGTCGTGTTCGCTTCTGCACCCGAATAACGTAACAATATTTATATTTAAATTTTTTTTGGTGCGCCCTAGAGCAAAAACTATTGGTCAGAGCGAGAAAATGCTGTTATCAAAGTTGTGCACAGTTTTGTTCTCTACATATTCTATTCGATTTTCCTTTTAGCACTTTTCATCCCCTCAGTTCTCGAGCGGCAACTATCCGAGGTCGCGAACTCAAGTGAACGATCAGGGGTGCGTTCAAATGCGTACTCAGTGAAATAGAGTTTTCATTTGCGTTCGAAATTTTTTGGGATTTGTATATTCCACTCTGTGGCTGTCGTTCTAAAATACTGGAGTTTTTGAAGTAGAAATAACTCTCATAACTATACAAAATAGGTGGAAGGTTCTACTCCACTGATTTGTAAGATAACAAAGATGAAGAAGTCTGTTTTATTTGTTACAACTCAGGTTGTGTCTATTTGAAACGCAGTTTATGATGTTGTTATTATGTCTTCAAAGAAATCCAACTTGGTGAGTACTTTTTCAACTTCATTGAAAACACTATAATGTGACTGGAATGAGTTGCATCATTTCATTTTCTTTAACAAAATAATAATAAAATCTTCACTAAGTGACACTGAGTATCTGTTGAGCTCGACAAGTCTAATGAAGAAAATATCCAATTACTTATCAATTCAACCTCTATTCATCGCGGTTTGTATTTGCTCAACTCTAATATAGCAGTAATCAACACATGATTTGAACATTATTTATTTTCAACTGGAATACCTTGATGTACTATGTGCGACTCCTTTATCACTCCGCGGCTCGGTGGTCGAGAGCGTGAAGGCGCTGAGTTCGTATGGGAACTCCCACCGAGACATAGGTTCGAATCCTAGTTAGGCCATGGATGTTTGTGTTTGTATGCTCACCTAACCCCGCACAAGTTTCGACTTATGGGGCGTTTGGTCCCAGTGCTGGGACCAACGAGGCAATGCAATTGCAAAAAAGATCATTTTCTCTTGAAAAAAGACTGTGTCTGTGCATAGAAGTGAATGGAGGACTCTTTGAGAAGTGAAATGATGATTAACTATCAAGTCGTTAGAAAATTCTTATCACGCTGAAGAAATGTTGCGGATCTCTCACTATTTCATTGATAGAGCTTGCCTCTCTACAGAATCTTACTGGGGCGTTTGGTCCCAGTGCTGGGACCAACGAGGTAATGCATTTGCAAAAAAAATCTATCCATCTATCTATCTATCTATCTATCTATCTATCTATCTAAGAATTTCATTTCAAACATAACCCACATGTTCATATTATTCTAGATTTCAATCAACGAACTGAAAATTTCGTTCGAATACTACATGGTATAGGAATAAACTCGGAGTTAACTGATGAAACCCTCATCTAAACTTACTATATACTCTGAGAGTCAATTATCTAACGCATCCCAGGGAACCTATCTTTACCATCCTACAAAATTCCATTCCTCACCGACCTTCTGCGAATAAAAACTGAATACTCCTAAAATAGTTACACGAATAGGATGTATACTCAAAAGTGAACAATGCAAAACAATAAGGAATATATACGAATATAAGGCATAGCACTATGATTAGCTCAGAGGTTTAGGGTGACCAGAATTTGAAAATGAAAAAAGAATACATCCAGTATAAAAAATA
This sequence comes from Phaedon cochleariae, assembly GCA_918026855.4. Lineage (NCBI taxonomy): Eukaryota > Metazoa > Arthropoda > Insecta > Coleoptera > Chrysomelidae > Phaedon > Phaedon cochleariae. Next base: position 41,115,970 of record OU896708.1, read on the forward strand.
ACAACAAACATAAAAAGCGCCGCAGGCGATTTTTTGAATTCTCAAGGTCAAATGCCTTAAAATTGAAAATTAGTTTTCCTCCTACCTTTCAAACAACTGCTCATTTTTACCAATATCATGAGTCAAAAAATTGAAAATTAAAACAAAAGATATAAAGAAAACATATTTACTGATTTCAGTAAAACAGGTACAATTCAGGTACATAAATTAAAATATATTTCTCTTCGTTTTCACTATAAATATAGAACATCTCGTGGAACTGGACCATGAAACATACCTAATACAAAATATTTTCTGAGAATATTTTTGTGGAGATGATATTTTATTTTTTATAACAAAATTGAAGATAGTAATTTGTTTATGTACACACAAACGAAACAGAAACGATAAACATAAACATAACCCTGAATATTTTGAAGTAGACTGAGATTCGATCTGCTCGAAACACGAATAAAAAAGAGAAGAGTTGGTGAAAAGTGACATAATGTCACGAACACACAGGGTACAGGGGCGCTATGGACATAGAACAAAAAGCACAGATCACAAAATCTTAGATTGAAAGAACCACAGAACATCGGTGTTATCATCTTGCCTACTTATCATCAACAAATTTTGACTATAAACCGTCTAATATGGTCCGACTTCGGAAAAAGAGAACATTTACGTCCCAAATGGAAAAAGATGAGTACGAGGACAGCAGCCTCAAAAAAGAGTACTTGTACTATAAAAAGAGTACGTCTGGTCACCCTACAAAGGTTAGACCTGTATTTCTCATTTTTTATTCCTTATACATTCCTCTACATTTTGTCACGACCTTCAATGAATCATGCAATGGTTATCATCAGTAATTGATAGTGAATACTAATATATAGTTACACAAATAGGATGTATACTCAAAAGTGATCTTCAATCAAGAAAATAGTCCAATAATAATTCAATAAATAATAATAGTTACCTACTTTCTTCGTTGACGTTCATAGTTGGGTATTCGTATCAACATACTATTCTCTTGAAGGCATATTCTCGTTGAAATGCATGCAATGTTGGCTGCTCTAAAAATGCTAACAACTAATAATCAAATTATCATTCCGTAAAACCTCAAAATAAGTGAATTCTCGGAAGATTCGTGAAGCACATTGAACGCTCTAATGGCACGATTATGCCTATGGCTCGTTTTTATGAAGATTACATTTAAATTCTGAATTTGGATCGCAAATTACATTGTCTGCTTCAAAATTATATGCACGTGCTTGGACGCCCCCGAGACAATTGATCGGTGCTCTTAAAAATTCAAAACGATTGCCTAGAGCGAAGAGAGTTATAAATTTGGCAGAAAACAAAGGTTCAGTTCTATTGAAAAATGGGACTCCCATTATGAATCTGCTCTTATCACTTCATTTACATGATATGATACTTCAGAAGATCGTTCTGAAAACTGCTTCAATCGGGCTGGAACTTGAGAGATTTCATTGATCATTTTATTCGTATTAATTCAAACCAATCAGAACTTTGTATGATTTCAAATATATGTGAATACATAGAGTAGCTTCACCAATCAGAAATTCACAATTATGTCCATTTCCATGGTAACTAATTCACATTGTACCAAGAAAAGCGCGTCGTCAAATTTCACTTCGCGGTCGGATTATTTCAACTGTTAAACTGACACTCTTCGTAATAATCATGCATCGATGTATTATCCGAATATTTTGAAGTACTACTATAAGTACTCAATACGGAAAATACCCTGTATACAGGGTGTTTCAAAAAAACCGGACCCCCTAACTAGGGTAGGTAGAACACTGCCAGATAAGTTGGGTTCACTCAGTAAAAAAATTTCGTAACGGCATCCGTTATCAAAATACAAGGTGTTGAAAAAATAATGTTATTACACATTTTTCAAGAATATGTCGAAACTACCTACTGGCAAAATTGTGATGACATTTTGTATGAATGTTTCTTGGAATCTGACACATCGCATGCATTTGTTTTTATATCTGACTCTCATAGAGGGCGCTAGTTACACGGTTCGTACCCAGTAGTTTCGAACATAACTTTTTTGAGGTCGGATTTTTCAATCCAAATTTGATGTGAACTCGAACATCATTCAATTTCACACCAAAAAGGTACTCTTACTCGATACTGTGTTCCGTAACTATGGCTGATCACCTATTTATTGAAAACCGAAAATACATTTCTGATGATAAACTTATTGATTCAACAATGAATCACAAGAATACCATCGGAACAGATTTGACTAAGAACATGGATTACACAGTTTTGTTGTATCTTGAACAGAAAGTTTTTGCTACATAGGTAAATTCACGTCAAGAATTGTGAGGCATAATTGAACATCACTTAAAATGACCTAATAGCTGATTCTCAACTGTTTAAAAGAATAATACATTCTCAAGAAAAAAATATAGATTCGTTTATTCGTCGAAACGTAGGACATTTATAGAACACTTACTCTAACTGATTCAATATTTCATGTTTCTAGTCAAATGCCTCCCAATTTTCTATTTATGATTTTTTGTTCCATCAATGATTTCAGTACATAAATGATTTTATTGTTTCTGGATCTGAATAAATAGGTAATTGAACTCAATAAAATTCATTTTTTCTGTGACGGGAAAAAAGTTTGGCATTTCATCCCTGTTGGCAGGTTATAAAATGTCACTTTTCATAAATTACTTTTTTCCCGTGGGAAAAAAGTGAGTACTTCTTTCCCGGATATATATCACATATGTATACACTGTTGATGGCTTTTGTTGTGCTATAGTTCCGAAAAATGAGTCAATAATACCGTCTCCGAGAAAGAACTGCAAGTCCTTTCATCTTCTATTCGACTTCACGGTTACGTATATTGCTAAATAACCACTGAATTCGCAATTTCTTGAAATAAAATCACAAAATTAGACTGACAGAAGTGACATCAGATATTTGATTACTTCAAATGAATGATAAAGATGCCTACAACGCGGTGTCCCTACTGTTAAAACCTTAAAATTTCACGTCGATAATTTTCAGATATCAAAATAATGTAATATCTTCTCAATATTGATTCGTCCTTTCTTCTGTCACAGAAAAAAATAGTGTATTATACACGGGAAAAATATTAGATTTTAGCTCACGGTTTGTTGACTCCCTCCGCTACGCGTCGGGAGACAACACAACCTGGAGCTAAAATCTACTACTTTTTTCCCTTGTATAATAAATAACTATTTCCGTCGACCTCGTATTAACGACTAAGTTTAATGTATATGAAATCGTTCATTAATGACCCCTATTAATGAACGATTTGTCTATTAATGTACGATTGTTTTATAGGCAACCAAACATACACCGCGTGCATTGATTGTTTATGCTATAACTTACGGAATCTGCATTTAAATCGAAAATATGGATTTCATTGAAGATTTTCTGTTAACGGGTTCACCTTTCCAAGTTTCTGACACGATTCTAATCCCTGTTTTCTAACACAAGGAATTTATTTTCTATGTTGATCATTTCGACAAATGTCAAATGACACTAATGTCAGTGACAAGGCTACTGGGTGATTCTTAGCAGTTTCCAGATGAATGATGAATTCGCGAACCAAGTTTTCTTCATTGCAGGAGAAATGAGAAATATAGTCGACGGAAAAATTTTGTAACCAACTTGTATATTAAAAGGCGATTGATGATCTCGAACATTAACGCGCTCGCTTCGCTCGCACGTTAAAATATCTCGATCATTAATCGCCCTCATTAATAAACTAGTTGGTTAAATAACTATTTCTACCACCATCAGCTATTACTGCATTATTTTCAAATCGAAATATTCCCAAAACGGAACATTGTATCGAATTCCACTAGGAGTACCTTTTTGGTGTAAAATTGAATGATGTTCAAGTTCAATCATATTTGGATTGAAAAATCTAACCTCAAAAAAGTTATGTTCTAAACTACTCGGTACGAACCGTGTAACTAGCGCCCTCTATGAGAATCAGAAATAAAAATAAATTCATGCAATGTTTCAAATTTCAAGGAACACCCATACATAATTTCATTACAATGTTGCCAGTAGTTTCGACATAATCGTGAAAAATGTGTAAAAAAATAATTTTTTCAACACCTTGTATCTTGAAAACGGATACCGTTATGACATTTTTTCACTGAGCAAACCCAACTTATTTTGTAGTGTTCTATCTACCCTAGCAAGGAGGTCAAGTTTTTTTGAAACACCCTGTATATACCAAAGAATTACAATTAAATCAAGGTCCGGCACTCATCAAGTTCACTTCAACACGACATGTCGCAGCGACAATGGCTGCTTAACGAAATGTAATCCGTATGTCACCCCCTTTTGGGAAACACATTTCAATTTGTTTGTAACGTATTTTTTAATGTCGTTAGTTTTGAACTGGACCAAAGATATTCTCATGGACAAATTTCCCTGTCCTGACGAGTATGCACTGATGATGTCTTATAGTCGAAAGCGCTCTGCTACGAATATCAAATAAATCATCTTGCACGAAATACAAATCGTCCCATCTTTGGTATTGTGTGTAATGACCACTAAGTAGAGCGATACTGACTCCTGGTGGCATTGAAATAAGTGCAAATATTTCGAGCACTAAGAAAGCTCGACGTGTACTATCGAATGGCACTACTGAAAAAAAAGTAGGGATCAAAACAAAATTTGAGGTCAGACCCCTTTTTCCACCCGGAGTTCTACACTGTAGCAAATCTGACGTCACCTCTGTTCAAATTTCCATGCGATAGGCACAATCACAGGAAGTTCAATCATTTAAATTGTTTTGAAGTGACGAACTTGATTTTTTTCTCGTATCTTGTTCAATTTTTGGAATGAAATTTCTCGTTAATCAGGAGAATTAGAAAAATTCAGATATCATGGGAATATTCCTGAGACTGTATCATATTATTCTGCTGAATATTTGCACTTATTTCAAAACCACCTTGTATAGATGCTTGATAACGATGAACGAAACACGTTATTGCAGAATAATAAAGAGATGCTACTGCATTGCAAATGAAGCATAAAATAACTTATTATTCCCAGACAGCACTGGATATTCATAGAATATTCTCTAAATATGCTAAAAAGGAGGAGTATATTCCGAATATTCATCGATTATTCCTAGAATATATACATGCCTCTGGAACATCTAAAAGGAATATTCCAAAGTGAATAGTCGGACATGTTCAGGGAATATTCAGGTATGAATCTTCCAGGAATATTCCCAACTGAATATTCTCTATTGTATATTCATGAAATATACCCAACTGAATATTCTTTGGGGTATATTCATGAAATATACCCAACTGAATATTCTGTGCAGTATATTCATGAAATATTCTCAACTGAATATTCTGTGGTGTATATTCATGAAATATTCCATGAATATTCCTATGTTTCTCAACACATAAATACCATTTATTATTTCAGAGATGTGAGTATCGAACATCAATTAGATGTAAGGAGATTTTGAAACAAAAAGTGTTTATGATCCGATTTCGAACAATGCTCTCACAAGAACTTGATATGTATAAAATTATTCAATTCGATTACTGGCCTAGTGGTCAAGGCGTTGCTCTGATAGTCTTGAGGTCACGAGTTCGATCCCTACTTGGGTCACTTTTTTTTATTTTAGAATATGTTTATTGGAATATTCCAGGAACATTCAACATAGAATATTCTATTGGGTATATTCTATGATTATCTGAGGAATTCCCATTCGCATATTTAGAGAATATTCCACAGATATTCCGGAATATTCCAGATTATTTCTAGAATATTCCAATATTCCGAAAGGAATATGATAGGGAGATTCATGGAATATCTGGTGCTGTCTGGGTTATTAATTATCCAACAATGTGGAAGTATTCCCAACAACATATAATCTCCAAAAGTTCAAAAAAAATTCCAATACCTACCTCCTGTCCTTATCCTCCCTAGGAACGCACGATGTTCTTTGAACATTATAGGGATTCCCTTTCGTGCGCTCCAAGCGATAAAAAAAAATGTTTTTGACTCTAAAAAACTTAGAGGTATTATTTTCTCCTTTTCTTCAATGCTTGTTATCAGCACATATATGTAAGCGCAGACATAACACCGGTTTGAAAGTTGAAACAGATGCCATAAATTTCAAAAACCTAGATCTGACATTGATATTTGATTTTGATAGCTCATTATTGGAACTATCCCATCCTCCATTCTTCAAGTATTTTATTAGTTCTATTTAAATGAAATGAATACTATGTATTTCCATAGTTATTATTCAGATGGTCATTAAAATGGAAGGTCTATTAAATGAAGTCAAGAGAAACTGACAGATATTGTTAATATTCTGTTCAAGAAAAAGGCTAGCGAAGGAAGGTCGATAAACTCATCATACTGAAACAGGAACAATCATTCACCATAGGTGAGCATGAAAAATATACATGGAAAAAATAGATCAGTTAAAATTTACACGAGCGCTATAATCCTCATTCTTCAATTCCGGTGAAATGATGATACAATGAATGGCAATGAGAAATTGGACTTGAATGAAAATTGTCCTCAATGTAGATTTCAATAAATTTTTGTTTGATTTGTTTGAGAAACGTTCAACTTTTTGCTGATTTCTCGAAACATTCAACGAGTGTTTATATATGCTCGCGATCAGGTGACTTGAAATATAAAATGAGTACTTTTCAACTCTTTTGCCGACAGATTAATTATACAGTGTGTCCACTTCCAGGATTAACCACCCCTGATAAATCGTTACTATAACTGATCGATTTCAAAACACTAGTTTTTGTTGGATAGGTATTTGAAATGTTCATCCAACAAAAGAGTGATTTTATTCTTGGACTGATATCGTGGCCAACAGCGATCAATTTCATTGACCCATATTTCCGAAAGTACTATTAGCGATTTTTCACAAAAAACAGTGATGAATTCTGAGTTAAGATCACTTGAAACATGTATCCATAAAGAAATATTGGCAAATTATCATTGAGGTCCACTGTGAACATATCTGTACTGATATTTATCATCCAAATATACGATCTGTCTGAGAAAAAATAATGAAACAAATGAGTATGCAAAAATTTTTATCATATATAATACCACAAGTGATAATATTTTGCCGGAAATATTCGGTGATTGTTACGACAGCTTGTTGCCTAGTAATTTCGTGAATGACATTATTATCAAAAGTACGAGCCGTAGGCGAGTAGTTTTGGATCAATGTCATGAGCGAAATTGGAGGAGCAAGCTGGAGTATGTCAATCGACGAATATTTCCAGGAAAAATAGTATCACGAGTTGTATTCGTATGACTATTTCATGATTGAATGAGACAATATATATAAGGAATAGAAAAAATAATTTAAGTATATTCCAACTCGAACTACGAAGAAGAACATAATGATAGTAATGAAATACAGAATTTACAACAATTTCATGATTGAATGAGACAATATATATAAGAAATAGTAAACATAATTTGAGTATTTCCAACTGAAACTGCGAAAAGATTAACTACCTACTTATAGTTATTCACAAAGAGAAATAAACAATTTTGATAATCAGTATTTTTTTTATTTTCTTGGAGATGGTTGCTCTCAAGAGAGTGTATACAATTGCTATCCAATTCAAACAAAATAAATTGAATTTATGTGACATGAAATAATTAAAAAAAAAAGATATCGTTGCCGAAGGACTCGAACCATCGACCTTCGTATCTTCGTGCATCAACCCTATCAGTTGCGCTACATCATGTGGTAATTATATTAGTCACAATAACTTAAGTGATTGAAGAAGATCATTTCCAATGGAACACTCTTTATTTTATCACTTCGTTGAAATCTCTATTTTTTTTTTCTTCAGAATGATTTATAATACCTACTTCAAACATATAGGGTTTCCAGAATTATATTATAATAATAAGATACTTCTTCAATTTCATATGTATGATGAATTATGTATCAATATTCTTTTTTTTTTGTTTTTTGGTACCTCCCTACGTTTTATGAATCGTGTAAGTGAATTAGTGTTTTAATCTTTTCGCCCCATCTCTTGATGAAATCATCACTTATAGAATACTTTGAGTCATACATCATTTTTATTGAAAATCCACAACAAACTAGCATAATTCCATATAATAATTCAATGTTCTAGTGTTTTTTTAGCATTTCTGGAGATCCTATGTATGAAGTAATAATATATTATTCCGAAAATGAAATAACTAACGAATTCAACGAAATAATGAAATACAGAGTTTTCCATTGAAAAATTCATAGGTTTGTGTCGTATCTCCAATACCAAACTCAAAAAAAAAATCCGGGTAGGCCACTGGATTCTGCGCAAAATCCTCTGTTATTCCTCAATACTTCGTAGATATAGAGGGAGTCCGAAAATCATGAATTTTCATAATCGCCCTGTATCTCATAAACAGAAACAGTTATGCAAAATCCATCATAAGTTCCACAAGAAAGTAGGAAAGGAACACGTAAACAGCAAGGCTCTATGTTCAATAATTGAAAACCGAAAAATCTGGCAGTCTCAACTCTCAACCAAAATGAGATGCACTGTACAGTGTGGAAACCTATGATGAAATATAATTCGTATCTCCATAACAGGAATGAATTTAGGAAAATGTGTTACACTATACGTAAAACCCTGTTGGGAATCAATAACCACGCTGCTGCCATCAATTCGATGATTTCGAACCCACTTTGTTGATTGAATTCGAAGAGACTCGGGAACATTGAATGTTCGGTGGTAAAACGACTATGACATCCAACGCAGTGGATAGATAATTTCACGTAATATGCTCACAAAATTGAAAAAGCGTTTGTCAACAGCAAGATATATTACGATATTTGTGTGTGGATATCTATCTGCTGTTAATTTCACTTGTCAGAGAATTTTAGGGATATCCATAGTTGTCTTTTTTTGGAACAAGAAGTCTCGTGGTTATTGGGGAGCCAGTAATCCGGGGTCTCATTCTCTTTTATTTTACTTGTTCGAATAGGTTCACTATTTCATGTCTCATTCTCGATCTGAAAAATAAGTCAGGAACTGATATCATAGGCTTGCATCGTTTGATTTTGGAATTGCGATTATGCAATCGAGAGAGAGAGCAAACTGAATAGTGGGTTACAAACTGTTGGATATGGTACATGAAATCTGGTATAACCGTTGAAGCTTGGTACATGATACTATACCAGAAACTTGCTGTATTTATCCACCAGCAACTCATCAAGGATAAGTACCGTATAGCGGCTTGTATTATTCAAATTCCACACCGTTGTCCTGTTCTTTGTCTTGATCAACGAGCTAATCTCTTCATTGAAATAACAAATCAGGAACACTTGTGGAATACAGTGCTTGTATGGTATTAATTAACATATCACTTGTATTTGCAAACCAGGATGAGAACAGACTACTTATGATCTGGTACTCAGGCGAGTAATGATAACTATTATTATAAACCTATAGGATATAACACCAGAACCAAAACTGTATGTGTTAATGTCAGGAGAGCTGAAGTTTCACTTTGGGTGCAGGTGAGTATTGATGTTCAGTTCATATACAATTCCAGGAGCATACTAGCATAATCTATACCTAGTAATTGATCACTATCTACTGGGTTAGCTATCAGGACTAGTAGTGTATCAGCCTTTCCGTTTCAGCTATCCTAGGTTGTTCAAATATCAATGCAAAGTTCAGGATAGACGAGTCTGGGTTTTCAATATCTTTTCAGTATCTACACCGGGAAATCCAGGACCAATTTCATCAGGCAAATTATGATTTTTTCTGGACTACTACTGATTTACTGGTGTATGAATGTACTTCTGATAACACTGACAACGAAGGTTTCTGGACTGGATTGAGATTACGGTTTACAGGTACTCAGGTCTATTATATTCTCTTCGATTCAATAATCGCGAAGTCCCAGCTCTAGGGCGTCATTTGCGAGGGTTCTGGGGCCCTTACTTTGACGCTTGTCGAACAGGCTTCTGGGACCTGTCGAGGTGTCTCGAGCGCCAGATTTTTGATGAAGGTGATTTACTTAACCTGCTTCCCCAAACTGAGTTTGAAAGGAGGCCCAAGGTAGCAACAGAAAGACATCCACTGAATGTCTACAGTAAACCGGGGGTCAAAGCTATTGAATCGACCTGGGAGCAGGGGGGCAAGAGAGCATAGGCTTTAATTACACACTCTTGGGGAATCCTGGAATACTGGTTGCTCTGAATAGATGTTTTGAGTCGTCACTTCTTGTGACTTGAGTACTAACTACAACTCCTACAGGTAGTTTTCTGGAATTGGAATTTGTTCAATACCTTTGTTGTCAGGAAAGGGGAATCAGAATCACATAAACAGGTCACGTATAGATTTATTCAGCTCCTTTCGTTCATCAAAGGTTACAGGCATCAATTAAATGAAGCATGATCTCATACAATCAGGTTGATGTTATTAAATTGACCTTCTCACTGAAAATTATGACATTCGACATACAGAATAAATGCAATTGACAGGCATGACGGCTGACGTATGGCAGTCACGAGGCACAGAGTGTTCTACTGAGCATATGCATACAACTTTTACGAGTGCAATAGCAAAGCGTGTCTATAGTACGTTAGGTGTAAGTGCAGGCGCAAGCAAAGCAGGAATAATGAACCACCGAATACGACCGGGAAAGTTGCAAGCGAGGGTCTATTCAGGGAAGTGAGTTCGGTATCGTCAGGAATGACCACAGGAATGAAATCGTTAAGTTAAATCATTAACGCGGATCAAATTGGTGAAAAGTACTCCTTCAGAGTGTAGCTCTAACTCTGGCTCATAGCAGTATCCGGAAGCCGTCTGCAGGTTGGCTTGCGAATCCTACTTTCCTCAAACAAAGGAGACGGGCCCTGAATCCACAAAGGCGGGCTTCCAATCTCGAAACAATCGGAGTAGGGTGAGGTCCACCCAAAGGTCGAGCTGCAGAGCAAAGCTTAGGATACACTACTATTTTCAAAACAGTATCTACGTTACCTATAAACTCTGAAATTCTGAACGTGGAGTATTCTTCGCCAGACAAGTTTTTAATCTACTCAGGCGATAGTTCACTAGATACAGAACTCACTTAGTACAGGGTGGTCACTGATGAACTACAAGCAATAAGCGTATGAAAACCAATTTGAAATAGCTTACTTGGATGGAACAGGAGTACTGCTGGCTGCGAAACACTCGACACTGCTACTGGCGCGACCGCGAAGTCTCGGATATCGGCACGGGGGACGGGGGACGCAAATCGAAACACTCGATGAATTTTGCGAAAAATAATAAAGCAATTGTAGCTAGGTTAAAACTGCTTGATTGTAGCAAAAGGCACAAACAGAAAAACGATATGCTGGAATTGAATTAACTGGAATATGAAAAGTGACTGGAATCTGAACTGGAAAGCAAAGCAAACTGGAATAACTAACTGGAAAGCTATCTGGAATTGTTAACTGGAAAAATAGCGCAAGCACAGGAACACTGGTAAACCGACTGGAAAGTGATACCGGACAACCGAACTCAAGAACTGAAGAACTGTAGAACTGTCGAACTCTAGAACTAACTAGCTGCCGGACTAACTGACTGCTCGCTCCGATGGACCGAGTATTTATGTCCTGCCTAGACCTTGACGCAAATTGAGCAAGGCTAACAGCTATCCTTGCTCCTGATTGGCCAGTTTCGACTGACCTCGTGAAAATACCGGTAACAACCGTGAAAGCCGAAGTCGTCCTTGGAAAATGAAAAACGCGATTTTCTCAGCCAAAAGGGCCCAGGCACATGATCAACCTTCTTTACTGAAGCTACTGAATCAATATTTATATCCTACAAGCAGAAATATTCAAGTTATGCTAGGTGAATATTTGCATCTTCAAGGTCCGGGCCGAACATGTGAAAATTATGAATTTTCAGGAAATCTTACATTCAGGGGTTTTCAAAAGTTGCAGGAAGTCGCATCTCCAAGACAGGATTACATTTCACTCTATTAATCAGGATTGATGTCCAAACATAATAGAGGCTACCAAAGAACTTCCCGTACTTGTAGATCAAAGAGTCAAAAACATCCTCGACTGTATCAGAGCTTGTTGTAAGCAATCCCTCGATTCACCTTGTCAACGTAAACCGGCCGTGGTCCCACCATGTACTCACGGCCTCGGGGTGGGGGCAGCTCCGGGTAACTCCAAACACCACTGGTTAAAAGCTTGAGGTCCCCACTCTTGTCATGGTAGCGGTACGTGTGAAAGGCCGCGAACGGACACCCATCAAACGGGACTGGAGGATTCCGGTCGACATGAGTAGCTGGGTTTGCTCAGCAAAAAATGAAATTTTGGTGTACCTTGTGCCTAAGTTCGTCAAGGAGGGGGCAGCCCCAAGCAATCCTACCGCCAATCATCGTAGGCAAAGCCGGGTCCTCTCCTGTAAAAGAGGTAAAGGAACGAGTAGAAGTCCTCGAACGATCACTTATTCAACGAGACGAGAGGATTCTTGTCAACATGAGTAGCACTCAGGCCAAAGCCTCTTGCGACGGTGACCCATCAAACGTAACAAGATGAATTTTGTTGACATGGGTACCTGGGATGATGAGGATAGCCTCATCAGGTCGTACATACGGCCTGATGCCTCAGAAATTGGGTTGGACTCCAGGGAGCAGCGGTTTCCAAAAAACAACACCGGACTACGGTAAAGGAGGTGAAGAAGAATCCCACTATGGGTCAAGTGGGAGGATATCTTGTCTGCCTCGGCGGGTGAGGAGCAGCGTTTCTGCTCGGGCACTGACACTGCAGAGCCAGTAGTCTGTCTTATCAGACGGCCTCACCATTGGTAAAATAAAATGGTAACCGGAGAACATGCCGTTACATAACGGAGATGGCTCTAGTGCGCTGATTTGGCGTATCCAATTCCTCCATTACTCCCAGGGGTGCTGTCGGTATAAGTCGAAAGATAGGTGACCGACAGTCATTGCCTAAGGGAGTCTAGTGAGAGGGGGGTGAGATTTGGTCCCACCTGGTTGCTACCCCGGCAACATACTGCTCGATTGATTGATTGTCAACGTAACCAATTAATTACAAGGTGATTCAGAAGTTGGGTATATATCACAAAATATAATGATTTCTTTTCTTTTTGGTGCGAAATTCTGACACAGGTCGGTTTCTATTTATGAAAATTCATTTTTCAAGTAACATTTGTCAACCTCCTACCCTACTAGTTTTTTCCTTCAGAATTTCCAAATTGAACATGGGGTCAATATAGTTACACCTTGTTATAGAGGTATTCAAAATTTCTATACATAGGTGCCTGTTTCTTGAATCCGAAGTAGTCGAAAGATTTGAAATTAATTGGAATTTTTGTCCAATACTGTTTCATCATACACATTGGCGTAGACGGACACACAGTATCAAATACTGATTTTGGAATATAGGTAAATTGACTCCACAAGTAATGAATTGGTACAGTACTCACCATCACCAAGGATTTGGATAAAAATTTCAATAAATTTGAAATCTTTCGACTGCTCACTTTTTTTTATATTCTGGTTCCCACGAAAAGGAATATCCTGTATGTTCAGAGAACATCGTGAGAACCAAGAGAAATAAGATACAAATTGGTGTTCTTCTTAAATTTCTGGAGGTTATATGCCTCGGGGAACACCTCCCTTGGCAATGTGTTCCAGAGCCTCGCTGTTTGTTGGATGAACGAGTCTTTGGAAAGAGATGTTCTGCAGGTCTCCAAAGTGACCACGAAGGGGTGCGAAGCCTCAACTCGACGGGTTAATCTCGCGGGTACTGCCAAGGGAGGTACAATTGTTGATATTTCAGAAGAGCATCGTCCATGAGAATATCTATAAAATAGAGCCAGATCGCCAACTTTTCTACGGTGTTCCAGAGAAGTGAGTGGGTTTATGAGCAAGGCATCACCCACGAGACGAATTGCACTTTTTTGGACAGAATCCAACAGTTTCAGGGTATGTTTGGGTGCTGCACTCCAAATATGTGAACAGTATTCCAGGACAGGTCGGATCTGTGCCTTATAGATCATAAGCAGCTGACTTGAAGTGAAATAGCTCCTGGCCCGAAACAAAAAACCAAGTTTATGAGATGCACTTTCAGCAATCGATCTCACGTGATTTTCCCAAGAAAGATTATTGCTGATAGTAATACCAAGCATTGAAATGGATGTCTGGAAGGTATGGTTACTCCTGACATGCTTATGTTTGGCACAGTGAGATCGGCTTTTCTAGAGAAAAGGCATGCTTGTGTTTTGTTTGCATTGAAATCTACCAAGTTATTGGATCCCCATTCGAGAATTGTCCATATTTCTGTTGTCAACATTTTTCCCTCGTTGCGTATATGGCTCGACTTTTTGCAAAACCAATTGACTGTTGTATATAAAGATACAATTTACTTATCTACATGGTGTAACCTGACTCCTTGTACGATTTTGATATTCTAAAGGGCAGGAGGTTGACAAGTGGTTGAACATTATTTTTTCACAAAAATTGATGATTTTCTGAAATGAAAATCGAATTGTTCGAGGATTTTCCGAAATATCTTTGATGAGTTTGAACGTCCACCAACAATCTATGAAGACTGAAAAGTTGAAAGTTCTATTTCACCTATAGTACAGCCGAGTTGACATTATTTTCACGTGAATAGCTAATAACAAGAGGTGGACCATGTGCACGCGTCATAATTTTTGCATTTCAGACGTTAATGCAATTATTAAATTGAGTTGGCGATAATTAGAATAGAAGTGGGTAGACTAAACAATCTAACGGTTCATCTGGACATTTTCTTGGCAATGAACGAAACTGCATACACCTGGCTAACCTTTTCGCTTGAAGTTATTATCTTCACAAATTATTGTGGCAATTTCATGAAGCAGATTTTACAAAGAGTATATAATTGCATTAAAAGCACCATGATGCATTATAATTTCGAATTCACAGATTATAACAATGACAAAGAAATAAGAATTCTCCTTGTCAGACTTTCGACATGAAATTTATATAGGTTGATATGAATACCTATCCCAGGTAACAAGCTGACGTCATATGTACGTCATTATCACGTCAGGCCTGACTTCAGGATGACTTCCAAAATGACGTCATAATGACGTTTATATGACCTTCTAAGTCAAAGACGAATGACGTCATTTTCATCAATCAAGAGTTGCATAGTATATCTCTGAAATTGATGATGAGGATAGAATATTTCTGATAATTTCTACTTCTTTATGTTGATTGAATTCCTTATAACACAAATTTTCATTTTTTCATCGAATGATAACTGAAAAAATCTATGAAAACAAAATCAGCGATTTTCAGTAATCTCCAAATATTCCAGGAATTTTTTTCAGTTTGCGAAACGGCATTTTAAAGCGGTTCTTACGCATCTTTTGTCTGATTTAATCTATCCCTTACCGTTTAGGAGACAGCCATACTGTCTCTATCATCTCTATTAAATCGTCCGGACCCTGTATGGGTATCATCGAGGGTCGTTTACACAATCATATGAATGGAAACGTAGGTATGCTATCATAGCTGAGAGCTGATGAGTTATTAGGTAACAGGTTCATACGCAAACAGCCCTGATTGATTAGTTCAGTTATATAACTTTCAACTTATATAAATAATATTCGTTAACTCTGTCATTAAATTTGTTATCGATATGAGGCTAAGAAACACCCCCTCGAAGTGATCCACGTCTGGTGGTAATACATCAGGAAATTTGATAAAACAATAAGCAATTCATCTGAAATAAAGATATCGAATATCGTTAATTTATATCAGCGAAGAAAATATTCGTTGATTATCAATTGAGGGTTTATTTTCATGCTGTAATAAATATTTGATGGCTACTTAAAAGAGACATTTTGTAAATTCAGTAAATAAATGAACTTCATCATGAAATAATCATAATTTACCCATCATGCATGAGGCTCATTCATGAGGTTGTGAACAAATAATTTGTTTTTTTCTGTGACGGGAAAAAAGTTTGGCATTTCATCTCTGTTGGCAGGTTATAAAATGTCACTTTTCATAAATTACTTTTTTCCCGTGGGCAAAAAGTGAATACTTTTTTCCCGGATATATATCACATATATACACACTGTAAATGGCTTTTGTTATGCTATAGTTCCGAAAAATGAGTCGATGATACCGTCTCCGAGAAAGAACTGCAAGGCCTTTTGTCTTCCATTCGACTTCGCGGTTACGTATATTACTAAATTACCACTGAATTCGCAATTTTTTTGAATCAAATCACAGAATTGGACTCACAGAAGTGACATCAGATAGTTTATTACTTCAAAAGAATGATAGAGATGCCTACAACGCAGGTGTCCCTACTGTTGAAAACTCAAAATTTCACGCCGATAATTTTCAGAATTCAAAATAATGTAATATCTTCTCAATATTGAATCGTCCCCTTCCTTCTGTCACAGAAAAAAAAGTGTATTATACACAGGAAAAATATTACTACAACTTTTTTCCCTTGTATAATAAATAACTATTTTTCCAAACAAACGTTTGATAGTCCATATTTCAATAACATCAGATTTGGTAACCTTAAATCATAT
This sequence comes from Phaedon cochleariae, assembly GCA_918026855.4. NCBI lineage: Eukaryota > Metazoa > Arthropoda > Insecta > Coleoptera > Chrysomelidae > Phaedon > Phaedon cochleariae. The sequence goes on from OU896708.1 coordinate 41,132,580, forward strand.
TTATTCAATGTATAACCAAAATGTTCTTTCAGTGTGTTATCTACCTGTGTCCAAGTATTGTCTCATATATTATATTGACGTGTTGACCCTAAATTTAATTGGCTGCTGCAGGTGAAACAATATTTTATTGATACTGATACCCTGTCACTATGGACTGATCTGAATTACCATAGCTTATTCCCACAAAGAAACAATTTATTTGCTGAATATCATAGATTCTTACATCATTCAGACTGCGCAATAACATCCCGTTATCGTTTCATGTATATTTACAATTTATTTGATACTTCCAATGATCCAAGCACATATTTATTATTGAACCTACCCATCCAGGTCACCCGCACTCTTGCCCAATTACGTATGGCCAATCAATTCATCATCAAATTCACTTTGAATGGAATTTCTTACTCTATTGACCTTGATCAGAAATGTCCAGTATGTACCAGAAATGAAAATGAAACACTGTTTCATATAATTTTAGAATGTCCAATCTATACTGTCACAAAGCAACCTGATTCATGCCTAAACGGAATTTGATAACATTCATTGAAGCTTTGAAAAATATAATTATTGTTAATGCCAGATTGATTCCTGAATATATTCGGAATATACTTAGGTTGAGATCGTTCATCTTAAACGAATAGTTTTAATTATTTCTCTCTTTACCTCTAGGTGGTGTAACTCTAAAAGCTTTTTGTTTTTTTGTTTTTTTCTTTTATTTTGTTTTGTAATTGATATTGTTGTTACAATTTTCAATATTATTGTTGTTTTCATCAATATTACAAAGCACGCTTATACACTCCAATGCTGTAAACCTGTTTGAGAAGCAATAAACATTATTATTATTATTATTATTATTTTAGTTCATATAATTCCAGTCACGACCCTGTGGCCTCCGACGTCTCGCAGAGTCGTGCTGGATAAAATCCAGTGACTACTCCTTACAGCCTGTGAGGTGAGTAATCACTGGGACCAAGTACCGTGTGCCCTGAGTAGACGCAATGATCCTAGTATGACGGCCTTCTGCATTCCACCAGCCAGGATGTGTGCCTTATCACGGCACGCTGGGATTTTCTGGATCTCCGACAGCAGCGTGTGTCGTGTGCCTCCTAGGGAGCCGATTATCAGGATGACCAATTCCACAGAATGGTCTGGATAGAGCCGGCGGAGTTCGAAGAGAAGATCTCGATATTTAGTCCGTTTCTCCTCCTCCTTCAAAACGATGTTCGGTTCGGCTGGCGCCGAAAACTCGATCACGAGCATCGCTTTGGTTTGATGGTCGAGGAGGACTACATCAGGCTTGTTAGCTTGTATTTGCCTGAGGGTGGGGAATGAGAAGTTCCAATAAATTCGGCACCTCTCATTCTCCACAACGGACTCAATATCCCCCGGAGCATAGGGCAGCACTGGGGTCTCGTCTATTCCGTACGAGTGCCTCAAGTGATAATAGAGCACTCGCAATGCCGCATTATTATTATTATTATTATTATTATTATTATTATTATTATTATTATTTCAAATTCATATAATTTCAGTCACGACCCTGCGGCCTCCGACGTCACGCAGAGTCGTGCTGGATAAAATCCAGTGACTACTCCTCACAGCCTGTGAGGTGAGTAATCACTGGGACCAAGTACCGTGTGCCCTGAGTAGACGCAATGATCCTAGTATGACGGCCTTCTGCATTCCACCAGCCAGGATGTGTGCCTTATCACGGCACGCTGGGATTTTCTGGATCTCCGAGAGCAGCGTGTGCCGTGTGCCTCCTAGGGAGCCGATTATCAGGATGACCAATTCCACAGAATGGTCTGGATAGAGCCGGCGGAGTTCGAAGAGAAGATCTCGATATTTAGTCCGTTTCTCCTCCTCCTTCAGAACGATGTTCGGTTCGGCTGGCGCCGAAAACTCTATCACGAACATCGCTTTGGTTTGATGGTCGAGGAGGACTACATCAGGCTTGTTAGCTTGTATTTGCCTGAGGGTGGGAAATGAGAAGTTCCAATAAATTCGGCACCTCTCATTCTCCACAACGGACTCGATATCCCTCGGAGCATAGGGCAGCACTGGGGTTTCGTCTATTCCGTACGAGTGCCTCAGGTGATAATAGAGCACTCGCAATGCCGCATTGTGTCTATGGATATAGGCCGAGACTGCATACACCATGCAAGAAGACAGCAGGTATTATTATTATTATTATTATTATTATTATTATTATTATTATTATTATTATTATTATTATTATTATTATTATTATTATTATTGACGTGCAAATAATATATTTGTCGAATATCTGCAATGCTTTCGCTTCAAAAAAACATTGACCAGTTTAATATACCTATGGTATCCATTTAGAAGTAATCTGAAAAATTTGTTCTGTGGAACCTTTATTGCATTATAGTGTGCAAGACAAGTCGACGCTTCTAGAAAATTAGGTGTATCAAAATGAGATCTGGTTAATGATATTTTGAAACAAGAGTTCAGCATATTTTCCACATTCACGTCACTTCCGATTTCACCGGAAATGGTTATGGCTTGTAATTGAAACATTTTTGATATCGAACCTAGGTGGCCACGATCGGACACACTAAAATCTTAAACACATATGGATTTTTCAATAGATTCGTTAACACCCGGTAGGTATGAATAATTCCAATGACTATTGGTCTTTAGAAAATACCTAACAGATAAATTCTCGTGATTAAGTTCGAATCATGGACAATAATGTTTGAATGGAAATATGGAATAATTCGGCTCATATTGTGAGCTAGTCACAAACTGTGAAATATCGTGGTTCCTGAAATTAACTCTGTGAACCGAGGCCTATCCAATCAAAATATGTTAACCAAACGTCTTCGATTTATGTTTCTCATTAGTTTCAGTAATAACAAACAATGTGGGGGATGAATATTCATAATAATCGTGTAGATACGGGAAAAGTAACTGATGAGTACCATTAGAAGGAATTTGCATATCTGGGTGCCCCCCACAGTTCCCTTCGGAGCAGTCTCACCAGGAGTTCGATCGTCAAGACTGCACCGCTAATAATACGCATTCCGAAGGAAGTTATGGAAAATCGAGCACTGAGGGTTATGACGGTGACTGATAGTCATAGCCAAGCAGAGTATCCGAATTTTCTGAATTTTTGGTCAACTGTATACATTTTTCGATTATTCTGTCTGTTGAACTACACTGAAAAGAATTTGGTGGGATTCCAGACAAACACAACTCAATAGAGTCTCAATTTTGGCCCACGCCCAATTGACAGGTGTCGAGTTTCTTCTCTCCGAACTGGAATCTAGTTCATTATAAATTCATCCTCTTTATAAGAGTGATAAAATGTTAATGTCATGAAATTGCATAGCAACGAGAAATAATATTGAAGACTTCGACTGTTAATAAAAACCGATGTCAAAAAGTATTCGAAAAGTCTTGTTCATTTAACATAAAAGGAATACAAAATCCTACATGGTCCTTATTCGAGCAGGATATATCGATGCATCCAATTAATCGATATAGTGTATCGCAAAAATCAAATTGAACGAGCAACCGAGCCAGCAAGAAGAAGCAATCGTTATAATCAAGCACATTCAGCAATCGAGCTCAAGCCCAGGACATTCCAGGACTACAGGAACTCTGGTGCTAGCAGATGGAACGCAGTGAAATCGAGAAATCACTATAGAATCAAACAGATATCAGAGGGAGGCGTGAAATATCAATCATATCGGGGATCGTAACGTGAGTCTGTTCCATTACTTCACTATTTTATCGTCTCAATCTCTGTATCTCATCATTATCGCATTATATCAATCAGTTATCAGCATTTACTTGAATCTAGTCTAGTATCATATTCAGTGTCGAAACTCAAACGATGGAAGAAGAGTTACGGCAGCTCAAAATAAAACGCGCTCAAGTAAAATCATCCTTAACCAGATTCAATTCGTTTATCGATAGATTCAGCGAAGATCAAGTTTTGCAATTAGAATCGCGATTGGATCAAGCCATTCAATTTTTGGATCATTTCAATTCTGTTCAGGATCGAATCGAGTATTTAGATGAACAAGAATTGGAATCTGATGACAGAATCATATTCGAAAATCGTTTTTATGAGATTATTCAGAAAGCAAAGCAGTTACTTCATGATTTTCACAAGAAGCAAGTCAACGATGACATGAGTTGTATACAGAGTGATCCAAATTGTCATAATCGTAGCACTACCTCTAATGTGAGATTTCCAATTTTAGAACTCCCAAAGTTTTATGGAGATTATGATAAGTGGGGACAATTCAGAGACATGTTCACAGCGTTAGTTCATAAAGATGAATCCATGGATAATATCAAGAAATTTTATTATTTATTGAGTTGTTTAAAGGGTGATGCATCTAAAATTCTCGAATGTATAGAAGTAACGAATGATAATTATTTTACCGCTTGGGATTTATTGAAATCTCGATACGAAAATAGAACAGTCATCATAAAAAATCATGTGAAGGCTATTGTCGACTTACCCGCAGTGACTAAGGACATTCATGTTTCTTTACGAAAATTAACTGATGATTTCCAAAAGCATTTTCGATCTCTCAAAAATTTGGGTGAACCCGTCGATCATTGGGATACCTTACTTATTTATATAATTACTCGGAAATTAGACTCTCATTCGGAAAAAGAATGGGAAGAATTAGTCATTTCTCAAAAAATTCTTTCACCGAAAATTAGCGATTTGATTGATTTTTTGATGCAGAGATGCTTGATCTTAGAAACTATTGATCTATACTGGTTCTTTCAAGAAATCCTCGAATGACAGAACTTTTTCAGGTTCTTCAACGCATAATGTCATCAAAATGTCATGTTTTATCTGTAAACAAAATCATCCAATTCATTTGTGTGAAAAATTCAAAGCACTTCCAGTAGCTTCTCGTTTGAGCGAAATAAAAAACCTGAAGCTATGCATAAATTGCTTGCGAAAGAATCATTGTGTGAGTGAATGTTTAGCACAAGGGTGCAAAAGGTGCTCTCAACGACATAACACTATTGTAGCATTTAAATTTTTCACACTTTATTTTTATGGATTTCAAAATATTTGGAATATAGCTTCTCTCAATATTAGTATAGCTTTCAAGTTTTTCACACTTTATATTAGGCTTAAAATGGAATCAAAATATTCTTTGATATTGTATTGTAAATATCAAAGTTCATCAAGGAAACGTCTGAAAATTTCACAACTTTATTCAGTTCAACCTACCTGGTACATCTAAAAGGTTTAAGAGTAGTACATACGAAACATAGTGATGACAAAATGATTCTTGGTCAATCTCGAGGTTGAATTAGCCAATTTGGTGATGAGAGGATGAATACTTTTCCTAAAATACAGGATTTGTATTATTTACATTATCAAGCAGAGTTGGCAAACTACTCACCAGAACATAATAGGAGTCCAATCTACGATGATGGTTCGCAGGATACCTTTTGGAAATTGGTATAAGGTCTTGTCTCATGTGGGAAATACCTCTTCAGTTCCGTTGGGCCTTTTTCACAAGTTTATTTCCATTGTTTTGCTTTTCATCCCATTTTCAAAAGCAGAGTCCACCTATCCATCACTTGTAGATTGTCATCACTGTCACCTCTGTCACTCTATCTAAAACTCCTCCCATTTCTCGCACCAAGAATACCAAAATCGAGGTTGCCAGGTTTATTCTTGGAATTCCTAAGAAGTTGTTGAATTTGGTAAGAGTAGTGTAGAATCGTGCAGGTGTAGATCATAAATGGTATCACAGGATTGGTCAGTTCTAAGGGAAATTTGCGAGAGTCACTATTTTCTGCTCCTTTTCTATTCTGGTCTTCCAAGACAATAGAGAATGGCGAGAGATCCGTTTCCGGAAAGATGAAAGGGACTTTAGTACGTTATCACGGGCACTTTGGTTCTGGTGTTCGAAGAGATCAGATGTGCTAAGGTGCAACTTCTGCAGTGAGGTAACAGGTTCAGCCTGGATTTTGTATTCCCGCCTTCCAAGGGACAGTGGAAACCTCATAGCTGCTACCACCAGGATCTTTCCAGAAACTCCAGCCGTTTGATTTGGTTCCCGGCAAGCCAGAAGTCTCTGTCCAGGATCGACCACGTGGACATGGGCAAAATTTTTTGATCTCCGGTTGTACCCTTCGAAGAAGGTGAGTCCTATGGAAGTTTATTCCCACTTTTCTCCACCAGAAATCGATTCCAGGCGTGACCGGTATTTTTTTTTCTTTTAAATAGGGTTTTTTGGGAGGGCATTCAAGCCCACATTTTTTTGATCCCGGCATAAAATGCTGTACAGTTCAGCCATGTGGTTACTGTACCATGCGGTCCTCCACGAGGTGTCATCATCAGATGTTTCATCATCAGTAACGTCGTCGACTTCAGCTGTTAGTTTTGGTTACATCCATCAGTCTCAGCAGCTCAGTGGTTGTCCCGTCCCAGCTCGCATCATCTGGTTCCTGCTAGCTCTATATCGTTCAGCTTCAGCTGCCCTTCTGTCTGCTCCAGCCGCCAGCTTCAGCTGCTAAATTGTCAACGTCGTCTGTCCGCAGCGTGATGGAAAATATTCTTTAAAAGGGTGGTAATTATTGATCAATCAGGTATAATATATAATAATTTTTTTTACCAAATTTCTGTCCCTATGATTTTTATAGATATATAAATTGATTCTTGATTTATTTTTTTGACCAAGTAGATTGGTGAGATACCAATAATTAACTTCAAATGCTTATATATGTAAGCGAAACATAGTACTATGCGGTAGCCCCTGCGAATAGCTGATATTTTTTACTACTTGTTTGATTATTTATACTAGACATCACCTAGACACTTGGTAACATCAGAATATGCATTTTTTTTAATTACATGATCTCCTTTATTGATCATATATTCCCATCCATCAAATGATCATCGATTGATCACATTTTTTGTCAGTAAAATATTATATAATGAGTTTTAAATTGATAATATCTACATCTATCACATGATCAACGATTGATCACATTTTTTGTCTGTAAAACATTATATAATACATATTCATATTGATATTTACATCTATCATAATTATGTGCATCGATTGTTCTCAATAATTTTTTGTCAATAGGATATACCTAAATTTTAGAAACATTTTCACCCATCACGTTGTTGTATATGTGTATATAATATATGTGTCACGTTTATTATGACTTTTATTTATGGTATGATGAACATTCACTAATTTTATAATTCTCAAATATCACTAATATGCCGTCAAATATTCTTTATAAAACTTTGTCTATTTGGTTTCTTAACTTTCCAGATAGCTACTTGTGATCCATGGGTCAATAGTTGTGATAATTCAAAAGTTGAGTGGCGCCTAATTTTTTGATTATTGAGTTATGCAATCTTTTCTATTTAACGAACCCATAGTGCTTCTCTGACCAACAGCTGCCGTTCGCAAGTAATCATTCTTTTTGTTTTGCTTCAAAATATCTTAATTTTGAATATAGTAAGGTTACACAAATGACGCCCATATGTGGGGCCCGATTTTTCATGACTCATTTTTTTTCTAATGAATGTTCAGTCATATTATAAATAATCTGGTGACATATATTATATTAAAATTTTTTCATGAATCAAAAAGTTGGTCGGATGCGGAGTTGACCCGAGACTGGCGAACGTTTCTTTTTTGATGATGATCGTTTTTACCACTTGTTTGTTCAATATGTCCTTCAGTTTTTTGGAATCTTGGTAGGACACTGCTTCAGACATTATTTCAGGTATATTTTTGCGGTGTTGCCACTAATTAATTATTTTAATTAGATTTTGTACTTAAACATTTAAAATTTTTGAATTGATAATTTTTTTTGAAAATGGATAAGGAATTCAAACCCATCCATCTGTTATTGTCAGAACTCAACTATGAATTGAAAATTAGGAATATTATATCATCTAAAGGTCAAGATGATAAAAGGAAAATTTTGGGTAGATTATTAGATAAAGAAAGACAACAGGGAACTGATATCAGAACATTGCAAGATCCTTCATACGACTTTGATGTTGAAGTTCGAGAAATTCAGGCTACTTTAGACTCTTTGGAAACCCTCATTAAAGATTTCAAAGGTCCAACATCAGACTCTTCATATAAACGAGCTTACAGTAGATTACTTCACATCAATTTCCGGATACAGAGAATTCGTTTAGATCCTGCTGATGCTAGACATGCCCTTATTTTGAATTTTAAAAACGAATCATATGCAACTGCAGTACAGCGGGAAGCTGAACTTCACGAAAATGTAGAATCTGATCCAGTTGACTTGAGTAGCTCAAACGTCTTTGCACAGCCACAGGCAAATTCAAACTCACGTAATATGCCAGTTTCAACTAACACAAAAAATTTTCCAGTTTATAAATTGAATACACACTTCGATGGTGAACCAAAGAACTTACTCTCATTCATAGAACGTGTAGAAGAACTTGCTCTAGCCAGAAATATCACGAAACAACATCTTTTTGAGTCTGCTTACGATTTATTCACCGGTAAAGCCACTTTCTGGTATAGACAAGTGAGAACACAGGTAAATAATTGGGATGAACTACTTTGTAGGTTGAAAAAAGATTTTCTCACTTCAGATTTCGATGATGAAGTTTGTAGTCAAATCAAATTGCGTAAACAGGGTGAATATGAACCAGTTATTTTGTATATTGCTTGTATTGAAACATTGTTCAGTCGACTTAGCCGTCCTGCAGCTGAAGTCACAAAAATTAAATTTATAAGACTTGGTTTACAAGCTGAATATCGTAAAAGACTTGCTCTTCATGATATTGATAGTGTTGAGAATTTATCAACCCTTTGTAAAAAGTTGGAAGAAGCTGACATATTGAGTTTGGCATCTTGCTCTAAATCTGTTTCAAGTTTGGTTGACCCAGAGCTAGCTTACATAACTGAATCTCACCCGACTTCCTCTCGACAAAATAAATCCACAAATGAGTCAAGACCAGATCGATTTAGTAGGAAAAATAATTCCTCATCAAATTTCAATAAAAGGAAACCTAAAGTAGAAACAGTTTCACCTTCAGGGGATTCAAGTGTTTTCATTTGCTGGCGATGTTTACAACCTAACCACAGTTTTAGGGATTGTAAAGCTAAACAAAATATTGTTGCTAAATTTTGTTTCAAGTGCGGATGTGCTGATGTCACTTCCAAAGACTGCAAAAAATGTACGGGAAACGCATAGCGGGGCTAAGAGTTTTTAGCTCTGATTCTTTTCCCCATTCTCGTAGAGCTAATTTCGGAGAACTTTCAAAACCCTCAGCTAAATTTTTCAATCGATCTGACTGGAATAGTTGGTTATCAACTGTAAAGAAATTTTATAGAGAATACAATTTTTCTAATAATGTTGCCCCATATTTTGTTCATAAGCCGAAAGATAATAGGCCGTATATAGAAGTAAATATTTTGGATAAAATCGTAGTTTGTTTACTTGATAGTGGTGCAAATGTTTCAGTGTGTGGACAAAAAGCTCTATATCTTTTAAAAGATCTCGATTTGAACATAAATATTTCCAGATTGAAAAATATAACTTCAGTTGATGGCTCGGAGAGTAATGTACAGGGTGTAGTAGATCTACCAGTACGCATAGACAATTCTATTCAGATTGTTCCTGTTTTGGTAGTCCCTTCGCTGCCGTATTCTTGGATATTAGGTAGTGACTTTTGCAAACAATTTAAGTTGAAAATTGATTTTGATAATGAATCATGGACAATTCATAGTGGAGTTACTGACAATAATATATTAGCAATCGCTGGTGATAGTTGTTCTTCTGGTACATTAGGTTTAGATAATTTAGATGAATTATCTCAAGGGCAAAGATTAAAAATGCAAACTGTTATCAAATCATTTGAGGAAGTCAGTAGTGATACACGTTTGGGGCGCACTGATAAAATAAAGTTATCGATCGAGACAGGTGATGCGAAACCATTTAGAACAAAACAATATTTGATGTCACCTTACATGCTGAAAATTTTGCAGAATGAACTTGATGATATGTTAAAATTAGGAGTTGTAGAAGAATCACATAGCCCATGGAATAGCCCAGTTATATTAGTTAAGAAGCCCTCAGGTGAATATAGGTTTTGTTTTGATGGTAGAAAACTGAATGAAGTGACCAAACATGATAGCTATCCTCTACCTAGAATAGATAGAATATTAAATCAGTTAAGGGATGCCAAATATATCTCTAGTATCGATCTTAGGAAAGCGTTTTGGCAAGTTTCGTTAGACAAATCTTCTAGGGAGAAAACTGCTTTCAGCGTTCCTGGTAGGGGACTTTTCCATTTCACCGTGATGCCCTTTGGACTTCGTAATAGCGCGCAAACGCAGCAACGTCTCTGCGATGCATTGTTTGGTCCAAAATTTGAGCCAAATATTTTCACTTACTTGGATGATATCATTATAACCTCTGCAACTTTTGAAGAACATTTATCTCTTTTGGAAAAGGTGAAAGAAATTCTTCAGGAAGCTAATCTAACTGTGAACTTGAAGAAGTGCGAATTTTTCAAGACATCTTTGAGGTATTTAGGATTCGTGATAGATAGGGAAGGAATTCGTACGGACCCAGACAAGGTAGCAGTGATGGTTAATTACCCTCGACCAACGACTAGCACGGAGATCAAAAGGTTTACTGGGTTATGTTCTTGGTACAGACGCTTTATAGGTAACTTCTCTACTCTGATGGCACCTATCAACGCCTTATTGAAGGGTAAGAAGAAGAAGCAGCCGATCCAGTGGTCTCCAGAGGCTGAAAATGCTTTCTTAGAGGTTAAGAAAGCCCTAGTTTCTGCACCAATTTTGAGCTCTGCAGATTTTTCCAAGCCTTTTGTTATTCAGTGCGATGCCAGTGACGTCGGAATCGGAGGGGTTCTCACACAAGAGATAGATGGTCAGGAGAAGGTGATAGCATATGCTTCGAGATCATTGTCTAGGGCTGAACGTAATTATACGGTTACAGAAAGGGAATTGCTTAGTCTCATTTTTTTGATCGAAAAATTCCGGTCTTATATCGAGGGTTGTGAATCATTCAAAGCCATAACTGATCACAGTAGCCTTTTATGGCTAAACAATTTGAAAGATCCCTGTGGGAGACTTGCTCGTTGGGCAGTCAAATTGAGGCAATACTCTTTTGAGTTGATTCATCGCAAAGGTTCGTCGAATGTAGTACCCGATTTCCTTTCAAGAATCCCATCCAGAGAAACCACTGTGACCGAAGATCCCCAGGCAGATCCACAGGTTCTACTGATCGAGGTTGTTCCTGACGAGTCAGATAAATGGTATACTTCTATGTGTCAAAAAGTTATGAATGACCAGAATCAAAATTTTCCACAGTTTAAAGTAGAGGGAGAACTTCTTCATAAATTCGTCCCTTCAAAATTGCCCTTTGAGACCAACGAAGTCGAATGGAAACAAGTAGTACCTAAATCGCAGCGTTCTGAGGTGATTCGACATCTTCATGACCCGCCGACCTGTTCACACTTTGGATACTATAAAACATTTTCTCGTGTCCAGCAGTTTTACTATTGGCCGAAAATGAGAGCCGATATCTTGAAGTTCGTTCGATCCTGTAAGGTTTGCCAGGCTCAGAAGTTGTCAAACACATCACGTATGGGGTTGATGGGATCAGAAAAATCTGCTGAGTTTCCCTTCCAAATTATAGCGGTGGATATTATGGGTCCATTTCCTCGTTCCCCGAGAGGTTTTACTTATTTACTAACAATTTGTGATTGGTTTTCAAAATATACTCTTCTTTGTCCCATGAGAGATGCTACGGCTTCTAATGTAGTAAAATTCATGGAGAATAATGTATTTTTAGTTCATGGAGTGCCTCAGTTTATAATCTGCGATAATGGACAACGATTTGCTGGCAAAGCCTTCAAGAAACGCGCAGACGAGTACCAAGTTCAGAAAATATGGTATACTCCTCGATACTCTCCACATTGTAATTTTGTAGAACGTAGCAATAAAACCATTGGTCAAGCAATACGCAGTTATATCGGTGAACATAAGAATTGGGACAAGGAAATTCACAAGATTCAGCAAGCTATCAATACCTCTTTTCATGAAGTACACAACTATCCACCTGCATTGTTAAATTTCGGTAGAATTATTCCTTTGTCTGGAAAATATTATGGTGAGGTTTCTAGTACTAAGGACATTGTTATGTGTCCTCCAGACAGGAAGAAATATTTTGAAAATATTTCTGGGCTCGCAAATGTTTTTAAAGATGTCAAAATTAAATTAAACACTGCATATAATAGAAATAAAAAATCATACAATCTCAGAAAAAGAGATTTTAATTTCAATGTAGGCGATCATGTTTTTAAGAGAAATAAAGTACTGTCTGAAGCAGCGTCAAAATTTAGTGCAGAGTTAGCACCTAAATATACTGAGTGTATAGTCACGAATAAGAAATCTAGGTTGGTTTATACCTTGAATAATTTAGATGGATCTCCCGCTGGAGATTGGCACATTAAGGACCTGAAGCCATGTTTTGGCTCAAATTCTGATGTGTCTGTAGGTTAGCATATTATCAGGTATAATATTTGGTGCGATTATTTTGTGAGTGAAATAATCTTGCACTTTTAAAAAAAATTGTCGGTCCTTCTGTGTAGGCGACGTAAATTTCGAGAACTGTCGGTCCTTCTGTGTAGGCAACAAAATAATTTTGAGTATAGAGAAAAAGTTTGATAGTCATAGACATTAGTCTATATCAACTGTCAAACGTTTCTTTCAACAGTTTTTCTTCTCCTTGGCCAAGAGAACATCACTGTTATATTTTCATTTTGAATAACGATAGGGTAATCGTGTTTTCCATGATTAACCAGTGATTTTCACATCATGTAGATTTTTTGTATATAATAGCAATTTAGCAATAGGATTTTTTGCACCTCTAAAATCCTGATTTTGGCAGACCTACCGATTAGACATTGAAGAATTAAAATTAGACATTACCCGAATTAGTAAATTACCGATTGTGACATCCACAGGATTGTTTGGTACGCAGAGTTACCACCCCAAAATTAGCCCTCAAAAAATAGATCAATGGTTGATCTATTTTTTTTTCCCCAGGGAAGAGAGGTGTGTAGCATTTAAATTTTTCACACTTTATTTTTATGGATTTCAAAATATTTGGAATATAGCTTCTCTCAATATTAGTATAGCTTTCAAGTTTTTCACACTTTATATTAGGCTTAAAATGGAATCAAAATATTCTTTGAAATTATTGTATTGTAAATATCAAAGTTCATCAAGGAAACGTCTGAAAATTTCACAACTTTATTCAGTTCAACCTACCTGGTACATCTAGAAGGTTTAAGAGTAGTACATACGAAACATAGTGATGACAAAAAGATTCTTGGTCAATCTCGAGGTTGAATTAGCCAATTTGGTGATGAGAGGATGAATACTTTTCCTAAAATACAGGATTTGTATTATTTACATTATCAAGCAGAGTTGGCAAACTACTCACCAGAACATAATAGGAGTCCAATCTACGATGATGGTTCGCAGGATACCTTTTGGAAATTGGTATAAGGTATTGTCTCATATGTGGGAAATACCTCTTCAGTTCGGTTGGGCCTTTTTCACAAGTTTATTTCCATTGTTTTGCTTTTCATCCCATTTTCAAAAGCAGAGTCCACCTATCCATCACTTGTAGATTGTCATCACTGTCACCTCTGTCACTCTATCTAAAACTCCTCCCATTTCTCGCACCAAGAATACCAAAATCGAGGTTGCCAGGTTTATTCTTGGAATTCCTAAGAAGTTGTTGAATTTGGTAAGAGTAGTGTAGAATCGTGCAGGTGTAGATCATAAATGGTATCACAGGATTGGTCAGTTCTAAGGGAAATTTGCGAGAGTCACTATTTTCTGCTCCTTTTCTATTCTGGTCTTCCAAGACAATAGAGAATGGCGAGAGATCCGTTTCCGGAAAGATGAAAGGGACTATAGTACGTTATCACGGGCACTTTGGTTCTGGTGTTCGAAGAGATCAGATGTGCTAAGGTGCAACTTCTGCAGTGAGGTAACAGGTTCAGCCTGGATTTTGTATTCCCGCCTTCCAAGGGACAGTGGAAACCTCATAGCTGCTACCACCAGGATCTTTTCAGAAACTCCAGCCGTTTGATTTGGTTCCCGGCAAGCCAGAAGTCTCTGTCCAGGATCGACCACGTGGACCTGGGCAAAATTTTTTGATCTCCGGTTGTACCCTTCGAAGAAGGTGAGTCCTATGGAAGTTTATTCCCACTTTTCTCCACCAGAAATCGATTCCAGGCGTGACCGGTATTTTTTTATCTTTTAAATAGGGTTTTGGGAGGGCATTCAAGCCCACATTTTTTTGATCCCGGCATAAAATGCTGTACAGTTCAGCCATGTGGTTACTGTACCATGCGGTCCTCCACGAGGTGTCATCATCAGATGTTTCATCATCAGTAACGTCGTCGACTTCAGCTGTTAGTTTTGGTTACATCCATCAGTCTCAGCAGCTCAGTGGTTGTCCCGTCCCAGCTCGCATCATCTGGTTCCTGCTAGCTCTATATCGTTCAGCTTCAGCTGCCCTTCTGTCTGCTCCAGCCGCCAGCTTCAGCTGCTAAATTGTCAACGTCGTCTGTCCGCAGCGTGATGGAAAATATTCTTTAAAAGGGTGGTAATTATTGATCAATCAGGTATAATATATAATAATTTTTTTTACCAAATTTCTGTCCCTATGATTTTTATAGATATATAAATTGATTCTTGATTTATTTTTTTGACCAAGTAGATTGGTGAGATACCAATAATTAACTTCAAATGCTTATATATGTAAGCGAAACATAGTACTATGCGGTAGCCCCTGCGAATAGCTGATTTTTTTTACTACTTGTTTGATTATTTATACTAGACATCACCTAGACACTTGGTAACATCAGAATATGCATTTTTTTTAATTACATGATCTCCTTTATTGATCATATATTCCCATCCATCAAATGATCATCGATTGATCACATTTTTTGTCAGTAAAATATTATATAATGAGTTTTAAATTGATAATATCTACATCTATCACATGATCAACGATTGATCACATTTTTTGTCTGTAAAACATTATATAATACATATTCATATTGATATTTACATCTATCATAATTATGTGCATCGATTGTTCTCAATAATTTTTTGTCAATAGGATATACCTAAATTTTAGAAACATTTTCACCCATCACGTTGTTGTATATGTGTATATAATATATGTGTCACGTTTATTATGACTTTTATTTATGGTATGATGAACATTCACTAATTTTATAATTCTCAAATATCACTAATATGCCGTCAAATATTCTTTATAAAACTTTTTCTATTTGGTTTCTTAACTTTCCAGATAGCTACTTGTGATCCATGGGTCAATAGTTGTGATAATTCAAAAGTTGAGTGGCGCCTAATTTTTTGATTATTGAGTTATGCAATCTTTTCTATTTAACGAACCCATAGTGCTTCTCTGACCAACAGCTGCCGTTCGCAAGTAATCATTCTTTTTGTTTTGCTTCAAAATATCTTAATTTTGAATATAGTAAGGTTACACTATGTTGCATATGGACAAGTCCAATTCGAATACTGTACCAAGATTAGTATCAAACACCACACCAAACGAAACAAACAATCAAAATTCAAACTATGTTTCCATCCAATCGAACGATATACAATCAGATCAGTCTCTCATGTCAACGAACGTTTCATCAAACTATAGTGGAAATCACAATATGCAAATATTACTATCAACTGCGGTTGTATTGATCAGAGATCATAAAAATCGATGGCATAAATGTAGAGCTCTATTAGATAACGGCTCTCAACCTAACTTCATCACGAGGAATTTTTCAGAAAAATTACGTTTACCATATTCAAAAACTAATGCTCCTGTTAGTGGAGTAGGTAACTTACAAACGAATATCAACGTAGTAATAAAGGCACCAATAAAATCGCAATACAGTGATTTTTCCGCAGATTTATCGTTTCTAGTGTTAGATCAAATCACAGAGAACTTGCCTACCTATTCTTTTGATATTTCTAAGCTAAATATTCCAGCAGATGTTATTTTGGCAGATGAAGAATGCGATATTTCGAGAGAAATCGATATATTACTTGGAGCAAGTATTTTTTATGATATTCTCTGCTCTGGTAGTTTCAAGTCAAGTGAAGGGTTGCCAGTTTTACAGCCAACGTTATTTGGGTGGGTTATATCAGGAACACTTCCAAATAATTATCATAATGAAATCAGGACTAATCGTTTTACCTGTAATTCATCAGTAAACATTCCAATTTCTCTCGAAGATCAGTTAGAGAGATTTTGGAGGATCGAAGAGATTTCTTATAAAAAATTTGAATCAGTTGAGGAACGCGAATGCGAGGAGACATTCATTCAAACTACACAACGAGATCAGTCTGGTCACTTTTTAGTTACATTGCCAATTCGTGAGAATTCTGGTAAACTAGGTGATTCAATGCAAAATGCCGTTAAAAGATTATATGCGATGGAACGAAAATTCAGGAGGAAACCAGAATTCAAGAAACAATACACAGATTTTATGACCGAGTATGAAGCTTTAGGTCACATGAGCAAAATTAACTCCGATCAAATTTATAATAAACCTCTAACCGATATATTTTACTTGCCTCATCATGGCGTTATGAACGAATCAAGCTTAACCACTAAATTAAGAGTTGTATTTGACGGTTCATGCAAGACAACTAGTGGCGTTTCTTTAAATGACAAGTTGAAAGTCGGTCCTACAATACAGGATGATCTATTTGCAATTTTAATTCGTTTCCGTAAACACAATTTCGTCATGGCATCTGATGTTGCAAAAATGTATAGGCAAATCAATATCATTCCTCAGCAGCGTGATTTACAGCGAATTTTGTGGAGACCAAACTGTAACGAAGATATTCAACATTATCAGTTGAACACGGTAACTTATGGTACTTCCTGTGCTTCATATCTAGCAAGTCTACATCAAGTAGCCATCGACAAAAAGGATTCACATCCTGAAGCATGTGACGTTATATTTCATGACTTCTATGTTGATGATTTAATCAGCGGATCTGATAGCATCGAAAATGCGATAAAATTAAAGCAAGACTTACATGAGATTTTGAGTGAGTATGGATTTCATTTGAGAAAATGGGTCTCTAATAATCCTCTCATACTAGAAGATTCGAATATAGTTTCGAACGATCAATATTATGTTACCGATAATGAAACTACAAAAACATTAGGCTTAGTGTGGAAAGCGCACTCAGATATCCTAATTTATTCGATTGATGCGAATATTTTCAATTTCAATAATATCACAAAACGATCAATATTGTCAGCAGTATCGAAGATTTTTGACCCTTTAGGTCTAATTTCTCCAGTAACAATATGTGCCAAAATGATGCTTCAACATTTATGGCAGGAGAAATTAGGATGGGACGATACTCCGTCAATACATATTATTGAATTATGGAAACAATTCAGCAATGAATTATTAGATTTAAACCAAATAAAAATACCGCGACATGTTTTAATTTTCGATTTTGAACGCATTTCATTACATGCTTTCTGTGATGCATCACAGAAAGCATATGGAGCTTGTATATATCTAAAATCGATTGATAAAAATAACGAAATGAAAGTAAATCTCTTATGTGGAAAATCGCGAGTAGCTCCATTAAAAACAATTACTTTGCCACGATTAGAACTTTGTGGTGCTGTCCTCTTAGCACAACTGTCTGCTAAGGTGATTCGGTCTCTCAAAGTTAGTATCAATGAAATTCATTACTGGAGTGACAGCACTATAGTATTATCATGGTTAGCTAAGTCACCTAATACTTTGAATACATTTGTAGCTAATCGTGTAGCCGAGATATTGAGATTAACTAATTCTGATCAATGGGGTCATGTACCTTCAACGAAAAACCCTGCTGATATTGTATCAAGAGGCATTAATCCACGAAACCTCATTACATGTGAATTATGGTGGTCAGGGCCTGAATTTCTATTGTCAAGAGATAATTTCGATAAAAATTTTGAAATAATTACTGATTTGCCAGAATTACGAAAATGTGGAGTAGCACTAACAAATATGACAGTTGACACAAGTGATCGTTTCATTCTTTTCGAACGATATTCCACATTATATCGAATAAAACGTGAAGTAGCTTTGTGTTATCGCTTCTTCAGAAATATATCGACCAATAGAACTTCTAAAGTTACTGGCGAAGTAACCTTAGATGAAGCTGAGAATGCTTTGATAGCCCTCATAAGATGTTCGCAGGCTGAGTCTTGTCCAAATGAAATCAATTTAATTCGAAACTCCAAATCAATTCCAAAAAATTCCAAATTAATATCATTGAATCCATTCATAGACTCTGATGATATTTTGAGAGTGGGTGGTCGATTATCCAAAGCTAATATATCCTATGATACAAAGTATCCTATTATCCTAAGTTCCAAACATCATATGACACGTCTTATAATTTTAAACGAACATTATCGACATCTTCATGCAGGTACTCAGACGTTATTATCGATTTTGAGACAACGTTATTGGCCAATCAACGGTCGTTCAACAGTACGCAATATTTTGAGAAGATGTATAATTTGCTTTCGAGCTAATCCTACTAATATTATTCGTAAAATGGCTGACCTACCAGAAGAAAGAATAACACCGAATCGACCTTTTTCTGTTGTAGGGATTGATTTCGCGGGTCCATTCAATATTAAAGATGGCAAACTCAGAAATCGAACTATTATCAAAGCATATTTGTGTATTTTTATTTGTTTCAGTACGAAGGCTGTTCATTTAGAAACAGTGAGTGATCTTAGTACACACGGATTTCTCAATGCATTGAAACGGTTCGTGTGTAGAAGAGGTCTATGTAAAATGATTTATTCTGACAACGGTTCTAATTTCGTTGGCGCAAATAACGAATTAAAAAGAATCTACGACTCTTTAGCGAATTTTATCAAGGATCCCAATCTGATTGAATTTTTTCTTCAGAATAGGATTAAATGGCAATTCATTGCACCTTATTCATCACCACATTTAGGGGGTTTGTGGGAAGCTGCTGTTAAGCGAGCAAAGTTTCATGTTACTAGAGCTGTCAGTAACACTAATACTCTGACTTTTGAGCAATTATCGACATATTTTCCCCAGATTGAGGCGATAATAAACTCACGCCCCATAACGCCTCTCTCATGTGACCCATAAATGACCTCGCTGCACTCACCCCAGGTCACTTCCTAATTGGTGACTCGCTTATATCAATACCTGAGGTAGACTTGATGAGTATCCCTGGAAATCGCCTCAACCAATACCAAATGATACAGCAAGCTACTCAAATGTTTTGGAGACGATGGTCAACTGAATACCTCAACCTACTGCAGCAACGTTCGAAGTGGACCGAAAATTCGCCTGAGATTATAAGAGATAATTCGCTAGTTCTCTTAATCGATGACAATGCACCTTCAATGTGCTGGAAAATTGGCAGAATTATGCAGCTTCATTGCGGTTCTGATGGCATTGCCAGAACTGCTACTATTCGGACTCCAACGGGGGTGACTAAGCGAGCAGTGACAAAGCTGTGCTTACTTCCAATGGACGATGAACTTAATAATTAAATGCCCAAAGTGTTCTGAATGTTATGGTTGTTTTTGAAAGACTTTGTTCTTCCAAGGCCGGCGGGATGTCGAGTTTCTTCTCTCCGAACTGGAATCTAGTTCATTATAAATTCATCCTCTTTATAAGAGTGATAAAATGTTAATGTCATGAAATTGCATAGCAACGAGAAATAATATTGAAGACTTCGACTGTTAATAAAAACCGATGTCAAAAAGTATTCGAAAAGTCTTGTTCATTTAACATGAAAGGAATACAAAATCCTACAACAGGAATCTCAGAATGACAGGATTGTTTTTATGCAATACACTGTCATCAACACTGACACTGCGTTTTCCTACGAGCGTACGCAAAGTAGAACTTTTCCGCACTCATTTGCGTGCGCAAAGTAATACTTTTCCGCACTCAGTGCGGATATTGGTGCTATCCGCACAGCGTGCGGATAAGTAGAACTACCCAAAAATCTCACTGGTATGGAACATTTACATTCATTTTAGTTGCTGTTGACTATTGTATGCACTATAAAGCCGTTATCCCTTTTACTTTTCAATCGTTCTTCCCGATATTTGTATTTCACCTCAATGTTAATATTAGGAACAAATAATTCAATTAAATTTTTTATCATTATATTTTATTGATATGCGTGCGGAAAAGTAACACTTTGCGCACTTGTTAGGAAAATAACTATATCAGTTGGACAAAACGGCATCTTGGTCTCAACAGTCTGGAGTCTTCTTTCCGCAGATGACCAGAGAGATTCGGATATTCTTATGGTATTTCTTCATTTCGAAGTTCAGCATTTGAAATTACGTCTTGTGGATGACTTTCAACGAACGACTGACGTGTTCTTCACACTGTACACTGTTTTCTGTTTGCACGTTGAAGAGGGACTGAGGCGGTAAGAAAAGTAGAAACCTATCAAAGCCTGCATAGACTGGACCGTTTGTTCACCAATTTTCAATGAAATGGAGTAGAGGTCATTCAAAAATATTTTTCCAGTTTATACTATTTTGAATTTCGAGGCCATTCAATTATATTTGTTATGAAAATTGTCCTTATTGGGCGATGAACACCCAATTTTTATTGAAAATTCACTCAAGAATTTCACTCAGTGAATTTATTCACTACCATATAAACAGGAACTCAAAGAAACTATTCACAGTGTCTCAATTTGATTCATCAAATCTAATATTGAATCATAAAATATATTGATGAGTTATCAGAATATACATACGTAACAGTAAATACTGATGTTTCAAGAAAACAGGTGATATACAGGATGATTCACGGTGGATGGCAAATCAGACGTGTCTGGAGAACACAACTCAGGATTATTCTGAATAATTGGTGCCTTGAATGATTAGTTATGTTCTATCGACCTAAGATTTTTTCGCGTGTGTTGCGACGTTGCTTATATTGAAAAGTAGCAACAACTTTCGATTTTTTGAATGGAACATCCTGTATATTATTCCATTTTCAGATTCTTCCTGAAGAGCTGATTCTATTGACATTCAACACTTGGGGTCTAGCAATGATGAATATAGAGTTATAGAATGTGAAAAATCGAGACTTTTCAAGTCAAGGAATTTTTTGTGTCAAAACTATTCATTATTTTGACCAATCATGAATAGTTCCAAGGCACCAACTTTTCATAGAGTTGCGTTCTCCAGAAACGTCTAATGTGCCATCCACCGTGAATTAGCCTGTATAATGGTTTTTACTTCTCTTGGGAAATATCCTTTTTTGGTGTTATAACGATATCATGGTTATCTCGTCATGTATCACTGAAAAATTTCATCTCTATGATCTGTAGGTACTGCAATTTTTTGTTCATCAAGATAGTCCATCACCTGAGGAGATATCATCACAGGATCTTCGTATATGGAAGGACATTGATCTACCCATTGTTTCTCATATGTTTCATCTGCTCGTCTTAGTGATTGTTTATTGATTACATCGTGACAAATATCTATCACACTCTGCTTGGAACAGTCTGTATGTCGACTACTAATTCGAAATCGTCGCTCTTCTTGATCAAAAATTTCAACTTCACGATAGGCTTTCTCTAAGTAGAGTACTTTCAGTTTCTCTTTCAGGGCTTCATTCAACATAACCTGCTTGGCTTTTTATACTTCTAACGTAACTTCTTTCAGTATGTAAAGAAAGTCTAGATGGTGTATTCGTCCTATTTGGAATCGGAAAACAGATGAGCTGTCGCCCATGACTTGAGCGTTGGAGATGATTCTACCATCAGGGATGTCACCTTCTGGTTCTTTTGCTTTTTCATCCATATCATGTCTAGGTTCTCCAAAGTTCTTGAGCCATCTAGATCTTTGTTTATTTCAGCTGTTTCTCTTTTCCTGGAGGAGTCGGTCATAAGTCAACTGCTGTCTACAGTGCTAGTTTGTCTTTCTATTACTTCCGATAATAAATAATTCCACAAATTTCTGACTTTTATATCTTTATTTTATTTTTCATGTATTTTTTCAACAAGCCAACGCCTCCTTCCCTGATTTCAAATTATATGCAAGGTATATCAAACTAACCAAATAAAACAATTTACAACAACTACATTCATATACCAAATTGATGTACGTTTATGTGACATATTTTTTTTTTTATTTTTTTTCATTTTCACAAACAGGAATACAAACAGGACGAACCCAGAAACAGTATTCACATATAGGTGTACTAAATATGTCATGTTGTTAGGAATTCAAATTCCATTATACAGTGCAGAATTTTATATATTTTATAAAAGAAAAATTTTCAATATATCATCAATTAGATGCTGGAACAAAATGTTTCTTGAGTTTGTTCACAAAGATTGTTAAAGAGTCGGAAAAAATATCAATCTCTATTATGTTTGAAATGGAGTTATAACTTTTCAAGCATCGATGTAAAGGGGAGTTGAGATAGTAATTTGTGTTCGGTATGGATGTATGGAACAAGTTATAATAGCGAGTGGAATGTTATAATTTTGAAAGAGAATTTGATATCGGCGATAGCTCTTCTGTCAGCAAGACTAATCAAATTGAGTTTTCGAATTACGAAGTGATTTTGTGACCTTTTTTTGAAATATTTTTTGTTGATATAAGCAATGAATTTATTCTGAATACTTTCTATCTGTTTGGTGTATATTATATAATTGGGATTCCAAATGATTGAGCCGAAGCCTAGCAGACTATTCACGTATGACATGAAAAGAGTACGCAAGGTATTATAATCTTTGAAAGGATACGTTGTTCTCAAAATGAAACCTAGCATTCTGTTCGCTTTCTTAGAAATGTAAGAAATATGTTTATCGAAAGTCATTTTTGAATCAAGAATAATTCCCAAATCCTTCACTTCACTACATATGTGGAGATAATGATCCTGGATGATATAGTTATTAGTAATTGAATTAGAGTTTCTACTGAAAGTCATCTGATGGCATTTGTTGAGATTCGGGAAGAGGGAGTCATTTCTGCAGTACTCTGAGAAGCGATCACGGTCCTCTTGAATGAGCATACAATCATTCAAGTGTGAAACTGTATGAAATATTTTAAGATCGTCAGCATACATAAGGAAATACGAGAATTTGAAACACTCAGAGATGTCATTTATATAAATATTGAGAAGTAGGGGACCTAGATGTGAGCCTTGAGGAACACTCGACGTTATATTAACTGATCTTGAGAGATAATTACCAATACAAACTGTCTGATTACGATTACTTACGTAAGATTGAAACCAATTCAGCAGGGAGCCCGGTCACATCAACATCAGCCAGCTTTTGTACCAGCAATGTGTGATCGATCTTATCAAAAGCTTTGCTGAAGTCGGTGTAAACGGCATCTACTTGAATTCGGCTGTTCAAGCTTTTTAAAATATATTCAGTATATTCGAATAAATTTGTTTCAACAGAGCGCATTCTGACAAATCCATGTTGTTGTATATTCAAAATGTTCATGACATCATGATACAAATAATCAAAAATAATGCTTTCGAATACTTTTGCTAATATACATAATTTGGACACTGGTCTGTAATTCTCAGGTAACTGTTTTTGGCCAGATTTATGAATTGGAATAACGAATGCTTTTTTCCAGGCGTTTGGAAAGTGCCCTTTATCTAAGGATTTATTGAACAGGAGATAGAGATCATTTCACCGCATGTTATAATTCATGCGATTTGGAATGTCAATATAACATATTACTTATTGCTTCAATTCACTGTTATAGTTACGTGATAAATAATCTATGAATTTGGGTAATTAGTCAATGGGCTTCAAACTGGATGTCTTTCGAGGTTTTATTTGTTGTCGTAGTTTAATGTATAAGTAATAATGGATTGCCGCCACTATCATGATTGATGGAATTTTTTACACCTTCAACTTAATCCGTATCGATCTCTGTTTTTTCACGTGTTGTATTTGTTCTTGATTAAATAGATAAGGGATAGGGCAGGTACTTGAAAGAAAAACGTAATATATACAGAGAGGCCCATCTGAAAGGGAATCACCCTCATACACTTTTTATTTATGGAGCAATTTCCACGAATTTTTTTCTGAAATGTAGAGAGAGGAGAGGTGTATTTTGGACCTAAGCGTAGTCCACTTTTTCAAAAAACCGAGGCAGAAAAATCCAGAATACATATTAGCGATTGTTTAAGAAAAAATCCGCATACACCACTGGATTCGGCATCCTCTGAAATGGACCTGTACCAAGTTTAATAACAAAACATCAACGATTCTACAGCGTGTCTCATTTCAAACGCCCCCCCCTCCCCACCAATATTTCAGCTTTAATTCTCATGAAAGAACTTACCCGAGTTGGTTTGAAGTTAATCGAATTGGATTCTCTTTGTTAACCCTGTTGTGGAGCCCAAAACGTGAAATTATAATGGATACGAGATCCAGATGACATTGTACCATCATTCAGGCATGTTATTCCATGAATATATAGGCGTTTTGTCAATTCTGAGCAGAAAGCTTCACTTTTCATCTTTGACACCCTGTATCTCGAAAACTATAGTCATCCGATTTCTTTTTGCCCATTGACACTTTTCCTTGGGGAGTCAGAATCTACATCATACCAAAAATTCAGGGAATTTAACCGAAAGCCATTTACCACAAGGAAAGTGCGGGGTCCTGGACCAGAATGGATAACTATCAATACGATCATTTTTTCGAAGACGAACATCATTATGTACAGTGCCGTGCATTTCTATTCAAATGAAATGGGATAAATTTTTTATTAAATCATATTAAGATTTTTTTACAGGAAAACTTACCTCATAAAATATTGTTTTACGTGGTTTCAAACCCCTATATGTGAATTTTTATTATTATTTCATGCGAACGTGATAATCATTTACTCGAAAACGGTGAGTTCAACATAAAATAGCTTTTCTTGTTTTTTTCAAATCACAATTTCTTACCTACTGGAGCTTTTGAACATTTCAAAATTTACAGTTAATTCAATTTCACTATCTTTCCAATGCTGGAAATGAAAAAAAAACATGGAGCGAATCCTGTTAATTTGGAATTGGGTGATTCTTGCATATGAAAGGTCAAAAACATGAGGAACAATAATAGGAAGTTAGTTTTCTTGCAAAGAAATTCCTAAAATGATTTCATAACAATCCATCCCATTTCATTTCAATGAAGAGCATGGCACTGTTCAAGATGATATTTGTCTTTAAGAAACTGATCATATTGATGGTTATTCATACTGCTCCTAGTTTGGTACGAATCGCACGACTAATAGCTGAGATATAAAGGGGCGGGCTTAAAATGAGACACTACCCAAGTAGCACACATATATTGGGACAATATCGGTGCAATATTAAGAAAATATCGGCAAAATATTGTGAAAGTAATATTGGCGAGAAAAAAATGTGAACATTCGGCGATATTGATACAATATCAGTTTACAAATGTGGGTAGAATATTCTCATAATAATATTGGTTGAATATTCGTAGAGTAATATCGGACACAAAATGTATTATCAATATTGGCGAGAAATTAATGGTGAACATTCGGCAATATTGGTGTAATATATGGAAATATCGGTGAATCATTGGAAATCATCATGAAGGTATGTTGTCTCAGAAATATTGGTAGAATATTCTCATACCAATATTGCTGGTATATTCGTGAAGTTATATTGGTCACGAAATGTGATATCAATATACTTGTGCAATATTGGTTGGAAATATTGGTACATTATTGAAAATCATTATGTAGCTATGTTGTCTTCAAAATATTGGTGGAATATTTTCATACCAATATTTGCGAGTTATTCGCATCAGGAATAATCACAAAGGTCAGCCCAGCTAGTCGGGGCTCGTTTTGCGAAATGCCAAATCCTAGAAGCATTTCATGTAACAATTGGATAAATGACGTTAATCCCCTATTTCGACCCCGCTGAATCCGAAAATACCGTTTATCAAGTCGAAATTCCAACCGGAAGTGAGATATTCAAGATGGCGTCCAAAATACCCCCAAAATCAAATAATTTTCTACTTTCGGTCAGCTATACGATTGAGGTGTCGATGTCTATGTTTTCGGAGGTGTAGAATACGATGAGACACTCAAAAAATGATTTGGAGCATCAAAAGTTCATCGAATGATCAAATTTTGACGAAATGGACCAAAATTCCAAAGAACTTGTGAAAACGTGTTGCATAATGTATATGCTTGCATACGTTTTCGAGGGTGCTCAATAAGTTTATGAGCCAAAAAAGCATTCGAACATTGTCCAAGCCTTCATTTCTTCATTTTGAGAGAGCCCATTGCAGCCACAAGTTCCAAATTCGGAAAATGAATTGGGAATAGGTGGCAAAGTTGTCAGGATTGGGACATACCGTCCATCAACAATTTTCCAGCCGCAATTAATCGGGTCTTATAAATCAGGATACTGATCATGAACCTTAATCCACACTAGTATCTAAAAAAAAACAGAATAACATTAAAATCCTTCGATTTGTTCAATTTTCTTTTTTTTTTCTTGTTAATTTTACCTGGAAGTGGCACCGGAGAATGTGTTGACGGAGGGCATCAGTGGTAGATGGCGACATTACAACGGCAGACGCAGCCCGTGTTGCAATTTTTGGGACAGTGCGAATGCTTTTTGCCATCTACCACTGATGCCATCCATCAACACATTCTTCGGTGCCACTTCCAGATAAAATTAACAAGAAAACAAAGAAAATAGAAAAAATCGAGGGATTTCAATTTTAGTCAGTTTTCTTCTTAGGTACTAGTGTGTGCATGGTTTAACGCCCATGATCAGTATCTTGATTCACCAGACCCGATTAAATGCGGCTGGAAAATTGTTGATGGACGGTATGTCCCAATCTTGATGACTTTGCCACCTATTCCCAAGTCATGTCCCGAATTTGGAGCTTGTGGCTGCATAGGGCCCTGCGGCTTGAAGCAGTGTGGCTGCAGGGAGCCGAATGGAGCAGAAAAAGATGAGGAAGACTACTAATAGTGATTTTTTTTTTCAAAATATAAGAAATGAAGGCTTGGACAATGTTTAAATGCGTTTTTGGCTCATAAACGTATTGAGCACCCTCGAAAACGTATGCAAGCATGTACATTATACAACACGTTTTCACAAGTTCTTTGGAATTTTGGCCCATTTCGTCAAAATTTGATCATTCGATGAACTTTCAAAGCTCCAAATCATTTTTTGAGTGTCTCATCGTATTCTACACCCCCTAAAACATAGACATCGACACCTCAATCGTATTGCTGACCAAAAGTAGGAAATAATGTGTTTTTATCTATGTATAGGGGTATTTTGGACGCCATCTTGAATATATCACTTCCGGTTGGAATTTCGACTTGATAAATGGTATTTTCGGATTCAGCGGGGTCAAAATAGGGGGTTAACAGCATTTATCCAATTGTTACATGAAATGCTTCTAGGATTGTAACGGAGGCCTTATTTTGGAATTTATCCCCGACTAAGCCGGAGTGCAATGGGAG
Source organism: Phaedon cochleariae (assembly GCA_918026855.4). NCBI lineage: Eukaryota > Metazoa > Arthropoda > Insecta > Coleoptera > Chrysomelidae > Phaedon > Phaedon cochleariae. The sequence continues at coordinate 41,160,243 of OU896708.1, forward strand.
GGCCTTGCCCTAAGGAAGCCGCCTTGTTGATCACGGTTAACCCCTACTCCAGGTTATAATACTTTACAATCGTCTAGAGCCAATATTCAAATTCTATCGTCGGATCGGCAATGAGAGTACGTTACCAATCATTTATAGCGCCATCTATCGACATCGGTTTAGGAGTGCGTAATATGGAATGAATATCGAAATTTCGATATCGATATGTATTCTCAAAACAATATGTGAACAATATTGCTTACATGATATAGTGAATCACATATCAGCCAATATAGGATGATATTATTTTCTGAATATGGCTAGAAAACTATTCACCCGATATGCAATTGAACTTGAAAATACAATATTGTTTTTCTCTTCTATGTCCGATATAAGATACATATTGAATTGCCGTTGTTGATATTCATATTTGAATCATTGGAAACCCCTTCAGAATCGACATGTGGAGAATGTTCAAATTGCTATATTGGTTATAATTGTTGGAAACAATATGTATACGATATCTTCCGCATGATATGGATAGAATGATATTAATCGAGATAGGTGAATATGATATTTCGAATATTGTTGAAACAATATTCAACCAATATGCCGTCGAACTCAAAGATACAATATTGCACAACCGCTTCAGAATCAACATGGGGACAATATTCAAATCGCGATATTGGTTATAAATGTAAGAAGCAAATTGTATACGATATCTTCCGCATGATATAGATAAAATGATATCAATCAAGATGGGTGAATATAATGTTTCAAATATTGTTAAAAAAATATCCAACCGATATGCCTTGAATATACAATATTGCATAACCGCTTCAGAATCGACATGCGGAGAATGTTCAAATTGCAATATTGGTTGTAAATGTCGGGAACAATATGTATACGATGTTGTTGTATCGACATTCGTGAAACAATATTATATAACATTCATAGATATGTTTTTCAACACATTGTGAACGAATTTTACAACCAATATTGCTCCAATATTGTAGCTGACAATCCATATTCAGCTCAGGTTGAACCAATATTCCACCAATATTATCATTCCAATATTGTTTGTCCAATATACTCTCATATTGGACCTATATTATTTTACACATGTACGATATATCTATATCGGCCCAATATGAAATCGGGTTCCAGCCAATATGATGTGCTACCTGGGTAAAAGAATAGCTGATATGGATTCTGGATTTTTCAACCTCTGAATGTGGTCTAGTAAACCTTGATTTAAAAAAAAATGGAAACTGCTTACCTCCAAAATACACCTGACAGGATCCGAGATCTATTTGTTGAAATATGTGCATACATTTTTTTTGCCAATTTTCAATGTAGTGCAACCCTGTATGATACCTGCCAAAGTGAAAATTTGAAATGATTTCGTTGTCACTGCAATGGCCATGGAAAGTTCAGTTCTTGTACACAATTGCATGTTTTCATCATATGGAAATACTCAAGAAATATTTTCTTGATCAGGGGTCTGCAGCCCCCCTAGGAAAAGTTTCTCGTCTCATGCTCATTGGAACTTTTCTTGCTATTTTACTCTGTAATGTGTAATGTACCTACATTAGTTACTCAACTTATGATCCATGTGGAATCATGTTTGCATACCGAGCCCTTGTGATAAAAATGTAATTTTTTTTAACACAATAAAACTATCTATCTATCTATCTATCTTGCTATTTTTGATCGTAGAAGTCTCTGGTGAAGTTTGGCAGGATCATTTCGGGACACCCTGTATATATAAATATATATTCCGCAAAAGGAATTAGTGAACTATACAAAAAGAATAATGGGAATTTGTTAATTGTCCAAACTAGCTTGTAATGCTTCCATCATTCATTTTAATGCACTTAGACAGGTGCCTCGTGACTAATCGAGTTTAAGTTGCATTTTCATGCGCATATTTTTCGACACATAACGTCACAGTCTGAATCTAAAGTAGATATACGAATGGATATAGCTGAATGATTTCAAAACATATTCATTGTAGTGAATGATTCATGGTTTTGCCTCATTTGATGACTCCTATAGTATGCAAAATAATTTTGTGTTATCATATTTGGAGGGTTCAAAGTATTTCAATACTCATCTGGCCCAATGAATTTGAACTTTCAAGTCACAATATCGTCTGGTCTTTCGAGGTCAAGGATAGGGTGTGATACCTCATCTAATATGAAGCGAAAGGGCTTGATTGAGCTATTCGTTGCTGGTTGGAACCGTTGAATCCAGCAGCCCTCGTCAAGGTTTCCGGAATTGAAATATAGGGTTTCTTCGTTATGAAAATACATTCTTCTTCTTCATCGTATTTGCAGCAAGAGGGAGACTGAGGATCATTGGTAAAATTGATAGGAACATTGTATCTTCTGTTCGAGCTTGATGAGTTTATAGTGAAGTTACCTCTGTACCAATGTTGAACAGACGATGAACATCTTCGCAATTCTTCTAGATCCTCTTTAACTCTGGTAGTGACTTGTTCCAATTCTTCTGGGTGAACAAAGAACAAGATTTTCGGGCGAAGCTGATTGAGAATGAAAGATGCTTGAACTGATTTCAAAATCAAAGGGACTTATTGTTGAAACAGGTGACATTTTCTTGTTTCAAATACCTCTGCAGATACTATCTTATTTTGCACCTCTCCGAGAAGCTTTGAAGTTATTTGGGCTACGACATGATATGAATTGTACTCATTCAAAAATCTATCAGCAAAATTTTCGAAACAGAAATTGACAGATCGAAATGTTTCAATCCATATCCGTGCATATAGCCTCGTAAACGGTCAATAGCCTATTCAACTTCATGCTGATCTTCTCCGATACCATTTTGGGAAAAACATTTTGTACATTGACACACAAATCTGGTTGGATTTTCTTGTTCATAATCATGGAAGGTACAACGCAGTTAACACAAACTTGTTGATGAAATGTTGAATAACGTTTGGAATCGTGGAAATAACGTTAGTGGTTGAAAACTTCAATGATTAAATTTGGTTTAAGATGATCGGGAAATGAACACGTTATTTAAACGTTTTTTTTCCTAACAATTCATTACTTTTCGTTCATCTACAACCACTATTAAACGTTGAAATGAAACTTTGATACTTTCAAGCAATGAAACGTCATTCTATATCAATGAAACGACACATTCACAATGTACGGTAGAATAATTGCTAGAAATAACCTGTTTATAACGTTAGAAAACTAATAGATTCAAAAATTATCAAATTCTTGTTTACTTCAACGTTTTGAATTCACATATTCATAACTTTTGAGTTACTTGATACATCATTAGATCGTGTACTGATGATGTTGATGAAACGTAAAAAATTACTCATTAAAAACGTCTATTATTATGAGAAAAAGATTATTCATTGATATTCGGGTATTTCAGACGACTTTGAGACAAATGAACCTGCGTTTGAGATACTGAATAATAGAACGTTTTTCTCGATATCAAAAATTTCCAATTGTGTACAGCGTGGCTAGGATTAGAGCCTCATCATTGGAATCTCGTGAACTGTGAGAGATGCAGTGTCGGTAAAATCTTGGCAAAACTGTGCAATTCTATACTTGACGAAATTCCGTTTTGAAACATGGAAAATTTCGAAAATTTGGAGATATCCCGAAAAATTATAACTTTTTAAGACTCCCATTATTTTTTAGTTATTTGAACACATCAATCTTCATTCCAGAAACCATCATCGACACTTTTTTTTTTCAAATACGAACTTAGATATTTTATTCAATGTTCATTTGTTACTTTTGGATAGTCAAAGCTGGGAGCTATCAAAAATCTCAATTTTCGAATGTTTCGTTAGAAAAATCACAGTGTCCTATTGAATATTGAAAAAAGAAATGCAGAAAATGTCGATTTTTGTGAACAAAACTATCAAAAATTTAAATTTGTAATAGCTCATGGGCTATCCAATGGTTAGAGAAAATGAAATCACTGTATATCACTTGAAATCTTATTTTAAATGAAAACATTTCATCACTCCCTCTGAAAAAAATCGATTAACTCAAAAACAAGGTGTCCTATTGACATTAACAAGAATGACTTCGCCTCCTGAGAAACCGAGAGTTTGACAATGATGAAAATCTTCAAGTCAGATTTCCCATTTTCCCTCCACTTTCGGTGCAAATTTTCAAAATCATGAGTATAAGAACCGTACCCAAGTAGCACACTCATATTGGGCCGATATTGGACCAATATAGATGAAAAATTGGCGCAATATCGAGAAATCAAGTAGGCACAATATTGGATCCAAACATTCAACATGCTATTGTAGATCGATATTGATTCGATGTTTCATAAAAAGATTGTTAAATCATTCAACAAAATATCAGAAATAATATTGATTTATAATCATCCTACAATATTGATTTGTTGATATGAAAAAAACAATGAAGTGCGTTGATTGAGGATCATTCATCATCTCTATATATGTAACTGATGGCTCATCGATATTGACCAACAATATAGTAGGTTGAAGATGAGCAATATTCTTGGCATCACCACGTTGTGATATATTATAAATATTGACACCAAATATAGATCAATAATGAGAAATAATCTTGTTATTGCATTCATGACTGATGTTGAGACTAATTGAAAAAAAAAATATCGACACATATTCAAAAGAATGCTTCAAATTATATCAGTATCTTATATTCATACTATATAGTAACTCAGACATTGGGTAGGAATATGGACAGGTTATTTATTAACAATATCTCAAACATATCGCCAAGAAATATATATTCCGTATGAAATATCGGTATGCTTAGGTATTGATGGATGATATTCATGTTTCTATCAATCAAACGTTGATACAATATCTATCCATAATATTAACAGGAGATTCAAAACAAATATATACACATATTGAACAGTATGCTTGGAACAGAATCAATATAAAATATTCATAAAATATAGTTATGCGAATATTGGTTGAGAATATGTGGTGATCATTGAAAATTGATATTCAAGATATATTTAAGGAATATATAAATATTATATCCAACATCAATATGCTGGGATGATAGATGATCATATATGGAATAATGTCGTATTCGAAAGTTTATGGAACAATGATATTCCAATGTGGGGAGTGAATTGAGAAAAAAATATTGACAAATATCAAAAATAAAGCTCAGAGCTATATCGAAAACTTATATATAGACAATATAGTTGAATAGATATTGTGATATATCTACAAAAACATATATCTTTCATATTGAACATCAGTATAATGTGATATTGATGGATCCCATTGAATAATGTCATAACTGGGAGTTGATACGAGATAGATAATGAATGAAAGTAGTATATTGATTACAAATATTGACACATATTTAAAATAATGTCGGAAATTATATCGATGGCAAATATTATTACATATATGTATGTGGATATTGGCGAATAATATCTAGTAGCTATTGAGAAAGAAGTCTACAGAAATATCTACAAACAATATCTATAACATATTGAACAGCGCCTTTTCAGGATATTGATAAATCATATTGATCATTCTCACACTTTGAAGTTGATACAACATTCATTTTCAATGCGCGAAAAATGTCGAAGTGAAATATACCTATATATTCAAAATATTGCCCTAAATTATATCTAAGGTAGATATTCACACAATATCATCATCCAGATATTGAATGAGGATATAGAGTGGTTATCCAGGAACAATCTCCACAATATATCTTTAAAAAATTGTTATTTTATATTGAACATTCACGATGATACGATATTAATGAATCATCACGATCAATCTCTCATTTATAAGTTGATACACCTTCGATTCTGAATGTAACGGATACATTGAAAACAAATATTGACACATATTCAAAATGATGCCAGAAACCATATCTATGGCATATATTCTTACAATATATATATACATATATGTAGATATTATCAGAAAATATCTAGTAGCATTTGAAAACGAATTTTCCAGAAACATCTACAAACAATATCTGCAACATATTGAACAGCACTTCACAAGAATATCGATGAATAATATTGATAGGGCATTATTACATTATATTGATTATTTTCACACTTCAAAGTTGATACAATATTTATTTCCAGTATTGGTAAAACGTTGAAGGGACATTTTCATTTATACAGTCTGTCCAAGATAAGGTTGAACAGCATGGGGATCTCGAAAACGATAAGAGATACGAAATCGGTTGAATGGGGAAAAAGTTGCGCATTCGGAGGCTTATATCGAGAGCCTTCGAAAATTTCGAGAAATATTTTTAGTTTTTGAGTTATATCGAAAAAAGAGAATTTTTGGAATTTCTATTCTATTTTTTTTTCTCCGTTATTATTAGAGATACAGCAAAACTGAGAAAATATTTTTTCATAGCAACTTTTGATGACGGTCAACGCGGTGATACCGATTTTTTCATGCGACGTTTCGTATTCGTGGAACCATCATCAACTTTTGTTTTTTAAATACGGTCCTGATAATTTTTTCACAGATTCTAAAAGGTTTTTTTATTCTGAATTCAACCATGTATTATACAAGGTGTTTCATTTGTGTTTCGACCTATTTCCATTCATCATCAATGTTTTTTCGAAACTCCAAAGGAAAAATGCCATCAGTTCCACTTATTTTGAAGGAAAATTAGTCAACCCACTAATACCTCATCAACTAGTTTCAATCAACAACCCATTTCATTTTGCGGAAACAAAAATTCCATCCATACAAATTCAGAATATGTCAAGCGCTAAAACCAGGAGATGACGAAAGGCGCAAGACATCCTGTGAGTGGTATACCAGGAAATGTTAAAATTTTGCAGATTTCTTTCGAACAATCATCTGGACTGATGAAAGCATGGTCACTAATCATGGTAGCTTCGATAGAAAAAATACACATTATTGTTCACGAGAAAATGAACATTTATACATTACAGCGAGACACCAACACCGTTTCGGCTTTAATATGTGGGTTGCAATATTTGGTACACGAATTATTGTTCCTTCTATTTACCATGAAACACAGACTTCCGAACGTTATAGAAATTCGCTTGAGAATCATCTTGAGGAAGCTCTGGATGATTTACCGATTGCGGAAGTTCAGAACTCTGTTGGTTTCAACAAGATGGCGCTCCGGTACATAATTCCAGAGAAGTCCGTGCGTTTTTATCCCTTGGCCGGCGCGGTCGCCTGATTTAACACAGCTGGATTTTTCCTTAGGGGATATATCGAACTTTGTACACGCAAATAACTTTGAGGATGAAGAAGAACTAAGAGACAGTGTCTTCGAAGCATTCAATAGAATAACCCCAGAAATGCTTAGCAATGTCTTAGAAACAACTGTGAGAAGAGGATATCTTTGTTCAGAAAATAATGGTTATCATTTTGAACATTTGTTATGAATGTCTCTGTAGGTATTGTCAAAGTTAAGTTGTTAAAGTAATTCGTGTAAGAATTCATCAACAATTTTAAACGCTGCATTGATCGAATGATGTAGTGAAATATTTTTTATTCACTTTTCAGAATTGAATAACTAATCCATCAAGTTTGACACTGAATGATAAGAAATAAGTGGAACTGATGGCTTTTTTTCTTTTGGAAGTTCGAAAAAACATTGATGATGGATAGAAATAGGTCGAAACACATTCGAATCACCTTGTATAGTACATTGTTGAATTCAGAATAAAAAAACCTTTCAGAATATGTGAAAAAATTATCAGGACCGTATTTAAAAAACAAAAGTTGATGATGGTTCCACGAATACGAAACGTCGCATAAAAAATCGGTATCACCACGTTAAACCTCATCAAAAGTTGCAAAAAAAAAGTATTTCCAGTTTTTTTGTATCTCTGATAATAACGGAGAAAAAAAATAGAATAGAAATTCCAAAAATTCACCTTTTTCGATATAACTCAAACACTAAAGATAATTTTCAAAATTTTGGAAGGCTCTTGATATGATCTCTTACCGTTTCCGAGATCCCCATGCTGTTCAACCTTATCTTGGACAGACTGTATACACAATATCGTCAGAAATTATATCGAATGCTCATATCCATACAATATAAGTATTCAGATATTGAATGAGGATAAAGAGATCTATCTGCACAATATGTCTACAAAAAATCTATTCCATATTGACCATCACGATGATCAGATATTGAAGAATTATATCGACCAATCGCTCATTCATATGTTGATTCATTTTCGAATCTGAATGTTAGGGATATATCTAGAATGAATATTGCAACATATTCGAAATGGAGTCTGGAATCATATCCATTGCTAATATCCGTTTAATATCAAAAGACAATTTGAGTTGAAATTGGGTGACAGTATGGAGTTTTTTATCACTTGGAGCGCACGAAGGATATCTTCCTAATAGTTTCACGAGATATATTTATTTCATATTAAACATCACTATGCATAGTCATTGATGACACATATTCATTAATCTTCAACTGGAATGTTGTCACAACGTTGACTTTTAATATCAGCATTAGACTAGAGATAATTATCGGCACATACAGGGTGGCCCACGGTCGATGGTACCTTAGACGTATACGGAAAACGGTACATTGGATTATCCTGAAAATTCGGTTACTATAATAAGCGTTTGTGATCTAACGATTCAAAATATTTTCAGAGATGCAGCGTTGCCACCTTTACCAAAGAGTAGCATCATCTTTGTTATTTCAAATGGAACACCCTGTATTTCATTGCGTTTTTAAATTCTTCCCGAAGAGCTGATTTCATCAATGTATCACACTGTTCAAAATCGAGATTTTTCAATTTCAGGAATTTTTTGTGTCGAAACTATTCATTATCGATCAAAACGGATTACATGTCCCTATCTCAACTTTTGATTCACTATCTACTGACATTTAATTGGAACAGATACAGGGTGATCAAAATTCTGAATCTTGGACCATCCTGCATTTTTTTCAATTAAATGTCGGTAGATAGTTGTTCAAAAGTTGAAATAGGGACATGTAAGCCGTTTTGACCAATGATGAATAGTTTCGACACAAAAAAATCCTAAAGTTGAAAAATCTCGATTTTGAACACCCTATATCTCTGTAATAATTCCCGCTAGACCCCAAGTGTGATACATTGATGAAATCAGCTTTCCGAGAAGAATCTAACGCAATAAAATACAGGGTGTTCTATTTGAAGTAACAAAGATGATGCAACTTTTTGGTAAAAGTGGCAACGCTGCTTCGCTGAAAATAATTTGAATCGTTAGATCACAAACGCTTATTGAAGTAACCGAATTTTCAAGATAATCCGATGTACCGTTTTCCATATACGTCTAAGGTACCATCGACCGTGGGCCACCCTGTATACAGAATAATATCGATCAATCATACACATACCATTCAGCTATACACAGAGATTATGATATTGAATCACCATCGAAATTCAATCTTCTCAGTATACCTATATCTTAAGAAGATATTCATTCCATGTTGAACATCACTATGCTGGGAATATTGATAGATCATATGGACCACTCTCGCATTTGAATAATGAAATGATATTGATGTTTGATATTGCGAATTTGTTTGGAAATTGATATTGAAATTCAACCAGAATAATCCTCAAAATTTATATCGATGGTTTATATTCATATAGATATCGAGTGAGAATATGGTATTGGCAATTGAGATTCAAACTCCTTAATACATATACATACATATAATATTTGTTTCATATTGAACATCACTAAGCTGGCATATTATTTGATCAAATTGATCAATGTCTCATTGAACCGTTTATACAACAATGATTTTCAGTGTGTTGTTGAATATATTGAAAATATATGTTGACATTTTGTATCGAGGAGGATGCCTGAAATTATATCGAAAGCTTATACAGGGTCGCTGATATGTATGGAAACAGGTGAATATCTCGGCAATCTGTTGTTAGATTTTTTTGAATTTATGTACAGTGTGATTTCAAAACGTGGCGGATTTGAAAATGTTATAGCCTCTGTTGCCACTTTTTCAGTTATTCCTTATTTTTAGTAACTTCCTTATTTTGAATGAAACACCCTGTACTTTATTGGATTTCCAGATTCTCCTTGAAGAGCTGATTCCATCGATCTATCACACTTGGGGTCGAGCGGGAATGATTACATAGGTATAGGGTGTTTAAAATCTAGGTTTTTCAACTTCAAGATTTTTTTGTGTAGAAACTATCCATTATCGATCAAAACCGCTTCAATGTTCCTATCTTCACTTTTGATTTACCATCTACTGACTATTTAATTGGAACAGATACAGAGGGTGATCAGAATTCTGAATCTTGAACCACCCTGTATTTGTTTCAATTAAATGTCAGTAGATAGTAAATCAGAAGTAAAGATGGGAACATTAGAGCGGTTTTGATCGATAATGAATAGTTTCGACACAAAAAATTACTGAAGTTGAAAAATCTAGATTTTAAACACCCTATACCTATGTATTCATTCCTGCTAGTCCCCAAGTATGATTGATCGATGGAATTAGCTCTTCAGGGAGAATCTGAAAATCCAATAAATTACAGGGTGTTCTATTCAAAATAAGGAAGTTAATAAAAAATCCGGTATAACTGGAAAAGTGGCAACATTGGCTATAACATTTTCAAATCTGCCACGTTTTGAAATCACACAGTACATAAATTCAAAAAAATCCAACAACAGGTTACCGAGATATTCACCTGTTTCCATACATATCAGCGACCCTGTATACATATACAATATTATTATGTAGATATTGAGTTAGAAATGGATATTTCCAGAAGTCTACGAAATAAGACTGATTTCACATTGAATGCTACAATGTATACTGGAAAGTTTATGAGATAATATTTCGATATTGAACCTATCTAAAAACGGCAATATCTCGAAATGGGAAACACTTTGTATGATAGTATATACAGTGGAATATATTCAATATCAACTTTTCAGATATACGTCGGTTTGTATAATAAAATAAAAAAATAATATCTCAAATTCTTATAAAGAGAAATATTCAAAAATTTATTTTCTTCCCATTCATTATGTCATTCTGAAGGCCTGGACTTCCTTCCCCCATCTCTATCTGCTGCTTGCGCCAAGCAAGAACGAACATGCCTTAGGATGTCGTTATCGCAGGCAGTAGGAATCACTACTCTTGTAGCGTCTGAAAATGTCGTATTTACTATAAGCTGAGTGATTCAACTCTTTTTTTGTGAAAATTGTAGTGAAGGGCAATGAATTTCCATTATTTTATATAGGTATTATGTTTGGTTGGCCGGTTCCCGTGTTACCCTATACATATTCAAGAATGAAAAATTTTGAAATAATCCCCTCTTTAGTTTGTCACGTTTTTGAATCAGATTTTATATACAGGGTGTTTCATTGGCAAAGGAGAATAATTCAACTGTGGATAGGGGTCACTGGGGTGATTTAAAAAAACCCATGGTTAATGGATCTTCAACTTCTTATAACCGAGATACAGGATGTTTCATCAATTTTGTTCATATCTTCATTGTCTCATAACTTTCCAACCAACCTGTATATATTTTCAAAAATTGTTACACTTGCTCAATCTACCTTGTGGAATTGATTGAGGCAACAACAAAAGATAAAATCCAGGTCCAACTTCACTTAAGATTCACAAATTCTTTCTGCCAGAAAATAACACCCTATACATTCGAATTTCTCTTTTTTGATGACGGACCTGCAACTAAGTCTGGAACAAAGAACGATATGAAATACTCCTTCTAATTATAATACTCACGTATACTGAATAGGAAGTAATAAAATTAACAAATCTCGTCTGATTCCAATTTTGTGCCCCAAAATGAGCAAAAATAATATTTTGAGCACATAATATGAATAGTTGAAATCGTCTGTGCACGAATGAAAAGCACATCGTTGAATGGAAAAATCCTTGTTCTTTTCAGATATGGCAAAAAAAATGAGAAATTCGAATGTATAGGGTGTTGTTTTCTGGCAGAAAGAATTTGTGAATTTTAAGTGAAGCCGGACCTGGATTTCATCTTTTGTTGTTACCTCAATCAATTCCACAGGGTAGATTGAGCAAGTGTACCAATTTTTAAAAATATATACAGGTTGGTTGGAAAGTTATGAGACAATGAAGATATGGACAAAATTGATGAAACATCCTGTATCTCGGTTATAAGAAGACGAAGACCCATCAACCATGGGTTTTATGAAATCACCTCAGTGACCCCTATCCATAGTTAAATTATTTACCTTCCCCAATGAAACACCCTGTATAGAACTTGACGATCGAGCTCAAAAGCACTATTGCTCCACCCTGGATCTGTTCCAATTAAATATCAGTAAATAGTAAATCGATTGTTAAATCATAGATTAACGGGGGAGTCATTAATCTATGGTTGAATTAAGGACATGTAAGCCGTTTCGAACAATAATGAATAGTTTCGACACAAAAAAATCCAGAAATTGAAAAATCTAGATTTTGAACACCCTATACCTCTGTAATCATTTTCGCTGGACCTCAAGTGTTATGCATTTCTAAAACCAGCCTCCCACGGAAAATCTATGAATGCGAAAATATACAGGGTGTCCTATTCAAAAAAACACATAATCGGCCGATATATCTTGGAATGCTAACACCCTATAGATTTGAAAATAATTTTAGGTGACAGTTATCATGGAACATTATAATTTATTATTATTGTATTTGAATTTTTTTTATACTGAGTGTTTCCTAACTTGGGGCGATCAATGAAATGGATGATGGAGACGGAAAAACAAAACGAAAAAAATCATTTTGGAAGAAATTGAGCTCCAAAGTTTGCCTGAAACTCTTGTAAATCATTGATAAAAGGTTAAATAGCCCAATTCAAGCGTTAATTTGCTTTCTGCGAGATCACAAGCACCGGAAGTACCAATGACTTTTGCAATATTGCCGGACGTTCAAAAATAGTTGAGAGATGATTTATGGTGTGAGCGCACATTTTTTGACAAAATTTCAGAACAAATTTTTTCTGTCTCATAAAACACCGCATTCCATTTAACGCCCCAACTTCGGAAACACCCTGTATATCTGACGTTTGGCTACTATCGAAGAAGAACATACTATTGCTTCACCCTGTTTAGGTAAGTACATATTATCCCATTTTCTATGATATATATCTCAGTTGTATTTGGATATACAGCGTTGCGGTTTTCACAATACTGTACTATTTTAAAAAACCTGAGTCCAACTATACATGAACATACTAATGTCTCATTTGAAAAGAATTTATGTTGGCTCCATTTTCTGAACAATAATCATTAATGGACGTCAAATAAATACGCCAGTGTATTCTACGTAAGAAAAGCAGAACTGTGAGAATTCTGTTTGCGGCCAGTGGCCGATCAAGGAAGCGGTAAAGGGAGAGATTATCCCTTGAGCCTCGTTGAAGATTGATATAAGAGAAGTGTATAGAAATCGGCCAGTGCTGTAACTTCTGAATCAATCGTGATAGGATTTCGAAATTTCGTGGGTAGCAACTAGGTATACCAAATTAATCATTTATTGATAAAATCACTTCCGTTTCAACCGGAATCAACCTCAACTTTTTATGTTTGAATAGAAAACCCTGTATATTCTTTTATATTCATCTTGGATTTCCTGTATATACGTAAAAAATTTGTATCAAAGTTGGGCCATCAGGGCCAACATAAATAATTTAGTAATGTGAAAACCGCAACTCTCTATCTCCAAAGACAACTGAGAAAATCATCGATAATGTCACACATTGTATACCTACCCCGAGATCTAGGTACCTATATTGAAGTTTCATCATCGAACAATACTCATATGTTTCAAAAATCGCATTACCGTTATTAATAAAGCATCTGTACTTAGGTAGGTATGTAGGTACAATATTTTGCCAAATCTGGGAATCCTATATTATACCATCATTATTCCCCAATATTGTACCAATAACTTCTCAACAATATTGTTTCGATATCGTGCTGGAATGAGACAACTGAGAAAATCATCGATAATGGAACACATTGTATATACCTACCCCGAGATCAAGGTACCTATTGAAGTTTCATCATCTAACAATACTCATTATGTTTCGAAAATCGCATTATCGTAATCAATAAAGCATCTTCAATACTTAAGTATGTAGGTACAATATTTTGCCAAATCTAGGGATCCTATATTATTCCATCATTATTTTCCAATATTGTACCAATAACTTCTCAACAATATTGTTTCGATATCGTGCTGAAATGGGTAGCTACACATTGTGTGTGCTGCTGGATAACTTATGGCGAACACTGATGTGTACGTAACAAAAAAGTATCTACGATTTTACTTAGGTACATGGACTTTAGTACTCGAATGATATCAATAGGTTAACTTATACTTGTTACATAGTAAGTAGGTAAAAACATTTTTCTGACTGAACTACCAAACTGCACGAGGGCATCGAGGGGTCGAAAAAATTTTTGGATTTTGCAGCATCAGCACATGGTATGGCAAGGAAGAACATAATCAAAATTGTATCAAAGTTGAACTAGTATCAATAATTGGGATAATTAATTTTACCTTATTATTTTTTGCACCACTGTTATAATATACCACTCGCGATCCACGCCACACGCTTGAAGACTTTATGAGACAACTGAAAGAACTGAGCTAGTGAGTGTCGAGCAAAGATAGTCACTCTATGACCTGAGGTATTTGCCCGACAGTGTTGTCGGGTGTACTAGTGAACACGTTATACTAGAAACATACATTTCTTGTTCAGACAAGAATATCAGAATAATGTGAAAAAACTGGAATGCCTACCTAGGTGTATCACGAATTGAAATTCCACAATAAATAAAATCATTTGTTTGATGTAATATTTGTGCACAAGTTCAGAATCCCCAAGTGATATGGAGGAAGCAACACAAAATGCACTATTCTAATATTCATCCATTCATAATTTCGTTTCATTTCATAACTTGTGTTGAAATGAACATTTCATCACCAATTATGTATTATTCCACTTTGCGCATTTGTTTATACAGTGTGTCCCACTTACCATGCTCACGATGGGTATCTTTTTAACGGTGAGAGATACGAGGTCGGTTGAATTACACCAAATGTGGAGTTTGTCAAGGCCAACTATAATGTGAAAAAATATTTTGATAAAATCTATTCGTTTTTGTTTTATACGCAAAAAACAAATTTTGATTATTTTCATGTCTCCACCGTAACTTCTTTATTCATGAAAATATTCAGATAGGAATTTCACATTCTCATGGGAGTTTTTCGAAGTGAATTCGAAAAAAATATGATAACTCTTCTAGAATTTGAGATATCAGCACCAACTTTAGTTGTTCAAATGAATCTCATAGCTCACTATGACTTAGTTACAAATAACTTTTTTTCCTCTTACAGATGACATGTCGCAGTTATAGTTTTGTGTTGATAACAACGGAGTTATCGTCATTTATACAAAAACATAAACTTATTTGGAAGCCGCCATCTTGAATTTACAAATTTTAACAAAAATATCATGATCGTCGACCTCAAAAACCCCCATTTACCAATTTTGAATGGAATGGGACCAAATCTTGTCCGCCATCTTGGAGCAGCCATTTTTTTAGAATTATTTCCATTTCCATTTACTAATCAATGCATATTGTTACATACAAACGAAGCGTATGGTCAAATTTAGACGTTCGTCCAGAACTACGCAAAAAATAATCGCATCGAATACAATTCGAACTTTGAAATCTTCAAGATTATGCATCTCAAACTTTCTGCACAATTAAAAATAATCGTGTCCGTTCAACATAATAATCCTTTCGCATCGTGATCGGATTATTTCAACTGTTAAACTGATACTCTTCGTAATTATATGCAACAAAAGTTATCGATGTTTAGCCCTAATCTTTTGAAGTACTTATAGTATTATAGTATTACTACTGAAAATACTAGATTTAGTGACAAAACCAAGATGGCAACAGTGGTGACTAGTCTTGTCGTTCACGGTAACACTCGAACGTGCGCGAGAAAGCTCTAATATTGGGAATTCATCATTGAATTGATATTAGGTGTTTGATATGGTACACATATATGAAATCTAGAAGGTGACTTCACTATATTGAACCTGATGTTTGCTAGCAATATTGAACTAATCTTCATTTCTCAATATTGCTCCATTATCATCATGTTGATAGTATCTAGAGATTACGCCTCAATATTATATCAATATAACTGACTGAATTCAAGATGGATAATATCGCTTGCACATTGTGATGACAACATCGAATTGATATTGGGATCTGATTATGGTACAAATATATGGAATCAGGAAGTTGGTTCCACAATATTGAACACTATGATTATTTGCAATATGAAATTCATATTCATTTATAAAGATTGCTCTATTATCATCTTGATGATAGTTTCAAAAGAGATCACAGCACAATATTGTATACATAAAGTTGACTGGAATAAGCATTAAAAATATTGCTCTGATATTGGGATTGTATCATTGAATTTACACTGAGTTTTTGATGTGGTATACATTAATGGAATCGAGAAGTTGAAATCACGATATTGAACCTAATGATCATTTGCAATATAGAATTATCTCCATTTCTCAATATTATCCCTTTATCATCCTGTTGATAGTATCAAAAGTGATTACACCTCAATATTATATCAATATAACTGACTGAACTCAAGATGGATAATATTGCTTGCACATTGTGATGACAACATCGAAATAGTATTGGGATCTGATTATGGTACAAATATATAGAATCAGGAAGTTGGATTCACAATATTGAACACAATGATTATTTGCAATATGATGATCATATTCATTTAACAATATTGCTCTTTCATCATCTTGATGATAGTTGCAAGAGATTAGAACACAATATTGTATACATAAAGTTTACTGAAATATGCATAGGTAATATTGCTCTAATATTGAGATTTCATCATTGAATTGACCTTGAGTTTTTGATATGGTTAACATGAATGGGAACAAAAAGTTAACCTCACGATATTGATCCTAATAGTTATTTCCAATATCGAATTATCTTCATTCCTATTCATGGATGATATTATTGCTTGCACATTGTGATCACAGCATCGAATAAATATTGGGATCTGGTTATGGTACAAATATATGGAATCAGGAAGTCGGTTTCACAATATTGAACATAATGATATTTCGCAATATCTAAATCATCTGCATTTCTCAATATTGCTGCAACCTCATCCTGATGAAATCCACTAGAACAATATCGCTGGGATATTGGGATTTGATCATTGAATCCATATAGAGTTTGTGATATGGTACACATATATGGAATAAATTGATCGACCTCACGATATCCAACGTGATGATTCTTTGCAATATCGAGGTCATCTCCATTTCCCAATATTGCTTCATTATCAAACAGATGATGGTGTCATAAGAATACAACTCTTTATTGTATACATATAATTTACCAATATCCACACAAACAATATTGGTGGAATATTGGGATGTCATCATTGAATAGCAGTTTTGTATTCGATATGGAATACATATATGAAATCAAGAAGTCCACGTGACGATATTGAACCTGATGTTTTATTGCAATATCCTCCAAGATACATTCTATCGATATAGGTTACATATCCAGTTGTAATATGAACTGATATCAGGCAATCAATATATCTATCATGAGGATTTATCAATATCGAGACATAAATCATCAGGATATAGGAGGAATATAGATTTCATCACATATGTCATTATGAATATCGATACAATGTAGGATTCTCAAGATCCTGAAATATGTAAGCCTATCAACATTGTATTCATATTGATCCGTCTAGCTCATTTATTCAATATCGTTACAATATCATCCGACCGATTTACGATATTCAAATATTGGGCCAATGCAGAGCCGATTTGCAGCCGATATTCTGTGCTACTGGGGTACCGCCATTTCATAACGTGTATTTCACATGGTAAACTGATTTTCATTGGTTCGGCAGAAATGAACGTTAATCAAACGTTTTATCGAGAGTATTCGATAACCGTTGAAAAAAAAATTGAAATATATGTTTTTCGACAACGTTAGCTAACCGTCATTAGACAACGTGTATTCAATCCGTTCACATTCTTCCGACGCTCACACCAAGAGTTCAGGTACAAATAAGATTAGTCGAGCATATTCAAATAGGGATACGTAGGAAATGGGCACCTCACTAACAAGAAAGTGGAACAGCTGAGGAAAGGAAATACATGGACAACATAGCAGGTTAGTAAGGTATGATAATAAATATAGCACTATAGTAGTTATGAGAATGTTGATAAAATAATTGACACAAAAATAAAGAAAAATGATCTGACTAAAACTTTGAAGAAAAGTTTGAAGAATAAATGCAAAAAAAACTCAAAGTCATTTCTACACAGTGTTCATAAAATGAACAACAATGGTAGATTCCGGAAGAAAAACAACTACTTCCCTGGCTAATGCCACGCAGGATATTGAATTACATCCTCTCGAAATCAATGCATCGACTCGTATTAACGAGTACTGATACAAGTGATTCTTTCCTGAATGCCTATTGATTTTGATTAAGCCAGGCCGCTAGACAACCACAGACCGGTTTCGAGCTCTTTGACTTTAATCAGTGCAGTGTAGTCTCCAGCCAGCAGTCCTAAAACCGCCGACTCAGCGAAGCCTAGCCAAACAAAAAGCATGAGCATTGTGACTATTTCGTAGTTGATATTACGCCAGTCGGGCTGCCAGCCACTCCCGTATGGGAATTCCAGTTTTGGAGTGATTCTTCGCTCACTCCATTTATTGCCTGTAGAAATACTCCTGACATTGATTACACAACTTCCGCAGTCGATATGCTCGATCGCTCAGTAGCAGAACATTTAATTCACTCTTTGGGAATAACTAGAGTAGGTATTTATATTTGCGTCAGGTATTCCTCTTGCTTTGTACCCTGTTGAAATCACGATGCAATTCGATATTCCAAGTAACTGGGCCGCCATATCAACACGACTTTTCTCCCCTGGTTTGTATTTTCTGTTTCAAAAGATTGACTGTTCGAATAAAATATCAGGAACTCAAAAGAAAATTATATCCTGGTCAGAAGTCTCTGAATTATTTCAATGTGGTTGTCAGACTTGTCCTATTATATTGTTATACTGAGCCTTGCCAACTCAATCAAGAAAAATTGTGAATCCTATAACAGTAGTGAAAATCAATTGATAGTTCAAGAGCCAGCTGCAAATTTTGACCGTCATCTGAAAACGAAATAAAATATGTTCCAAATTCATGTTTGAACATTGTAGTTTATGGAACGGTACCTGTGCCATTCACTTTTCTGAACAAAATGATTGAAAAATAGCACTCTCCTGTGCGAAATATTTCACTCGATTTCGCGATTTATTTGCTGCTATCATTTCAGAAATAGTTCATCATTAGCTGATTGAATGAAACGATCAACTTTTTTAATTTATAGTTTCAAAACTCATAATTTTTATAATTATACTTTTAGGCACATTGGAAAGTTATTATATGTATTTCTGTGTTTATATGTATGTAATAAACAGGTTGTTTCTTAATGACATGCTGATATTCAAGGAGGCGATTCTTGGACCCATTCCAAGAATGAAACTTCATATGAGCGTATGTAGTAAAATTCCTAATTTTTGAGATACAGGGTATCAAAGTGTAACATATAGATATATTATTTTTTTGACCACCCTGTATAGCTTTTCCTGATGACAAAATTCATTCTGCTATATGACTGAAACGGTGCAAAAATTTCAAAATGCTACATACTGTGGATGTCTTGAATGGAGTACTCAACATCAAGTTGAAGTTTGATCTCGTTTTTTCGTGTTTTCTCGAAAACGAAGCGTCCTATCGGGTATCAAGAAGATGATATTTTTTGTACAAAACTGAATGACTTTTTGTAGCATTTTATTGAATTTGGAAATATTCCTTCGTTGCTCACTTTCAAGTATAATATAATCAATCATATCCTCCTAACGGCGCCAATGGTAGAGGAAAGGAAAATTTGTATTTGTATATAATCAAAAAATGCATAGAAGATATGTACCAAATTTCATAAAGATTTCTACAATATCAACCCAGTTATCATTGAAAAAACTGATTTTTTTTTTCAAAACTTTATCACCCTGTCTCTCAAAAGTTCTGATTTTTAAGACATACGTTAGTGAGGAGTTTTTTCTCAAAATGAGTCAAAGAATCAAAATCAGAATATAAGCATGTCTTAACGGAACACCCTGTATGCATTTATTTGGGATGTGTTCCCTGAGTATACCCACAACAACTTCGTCTTCGTGGAATTCCTCTAGATTTCCATTTATTGTTGAATACAAATGTAAATGACCCTCTTTGCTTTTTTCTATAGATCATATTCATGATATTATCATATTTTGTTTGTTTTATATGCCTGAAAAATAGAATTCTCATAGACTTATATTTGCATTTTGTATTATATATTTCTTTCACATTTGTATCAAGTTTTCCCCCTTCGAAATAAATTATTATAATTTTTATTATTATTATTATTATCTTTATTTTCATTATTTATATGCTATTCCAAATATTGAGACATTTCATTAGAATGGAAATATCGCAAACTCCAAACAAAAGCGTTTATACGTGAAGTTCTAGAATCTAGATGTTTCAACAATTCCAAGAGCATGATAAATGCATGAAGCTCACAATATCCATTGATACTTTCAACAAATTGAATATCAGCCCCCACAGCCATGAATCATGTTCAACCAGGAATATTAAACTGAAATTCCCATTTACATAAGAATTTGATCTGACAGCTCACATCTATCGGAAAATCTCTTACAGGTGTTCTCTTCAGAACTACCCCTTCGAATTGAGATCAAGCGTGCGAGGAACAGTCTGGTTAATTGTTAATTAAGCGCTGGAGATGGCAGGTGGCCAGAGGCATAGACCGAACGAACTGCCCTGGGCAGGTGCCCGTAGCTCTGGCCAACTATGTCCCTAATGGGCCGACTATCTTCAATCGAGTCGGTATCGAAATCTACCTAATTTATGCAGATTTTTTTGACGTGCGATGTTAACTTGTATTTCAGTGAATGAAACTGGTCGAGTATTGCCTTCGAGATTTTGTACACTGAGAGATTATAACCTTTATACGTGAGAAATTCAGAAATTTCAGGT
The DNA here is from genome assembly GCA_918026855.4 of Phaedon cochleariae. Classification (NCBI taxonomy): domain Eukaryota; kingdom Metazoa; phylum Arthropoda; class Insecta; order Coleoptera; family Chrysomelidae; genus Phaedon; species Phaedon cochleariae. The sequence goes on from OU896708.1 coordinate 41,181,451, forward strand.
TACACTGTGCGAACGGTCAGCTCATATAGTCGGGGCAAATGGGTCGTGGTTGATTTACTTACCATATCATGTAACTTTGTCAAAAATATAACAATTAGCATAAGAAAGATATATAGTTCCACCAGATGAGATTTTATTTGGACGCCATCTACAAAAAATAAAGTTCAACAAACCTCTTTCTTGAGCCAATCCCTGTAGCAAGAAATTTTCTGTGCTGAACGATAGGAAAACAAATCAAACAAATAAAATTTAGGTTCATTTACTGACTAAAAAGGGTATTCGAAGGAGTATCAAATCTGCATCACAAAACATTTATAATATGTGTCACAAATAAATTTGACTGCACCTGAAATGCAACTAGGTGTGCATATTCATTATACAGGGTGTTAAATAAACGTTCTTCTATCAGTGAAACTTGACACAATGATCATCAGCTTTGAATAAATCTAATCAATGAAATCAATGGAATATTCCCCAGATATAATGCATCTTCACAGATTTAGGAATATTGAATGATGATTTTATAATTGTACTAGATTCTGAATTGTACTTGATTTTAGATTATAAAAGATTTGATAATAAATGTTTCAACGATCAGTGAGTACTATATAATATGCAGAGAATACCTTATGTCAGCAAGACTGTGAATAAGCCAGAAAATGTAGTTAGACCAGAGCTTATTGTTATTTTCAGCTTCCAATAAATTACATCATGGTCAATTTCGTTATTATTTTGGGCTCCATCAGGTACCAGATTTCATGAGCATACGAGTCTGGTGAGACGTCAGGTGACCTATAAGTATGCTTAGTCCAGCCAGTACGTTGAATTTATGACATCAAGTTGGAAATTATCTATATCTTCTTGAAATTCACATCAATAGCTTTCCAGCGTTAACAGGAACAATAAATCGGCTATAAAAGCCAGGACAATCTTTTCATGAAGATTGTTTCCTCAAATCATCAGAAATGCTTACTCTTTCGAGTCCATAAAAAAGCATTTATCAGCAAAATAGTTATACATAATCTTCCAAATCCAAAAAGTTGAAGATAAAAGTAAAAGTGAAAGTAAAGCTATAAAAGCAAATGTAACAGTTAAATAACAGTCTGGCAGAACTATAACATAGGAAAAATAGAAAACATGTTATAATAACGTAACCTCAAGATGATGAAAGTTCACAAAAATTGAATATGGACCAAATTCCATAAAAATAATAATTTCTATGAATCAAAAATATTCTTAATAATTGAATAGTTACCTCTAATTAGATGTTCTTCACGAAAAACGTTGGATGATCAGAAATTTAATTTAGCGGACATCCACCTACGAGTTCATTCAAGGAGGCCAGATGCAGAAATGATGAAATGAACGATTTTCAATTTTTCTTTCTCTTTTCTAGTTGAGAATTCAAATGTCCATGTCATGAAAGTCAAAAAATCATAGTAACCAAATAGCCAGATTCGATTCAACCGTTGCAATAACCGATATCAGGTTCAAATGAATAATCAATACAAATCAATACAGATCAATAACAATAAGAAAACGCTGACGGCCTACTACTTAGACATGTTAAAGATAAACAGGATGATCTACGATGAATGCCAGTGACTCGTAGCTCCATGAAATCTGTAACAGAAAAGCTCAAAATATCCTACAAAAGGGAATGCAAGTTCTCAAAATACATTCAGTGACAACCAGAGTTGAATTAATTACTCTGAGAAGGTCAGCGGAATACTTGGTACTATCAATATTTCATAGAAAAAGTAACATTTACTAAAAGTGGATGTTACAAGATATTCACTCAAGAGTGTGAAATATTCTGGGATAGATAAGGAAGGAAGACGATTGCAAGTTCTTTGGAGCACTTCCCTAGATGAGGAGTTTCAAAGGTTCGTTGTTGTATGTGTTCGACGAATCCCAAAGATAACGATGTTGAGGTCATCTGACTGGTATAACTGAAAGTGGAATGATCATTGCAACTTTTGAGAAATATTTCTAATAGAGAAGAGAGAAGATGTCAAGAAACTTGAACTCGTGAGTGTGGCACCACCAAACGGGCGAATAGTTCGTACCTGATTGAAATCCAAGAGCACATCAAGCATGTTTGGGCAGGATGAAAATCGAGTTCTCATTCAGAAGCTTTCCCGATACACCTAACATGATATTATAGTGGCGTAGTTATGGTAGGACAGTTCGGTGCTGCGCACCAGGGGCCCATGGAATTGGGGCCCTGCAGAGAAAAACATTCTTTTTATTCTGTATAAAACATAATTACTGAACCTAATTTAGTTGCCCAAATATCATTATTGATACCATGGCAACAGTTGAGAAGTTATCTATGGAAAATATTTTTTTCTGTGACGGGAAAAGAGTTTGGCAATTCATCTTGACAGGTTATAAAATGTCACTTTTCATGAATTTATTTTTTCCGTGCGAAAAAAGTGAGTAAGTATTCTTTTCCCGGATATATATAACACTTATATATACACTGTTGATGGCTTTTGTTGTGCTATAGTTCCGATAAATAAGTCAATAATACCGTCTCCGAGAGAGAACTGAAAGTCCTTTTATCTTCCATTCGACTTCGCGGTTACGTAAATTACTACTAAATTCGCATTTTTTTCAAATCAGATCACAGAATTAGACTGACAGAAGTGACATCAGATAAACTGGTCAACATTGTTAACGTCGTGGTCCAAAATATAGCCTGAATTCAAAGTAGAATAACGAATTTCCTCGGTTTTCACAGATGATTAGCCTAATCTCTGGACATCAGTTTGTTGTGGCAATATGAAACTTCTGTGATTTCAGATAACATTGTAGCAGGGTGATAATTGAATGAGTGTAAAATTACATCGTGGTCGTCACCTCACCGTTTGAACAGATAATTTTCATTTTTTTTTCATCACCTGTATCCTCTTGATTGGTGCTTTCTCTCGAAACTTTTTCGGAATTTTCCAATTCAGTGCTATGATGAATATTCATTCAAAATGGTCCGTATTTTCGACGATTAATCGAATGAAATTGGAAGTTGGAATTCTTTTTCGAAGAATCAACGTTGTATGTATGGTCATCGGATATGTGATCTTGTTCGAACACAGGAAATTCTGAAGAAGTCTATATAAAGTTATACAAGAAATACTGAATGATGGAATGGAGAATAACGTAGTGTTCAGTAAAAGGAACATATAATTTCCTCTGTGTTACTACTGAAATAATAGGTTATTATTACTTCGTCAGGAGGATGTCTGGTGTCTGACCCCAGGCAACCAGATGATGAATAATCACGTCACTGTGACGTCCCTAATTGGTGATTTTTCGTCAGAGACATCACACACCAATTTATGACGTCACTATGACGTACTTTCTATGACGTAATAATCACGTCATCGTTTCGACGTCGAGTGAACGTCACTTAGATGGGTAAAAGAAGACGTCAGTTTCATGACGTTGCAGGGACGTCCTGTCGACGTCCATTTTTCCCAGACCTTCTCTAAACCATGGATCCTTATATATTATCATGTGAAACAGAAGTTGAACTCATGGAAGCAAATCAACATGCAAGTTTCATTCTAATTATTGAAAAACCTGAAAAACAGTAGAAACACTTTTTTCTAATAAACTTTTGACACGAGCTTTGACACACTGTATATTTTGGAAAGCAACAAGCTCATGTATATATAAAAATGATTGTTTAGGTATACCTATATTGAAACAGTTACTCTTATGACGTTGCAGTGACGTATCTATGACGTCTGAAAATCACGTCGGTGTGACGTACCAATTTTGTGAGCTTCGTCATTTAGGGATTTTTTCAATAATTTGCCTCTTAGATTTTTCTTGGGTGACAAAGAATGCATCAATATATATTATTCAACAAAGTTAAGCCAAATTCGCCAACATCCTTTCGATTGCTATCAAACTATTCTTTGTTTGCTCACATCTCGCCGACACAAACTACATAATTTTTGATACAAATACGAGTAACTGATTGCATTCTGATGAAGATGCGTACTGAAGGATGGCGCTGCTGAATAGGCGATTGAATGAACATGACACAGGAGGGACCCACCAAGCAGACACAACAATGCATAATCAATATTATATAATGTCATCAGAGGCTAGTGGTGTTTATCACACCATGTTGAAGGAATCTTTTTTACGTATCATCACCAAATTCAATCGTCATTTTGACGTCACTATGACGTCAGTCGGACGTCACAGTTTGGTTAGTGAATGACGTCAATACGACGTGAGTATTACCCATTTTCAATCAAAATGATGCATTTTTGTTAATAAAAATTATAAAATTCAAAAAATTACGATTGTAGTTCCAGAAGTATGAAATTTATATTCATTCTTGACGATGGATATACAAGGAGCGAAAATATTCCCAGATTGTCCCGGGACGAAGAAGAATAATATGTTTGAACGTGATGAGAATCGCTATGTTCCGAAAAAGAAAATAAGTGTCGATCATTGTCGAAAATTGTGGAATGTATAAATACACTAACTCTTCATGAGGCTTATATGAGGAAATATGAGAGAGACTGCAGAATTTCCATAGATTCGATAAAATGTTTTTCATACTAATGAAGATAAATACAGTGAGTCCTAGCAATAATTGTGAGTATGAGTTAGGCAAGCTATTTTTCATCAACAGAATTCGTAAAATCTATAGCAGCAGGTGAGCTATTATAAATTCCTTATGAATCACCCTGTGAAAAAGATGATGCAGAAATGAACATTCAAGAGTTACTCTCTCTCCATTCAACTTTACACTGAATGACTATGAGGAAAGTATGCACGAATATATGGCTATTCTGAAGTATCTTTCATCTTACCTCGTATAAGCCTCATGAGGACTTACTGTATTTATTAGAATATATATAAATGCCATAATCCTAGAACTACAATCGTAATTTTTTGAATTTCATAATTTATCTTAACGAAAACGCATCATTTTGATTTAAAAAGCGTACTTCCATTATATGACCTTCGATCCGAGAAATTACAAAAGCATTTCGAGGTTAGACACCAGACATCCTCATGACGAAGTAACACTTTATTATTTCACTATAGTAACACAAAGAAAATTATGTTTCATCTACTGGAGACTACGTTATTCTCCATTCCATCATTCAGTATTTCTGGTATCACTTTGTATAGACTTCTTCAGAATTTTCTGTATTCGAACACGATCACATATCCGACGACTATACATACGAACGTTGATTCATCGGAAATGAATTCAAACTTCTAATTTCATTCAATTAATCGTCGAAAAAATGCATCATTTTGGATGAATATTCATAACACGATTATTAAAGCTCTGAATTTGAAAATTCCGAAAACGTTTCGAGAGAAAGCGACAATCAAGAGGATACAGTTGGGAAAAAAAATTATCTGTTCTAACGGTAAGGTGACGACCACGATGCAATTTCACACCCATTCAATTAAAACCCTGTAACAATGTTATCTGAGGTCACAGAAGTTTCATATTGTCACAACAAACTGTCAAGATATATCGAAGACTGGAACTTTTGGCACGATAATACACTACACTGTTTTACCACTAACCAAACCGATTTTTTAACGCCTCGACACGTGTTTCGCTAACTATGTTAGCATCTTCAGGAGAAGATTAAAACAGATCAGATGGTTAGTGGGAAAATAGTGTAGTGTAAACTGTCAAGAGATTATAGGCTATTCATCGGTGAAAAACGATTTCAAATTGGTGAGGAAATTCGTGAGTTATTTCACTTTGAATTCAGGCTATATTCTGGCCCATGACGTTATCAATGTCGACCAGTTTATTTGAATACTTCAAAAGAATGATACAGATGCCTAAACGCAGGTCTCCCTCCTGTTCTTCAAACTTATAGGACGCACGAAAACACGGTAAATTGGCTTTCGGTCGAATTGGCTGAAATTTCAGTATGTTATTATGGCATGGCTCATTAGAAAAATATGTGAGTTTGAAAAGTTTTGTATGTTTAGTTTCCGAGATATAAGCCAACAAAGTTCGTAAAAACGTCGTATCGGGGTAGGATTGACGAAGAAAAAAACTGTTTCTTCAGTATAAATAAGACAAAATAAGCTAGAAAATGTATTGATCGGAACTCTAATACATGTCTAGTTATGATCACATAAACTATAGTGAATCAGGGTGAATACGAGGCACGGTCAAAAAATTCATTTTTCGGAAAAAAAAATTCGAGCACTATTCCAAAACCAACAAGTTATATTTTGATGAGACATTATAGTTTTAGTCTATTGTAGGCTTCGAAAACGTATTTTGGTTCTTGATAACTATCTCTGTTCGAAATATGAATTCTATGAATTTTGTGTTATACCCCTTTTGGAAAACAATTGACAGCTTGTTTTCGATCACAAAAAAAGGGATTTATTGATACTGTTGATTGAATGAAAGCTGAGGTAACTCACTAGCGAATTCAGTTGTTTCTTATTGCTCTTCATTAAGATTCAAGGTGTGTTAGATTTTGTTGAAGATTATTTAAAATGTTTCAATTGAATAAAGCGAAAACAGTTCCGTCATTTTGGATCTCATTTTAGTCATACTATTTTGAATATGTTGACTATCATATGCAAAAAGTTCTTCAATTTTTTATGTTTCCTTTCTGAGATATGCATTTTTCACAAACTGAACATGCAACACTTTTTAAACTCACATATTTTTCTAATGAGCCATCTCACATTAACATAGTCAAATTTCAGCCAATTCGACCGAGAGCCAATTTACCGTGTTTTCGTGCGGGGTCCTTTCACGTCGATAATTTTCAGATTTCAAAATGATGTACTCAATGTCTTCTCCTCCTTCCTCCTTTCATCTGTCACAGAAAAAAATTGTGAATTATACACAGGAAAAATATTAGAATTTAGCTCACGGTTTTCTGTCTCCCTCCGCTAGCTAAAATCTACTACTTTTTTTCCCTTATATAATAAATAACTATTTTCTATGACGGGAAAAAAGTTTGTCATTTCATCTCTGCTAACAGGTTATGAAATATCACTCTTCATGAATTACTTTTATCCCACGGGAAAAAGTGAGTACTTTTTACCAATTATACTTTTGAAAATTAAGCCAATAACACCGTCTCCATTCCACTTCGCGGCTACGTAAATTACTAAACAACAACTAAGTTCGTTATTTTTCGAAATGAAATCACATAATGATTAGACTAACAAATATTCAATAACTTCAAGAAAATTTCAAAAACTTCAAATTGCACGTCAATAATTTTCAGATATTAATATAGGTAATGTAATATCTTCTCAATATTGATTCGTCTTCTTTTCCGTCGGGAGACAGCACGACCTCGAGCTGGAATTTTCTAATTTTCTCCCTTGTATAATGAATAAAAAAATTCATAGCCTGAAGTATTTTTTGTAAAATTTTTGTAATTGTTCAGGATGACTGTTCGTGAACCGTCCCCAGCTCAATATGGCATACTGCAATCGAGACTCCACTAAATAATATTACACTATTTTCAACTGTGTTATGTCAAGGAATTTTTTCAGGAATTTGAATTTTGGTAACAAAGGCCTCAACGTTTTGTTAACGTTCGAGATTCGATAGTTCCATATCTCAGATTGAGTCTATGATAACTCCCAAGTATTTTGTTTGATTGACGTTTTGTATTATTGTAGTCTGTTTGTAGTTGTTCTGTAGTTTGTTTTCGGTTACAGACCTTGTTGGCTCTTTCACATTCGTTTCTGAATAACGTTTCGAGCTTTCTTAGGGAGTCAATAATATATTGAAAGAAAGAGATATAGAAATTTCTTTTCGAGAGTTACACTCATTAGTATTCATTCAAATTCAAATAAATATATATAATAGGTAGGCCCCAGTACCATCCAGAATCATATAGGGTGTCCCTGGAAGGTCTGTACCAAATCTCACTCATATTCTTGAGGTCAAAACGAGCCGAGATACAGGGTGGTGAAGTTGAAAAATAAAAATCGAGCTTCTCAGAATCTATGAACATATCTTTGAACGTATATTCCTGAAAAAAAAATATATTTGGGAGATTTTGGAGATGCGAAACTCGAATAAGGGTACCGTTTCACTGTGACCATTAGAGGGCACATATTGCACATCACTGTTTTCCCAGTGTAGTTTTCCACTGTATTCGTCAGGGAAATATTTTTCTGAACATTTTCAAGCAGAAAATATAGTCATGTGATAATCCGTTGGAGTAAGCTGATTTCGAGATATTTCGGTATTCAATGTTCGATGCAGTACCGGAATATTCAAATTATTTTGAAGAATAACAGAGCTCGCTGTTATCTTCTTGAATGTAATTTGGTCAGTGCATTAGCAGTGCAAAAATGGATTTTTCAAAATACTCTCTTGAGGTGTACTTGTCGATTTTTATTTTTCATCTTGACCACCCTGTATTTCGTTTACGGAGCAATTTTGGACTGAGGTAAATTGCTTTGAGTCGGTTTATTTTGATCTCAGGAATATGTGCTGAGATTTTGTACAGACCTGTATATTTGATGTATTCCAGCGAACAGTTAATATTTGAAAGAATAATTGACAAAAAATACTGCGTACTTTATAATTGATGAACTTTTCTCGTCTGACTCGTGTGAAGATATCGAATATTGCAATTAAAATAAATTATTAATCATTCTATACACGAAAATTATATGGTCTTTTGCAAAGAAAAAAAAAACAGGTTCTAGGGAGAATTCACAGAAAATCTGATATGTATACCTGCGTACCTGTAGTCACCCAAGTAAGGAAATGCATTTTTATCAATATTCACCTATTCAATCATCTAGAGATTCATTATCAGCATGAAATGCAATTTCGAAGCATCATAAAAATAATATTGATTAACAACAACGTCGAAGTGAGTCGATAAGTACCTAAATAATTAAAATACACCTACCTATTTTAAATGAATGTTTACCATCAGCGTAACATACAAAATTTGTGTGGTGCATTTCTTCGAATACTTTGCATACTGGCAATAATTTCGTAAGTTATAACTTGATTGAACCATTCAAATGGTTCTGAATTTCTATAATGTTTGCAACGGATGTTACATTTTCATGAAGCATAAAATTATTGAACTGATCATCACGTTGATGGTATAGTATAGTCTAGTCCTTCTACTTGAACGATCTTTGGAGTCGATTAATTGATACATAAAATATATGTTCATCTACGAAAAACAAATTGTTGCCATCAAGAAATTATTTGTGCTCGAAATATTTTTGTTGGACTGAGCAATTTTTTGATACAAGATCATTTCGAAAAATCATCAGCTTGTTCAGATCAAGGATGATTGATAATTAAATCAGCAGTTTATTTTTCTAATTCTTTTTCCCACGAAAAGGGATATTCTGTAATGTTCAGAGAACATCGTGAGAACCAAGGAAAATGAGGTAGGAATTGGTGTTCCTCTTAAATTTCTGGAGGTTATATGCCTCGGGGAACACCTCCCTTGATAATGTTTTCCAGAGCCTCGCTGTTCGTGGGATGAACGAGTCTGGAAAGAGATGTTCTGCAGGTCTCCAAAGTGACCATATGAAGGGGTGCGAAGCCTCAACTCGACGGGTTAATCTCGCGGGGACTGCCAAGGGAGGAACAATTGTTGATATTTCAGAAGAGCATCGTCCATGAAAATATCTATAAAATAGAGCCAGATCGCCAACTTCTCTTCGGTGTTCCAGAGAAGTGAGTGAGTTTGTGTAATATCAGTTCCATGAACAAAATATATGGTTATATCAATGTGTAAACAAAATATATAAATGAATTCTCCGAAACGCTGTATATCGCTTTCTTTCATTGATGTTATTATCATCGTAGGTATTACTATTATTATTTTAGTTAATAATTAATACTATTATTGTCGTTATTATTATTATTGCTTTGTTATTATTACTATTATAACTATTATCGTTATCACAACACAAGCATTGCTTAGGTGACTTCCTATATAGATTGTTAACTGACTTTACCTGAATAAAGCTATCTATCTATCTATCTTTCTCAAACATAAATTATGTTGATCCAGAAATGAGGCCCATGTTGATTCAAAGATATTCATTCAGTAGATTTGATGATATAATTATCAGTTTTATCAAAATATAGTTTTGAAACAACATACCTACAAGTTTTTTTAATCCGATGTAGCAATGAACTAGTTGCGGAAGGATCACTACTTCGAATAGAGCAACAAAATATATAATATCAAATGAAACATCTCGTTCATCCAACATCAGTTTGAATTTTCGCCACTATATGGCGATCTTTTCGCCTTGCTAATGCTTTCCTCAGATTCATCATACATAAAGCCCGATTCTTCATTTTCGAAATATCAGCTGGCTGAATTGATAATTTCAGAATATACTTGCATCGGCTGAAGAGTAGTGGAGACGGAAGATCTATGCTAGAAGTCGATTAATTTTCTAGCATAGATTATTGAATGACTAGTCTATGTTTCTAGTTTTCAATTCTATTGATGTGAAATTTCAGTATAAATTTCCTCATCAATACTGATTTTGGTTCTTCAAAACAATTTTTTCAAATTGAAATACAGTTACTCTTGAATCAACGAAAGATTCCATTGAAACAATGAAATATTTGATTGAATCAATTTTTTTGTCATTCAATATAATGATAATAATAATAATGATAATAATAAACGTATTTATTTGTTTCAATGTTTATACAAACATGTAGCAGAGTATGACAACTAACCCTTTGGGAACAATTCATAGATGTGTTTGAAGTTCCAGAGTTCATGCAAGACATATTTACTAGATTCAAACTCGAAATTCGCTCCGAAACAATATAGATTTATATTTTCAAGATTATATCTTGTCGTGCATATATCATAACATTTTTATTTATTTGCTTCATTGGAATAAATATTGCTTGACTCATGGATTCCTCTTTTCCCGTGTCGTGATTCTTGCATTATTGTATCTATTCAATCGATGAAGAAAAGGAGATGGTGTAACCATTCTTCAATTGTTTCTTTCAATTTCGATTCATATAGGGTGAGTGATAGCTATTGGGACATAAGAAAAAAAATATTGCTGTGGAAGAACATACAGGGAGTTGATTTTTTGGTTTTGTTTTTTGGAAATAATATCACTGTATATGAAATAGATTTGAAAAAGTTTTGTGATTTGATTGCCTTCTGCCTGGATATAAGAATAATTCATTCGTATGTCTGCATCCCGCATTGGTTCATTCGTAAAATGATTATGGCGAGGCATTTCAATCTAATAGCTAATTCCATTCATAAACCTGATGATGGTACACTGGTTTTGTACCAGTTTTGCACCCGCAATACGTTACTCCTCTCCAAAATGTGAACTGGTGCATTCCCAATGGAGTACGAGATAATATGATGAAATTTCATTGTTGGAGGTTGAATCGGATGGATTGGTTTGGTCTTTGTTTATAACTTGTCCGTATCCTGAAATTCTTGCTGGACTTCAATTAGTGGTGCCCGCGAGAGTCTCGTTTTCAAGAGTCTCGCATGGTCTCGTCTCGTTTTCGAGACAAGACTTGAGACGAGACTCGGACAAGACGAGACGAGACTTTTATTGGTCTCGTCTCGAGTCTTGTGCAAGACTTCTCGTGTCTCGTACGAGAGTCTCGCAGAGGTAAATATTTCTGCGTGTCGACTGCAGACTTGAGGATTTCATTCATAATATAACATATTTAGGAAGAGTTCAGACTATTTAGCATAGATAGACATAACATTTCATTCATAAATTCTTCAAGAACACAATCCATGATTGTTGTGAAACGACGTAATGCGTGAAACGAAAACGGACTATTCGCTCTCTTACGGCGGAATAATGTTGGATTGAAGTTTTTATTTTGTTCATCTGTTTAGAATATAAGTGTTACTCTTTATTTCATTTTCAATACTTTCGAATATATAATGCTGTGTTTTTTTTTCTTGTTTAGATGAATGATGTAGGTATGTACCTATTAGGTACTTTCTTTTCAATATATAATGTTATTTTTGTTGTAATTATCTCTTCCTTCTTCTACATAATACCTAAAAAGTAGGTGGAGGTAAATATCCCGTACTAGACTGGAACAAGATTTTGCATGACGAAATTGCGATACATTATAGCGAGACTCTCGTACGAGACGCGAGACAAGACGAGACTCGAAGCTGCGAGACAAGACTCGAGACAAGACTTCATATTTCATCGGCGAGACGAGACAAGACTTTATGAAAGTCTCATCTTGTTGGTCTCGTGTGAATCACTAACTTCAATCAAAAACAAAGTAGATGTTTCACGGAAATCAACAAAATTATGAATTCTGGGAATTAATCTTCCTCATTTTCTTGAAACCTCCAAACTCTCATCACTACTTGATGATGATGAGATTGTCACTCGATTTTGGTTTTAAAACTATGCATATTTAATGTTTCCGCCATTTTCCAAACTACACTGACTTCTCACTACCTATTCGAGCTCGTACGAACCCGACACGAGTTTTACCAATGGAATACAAAATATGCACTCAGTGCGAGCCAGTTTTACCAATGGAATTCGCTATATATGAGATTTTGACTGAAAACTTTCTCAAAACTTCATTTTCTGGCAAGATATGCCATTACCAGCAACATCATCTGACAGTTCGAAGCACACTTTTAATGATTCAAATGATATTCCGAAATTACCTTCCGATACTCCCAATTGTCCACATGCGTTTTTATCGAAAACGGATGAAGATATCGTGTTTCAACTTGAGTATCGTGAAAATGATGTTAAGGTGATATTATTATTATCAGGAATCATTCTCGTAGCGCCCTCTGTAACAAAATGTAGAATGAATCATCCTCTATGCCAATTCAAATTATAATTGATAAATATACAGTGATATTATAACAACAGCGATATTTCATTGAGGCATATTTGGTCCTATCGCCATATTATGGTCCCAAAAATCCACCCTCAGCCTATATCCCAATAATTATGACTCACCCTGTATAATATCCTACCCTGAAATCAGAGTCCTGACAAATTCATGTCCATGTGACCTTGACAATTTTGGATAAATGTTGATAAGAAAACATCTTGAGAGAGAACTAAAGGAACTAGGAACTAAGAACTATTAGATATATTGAGATATTTCAAATATTTCTGAATGCACAGCACTGGCATGGTTGTGTGTACTATCTTTGTTTACACCTAATTGATAATTTCAGTCGAGAATCACGCTCAATTGATCAGTTTCTGTATGGAGTATGAGCGAATCGTCGAAGCAGAAATGATGATTTTCCACATGCAAATATTACTAGTGTCACTAGAAGCAGTGCTCTCAATCAAGTGTTTTGAGTGTTATATAGTCGCTCATTCTGCTCATCTTCAGGATAATTCATCAGCAAACCTTTGCGAAAATTTGGACTACTCTGAGACTTTCATCAAGGACTGTACAAACTCGACGTTTTGTCGAAAGACTACTATGAAAACTTCAATCGACCATCCAATGGCGGGGGTAGAGAGAGGCTGTGCAAGTCAGGTTTACCAGAGTATGAGTTACGAAAATGAAGTATGGAGTGATGAATACGAAATTGTGAAAGATGCTTATGAATCTGGGTGTAGAGTTGTGCAAAGCTACGGTTTGAAAACAGTGCAGATTGAAAATTGCTACTGTGATGGTGATTTATGCAATTCCTCAATTGGGCTTGCTTTTTCGATGAGCTTGGCCATTTGGATGCTGACTTGTGTCTTTGGGGTTACGTAGTTTAATGATATACAGGGTGTAACTGAATAAGTGTAAAACATTTAAGGAGATGATTCCTCATCGAAAAAAAGATAGGATCTTTCATATAAAGAAACTTCATTGGAGCATCCCTTGTTAAGATACAGCCCCTTAAAGGGGGGTACATAAAATTTGTATAACAATTTTTTTCACAAACACTGAAAAAGTTACAATATTGAAATTAACCTGACGTTTTGTACTACCAAAAAGACACTTAGCCAGTAATTTATTTGGTTTACCCCATGGTTGTAAGGGGTGAAAAATGCAACCCCTAAAATTTATTTCCAATGTAACTTTTTGTCTTATTATTTGTTTACCATTTAAAAATTTATTTCCGATAGCCTGTTTCATTCTAAACAAAAAATGTCTCTTGGGTTTTTTGCCCAAAATAAACCAGTAAGCAGCAAAACATTATTTTACGAACAACTACAGAGATACATCGTCATAAATGCGAAAATACGAAACTAATCTATCTAGTAGGTCGCTATTAGCGATAGTGACAATTAAATTGGTATGACGCTGTCAGTTTGGGAATTTTCGAATTTGAATTAATACTAATTGTGTGTTGTTGTTCTGTTCTCAATTTGTTACTTTAATAATTCACTTGTTAATAAAATGGCATACACAAATGAGGAAATGGCTGATATGCATTACGTTTACGGTCTGTCGCAGGGGAATGGGTTAGAAGCTTCTAGAAGATATGCTGAAATGTATCCTCAACGGCAGCATCCTTCACATAGAATATTTGCTCGACTTCATCAACGATTACGAGAATATGGTTCATTCGACAAAAGAACGCAGGATTGTGGTCGCCATCGAGAAATACGAACACCACAGCTTGAGGAAGCAGTACTTAATTTGATTGAAGAACAACCTACTACCAGTACTAGAAAGATTGCTTTCCAGCTCAATGTTGATCATATGACGGTATTTCGAATTTTAAAGGAACAACTCTTATACCCTTACCATGTGCAACGAGTACAGGCACTGTTACCGCGAGACTTTCCGAACCGTCTTGAATTTTGCAATTGGATGCTGGAAATGATTAGAAGAAATCGTGACTTTCTGAAGACGATAGAATTCACAGACGAATGTAGTTTTTCTCGGGACAAGATTATTAATTTTCATAATTACCACATATGGGCTGATGAAAACCCTCACGCTATTGTCGAAACTAGCCATCAAGAACAGTTTTCTCTTAACGTGTGGCTCGGAGTTATTGGGGATGATTTAATTGGGCCTCATTTTCTACCTCCTCGATTAAATGGTGAGGCATACGTTCAATTTTTAAGAGAAGTGCATCCAGTACTGCTGGAGGAAGTTCCTTTGGGCGTCAGAAGGGATATGTTTTTTATGCATGATGGGGCTCCCGCCCATTTTAGTCAAGTAGCACGTCAGCATTTAACTGAAACATATGCAAATCAGTGGATAGGTCGAGGAGGACCACATAAATGGCCCGCTCGATCCCCGGATCTCAATCCTCTCGATTTCTCTATTTGGGGCCATTCACAGCATTTGGTATATCGTACTCCTGTTCGCGATGTAGAGGACTTAAGAAACCGCATCATCGATGCGTGCAGGGTAATCAGAGAGACTCCAGGAATATTTGAGCGAATACGTGGCTCAATGCGCCGACGTCTAGACGCATGCGTAATGTTTGAAGGTAGACATATTGAACATTCACTATGATTTCTACATGTTGTGTGTTTTGTTATTAATAACTTAGTTTTTTTTATTACCCTTTAATCGTTTAATGCAGGTACTAACTACAAAATAACAATAAATCCAGTTCGCATTTATGACGATGTATCTCTGTAGTTGTTTGTAAAATAATGTTTTGCTGCTTACTGGTTTATTTTGGGCAAAAAACCCAAGAGACATTTTTTGTTTAGAATGAAACAGGCTATCGGAAATAAATTTTTAAATGGTAAACAAATAATAAGACAAAAAGTTACATTGGAAATTAATTTTAGGGGTTGCGTTTTTCACCCCTTACAACCATGGGGTAAACCAAATAAATTACTGGCTAAGTGTCTTTTTGGTAGTACAAAACGTCAGGTTAATTTCAATATTGTAACTTTTTCAGTGCTTGTGAAAAAAATTGTTATACAAATTTTATGTACCCCCTTTAAGGGGCTGTATCTTAACAAGGGATGCTCCAATGAAGTTTCTTTATATGAAAGATCCTATCTTTTTTTCGATGAGGAATCACCTCCTTAAATGTTTGTATAGCTATCATTTCAGTGCATCTAATGCATGTGACTATTGACGTATGTACATAATGAATAAATACCAAATTATCGTTCAAGAATTTTCTTGTCTGTCATGTAATCGTATTTCGAATATTACAGTTGAGATGAATCAAGATAATGCATGCTGATGAATATAATACTGATATTATTGTACAGGGTGAACATTTCAACTAACTGATGACATAATGAACATTTGGCGAAAACGTCAACTTATAAACAGGGTGGCCCGGTTTGTAATACAAATAATTCAACAGTGTGTTGTGCTCGTTAAAAAATTTAAAAAAAATCATATAGACATATACTTTGAAACGCGTCGTTTTCGACATATAGAGTGTTGAAAATACGAGTCTGAATATCGTTTTTCGATGAAAAGTTCAAAACGGTTCAAGATAAATCAAAATATTTCCCACAGATACTGAACTCATTTCATATACTGTCCAAAAAAGGGCAATTCGTCTCGTGGGTGATGCCTCGCTTACGAACCCACTCACTTTTCTGGAACACCGTGGACAAGTTGGCGATCTGGCCCCATTTTATACATATATTCATGGAAGATGCTCTTCTGAAATATTAACAATTGTTCCTCCATTGGCAGTCCCCGCGAGATTAACCCGTCGAATTGAGACTTCGCACCCTTTCGTGGTCACTTTGGAGACCTACAGAACATCTATTTCCAAAGACCCGTTTATCCAACGAACAGCGAGGCTCTGGAACACATTGCCAAGGAAGGTGTTTCCCGAGGCATAAAGCCTCCAAAAATTTAAGAAAAACACCAATTCCTACCTTATTTCCCTTGGTTCTCACGATGTTCTCTGAACATTACAAGATATCCCTTTTCGTGGGAACCAGAACATGGAAAAAAAGATGAAACAGTGAGCATATGGCACTCTTGTTTCAATTACATTCGAATGTGATGATTTAACTGAAAATGTTACGATGTTTCTGAACCGATTCAACTCGAAAACGGCGAAACGCATCAAAAACTTATATACAAGTGAGCTTTTTCACGCATAGACCTATGTATTTTCCGATCATGATCTACAAATTGAGAAAGAAATGCACATATAAAAATCAGGGCAATTTTTTCTTCACCACCCCCAGATTCATCCGCCACAAAATTTCATGAAATTATCTTTATTCCATCTCATATATAGAGCGTAAACATTTCAGTATCTGTGAGAAACTCTGTTGATTTATCTCAAACCGTTTCGTACTTTCCAACAAAAGCCAATATTCAGACTCGTATTTTCAACATATCTTTGAAGGACGCGTTTAAGAGTACCTATATGGTTCATATTAACTTTTTTTAATGTCACTTTGTTGGTATTTTGAAAAGGTAATCAATATAATTTAAATTTAACATCCAGTTTGTTATGCCTTTAAATCTCAGGGGGTGAGTAGTGAGAAAAATGGAATAGAATTTTATTTACCCCTGAGTTTGGTTGATGAATTACCTAAGATTTATTAGGTGTTTTAAATCTTAAATGTATTGACAACAGAAAAAGTGTTTTTAGTGCCCAGTTTGATACCGTAGAAACTAGACACTGGTAGTTCAGCGGGACAAATGGGTGGGTACGTTAGGCTTAGTAAAATACTAAGTTTGATAGGGATGAATATGCTTTTAATCACAAGTAAATTCTGAAATGACAAATAATGTGCTCCAAATGATACTATAGTTGGCTCAAGACTTCCAAAGTAACTGAGTATCAATAGCAATATTACCTGAACAGTGTACAATTATTGCAACAACAAGAAATATAAATTGACTGACTGAAATCAACTCTTCAGATCAGTGTAAAATAATACAATCACTGCTCAAAATCAACTCTCTGAGACAGTATGATAATATATAGCTTATTAATCAACAAAATAACTCAGTAAATCAGTATCAATGAGACAAAAGAAATAATAAGGCCTATTTTACCGCAGTGCACTTTTGGTTTACAGGGGTATATTTTGTAGCTATACTGAGTGTCTATTAAATCAATGTCATGTATTATATTATGTTGAATGAAATTGAAAACTGATGAATTATGGTTGGTGGTAGTTTATCCCAAGTAAAATACTATCCCTGGTGGTGCATGGAACGAACTCACCAAATTATGAGCAGGTCCTGATGTGTATCATCTGGCTCTGATGTACAGGGGGATCAGGTGAAGTCAGCAGCGTCAGGTGAAGTCAGCAGAGTCAGGTGGTGTCTCCTGTATGTCGCCTTTCAGCCACAAATCAAAAGGCTCCCAAAGCAGGCGAAAACAGAGCTACCGCACCAGCGCAGACTCCAGTACAGCAGTCCCAGGGAGCTGAAGGGGGCCAAATCTTGAGTGTGACAATAACCGTCTGGAGAGAAGGCTTTAGCCCGATAAAAGGAACCCTAGATGGAATGACGACAATCGTGCGTTATTTTACCAACACAAGGAATGACAAGAAAATAGCAGCTGATGATTAAAAGAATATATAGTACCTTGGATGTTGTGTGGGTTCCAGAAGTGGTGATGTAGGTCGGCTCGGCCACGTGGATTTCAGCCACGAAGAATCCCTCTATAGAGGCAACAGGAATCCCATCATCCCAGCGATGATAATGGATATCCCAAATTTGAGATCTTTTCCTAATTAATCCCAACACTAAGTAATGGAAAATCGAATATTAGACAAATTCGAAATTATTCAAGAAACAGATCTCACGGCTTACTTTTGTGACCAGGCTGGTAGACTGCTGCAGACAAAATGGTGCCTATGAAGATCGAAGGGGCTGTCCTTGCCACATCTCACCGGAAGATCACCCTTTTTTGTGTATCTTCCCCTATACTCCCACACACATCAATCACCGGACGATATAAAATTATAGGCGGGAGATATCCCCGCGAACACCCTGTACATGGCATTTCTACCTCACCATGGTAGTGAAAACTATGTCGATAATATCAAGAGAGGTGTCTAGACCATCAGAAAAGAAGGAATATCATTAAATCACCATTTATTTCAAGTCAGAATATATTATTGCCAGTTATTATTGTTTGGATTTGAAACTTCAAATATTCAAACGCGGTCATGCGCAACTGAGAATCATTGTAGACCTGAATAGTGGGGCGAAATACGTCATCATCTTCTTCCCGTGCGATGACCCTTTATCACCATGTAACATAACCCATAACGCCCATACTTACAAGGAATTAGTGCCAAATCAACAAACAGGTACATAATGGCGAAGATACAGAGTGCCAAATCATCATAACGAGATATGGTGCTGATTGTGAGCCGTTAGAGCCCGTATTCGTGATGATAGCAAGGGAACTATGGGTCAATGTTCCATGATGACAATGTTGAAATTTCGAGAAGATGCATGCAGAGGTTCGCAAATAGTGGTCATCCGTCATTAGTGTCATTACCGTCAATAGAGACTAAACGTCATCAAGCTGACAGTGACATTTTCAATAATTACAATAATTACATAACAATGATATTTATTTGGAAATATAACGGCAACAATAATTACAAGAATGATACTCGAAATTCAAGATGAAATTTGGCGAAATACCTGTGGACTGAATCAGTCATGTGTGACAATTCCAGGAACCAACTACCTACCTACCAAAATTTGTAAACAAAACATTCTGACCAAGAGGTATGCAATAACGATAACTAGTAGGCTAAAAATCACAATATAATTCCTTATTTACAGCAAAAATTGAGTTAGAATCAATAACAACGAACAGAGAAATACCAATCGGTAGCCAGCAGTAAACATCACAGATGAATTCAATTATGAACCAATGAAAAGAGAGTGAAAAGTAGGTAAACAATAATGCATAGCTCTGTTTTCTGCAGTATTTTCGTAACGTCATGAACGAAGTGTAACAAGTTTCATAATGGTTTGGTCTTCGAAGCATGTGGGTACTTTTATTCAAGAAAATCAAAAATATCTGTGTTTCTTTGCAATCAAACACTCACTTTATCACGATAGAAACGTTGGAGTAGATGCTTTGATAAATATGAAATGTGGATTGAGTATCTACCTCATCTTTGGTGAAATATATTACCGAATATTTGTATCTTTTTTGGTGTATTTTTCGATTTTTCAACAGAACTTTCTTGACTCTTTCATGAGAGAAAATCTTGATTCCAATGAATATTTCTTCATTATTACAGTACATATTGGTGTGAGCTATAATCAATTAGTTTGAAACAAGAAACTTCATCTATTGTCAAGTTAATATACCATCATAGTTGAACAGTTATGTTCTAGATTCAAGAAATTTGGAGATTGTTACAAATAGATAATGTCTCAATATAATAAGTGAATATTTTTCCAGAAGATCCTTATTTTTATGTGCCAAAACATCGATATTTCGAAGGAAATTGAAATACACCCACTTTTGAAGTATTGGTAGTCCAAAATAAACTTTCTAACAGTTGGTGAACGTGAGGCTGTATAATAAAAATTCGCCATCCTATTATAACATAACAAAAATGAGAACATGTATATCATAAGTATATGAAAACATTACATAATGGAAGAATCATAAAACACTGTCTGTAGGTTCATTTTGATGTGAATTCCTGATCAAAATGTGATGTGACTGAATTGAGTGACACACAAAATGATTTGAAAAGAAATATCTTCCTGTTATGTGCGACTCATTGTAAATAACTTTGATCATATCTAATTTATCTACGATGTAAAATGAAGAACAATTCCCTTGGAGATACGACATCTCCCCAACAGATTGCACTTGTTTTGAGCTGTTGAACTTTGATATGTGGAAATGTACAGGGTGTTCCATTTGAAGAAACACAGAAGTCCGTCTTTTCGGATAGTGATGTGATCAGATTCGAAATGGTTGCTTATATAACTGTACCAAATTTCAGACCAAATTCGCTTATATACGAATGCAGAAGTTACAGGGGTGGCCCGATACTCTATGTCACCTGGTATAGATACTTTCACAGTTGAAGTATTTCAGACATTTTTGTTATCATTTCATCATTAGGAATACTAGTCAGATGAACTCGACATTCCTAGTCAGCAAAATCTCTCGTTATAATTCTTGAAATATGTCGAGCTACACTTTACAAAACTCGTTCGTCTATAAAAGTATTCCCAAGAACCTCTAAAAGTTCTGAAATGATCTCAATGCCTCCGTCGATCATCTCCCTTTTCTCTCTAGGAACGCAAGATGTTTTTCGAACATTATAGACATTTTCTTTCGTGCACTCCAAGAGATGAAAAAAGCACATCATCTCGTCGTCAACCTTGGAATATGTCTAACAACTCTTTACCAAAACTTGTTCGGGTATAGAACGGCAAAGCTTTGAAATGCTTTGTTGCCAAAGGAATTGTACCTGCCCTTGAACTCGAAATCTCCGAAATTTACAAAAAAAATCCAATACCCACCTCATGTTACTGAAGTTCCTAGGTATGTACGATGTTCTTCAAACATTCCCTTTCATACGCTCCAATGGATAAAAAAAAGTCATCAATACATGAATTATTGACAAAATCGCACTCACAAATTGAACACTTTTCAGCCATTATTCGTAGATTACCTCTTCAGGTGAAGAACTAGCTTATACTGCCATCATTTGATGAAAAGCCTATTGGTATACATATCATGAAACGCCAGAAAATAGTGAGACATTCAACATGTATTCCATACCATTCAACTATATTTTTGGTACTTTTCTATTTTTCAAAATATTATCCTCAGAAACTATTCAATGTAGACGAAAAATAAGTAGAGACTTCTCGATTTTGAATTTTATGTTCTTCATTTTCCTTTTATAGGTCGCAATTTCCGAATTATTGGATAACAGCTTGAAGAAATTACTTTCAAACGCTCCCCAATCGCCTTGCTCTTGACCCAGTTGATGACACTACTTCTACCACTCGAAAATTTGGGACTACACGACTGTTTTTCCCTATTCGGGCCATTTCTGGCATTCTTTGATCGAACTATATCAATGGAATATTCTGGAATTTTGATCAGTGGTTATCTATGGTATCAAATTATATAATATAGATTGTTGTTGAATGTGAATAAATTCTCCTTCTTCACATCGATATAGGTCAGAATACATTTTGTGAGAATAGTACCTATCGTCTCCTTCAGACATACAATTGCCTTGAATACTTCTCAAAAGACATTTCTCCATGAGTTCAATGTGTTTTAGTCTCGAAATAATTGGCTGACTTTGATCTAGTAGTCTTGCTTTAATGGTCTGGCGTCGGGATGCCTCACGTCAGACGCTTCCCTTGCGTCTCCTCCACACAATAAGGATCATTTGCATTCTTATAGACTGAGAACTGGAATTCCGAAGTGACTTAAAACAGTCGAAAATTTTTCTGGAAAGGTGTGGGACACGAAAGCGCGATTCTGCTTAAGCTGTCTCGGAAACGTATATGAGGAGAGCGGCGAATATTGTGAAATTCCCAAGGTTATCAACGTCATTGTAGTCATGGAAATGCGGATGAATGGATGTAATTTAAGGTAGTGAGTTCGATGATTTGCACACCATTTTCCAAGAAAAGATTGTTTAAGGATGAGTGGAATAACTATTCTCATTTTAGGACCTTCCGGTGTACAGTGTACCAAGCGTCCCTTCATATTTCGACTCCAACTTACATCTCCAACTGTTTCTGGTTGGAAAAAATTCCTTGATGAACAAATGTCAATCGCGAAATTGAAAAGTCCAAACCTTTTTCAATTGAACACCCCATATAATTTCAAAATAGTATAGTTTGATATTGATCCCTTAAGCCGTTTTCCACTTATTCAGCATTTAAAATATTGTAGCAGAATTACCAATAACATGAAGATGGGCTTGAGCAGATTGTCATGGACATAATAATATCATCTATTAACAAGAGAATAAATAAATTCATGAATAGAACAAAAGGAAGTCAATAAATGATCTAGGTACTCGATAAGTGAAGGTAGAAGGTAGAAGGTATAGAATAAAAATATGAACAACAGCACTCACTGATACAATAAAGTTATAAAGTTAAGATAAATTATGAGTATGACAATTGAATAAACGCAGCTATGAAAAACATGTAATATAAAACTAAACTACTAGGATGATGATATAAAATTGTGAATGATTATAAATATAATATAAAATGAAAGTATTTAGAAACACAGAGTGGAAGAATAAATGTTTAAATGTTTAAAATGTTCGAAATAGTGATATTTCAATTTATTCACTGAATTTGAATCTAGATGTTTCGTGAAAAAATTCTCTCAGTTTATTTTTAGAGTGATTGATGTTCATCAAACTTTTTATTTTCCTCAGGAATCGTATTGTAGATTTTCGGTGGAATGTATGAGTATGATTGCTGGCAAAGTGATTTAGAAATCAATGGAATAACATGATAGTGTCTATGTTCAGTTTCTTACTTGTGATCGAGTCTGTTTACTTGATTGTTATTTTTTCTATATTTTATTATCACATTCGAATAATGAAGTTGCCTCATGTCTAATATCTTACATTCCTGGTATAGTGAATCAGAAGGATATCTATGGGATTTTATTAAAACAATTAAGTTTCAGAAATCGTCTTTGTATAACCTCTAGTGGATTGATATGTTTGCGCACCGCCCCGCCACTAGAGCAAAATATAGTATTTTCAAATGGTGCAAGGATAGTTTTTTTTTGAGGAACCTAAATTTATATAAGATGAACTGGAGTTTTTTAATCACGTACTGGATGTGTTAGTTCCATTTCCAATTACTATCAATCATTATGCCTAAGTATTTTATATGCTTTACCTGTGAAATTGAAAGAATCTTATCCCTTGTAGTGATAATCAATACGATCGTAGTGAAGCTTGTTTCTGTTGTTGCAGCTAATTGGCAAGTAATGGGTTTTCTCCAAATTCACTGTAAGTAACTTATGTTCAAGTCAGTTTTCAATTAAAGCAAAGTCTGTTGGCGCTTTTTCTCGCAATGCATCCCAATTTTCAGCCTCATACACGATTGCTGTGTCATCAGCAAACCCTATTACGCTACTAGCGAAAACAGTCCATCCATGTAAATATTGAACAACAGCGGTCCCAAGATGCTTCCGTGCGGCACACCATATTCAACAGCTTCTTTTCTACTGTGTACTTCATCTACTCTTACAACCTGTCGTCTGTTGGTCAGATAGTTCTTGAATATATTCAGATTTTGATTTC